>CM061752.1:149699488-150365177 GCA_030979885.1 Lolium multiflorum | reverse complement strand
CCCAAGCTTAGTTCCTACTCGTCCTCGAGTAGGTAAACGATAACACAAATAATTTCTGAAGTGACATGCTACCAACATAATCTTGATCAACATTATTGTAAAGCATATGAGATGAATGGAGTGATCTGAACAAAAGATTGCTAACAAAGATAATGACTAAGCAAATGAATCATATAGCAAAACTTTTCATGAATAGTACTTTCAAGACAAGTATCAACAAGACTTGCATAAGAGCTAACTCATAAGCAATAAATTCAAAGTAGAATGAATTGAAGCAACACAAAGGATGATTAAGTTTCAGCAATTGCTTTCAACTTGTAACATATATATCTCATGGATATTTGTCAACATAGAGTAATATAACAGGTGCAATAAGTAAACATGTAAGAATCAATGCACACAGTTAACACAAGTGTTTGCTTCTAAGATAGAAAGAAGTGGGTAAACTGACTCAACATAAAGTAAAAGAATGGCCCTTCGCAGAGGGAAGCATGGATTACTATTTTTGTGCTAGAGCTTTTGTTTTGAAAACATAGAAACAATTTTGTCAACGGTAGTAATAATTCATATGTGCTATGCATAATACTTCCTACAAGTTGCATGTCTCATGCATAGAGTACTAATAGTGCTCGCACCTTGTCCTAATCAGCTCGGAAAACACGGATTATCATCGCATAACATATGTTTCAACCAAGTGTCACAAAGGGGTACCTCTATGCCGCCTGTACAAAGGTCTAAGGAGAAAGCACACATTGGATTTCTCGCTTTTGATTATTCTCAACTTAGACATCCATACCGGGACAACATAGACAACAGATAATGGACTCCTCTTTTAATGCTTAAGCATTCAACAACAAATAATATTCTCATAAGAGATTGAGGTTGTATGTCCAAACTGAAACTTCCACCATGATTCATGGCTTTAGTTAGCGGCCCAATGTTCTTCTCTAACATATGCATACTCAAACCATTTGATCATGAAATCGCACTTACTTCAGACAAGACGAACATGCATAGCATCTCACATGATATCCAACAAAGGTAAAAAGTTGATGGCGTCCCCAGAAACATGGTTACCGCTCAACAAGCAACTTATAAGAACTAAGACACATAACTACATATTCATCACCACAATAGTTTTTAAGCTATTTGTCCCATGAGCTATATATTGTAAAGGTAAAGGAATGAAATTTTAAAGGTAGCACTCAAGTAATTTACTTTGGAATGGCAGAAAAATACCACATAGTAGGTAGATATGGTGGACACAAATGGCATGGGTTTTGGCTCAAGGTGTTTGGATGCACGAGAAGCATTTCCTCTCAGTACAAGGTTTGGGCTAGCAAGGTTGTTTGAAGCAAACACAAGTATGAACAGGTACAACAAAACTTACACAAGAACATATTGCAAGCATTATAAGACTCTACATTGTCTTCCTTGTTGTTCAAACACTTTACCAGAAAATATCTAGACCTTAGAGAGACCAATCATGCAAACCAAATTTTAACAAGCTCTACGGTAGTTCTCCATTAATAGATTAAACTACATGATGCAAGAGCTTAAACATGATCTATGAGAGCTCAAACAATTGCCAAGTTACCAAACCATATGCAGCATTTTCTGATTCCAACCAAATAGCAATTTAACGAAGCAATTTCAGCCTTCGCCATGAACATTAAAGCACAATTAAGAACACAAGTGTTCCATATGAAAAAGCGGAGCGTAATATCTCCAATATAAGAATGATGGGATCCAACTTTATTCAAACCAAAACGAAAATAAAAGCAAACCGACGCTCCAAGTAAAGAACATAAGATGTGATGGAATAAAAATATAGTTTCACTAGAAGTGACCTGATAATGTTATCGATGAAGAAGGGGATGCCTTGGGCATCCCCAAGCTTAGATGCTTGAGTCTTCTTAAAATATGCAGGGATGAACCACGGGGGCACCCAAGCTTAGACCTTTCACTCTTCTTGATCATAGTATATCATCCTCTTCTCTTGACCCTTGAAAACTTCCTCCACACCAAACTTCAAGCAAACTCATTAGAGGGTTAGTGCATAATCAAAAATTCACATATTCAGAGGTGACACAATCATTCTTAACACTTCTGGACATTGCACAAAGCTTCTGAAAGTTAATGGAACAAAGAAACTCATTCAACATAGCAAAAGCGGCAATGCGAAATAAAAGGCAGAATCTGTCAAAAACAGAACAGTCCGTAAAGACGAATTTGGCAGGGGCACTTAACTTGCTCAAATGGAAAAACTCAAAACTAATGAAAGTTGCGTACATATCTGAGGATCACACACGTAAATTTGCAGATTTTTTTGATTTTTTTACAGAGACTTCTGCGAGAATTCGTGACAGACAGCAATGCTGTTTCTGCGCAGCGATCCAAATCTATCATCAACTTTAACATAGAAACTTTACTTGGCACAAAAACATGATAAGGAGAGGTTGCTACAGTAGTAAACAACTTCCAAGACTCAACAATACAGTAAATAAAATGAAACATGGGTTATCTCCCAAGAAGTGCTTTTCTTTAACGCCTTTCAGCTAGGCGCAGAAAGTGCAAATCAAGTAACATCAAGAGAAGAAGCATCAACATCATAGCTTGTTCTAATAATAGAATCAAAAGGCAACTTCATTATCTTTCTAGGGAAGTGTTCCATACCTTTCTTGAGAGGAAATTGATATTTAATATTACCTTCCTTCATATCAATAATAGCACCAACAGTTCGAAGAAAAGGTCTTCCCAACACAATAGGACAAGATGCATTGCATTCAATATCCAAGACAACAAAATCAACAGGGACAAGGTTATTGTTAACCGTAATGCGCACATTATCAATCCTCCCCAAAGGTTTCTTTTTAACATTATCGGCAAGATTAACATCCAAATAACAATTCTTCAATGGTGGCAAGTCAAGCATATCATAAATCTTCTTAGGCATAACAGAAATACTTGCACCAAGATCACATAAAGCATTACACTCAAAATCATTGAATTTCATCTTAATGATGGGCTCCCAACCATCTTCTAACTTCCTAGGAATAGAAGCTTCAAGTTTTAATTTCTCTTCCCTAGCTTTAATGAGAGCATTTGTAATATGTTTTGTAAAGGCTAAATTTATAGCACTAGCATTGGGACTTCTAGCAAGTTTTTGTAAGAACTTTATAACTTCAGTAATATGACAATCATCAAAATCTAAACCATTATGTTCTACAGCAATGGAATCATTGTCACCAATATTTTGAAAAATTTCAGCAGTTTTATCACAAGCAGTTTCAGCAGTTTCAGGCAATTTTGCACGCTTTGCACTAGGAGTAGAAACATTGCCAACACCAATTATTTTACCATTGATAGTAGGAGGTGTAGCAACATGTGAAGAATCAACATTACTAGTGGTGGTAATAGTCCATACTTTAGCTACATTATTTTCTTTAGCAAGTTTTTCTTTTTCTTCTCTATCCCACCTAGCATGCAATTCAGCCAACATTCTAATATTATCATTAATTTGAACTTGGATGGCATTTGTTTTAGCAAACCTAGCATCTTTAACTTCCTCAGGCATAACTTTCAATTTTAAAAGATCAACATCAAGAGCAAGACTATCAACCTTAGTTTTCTTCAACAGTTTTATTGAAAGCAGTTTGTGTACTAATAAATTCTTTAAGCATCACTTCAAGACCAGAGGGTACACTCTTATTATTGTTGTAAGAATTACCATAAGAATTACCATAACCATTACCATTATTAGAAGGATATGGCCTATAGTTGTTGTTACCATAATTATTCCTATAAGCATTGTTGTTGAAATTATTGTTTTTAATGAAATTCACATCAACATTTTCTTCTTGAGCAACCAATGAAGCTAAAGGAACATTATTAGGATCAATATGAGATCTACCATTTGCAAGCATAGACATAATAGCATCAATCTTATCACCCAAAGAAGAGGTTTCTTCAACAGAATTTACCTTCTTACCTTGAGGAGTTCTTTCAGTGTGCCATTCAGAGTAATTGATCATCATATCATCAAGTAGTTTAGTCGCGGCGCCCAAGGTGATGGACATAAAAGTACCTCCAGCAGCTGAATCCAATAGGTTCCTCGAGGAAAAATTCAATCCTGCATAAAAGGTTTGGATGATCATCCAAGTAGTCAGTCCATGGGTTGGGCAATTCTTTACCAAAGATTTCATTCTCTCCCATGCTTGAGCAACATGTTCATTATCAAATTGTTTAAAATTCATTATGCTACTTCTCAAAGATATAATCTTAGCAGGAGGATAATATTTACTAATAAAAGCATCTTTACATTTAGTCCATGAATCAATACTATTTTTAGGCAAAGATAGCAACCAATCTTTAGCTCTTCCTCTTAATGAGAAAGGAAACAATTTCAGTTTTATAATATCACCATCTATATCCTTATACTTTTGCATTTCACAAAGTTCAACAAAATTATTAAGATGGGCAGCAGCATCATCAGTACTAACACCAGAAAATTGCTCTCTCATAACAAGATTCAGTAAAGCAGGTTTAATTTCATAGAATTCTGTAGTAGCAGGTGGAGCAATAGGAGTACATATAAAATCATTATTATTTGTGCTAGTGAAATCACACAACTTAGTATTTTCAGGAGTACCCATTGTAACAGTAATAAAGTAAACTAGGCAAATAAAGTAAAGACAAGTAACTAATTTACGTGTTTTGATATAGAGCTAATAAATAAGACAATAAGAAGTAAAAAGCAACTAATTTTTGTGTTTTTAATATGCCTTAAACAAGACGGTAAATAAAATAAAGTAAGCAAGACAAAACAAAAGTAAAGAGATTGGAGTGGAGCTCACATACGGCGTGTCTTGATCTCCCGGCAACGAGCGCCGAGAAGAAAGTCTTTGCGCGTGTAGTTGGCGTAGGAGTTGAAAATCTCGGGTATATACTTAGAGTTCCCAGAAGCAACGGCGCCGAGAAAAGGTAACGATGCGCGTAGATGTACACGTCCGTTGGGAACCCCAAGAGGAAGGTATGATGCGCACAGCGGCAAGTTTTCCCTCAGAAAGAAACCAAGGTTATCGAACCAGTAGGAGCCAAGAAGCACGTGAAGGTTGTTGGTGGAGGAGTGTAGTGCGGCGCAACACCAGTGAAACCGGCGCCAACGTGGAACCTGCACAACACAATCAAGATACTTTGCCCCAACGTAACAGTGAGGTTGTCAATCTCACCGGCTTGCTGTAACAAAGGATTAAGCGTATCGAGTGGAAGATGGTGTTTGTTTGCAAAGAACAGTAAAAACAATGATTGCAGTAGAATGTATTCAGATGTAAAAGAATGGACCGGGGTCCACAGTTCACTAGTGGTGTCTCTCCAATAAGATAACTAGCATGCTGGGTGAACAAATTACAGGTGGGCAATTGACAAATAAAGATTCAATACATATCAACGATGATTACTATGAGATTTAATCAGGGCATTACGACAAAGTACATAGACCGCTATCCAGCATGCATCTATGCCTAAATAATCCACCTTCGGGTTAGCATCCGCACCCCCTCCAGTATTAAGTTGCAAACAACAGATAATTGCATTAAGTATGGTGCGTAATGTAATCAACACAAATATCCTTAGACAAAGCATTGATGTTTTATCCCTAGTAGCAACAGCACATCCACAACCTTAGAACCTACTGTCACGATCCCAGATTCAATGGAGGCATGAACCCACTATCGAGCATAAATACTCCCTCTTGGAGTTACAAGTATCAACTTGGCCAGAGCCTCTACTAGCAACGAAGAGCATGCAAGAACATAAACAACACATATATGATAGATTGATAAAATATTCTAGATTCATCGGACCCAACAAACACAACATGTAGCATTACAAATAGATGATCTTGATCATGTTAGGCAGCTCACAAGATCTAAACAATGATAGCACAAGCGGAGAAGACAACCATCTAGCTACTGCTATGGACCCATAGTCCAAGGATGAACTACTCACGCATCAATCCGGAGGCGGGCATGATGATGTAGAGCCCCTCCGGTGATGATTCCCCTCTCCGGCAGGGTGCCGGAGGCGATCTCCTGAATCCCCCGAGATGGGATTGGCGGCGGCGGCCTCTCAGTAATGTTTTCCGTATCGTGGCTCTCGGTACTGGGGGTTTCGCGACGAAGGCTATTTGTAGGCGGAAGGGTAGGTCAGGGGGGGCTCACGAGGGAAGAGCCCCACACACAACAGGCGGCGCGGCCGGGGGCCAGGCGCGCCGCCACTGCGGCCGGCGCCTCGTGTTGCCTTCCCCCTCGGTCGAAGCTTCGTGTAAAAATAGGACCCTGGGCGTTGATTTCGTCCAATTCCGAGAATATTTCCTTACTAGGATTTCTGAAACCAAAAACAGCAGAAAACAGCAACTGGCACTTCGGCATCTTGTTAATAGGTTAGTGCCGGAAAATGTATAATAATGTTGTAAAGTATGTATAAAACATTCAAGTATTGTCACTCATTAGCATGGAACATAAGAAATTATAGATACGTTTGAGACGTATCACGGTGTCGATGGTGGAGATGATGATGATGATGATCCCAATGAAGTCCAGCTCGATGACGGTGGCGATGGCGACCCGATTTCCCCCTCGGGAGGAATTTTCCCAGCGGATCCACGCACGCCGGAGAGCTCTTCTCTCTGGTGTTTCTCCATGCCCAGGAGGCGTGCTATTCTCGCTTTATCCGTGCTGCCAGAGTTTTAAGGACGAGAAGAAATACATGAAGGAGAGGCGGCAGGAAAGGCATAGGCCCCTCCCACAAGGGGCGCGTGGCCGGGCACACAGGCCCGCGCCGTCCTATGGAGAGGGCCATGGCGGCCCTCCCTCGGTCCCTCCTTTCGTTGGCTTCGTCTTCACCGGAAAAATAAGATGTCTTGTGTAATTTCAACGTCAATTGTTGATCTTGAGAAATGTGGTGTCTGATGGTGCCTTTTTCAGCGAATCCGACTCCGGTGAATAATTCTCAATAGTCATGAAACACAAAATAGGTGAAATAATAACATAAGTATCATCTCTAAATATGAAATATATCAATGAATAACAGCAAATTATGATATAAAATAGTGATGCAAAATGGACGTATCAACTCCCCCCAAGCTTAGACCTCGCTTGTCCCCAAGCGAAACTGAGCTCGATAAACGAGACCACATGTTTACTAAGCTTGGGGATGCTGATACGTCTCCGACGTATCGATAATTTCTTATGTTCCATGCCACATTATTGATGATATCTACATGTTTTATACACACTTTATGTCATATTAGTACATGCAGGAACTAACCTGTGGCACAAGATCTTGGCTCTGATTCTGCCCTACCTTTGTTTTTGAGATTTGAGAGTCCTAGTAGCGAAATGACCGAGAATCGGATCAAGAAATCAGCGCCCGAGGTTCACGACCCCGGAACCATCGAGAACACAAGGAGGCATAGGGCTCGGGGCCCACACCACACGCTGGCGCGGCTGAGAGGGGGGCAGCGCATATGGTGTGGTGGCCCCAGGCCCCCTCCGAGGCTGCCCTTCCGCCTAACTTAAAGCCTCCGTCGCGAAAACCCTATTACGGAGGACGAAACCCACAGAAACCTTCCCGAGCACGCCGCATCATCAGCGAGGAAGCCAGATACGGGGGCAGTCTCTTGATCGACACCTATGGGAGCGAGGGGAAGTGCCCCAGGCTTCTCCGCCCGACACAGCTGCCATCTCCGCCATCTTCATCACCGCTCTTGCTCCCATAGGAGGAGTAGTTCTCATTGAGGCTCGAAGCATGCCGGTAGCTATGTGGTTCATCTCTCTCCTATGTACTTCAATACAATAATCTCATGAGCTGCCTTACATGATTGAGATTCATATGATGATGCTTGTAATCTAGATGTCATTGTGCTAGTCAAGTGAGTTTTACTTATGTGATCTCCGGAGACTCCTCGTCCCACGTGTGTAAAGGTGACAGTGTGTGCACCGTGTGGGTCTCTTAGGCTATATTTCACAGAATACTTATTCACTGTTATGAATGGCATAGTGAAGTGCTTATTTATATCTCTTTATGATTGCAATGTGTTTTGTATCACAATTTATCCATGTGCTACTCTAGTGATGTTATTAAAGTAGTTTTATTCCTCCTGCACGGTGTAATGGTGACAGTGTGTGCATCCGTGTTAGTACTTGGTTTATGCTATGATCATGATCTCTTGTAGATTGCGAAGTTAACTATTGCTATGATGGTATTGATGTGATCTATTCCTCCTACATAGTGTGAAGGTGACAGTGTGCATGCTATGTTAGTACTTGGTTTAGTCGTGTTGATCTTTCATGCACTCTAAGGTTATTTAAATATGAACATTGAATATTGTGGAGCTTGTTAACTCCGGCATTGAGGGTTCGTGTAATCCTACACAGTTAGTGGTGTTCATCATCCAACAAGAGAGTGTAGAGTATGCATTTATCTATTATGTTATGTGATCAATGTTGAGAGTGTCCACTAGTGAAAGTCTATTCCCTAGGCCTTGTTCCTAAATACTGCTATCGCTGCTTGTTTACTGTTTTACTGCGTTACTACTGCTGCGTTACTACTGCTTGTTTACTTCTGCCAATATTACTACCATCAATGCCTTGACAAGCTATTTTAAACCGCCTACTCATATTCATTCATACCACTTGTATTTCACTATCTCTTCGTCGAACTAGTGCACCTATTAGGTGTGTTGGGGACACAAGAGACTTCTTGCTTTGTGGTTGCAGGGTTGCATGAGAGGGATATCTTTGACCTCTTCCTCCCTGAGTTCGATAAACCTTGGGTAATCCACTTAAGGGAAACTTGCTGCTGTTCTACAAACCTCTGCTCTTGGAGGCCCAACACTGTCTACACAAGAATAGAAGCACCCGTAGACATCAAGCACTTTTCTGGCGCCGTTGCCGGGGAGGAAAGGTAAAAGGTACTCACACTCCGGATCTCGGCTACTAAGCTATTTCCCGGCGCCGTTGTAAGTACTCGAAGCTATTTCCTTTAGACTCTGCAATTGCGACATTTGGTTTCTTGTTTACACTAGTTAGGCATAATGGACAACAATGACCTTCTTATTCTATTTCCTGATTTAAGACATGGATGGTTTGATGCGAAAATTAAAAAACCCATGGAACATATTAATATGAATGCTTTGAACACTATTGTTGCTAATGCTATGGAAAATTCTAAGCTTGGGGAAGCTGGCTTTGATGAGCATGATATTTTTAGTCCCCCAAGCATTGAGGAGAAAATTTACTTTGATGATACTTTGCCTCCTATATTTGATGATGAGAATAATAATGATAGCTACTTTGTTGAATTTGCTCCCACTACAACTAATAAAATTGATTATGCCTATGTGGAGAGTAATAATTTTATGCATGAGACTCATGATAAGAATGCTTTATGTGATAGTTATATTGTTGAGTTTGCTCATGATGCTACTGAAAGTTATTATGAGAGAGGAAAATATGGTTGTAGAAATTTTCATGTTACTAAAATGCCTCTCTATGTGCTGAAATTTTTGAAGCTACACTTGTTCTATCTTCCTATGCTTGTTACTTTGCTCTTCATGAACTTGTTTATTTACAAGATTCCTATGCATAGGAAGCATGTTAGACTTAAATGTGTTTTGAATTTGCCTCTTGATGCTCTCTTTTGCTTCAACTCTTATTTCTTACGAGTGCTGATACGTCTCCAACGTATCGATAATTTCTTATGTTCCATGCCACTTTATTGATGATACCTACATGTTTTATGCATACTTTATGTCATATTTATGCATTTTCCGGCACTAACCTATTAACAAGATGCCGAAGAGCCAGTTGCTGTTTTCTGCTGTTTTTGGTTTCAGAAATCCTAGTAAGGAAATATTTCTCGGAATTGGACGAAATCAACGCCCAGGTTCCTATTTTTCCACGAAGCTTCCAGAACACCCGGGAAGGACCAGAGGGGGGCCACAGGCCCACCAGGAGGGTGGCCGGCGCGGCCTAGGGTTGGCCCGCGCCGCCTTACCCCCTGGCCGCCTCTTCGACCTTCTGACGCCGCCTCTTCGCCTATAAAACCCCTCGCCAAAACCACTTACGGAGACCCACGATGCGGAGAAAACCTTCCCGGACGCCATCGCGAAATCAAGATTCGGGGGACAGAACTCTGTTTCGGCACGCCGCCGGGACGGGGGTGCCCGAGCCGTCTCACGCCATCTTCACCGCCATGTTGTTCCCATGAGTGAGGAGGGAGTAGTTCTCCCCCGGGGCTGAGGGCTCTACCGTAGCTATGTGGTTAATCTCTCTCTCTGTACTCCAATACAATGATCTCATGAGCTGCCTTACATGATTGAGATCCATATGATGAGCTTTGTATCGCTACTAGTTGTGTGCTACTCATGTGATGTTATTAAAGTAGTTCTATTCCTCCTACTTGGTGTAAAGGTGATTAGTGTGTGCACCCTGTGGTTCTTGTCGTAGGCTATGATCACGATCTCTTGTAGATTGTGGAGTTAATTATCATTATGATAGTATTGATGTGATCTATTCCTCCTTCATAGTGTGCACTATGTTAGTTCTTGGTTTATTTTGCAATGATCTATTATGCTCTAAGGTTACTTAAATATGAACATGGAATTGTGGAGCTTGTTAACTCCGGCATTGAGGGTTCGTGTAATCCTACGCAATGTGTTCATTATCAAACAAGAGTGTATGTAGCACATATGAGAAGAAGTATTTATTATGCGATCAATGTTGAGAGTGTCCACTAGTGAAAGTATGATCCCTAGGCCTTGTTTCCAATACTGCAAACACCGCTTACTTACTGTTCTACTGCATGTTTACTCGCTGCCATATTTTATTCAGATTACTATTACCACTCATATACATCCATACTACTTGTATTTCACTATCTCTTCGCCGAACTAGTGCACCTATACACCTGACAAGTGTATTTGGTGTGTTGGGGACACAAGAGACTTCTTGCTTTGTGATTGCAGGGTTGCTTGAGAGGGATATCTTTGACCTCTTCCTCCCTGAGTTCGATAAACCTTGGGTAATCCACTTAAGGGAAACTTGCTGCTGTTCTACAAACCTCTGCACTTGGAGGCCCAACACTGTCTACAAGAATAGAAGCTCCCGTAGACATCAAGCACTTTTCTGGCGCCGTTGCCGGGGAGGAAAGGTAAAAGGCACTCATACTTCGGTTCCAGGTAACAGTACTTTTCTGGCGCCATTGTGTGTGTGCTCGAAGCTATTTCCTTTAGACTCTGCAATTGCGACATTTGGTTTCTTGTTTACACTAGTTAGGCATAATGGACAACAATGACCTTTTTATTCTATTTCCTGATTTAAGACATGGATGGTTTGATCCGAAAATTAAAAAACCCATGGAACATTAATATGAATGCTTTGAACACTATTGTTGCTAATGCTATGGAAAATTCTAAGCTTGGGGAAGCTGGCTTTGATGAGCATGATATTTTTAGTCCCCCAAGCATTGAGGAGAAAATTTACTTTGATGATACTTTGCCTCCCATTTATGATGATTATAATGATAGTGGTCTTTTACCACCTGTTATGGAGGATAAATTTGATTATGATTACAATATACCTCCTATATTTGATAGCTACTTTGTTGAATTTGCTCCCACTACAATTAATAGTAATGATTATGCTTATGTGGAGAGTAATAATTTTATGCATGAGACTCATGATAAGAATGCTTTATGTGATAGTTATATTGTTGAGTTTGCTCATGATGCTACTGAAAGTTATTATGAGAGAGGAAAATATGGTTGTAGAAATTTTCATGTTACTAAAATGCCTCTCTATGTGCTGAAATTTTTGAAGCTACACTTGTTCTATCTTCCTATGCTTGTTACTTTGCTCTTCATGAACTTGTTTATTTACAAGATTCCTATGCATAGGAAGCATGTTAGGCTTAAATGTGTTTTGAATTTGCCTCTTGATGCTCTTCTTCTCTTGATAATACTTGATTTGCACTTTCTGCGCCTAGCTGAAAGGCGTTAAAGAAAAGCGCTTATGGGAGACAACCCATGTTTTTACTACAGCAATTTTTTGTTTTGTTGAGTCTTGGAAGTTGTTTACTACTGTAGCAACCTCTCCTTATCATGTTTTTGTGCCAAGTAAAGTTTCTATGTCAAAGTTGATGTTATATTTGGGATCGCTGCGCAGAAACAGCATTGCTGTCTGTCACGAATCTGGGCACAGTTCTCTGTAGAAAATTCGAAAAAATCTGCCAATTTACGAGCGTGATCCTCAGATATGTACGCAACTTTCATTAGTTTTGAGTTTTTCCATTTGAGCAAGTCTGGTGCCAGCTTTAAATTCGTCTTTACGGACTGTTCTGTTTTTGACAGATTCTGCCTTTTATTTCGCATTGCCGCTTTTGTTAAGTTGAATGAGTTTCTTTGTTCCATTAACTTTCAGAAGTTTTGTGCAATGTCCAGAAGTGTTAAGAATGATTGTGTCACCTCTGAACATGTGAATTTTGATTATGCACTAACCCTCTAATGAGTTTGCTTGAAGTTTGGTGTGAAGGAAGTTTTCAAGGGTCAATAGAAGAGGGTGATATAATGTGATCGAGAAGAGTGAAAGGTCTAAGCTTGGGGATGCCCCGGTGGTTCATCCCTGCATATTTTAAGAAGACTCAAGCATCTAAGCTTGGGGATGCCCAAGGCATCCCCTTCTTCATCGACAACTTATCAGGTTTCTTCTAGTGAAACTATATTTTTATTCCATCACATCCTATGTATTTTACTTGGAGCGTCTGTGTGCTTTTATTTTTGTTTTTGTTTTGTTATCTTAGTTCTCTGAATAAGTTCATCCTTGTGTGGGAGAGAGACACGCTCCGCTGGTTCGTATGAACACATGTGTTCTTAGCTCATAATATTCATGGCGAAGTTTCCTCTTCGTTAAATTGTTATATGGTTGGAATTGAAAAATGCTACATGTAGTAATTGGTAAAATGTCTTGGATAATGTGATACTTGGCAATTGTTGTGCTCATGTTTAAGCTCTTGCATCATATACTTTGCACCCATTAATGAAGAAATACATAGAGCATGCTAAAATTTGGTTTGCATAATTGGTCTCTCTAAGGTCTAGATAATTTCTAGTATTGAGTTTGAACAACAAGGAAGACGGTGTAGAGTCTTATAATGTTTACAATATGTCTTTTATGTGAGTTTTGCTGCACTTGTTCATCCTTGAGTTTGCTTCAAATAACCTTGCTAGCCTAAAACCTTGTATCGAGAGGGAATACTTCTCATGCATCCAAAATCCTTGAGCCAACTACTATGCCATTTGTGTCCACCATACCTACCTACTACATGGTATTTACCCGCCATTCCAAAGTAAATTGCTTGAGTGCTACCTTTAAAATTCCATCATTCGCCTTTGCAATATATAGCTCATGGGACAAAATAGCCTTAAAAACTATCGTAGTATTGAATATGTACTTATGCACTTTATATTTTATTAAGTTGCTTGTTGTGCGATAACCATGCTTCTGGGGAACGCCATCAACTATTGTTGAATATCATGTGAGTTGCTATGCATGTCCGTCTTGTCTGAAGGTCTATCATTTTAGTGGTTGGAGCATGCAAAATTGTTAGAGAAGAACATTGGGCCGCTAACTAAAGCCATGAATCATGGTGGAAGTTTCAGTTTTGGACATATATCCTCAATCTCATATGAGAATAATAACTTTGCTACATGCTTATGCATTTAAGAGGAGTCCATTATCTGTTGTCCATGTTGTCCCGGTATGGATGTCTAAGTTGAGAATAATCAAAAGCGAGAAATCCGAAATGCGAGCATTCTCCTTGGACCTTTGTACAGGCGGCATGGAGGTACCCCTTTGTGACACTTGGTTGAAACATGGCATGCAAAGATCCGGTAGTCCAAGTTAAGTAGGACAAGGTGCGGGCACTATTAGTATACTATGCGTGAGGCTTGCAACTTGTAAGATATAATTTTCATAACTCATATGCTTTATTACTACCGTTGACAAAATTGTTTCATGTTTTCAAAATAAAAGCTCTAGCACAAATATAGCAATCGATGCTTTCCTCTGCGAAGGACCATTCTTTTACTTTTATTGTTGAGTCAGTTTACCTATTTCTCTCCATCCCAAGAAGCAAACACTTGTGTGAACTGTGCATTGATTCCTACATACTTGCATATTGCACTTGTTATATTACTTTATGTTGACAATATCCATGAGATATACATGTTATAAGTTGAAAGCAACCGCTGAAACTTAATCTTCTTATGTGTTGCTTCAACACCTTTACTTTGATTTATTGCTTTATGAGTTAACTCTTATGCAAGACTTATTGATGCTTGTCTTGAAGTACTATTCATGAAAAGTCTTTGCTTTATGATTCAGTTGTTTACTCATGTCATTACCTTTGTTTTGATCGCTGCATTCATTACATATGTTTACAAATAGTATGATCAAGATTATGATGGCATGTCACTTCAGAAATTATCTTTGTTATCGTTTTACCTGCTCGGGACGAGCAGAACTAAGCTTGGGGATGCTGATACGTCTCCAACGTATCGATAATTTCTTATGTTCCATGCTACTTTATTGATGATACCTACATGTTTTATGCACTTTATGTCGTATTTATGCGTTTTCCGGAACTAACCTATTAACAAGATGCCGGAAGTGCCGGTTCTGTTTTACGCTGTTTTTTGGTTTTACCAGAAATCCTAGTAACGAAATATTCTCGGAATTGGACGAAATCAACGCCCAGGTTCCTATTTTTCCACGAAGCTTCCAGAACACCCGGGAAGGACCAGAGGGGGGCCACAGGCCCACCAGGAGGGTGGCCGGCGCGGCCTAGGGTTGGCCCGCGCCGCCTTACCCCCTGGCCGCCTCTTCGACCTTCTGACGCCGCCTCTTCGCCTATATAAGCCTCCCTGACCTAAAAACACCGCCAGAGACCACGATACGGAGAAAAACCTTCCAGAGCCGCCGCCATCGCGAAATCAAGATTCGGGGGACAGAAGTCTCTGTTCCGGCACGCCGCCGGGACGGGGAATTGCCCCCGGAAGCCGTCTCCACCGCCATCTTCACCGCCATCGCTGTTCCCATGATGAGGAGGGAGTAGTTCTCCCCTGGGGCTGAGGCTGTACCGGTAGCTATGTGGTTAATCTCTCTCCTATGTACCTCAATACAATGATCTCATGAGCTGCCTTACATGATTGAGATCCATATGATGAGCTTTGTATCGCTACTAGTTGTGTGCTACTCATGTGATGTTATTAAAGTAGTTCTATTCCTCCTACTTGGTGTAAAGGTGATTAGTGTGTGCACCCTGTGGTTCTTGTCGTAGGCTATGATCACGATCTCTTGTAGATTGTGGAGTTAATTATCATTATGATAGTATTGATGTGATCTATTCCTCCTTCATAGTGTGCACTATGTTAGTTCTTGGTTTATTTTGCAATGATCTATTATGCTCTAAGGTTACTTAAATATGAACATGGAATTGTGGAGCTTGTTAACTCCGGCATTGAGGGTTCGTGTAATCCTACGCAATGTGTTCATTATCAAACAAGAGTGTATGTAGCACATATGAGAAGAAGTATTTATTATGCGATCAATGTTGAGAGTGTCCACTAGTGAAAGTATGATCCCTAGGCCTTGTTTCCAATACTGCAAACACCGTTTACTTACTGTTCTGTTGCATGTTTACTCGCTGCCATATTTTATTCAGATTGCTATTACCACTCATATACATCCATATTACTTGTATTTCACTATCTCTTCGCCGAACTAGTGCACCTATACACCTGACAAGTGTATTTGGTGTGTTGGGGACACAAGAGACTTCTTGCTTTGTGATTACAGGGTTGCTTGAGAGGGATATCTTTGACCTCTTCCTCCCTGAGTTCGATAAACCTTGGGTAATCCACTTAAGGGAAACTTGCTGCTGTTCTACAAACCTCTGCACTTGGAGGCCCAACACTGTCTACAAGAATAGAAGCACCCGTAGACATCAGTGCATCATTAAAACTGCTGAGCCCATCTTAATGGCTATAAAGAAAGAACTTCTTGGGAGATAACCCATGTGTTTTTTTACTACAGTACTTTGTTTTATATTTGTGTCTTGGAAGTTGTTTACTACTGTAGCAACCTCTCCTTATCTTAGTTTTGTTGCATTTTGTGCCAAGTAAAGTCTCTATGGTAAAGTTGATGCTAGATTTGGATTGCTGCGCAGAAACAGCATTGCTGTCTGTCACGAATCTGGGCCTAATTCTCTGTAGGTAACTCAGAAAATTATGCCAATTTACGTGAGTGATCCTCAGATATGTATGCAACTTTTTAGTTTTGAGTTTTTCCGTTTGAGCAAGTCTGGTGCCATTTTAAAATTCGTCTTTACGGACTGTTCTGTTTTGACAGATTCTGCCTTTTATTTCGCATTGCCGCTTTTGTTAAGTTGAATGAGTTTCTTTGTTCCATTAACTTTCAGAAGTTTTGTGCATGCCCCCGTGGTTCATCCCTGCATATTTCAAGAAGACTCAAGCATCTAAGCTTGGGGATGCCCAAGGCATCCCCTTCTTCATCGACAAAGTATCAGGTTCCTTCTCTTGAAACTATATTTTTATTCGGTCACATCTTATGTACTTTACTTGGAGCGTCTGTGTGCTTTTATTTTTGTTTTTGTTTTGTTATCTTAGTTCTCTGAATAAGTTCATCCTTGTGTGGGAGAGAGACACGCTCCGCTGGTTCGTATGAACACATGTGTTCTTAGCTCATAATATTCATGGCGAAGTTTCCTCTTCGTTAAATTGTTATATGGTTGGAATTGGAAAATGCTACATGTAGTAATTGGTAAAATGTCTTGAATAATGTGATACTTGGCAATTGTTGTGCTCATTTTTAAGCTCTTTCATCATATACTTTGCACCTATTAGTGAAGAAATAGAGAATGCTAAAATTTGGTTTGCATAATTGGTCTCTCTAAGGTCTAGATAATTTCTAGTATTGAGTTTTGAACAACAAGGAGAACGGTGTAGAGTTTTATAATGTTTACAATATGTCTTTTTATGTGAGTTTTGCTGCACCGGTTCATCCTTGTGTTTGTTTCAAATAACCTTGCTAGCCTAAGCCTTGTATCGAGAGGGAATACTTCTCATGCATCCAAATCCTTGAGCCAACCACTATGCCATTTGTGTCCACCATACCTACCTACTACATAGTTCTCCGCCATTCCAAAGTAAATTGCTTGAGTGCTACCTTTAAAAATTCAAAAGTCATTACCTCTTATTTGTGTCAATGTTTTATAGCTCATGAGGAAGTATGTGGTGTTTATCTTTCAATCTTGTTGGGCAACTTTCACCAATGGACTAGTGGCTTCATCCGCTTATCCAATAACTTTGCAAAAAGAGCTGGCAATGGGATTCCCAGTCCCAAATTAATTAACAAAAATAGACACTCCTCCATGGTATGTGATTGTTGGACGGCACCCGAAGGATTCGGTTAGCCATGGCTTGAGAAAGCAAAGGTGGGGAGGAGTGTCATCATAATAAAACTAAAATAAAAAGGCACTCCTTCATGGTATGAGATTGTTGGCGAGGCACCCGAGGATTCGGTTAGCCATGGTTTGTGAAAGAAAGGTTGGAAGAGTGCCACCCAAAAATAAAATAAAATGGGAGCCGCTCTTTGAAGGTTTGTCTGGCAAGGGGGTTAGAGTACCCACTACCATTCGTTGACAACAACAAACACCTCTCAAAACTTTACTTTTATACTCTCTTGATGTTTTCAAAATCAAAGCTCTAGCACAAATATAGCAATCGATGCTTCCTTCTCAAGGGCCTTTCTTTACTTTTATGTTGAGTCAGTTTACCTATCTTCTCCACCTTAGAAGCAAACACTTGTGTGAACTGTGCATTGATTCCTACATACTTGCATATTGCACTTGTTATATTACTTTGCATTGACAACTATCCATGAGATATACATGTTACAAGTTGAAAGCAACCGCTGAAACTTAATCTTCCTTTGTGTTGCTTCAATACCTCTACTTTGAATTATTGCTTTACGAGCTAACTCTTATGCAAGACTTATTGATGCTTGTCTTGAAAGTACAATTCATGAAAAGTCTTTGCTTTATGATTCGGTTGTTTACTCATGTCATTACCATTGTTTTGATCGCTGCATTCATTACATATGTTTACAATATGATCAAGTTTATGATGGCATGTCACTTCAGAAATTATCTTTGTTATCGTTTTACCTGCTCGGGACGAGCAAGAACTAAGCTTGGGGATGTGATACGTCTCGACGTATCGATAATTTCTTATGTTCCATGCTACTTTATTGATGATACCTACATGTTTTATACACATTATATGTCATATTTATGCGTTTTCCGGAACTAACCTATTTAGATGCGAAGTGCCAGTTCCTTTTCTGCTGTTTTTGGTTTCAGAAATCCTAGTAACGAAATATTCTCTCGAATCGGACGAAATCAACGCCCGAGTTCCTATTTTCCCGAACCATCAGAACACCCGAGAGCCGCAGAGGAAGCCCTGGGGGCCCCACCCACCCCTGCGCGGCCGAGAGGGGCGCCGCCCTATGGTGTGGTGGCCCCAGCCCCTCCGCTGCCCTTCCGCCTATTTAAAGCCTTCGTCGCGAAAACCCTATTACGGAGGACGAAACCCACAGAAACCTTCCAGAGCCGCCGCCATCACGAAGCCAAGATCTGGGGGACAGGATTATCTGTTCTGGCACCCTCCCGGAGCGGGGAAGTGCCCCCGGAAGGCTTCTCCATCGACACCGCTGCCATCTCCACCGCCATCTTCATCACCGCCTGTTTTGCTCCCATGAGGAGGGAGTAGTTCTCCATTGAGGCTCGGGGCTGTACCGGTAGCTATGTGGTTCATCTCTCCTATGTACTTCAATACAATAATCTCATGAGCTGCCTTACATGATTGAGATTCATATGATGATGCTTGTAATCTAGATGTCATTATGCTAGTCAAGTGAGTTTTACTTATGTGATCTCCGGAGACTCCTTGTCCCACGTGTGTAAAGGTGACAGTGTGTGCACCGTGTGGGTCTCTTAGGCTATATTTCACAGAATACTTATTCACTGTTATGAATGGCGTAGTGAAGTGCTTATTTATATCTCTTTATGATTGCAATGTGTTTTGTATCACAATTTATCTATGTGCTACTCTAGTGATGTTATTAAAGTAGTTTTATTCCTCCTACACGGTGTAATGGTGACAGTGTGTGCACTCGTGTTAGTACTTGGCGTAGGCTATGATTATGATCTCTTGTGATTATGAAGTTAACTATTGCTATGATGGTATTGATGTGATCTATTCCTCCGGCGTGAAGGTGACAGTGTGCATGCTATGTTAGTACTTGGTTTAGTCGTGTCGATCTTTCATGCACTCTAAGGTTATTTAAATATGAACATTGAATTGTGGAGCTTGTTAACTCCGGCATTGAGGGTTCGTGTAATCCTACGCAATGTGTTCATCATCCAACAAGAGAGTGTAGAGTATGCATTTATCTATTCTGTTATGTGATCAAAGTTGAGAGTGTCCACTAGTGAAAGTCTAATCCCTAGGCCTTGTTCCTAAATACTGCTATCGCTGCTTGTTTACTGTTTTACTGCGTTACTACTGCTGCGTTACTACTGCATGTTTACTTCCTGCAATATTACTACCATCAACTGCACGCCAGCGAGCTATTTTCTGGCGCCATACTACTGCTCATATTCATTCATACCACCTGTATTTCACTATCTCTTCGCCAAACTAGTGCACCTATTAGGTGTGTTGGGGACACAAGAGACTTCTTGCTTTGTGGTTGCAGGGTTGCATGAGAGGGATATCTTTGACCTCTTCCTCCCTGAGTTCGATAAACCTTGGGTAATCCACTTAGGGAAACTTGCTGCTGTTCTACAAACCTCTGCTCTTGGAGGCCCAACACTGTCTACAAGAATAGAAGCACCCGTAGACATCACATGGTATATAAACATTTATCATAAACACAAAGATATTATAATAACCACTTTATTATTGCCTCTTGGGCATATCTCCAACAGACAACTCATACACAGTGTAGAAGTGATAATAGACTTTGACAAGAAGTTTGCTCTATGCATGCATAAACAATTTAACGTGGAAAGTATTCGATACATAGCTTCACAAATGAATGACAAAGTGTTACTAAATATGCACTATGTTCATGTTCCTCTATCTATGCATGATGTAAAGTAGGTACTATATGTCAACATTATTTGGACAATATTAATTGGTAGTAGCAAAAAGTAAAGTTCTAGCATCGCATTCGATTGAATCATGAGCAAGGTTGTTCAGACCTTTTGCTTCTTTCAATTGTTGACTAGTAATTTCATCATACTTGCATTGCAAAACCAAATAATGGGAGGATGTCGTATCCTTCCAGACCTTTAACATTCAGACTCTCATAGAGGACTCATACATGAGTAAGAAGTTAGTAATTTTTGTTGACCGTAAGGTTGAATGTCAATGTAGGTGTTTTTCTTATTAGCTTTAACACCTTATGAGTGGAAGGGGTGCATCCCTTTTTAGCATATAAGTGCAAGTCAGCGGGCACTTCTTAGTTTCAGCCCTTTCTGTCTTCAAAGCAGCCAACTCATTGGGTTCTATTTCTTCTCCTTATTTCCTCACTTTTTTTCTTTTCTTTTTCCAATCTCTCATTTTTTCACTCTTCTAATTTTAGGATGCTCTTTGCTGAAACTTCCACCATGATTAGGCATGGCTTTTGTTAGCGGCCCATTGCTCTTATCTCATGAGTATCGCAATGAGGTACATCCACGCCGCATGTACAAAGGATCAAAGGATATAAATATATCTACTATAGTCCATCCATACCGGGACAACATGAACAACATACGGCGAGCATCCTCCTAACTCTCTCACACTTTTTATCTCTGAATCTTTTTCTTTCTTTTCCTTCTTTTTTTTTCTTTTCTCTTTTTCTTTTCTTTCTCTGGGATGTGGCTCAATGGTTTAGGGCTAAAAATAACAATGGTTGATCAACCAAATATACTATCAACCGACTTATATATGTTTCAATGATGAGTTTTGCCATTTAAAGGGTTGGACTGTCACAAAGACATCAACCTTCATATTTTAAAGACACATAGGAATATAATTCATCATTGAATATGTGCCAAGTCCGCAATAACAAGTATGATGGGATGCATAGACTTTACTAGAAACCACTATCTCTCAATCATGTATAAATAGCATTCCTCAATAATATCTCGCTTGCATCATAAATGGAGAGGAGAACACAAAGATAGTAGACATCTAATATCACTTTACAAAGTATTGATGAAACCATGCACAAGTATTTGCTATCTTTAAATTCCATACATGAATATAGCAAAGGTGTCATACCTCTTTTATCGATCCTCACATACAGTTTCATCATTGTTGTTCTTCCTCTCCCAATTGGAACTGCGCAACAAGCTCAAATATAGAATCAAGAGATTTAAATTTAGTTCAACCAAAGCATATCATTATTACAGTAGAAATCATAAGAATGTCAAAAAGGTGTATCATGTGGCTGGGATCCATATAGAAGTATAGCAATTCATTTTGGACCAATAGGAAATTCAACTAGCCACTTTTACTGAGGAAAAACAAAACCTGTCAATAAATTCCAGAAGCTTTGCAACCCTTTTTAACCCCACTTAAACAACTCAGGAAGTTTATCCAATTTTGGTGAGAGTAGGGGATGAAATTTTTTAATTGCCTGCGAAAGTTTCAGCCCAATCGGAGTTACAAGTTAGGAATTAAAAATCAAACGGTGAAGACTAGCATGCAGAAATCTGCAACTCCTTTTTCTCTTTTGGAAGCAAAACGATTTTTTTTGATGTTTTTGAAGTTGTAAACAAAAGTAAATGCAACAACAAAAAAAAAAAATTTGGGGTTTTTAAGGTTTTTGTTCGTTCGAAAGAAAACAAAATGCAACAACCAAAAAAGTGGAAATCTTTTTGGGTTTTTCAAATGGTGAAATTTACGAAAGCTACAATGCAACAAAACTGAATAAAAACTAGCATGACAATACAAAATGGAGAAAAGGTGAAGGACACATACTCCCCCAAGCTTCGGGTGGAGCTAGTAGCCGAGATAGTCGGGGCCTGGAGCCTGCGATCCATCGAAGTAGTAGGGACCTGGCTGCCCCCACTGTGAAGAAGCACCTTCATTCCCACCTTGGAGGCTGGTAGTCGGGTGCAGCAGGTGCGAACCCCAAGGCATCTGGTGCAGGCGGTGCTTGCCACTCTTGCTGAGGTGGTGCTTGCCATTCTTGCTGCGGTTGCATGGGCACGTACCACTCATGTTGCTGTGGTGCTGGCTTATACCACATCGCTTGTGGCTGTACGGGTACATCCTCCAAATCCTCCTGATGAGGAGGCTCAGGGGCCTCCTTGGGCCATATATCGTCATGTGGAATAGTGGGAGCCAACTCCCACTCATGATCTTCTCCCTCAATGATCCATTTATTTGTTAACCTATCAAAACAATCAGGACGAGGAAGCACAGTACAAGCAAAAACACCTTGCTTAACCATATACTTATACTTGTAAAAATCTTCCCACCACGGTCCAACAAGAATATCCATATTAACAAACATTTTAGCATCCAACAAGTTGGGTTCTAAATTTCAGTTCCAATGTTACGAAATCTCTGTTCTTCTTTAATGTGCTTATAGACTATAGTGGCAATGGCACCTGAATAGGGTGACTTATATTCATTGTGGCAAACAGCATAAGACAAGATTCTAGCAAGAATTACTCCCAAGATAAATGCAGGATAAGTTCCGTTCCTAGCACACCTCAACAAACAGACAACATGCCCTATGCTAGCAGTTACATTTTTCCTAGCTAGGAATCCCCTAACTAGGAACAAAGAAAAATACCTCAACCCTGGGTGTTGAATATGCGAGAGTTTACTTCTATGAATATCATTTGGAACATCCACACTAACGCTCCTCCAAAATGTCCGGAGTTCCTCATCGGAATCACTAGGGATTTCCTCCCAACTCCCAACATTTGGAACATTAATGGCCTTGCAAAATTCCTCAATAGAATACATATCTATTATGTTTTATGAAAAATTTAACATCAAATTTGGCGGGTATGGTATTACCTCTCTTACCTTTCTTTAACTTAGTATGCACAAACCTGAATGTGGCAAGGAACTCATGGGTTAGTTCGTCATACGTCTTGTATGGACGGCTTGCAAATCCTTCAAGCCCAGTATGCTCTAGTAAGAAAGCAAAGTCTTCTTCTATATGCATTTCCTTGAGCATCTTAGGGTCTCGCCACCTAGTGGCATGGACATCAAGGGCTTCCAATTTATAGAGCATCTTGTTCTCAGATTCATGTTCATCATCCATATTACGAGATCGATACCCTTGCATTCCTTCTTGACCTAAGGCTACTAAACAACCCCTTTCCCTTCTCCATGAGGGTGTATACCTACAACATTCTAATCAAGAACCACTAAAAAGTTAGCTGTAGCATGTTATATCAACTCAAGAATACTCATAGAAGCTCTACCAAGCAAAACTACCAATTATTTCACCCTAAAACTTGCAAATCTTGGAATTTCTCAAGCATAATATATGACAACAAGAACATCAACCCTCTCAAAATATAAAGCATCATATCAAAAATAAATTGGATGGGTGGAGTATTCACATACCGATGAGTAATTCCTATAAAGGAATTTGCAAATGGTTGCCAAAAATGATAGATCGGATGGAGCAGCAATGGGGCAGAGAAATTTTTTTCAAAAATTACCTGGTCGGGTTTTGAGTCGAGGGGAAGCACCTGGGCCTTTGCCCCTCACCTAACTCCCTTTGTGGGGACAAGGAGTACAGGTGGCGCGCCCAAAGAGTTAATGCGCGCCACCCCTGCTCTTTCCTCCCCTATTTGCTTTTTTGCCTCGTTTTTTTCCTGGTGGATTCTCTATGCAGAAAAAATGACCTGTGTATTTTTTTGGTGACTTTTGGAGAACATTTTCTGTGTAAATCTTTACGAAACTCAAAAACTGTTAAAAGCTGGCAGAAATTAATTAAAGTGATAAAATGCTAAAAGGAAAAAACTTGAAAGAAACTTTAATACTAATGATAAAATAAAGTACTAGGAGTCATAATCTTATCATTATCATGTTAAGAATGAGGTTGATCAAGTCTCATTATTACATGACAAAGATAGAAACAATGATTCAAAAGAAATAACAAGGGAAATTTCAGGGTACCTCCTAATGGATTAGAATCGTTCCAAACATTATTATTTGGTACTTTGGTTTTGGAGGAGGAATTGGTATTTCAGATCTTCTAATTCTCAGAAACTTCGGCTCAATAACATTGACACTTTTCTTTGGTAGCTCAATAGAATTCTTCCTCGGGAAATGTATAGTATGCTCCTTTCCTTTTACATGAAAGGTAACCTTGCTTTCAGTGCAATATATAACAGCCCTGGAGTATTTAGAAAAGGTCTACCAAGAATAATAGATAAATTTTCATCTTCTCGCATTTCTAATATCACAAAGTGTCCTTAGGGATTTGCACATTAGTAATCATAATACGAACATCTTCAGATATACCAATATGAATAGCAGTGGATTTATCAACCATTTGTAGTGAAACCTCGGTAGGAACTAATTTATTGAAGTTAAGCTTATTATAAGGAGAGAATGGCATGACACTTAACCCTGCTCCTAAATCACATAAAGCATATTTCACATAGGTATTCTTAATAGTGGAAGGGATAGTGGTAATACTTGGATCTCCTCGCTTTTCTGGTAACATTTCCTTAAAAGAATAATCAACAAGCATAGCAGTAATAGCTTCATTAAGTATTTTCCTCTTATTGTTAACCTGTCTTTCATATATTTTGAATATGGAGGAATTTTAATAGCATCAACAAGAGGAATTTGCAAATATAAACTCTTTATCAATTAAATAAACTTCTCAAATCTTTCATTGTCTAAAGTTTAGTTACCTCTTGGGGATATGGTATAGTTCTATGAACCCATGGATCCCTTTTTTACCTTTTGGTTGAGGTGGAGCCTTCTTCTTTTTCTTTTATCCTTGGAGGATTGAGGGTCTTCATTTATTGTAGACTCAGGTTCTTTATCAAGGGTATCTTCAGGTGGTTCTTCATGTGGTTGAGAAATTTCCATATCTACTTTATTATTATCATCCTCAGTTTCAACATCAGAAATAGATATATCATTATCTTGATCTTTAGGGTTCTCATTGTCTTCACTTTCATTGGGGGATTTCTTGCAAAAGATTTCTTCTTGCGAGCTTCTAGTTCTTTTCTCTTAGGATGTCCTTCAGGATAATCAGGGTCATGAGTACTTGAACCTCCTCTTGTATTAACTACACAAACCTGTCTTTTCTCATCAATAAGCATCTCATATAATTTATTTTGGAGAGAAATCATTTGCTCAACTTGATTGTGCATCATATGATAATGTTTGACAGTCATTTTAAGAGAATCTACACAAGAGCTCAAATTTTTATGAATAATTTCTATATTACGAGAATTTTCCAATATGTCCCTTCTAATATCATAATCAAAATTCTCTCTATCACATGTAGAATCATTAACAAAAGATATTATACCTCTTCATTACCTTTACCAGAGTTTATGGCATGCACTTAAATAGGAAAACATGGTCCACCGGTATCGAATTTATGGCCATCTTCGGAGTATTTCTTCAAATTAGAAGTTTTAATGCCCTTCTATTTGAGAGACTTTGAAGCTTCCTTCATAACTTCATTAGACAATTTATGAATACCTCTTCCCTATGTAATATATTCATCAGTATGCCAATCATCATGATTTTGTCTGATGGTTATTCAGTAATTATTTAGCTTCTTCCACAGTCCTTTCCCTGAAAATATTACCTGCAATACTATCTAGATAAGATCTAGATCTTTCACTTAGGCCATTATATAATACATCAATTAATTTGTTATCCTTTAAACCATGGGCTGGACACTTTCTCTCGAGGACACTAAATCTCCCCCAAGCTTGCGGAATACCTTCTTATTTACCTTGAGCGAAGTGAATAATTCCTTCAACCATAGCATGTATTTTACTAGCAGGAAAATATTTATTACAAAACAAATAGATGCATGATTCCTTACTAGTAATATACTTAGGTGCTAAAGAATTAAACCAAGCTTTTGCTTCACCTCCTAGAGAGAAAGGAACCAATTTCAAGAAGTAATAGCACGTTCGGATTTAGTATTTCCAAATAAATTTTCTAGCTCAGAGAGATTTATTAAATATTCCCAAGGAAGTTCATCCTCTCTACCATTAAATTTAATAGCTTCAACTCTCTCTATTTTCTCAGGCTCAACATTAAATTCATAGTCTTCATCTTTAATGTAAATCACACGTGCTTCAGTTTTTCTAGCATCAGGAAATAAATCATCTAAGCAGGAACTTAATGACAAGGTATCAACTTGTCAATGCCTACAAGTTGTAGACTAGGGTTTTGCGGAAAGTAGAGGGCAAGTAGATCTCGAAGGTTTCAGCAAAAGAAAGTCGATTGCTAGACAACTAGGGTTATGTTGACAATGAATCGATCATTTCTTTCTCCCTCGACTCCCCCTTATATAGGAGGCGGAGCCGAGGATTTCGTGATGTACAAGTTACAAACGTCGGGGTACTTTTTGAGTCCGTCCCGTAAGAGTTACAAGTCATTGTTCCTAATACAACTCTATCTTTCCAAACATATACTCAATTGGGCTTCCGGACTTCATATTCTTCGGGTCCTGGGCCTTCAGTAAACCCCGGGTACTATCTTCGGCAGGCCCATTGGGATGCCTATGTCAGTAGCCCCCGATTTTACTTGAATCAAAGAATCAAGGAAAATCTCCCTCATTACGATTAACACCTGATTTCTTCGAGTTACTAAATAACTTTCACAAAATAATCATATATATTGTACAGGGATACTGGTAGTTGGGGCTGGTTCATCTGATAGATCAGGTACCAGTTAACTGCTCTAGTGGCAATCCCGCAAAAACCTACTTCAAGATCAAGTCCCTGGACATGATCTCGGTATACTGGTGTAGTTAGACATGTGCCGCTTAAGGTCTTACCAAATGCCGAACTCCAGTCATATTTTATCGGGTACCTAACACGTCCGTTAGGATTTTTCTTCGCATCTGTTGATGCGGAAAAAAGTAGCAGAGCGCTTTCTGGTGCGATGCCACGCCGCGCAGGACGGATCCTGGGGCTTACCTTCGCAAAATGTTGCGGCATTCAGAGATTGAATCGCGACAGAGGCGCTCTAAGAATATATTGTCGAGTATGTTTTCCGGCTGCAGGAGTGGCAGATTTATTCGAGTAACATGATGTGCTGCTATATTTTTTACCTTGTCTTTCCCGATGGGAGTATATGAAGAGTTATATCATAACTCGAAATATGCTCAAAATGGCTCCTTCAATTTTATCGGGTACGCAACCAGCGTTCCCGATGGGAGTAGCCTCCGAGGCTACAGCCAAGTGTTTATACTTGGTTGTAGGCTCCACTTGCAGTACTTCTTCTCTTGATGTCTTCAAAATCCCAACTTCCGCACTATCTTTATTTCATCGGGTGCGCGACCAGCGCTCCCGATGGGAGTAGCCCCCGAGGCTACAGTAAAGTATTTGGTCTTGGCTGTAGGCTCAACTTGTCTCCTCTTTTTAAACGACCCTGTATTTTGTTTCCACACCATCCTCTTATCAGAAGTATTAATACTTCTGATAAGAGTAGCCCCCGAGCATTTGAACAAATACTTGGGATATTATCAAAAGCTCCCGAAGTTATTCTTTTTATACCATCAACATTGTCCCAGTCGCTTTTTTTCAAAGATGGCCAGCCGAAGCTTTCACTTATGATGATATCAGTGCTGACGATAGCCACGACCAATGTATTGGGAAGGCGCGGGAGCTGTCATGTCGCTGACCTGTGGGCCCAAAACTCTGCGGCAGTTGACACGTTACGCAAGTGGGGACACATGTCCTCCGCTTTTACTGGCACGCGCACTGTGGCGCCTGTTTAGTTACCTCCAAGTAAAAAGACTTTTGTGCCCTTACAAACACGTGTAAGGCATCGAATCAATTTCCTTTTCATTGAACGGTGCGATGAATCAATCCCTTCCTATAAAATACCTTCTTCTTCCTCATTGTTTCCCCTTCGCTGTGCCGCTCCAATCTCCTTTCTCTCTCCTTTGCCATTACCATCGCGCATCCTCGCGTACTCACACCACCAAACCTTCTCCTTTCACCCAAGAGTGTACTCTATGCCGCCGCGCGCGAGGCTGACGAAGCACACCGCCGCCGGCACGGATGCTGCGATCGAGGGCGCTAAGATCCATGGATGGGAGAGGTCCAAGCTCACGAACCAGGACAAGAAGAGCTTGAAGAAGCTTGGATTGGTTCAGAGGGACTCCCTCATCTTCCCCGGCGACGAGAGCGCTCCAAAACCGCCGATGGGCTACCGGGTAACATTCGTTGACCATCTCATCCGCGGTCTTTCTTCCCCTATCCACGAATTCCTTCGTGGATTGCTTTTCGTTTATGGGATCCAGCTGCATCAGCTGACCCCAAACTCCATCCTCCACATTTCTGTCTTAGTCCCTCTGTGAATGTTTCCTCGGGTCCCATTGATACGTCTCCAACGTATCTATAATTTCTTATGTTCCATGCTAGTTTTATGACAATACCTACATGTTTTGTTCACACTTCATATCGTTTTTATGCATTTTCCGGAACTAACCTATTAATAAGATGCCGAAGTGCCAGTTCCTGTTTTCTGCTATTTTTGGTTCCAGAAATCCTACACAGGAAATATTCTCGAAATTGGACGAAACAAAAGGCCACGTTCCTATTTTTCCAGGGGCTGAGTCCGAAGGAGAGACGAAGGAGGGCCACGGAGCCAACACCATAGGGGGGCGCGGGCCACCCCCTGGCTGCGCCACCTGGTGGGGAGCCCACCTCGGGACTCCACCGACATCGCCCCTTCGTCTATAAAGTCTCCCAGATGCAAAAACCCTAGATCAATAAGCCACGATACAAGAAAAGTTCCAGAGCCGCCGCCATCGCGAAGCCAAGATTCGGGGGACAGAAGTCTCTGTTCCGGCCGGGACGAATTGCCGGAAGGCATCTCCATCAACACCACCGCCATCTCCATCGCGTTGTTGTCTCCCATGATGAGGAGGAGTAGTTCTCCCTCGAGGCTAAGGGCTCTACCGGTAGCTATGTGGTTAATCTCTCTCTCGTACTTCAATACAATGATCTCATGAATTGCCTTGCATGATTGAGATCCATATGATGAGCTTTGTAATCTAGATGTAGTTATGTTATTCAAGTGGATTTTACTTATGTGATCTCCGGAGACTCCTTGTCCCACGTGTGTAAAGGTGACGGTGTGTGCACCGTGTGGGTCTCTTAGGCTATATTTCATAGAATACTTATTCACTGGGTTATGATTTGAGTTGGATGTCTCTATGAAATTGTGGTGTGTTAGTACCTCCTATGAATGCTCAAAGTGACAGCTTGGGGTGTTTATTAGTACTTGGGAATACAGGTTTGCTTTTGCATCCCTACATGGTGAATTAGTGTTCGTTATCCAGCCAGAGAGTAATTCAGAGTAGCATAGTGAAGTGCTTATATTTATATTCAATTATGATTGCATTGTTGAGAGTGTCCACTAGTGAAAGTATGATCCCTAGGCCTTGTTTCTAAGCATTGAAACACCGTTTCCAACAAGTTCTGCTACATGTTCGCTTGCTGCAATATTTATTTCAGATCGCAATTACTGTTTACTACCATCTATACCACTGTGTTTACTATCTCTTCGCCGAACTAGTGCACCTATACATCGACAAGTGTATTAGGTGTGTTGGGGACACAAGAGACTTCTTGTATCTTAATTGCAGGGTTGCTTGAGAGGACTATCTTTGACCTCTACCTCCTGAGTTCGATAAACCTTGGGTGATTCACTTAAGGGAAACTTCTTGCTGTTCTACAAACCTCTGCTCTTGGAGGCCCAACACTGTCTACAAGAATAGAAGCACACGTAGACATCAAGCTATTTTCTGGCGCCTTTGCCGGGGAGGTAAGGTAAAAGGTATTCACATCCTCCGACTACTAAGCTATCTCCTAGCATTGTTGCCGATGTGTGAGTGCTCGAAGCTATCTCCTTTAGATTATGCAATTATATCTTTTTGTTTCTTGTTTTTATTTTCACTAGTTAGGCTTAATGGAAAACAACAAAAAAATTAGAGATCTTTATAGTATTTATCTTGAGTTAGGACATGAGGTGTTTGAAGAGAAAATTAAAAAACCCATGGAACTTTGTTTGCAAAATAGTTGTAGCAATGTTATTAGCATGAACTCTTTGAACACCATTATTGCTAAAGCTATGGAAGAATTTAAGCTTGGGGAAGCTGGTTTTGAGGAGCATGATATTTTTAGTCCCCCAAGCATGGAGGAGAAAATTTACTTTGATGATACTTTATCTCCTATATATGATGTTTGCAATGATGAATATGATATTTTCAGTCCACCTACTATTGAGGAGAAAAGTAATTATGATTACAATATGCCTCCTATATATGATGATTATGGTGATGAGAATAATAGTGATAGCTATTTTATTGAATTTGCTCCCACTACAATTAATAGTAATGACTATGCTTATGTGGAGAGTAAAAAGTTTATGCATGTAGCTCATGACAAGAATGTTGTATATGATAGTTATACTGTTGAGTTTGTTCATGATGCTACTGAAAGTTATTATGAGAGAGGGAAATATGGTTATATGCATCTTAATAATATTAAGTTTCCCCTCTTTATGTTGAGAATCTTGAAATTGCGCTTGTGTTGCTTTTCTATGCTTGCCACTTTGTTCTTCATGAATTTATTTGTGTACAAGATTCCTTTTCATAGGAAGTGGGTTAGGCTTAAATGTGTTTTGAATTTGCTTCTTGATGCTCTCTTTTGCTTCAACTCTTATTTCTTGCGAGCATCATTAAAATTGCTGAGCCCATCTTAATGGCTAAAAGAAAGCACTTCTTGGGAGATAACCCATGTTTTATTTTATTTCTTGTATTGTTGAGTCTTGGAAGTTGTTACTACTGTAGCAACCTCTCCTTATCATGTTTTTGTGCCAAGTAAAGTCTCTATGGTAAAGTTGATGCTAGATTTGGATTGCTGCGCAGAAACAGAATTGCTGTCTGTCACGAATTTGCGCAGAACTCTCTGTAAAAAAATCAAAAAAATCTGCCAATTTACGTGCGTGATCCTCAGATATGTACGCAACTTTCATTAGTTTTGAGTTTTTCCATCTGAGCAAGTTAAGTGCCTCTGTAAAATTCGTATTTACGGACTGTTCTGTTTTGACAGATTCTGCCTTTTATTTCGCATTGCCTCTTTTGCTATGTTGAATGGATTTCTTTGTTCCATTAACTTTCAGTAGCTTTGTGCAATGTCCAGAAGTGTTAAGAATGATTGTGTCCTCTCTGAACATATGAATTTTTGATTATGCACTAACCCTCTAATGAGTTTGCTTTAAGTTTGGCGTGGAGGAAGTTTTCAAGGGTCAAGAGAAGAGGATGATACAATATGATCAAGAAGAGTGAAAAGTCTAAGCTTGGGGATGCCCCGGTGGTTCATCCCTGTATATTTTAAGAAGACTCAAGCATCTAAGCTTGGGGATGCCCAAGGCATCCCCTTCTTCATCGACAACTTATCAGGTCACTTCTAGTGAAACTATATTTTATTCCATCATATCTTATGTTCTTTACTTGGAGCGTCTTTTGCTTTTGTTTTTGTTTTGGTTTGAATAAAGTTGGACCCCACCATCCTTATATTGGAGATATTACGCTCCGCTTTTTCATATGGAACACTTGTGTTCTTAGTTATGCTTTAATGTTCATGGCGAAGGCTGAAAATTGCTTTGTTGATTGCTATTTGGTTGGAATCAGAAAATGCTTCATATGGTTTGGAATAACTTGAAACTTGGCAATTGTTTTGAACTCTCATAGATCATGTCCCATCCTCATTGGGGCTTGTGGAAACGTATCTTCTATCTCCGGCGGAACAACTCTCGCAACGTCGTCTATAATATAGGCGGCGTTTGCATCTGCGTCCGATCCGACGTAGATTATTTTGACGTCAAGTTTCCCGACTCCGTCCAAGGATGGCGCAAGAAGTGGCTATACATCCAAGACAAAACCATCGGCGGCCAAGAGTACGGCATTGCTCCCTTCGACAGTGCTGCCGAAATTCTGAGGTGAGGAACTGTCGATGTTGAGGCCACTGCCGAGGAAAAGGCCGCAACCGATGCTTTGATGAAGCGCATCCGCCAGCTCCAAAACACCCGCGGTGAGGAACTGTCAGGTGTCCAAATTACCTGCGCTCGCAAAACCCCCCTTTGGGCGTACTCGCGAAGAAGATGTTGACCGCCTATCCGAGGATCTTTCGACAAAGGATCTGGAGAAGCTTATACGATGTTTTTCCTCGCTGAGCAAAAAGGATGAGGTCCCTACCTCGTGCCGCGTGGAGCCATATAGTGGCAGCCACGCGCTTCCCGAAGTAAGTGTCTTTTCATCGTGTTATGCTTGTAATTGTCGACTGCTATTTTGTTTCCTTGTCGTTTTTTGTATTTACTTGCTGCTTTTTCGACAGAACCACCAAATTCTTTCTTCTCTTCCTCCCCTTCCTGAGGGTGGAGAGGTGGATGAGCGGACCATTGATGTCTACGTGTGCTTCTATTCTTGTAGATAGTGTTGGGCCTCCAAGAGCAGAGGTTTGTAGAACAGCAGCAAGTTTCCCTTAAGTGAATCACCCAAGGTTTATCGAACTCGGGGAGGTAGAGGTCAAAGATATCCCTCTCAAGCAACCCTGCAATTAAGATACAAGAAGTCTCTTGTGTCCCCAACACACCTAATACACTTGTCAGATGTATAGGTGCACTATTTCGGCGAAGAGATATTAAAACGCAGATGATATAGATGGTGGTAAACGGTAATTGCGATATGAAGTAAATATTGCAGCAAGCAAACATGTAATAGAACTTGTTGGAAACAGTGTTTCAATGCTTAGAAACAAGGCCTATGGATCATACTTTCACTAGTGGTTACTCTCAACAATGATATCATAAAGGAATATAAATATAAGCACTTCACTATGCTATTCTGAATTACTCTCTGGCAGGATAACGAACACTAATTCACCGTGTAGGGCTGCAAAAGCAAACCTTAAAGATGTATTCCCAAGTACTAATAAACACCCCACGCTGTCACTGTGAGCATTTATAGGAGGTACTAACACACCACAATTTCATAGAGACATCCAACTCAAATCATAACCAGTGAACAAGTATTCTATGAAATATAGCCTAAGAGACCCACACGGTGCACACACTGTCACCTTTACACACGTGGGACAAGGAGTCTCCGGAGATCACATAAGTAAAATCCACTTGAATAGCATAACGACATCTAGATTACAAAGCTCATCATATGGATCTCAATCATGTAAGGCAGCTCATGAGATCATTGTATTGAAGTACATGGGAGAGAGAGATAAACCACATAGCTACCGGTAAAGCCCTCAGCCTCGGGGGAGACTACTCCCTCCTCATCATGGGAGACAGCAGCATCGATAAAGATGGTGGTGGTGTCGATGGAGATGGATTAGGGGCAATTCCCGTCCCGGCGGCGTGCGGAACAGAGACTGTCCCAAACAGCGCGATGGCGGCGGCTACGGAACTCTTCGTGGAATATCGTCGATTGTTGTAGGGTTTTCGTCGCGAGGGAATTTATAGGCGAAAGGGCGATGTCGGTGGAGTCGAGGGGCCCACACCATGGGTGGGGCGGCCCCCTCCTGGCCGCGCCGGCTGATGGGGAGGAGGCCCTGGGCCTCCTCTGGCCTGGCCCTTCTGGCTCCGTGAGTCTTCGGCGGAATAGAATTTATGTGATTTTTCTGGATTTTTCCGAGCACTTTGGTTTTTGGGCATTTTCTGCAATAAACACACATAATAAACAGAAACTGGCACTGTGGCATCTTGTTAATAGGTTAGTTCAAGAAAATGCATAAAAATGATATAAAGTGTGAACAAAACATGTAGATATTGTCATAATACTAGCATGGAACATCATAAATTATAGATACGTTGGAGACGTATCAAGCATCCCCAAGCTTAGTTCCTACTCGCCCTCGAGTAGGTAAACAATAAAAACAATAATTTCCGAAGTGACATGCTACCAACATAATCTTGATCAACATTATTTTAAAGCATATGAGATGAATGAAGTGATTCGAAGCAATAGATTGCTAACAAAAAGATAATGACTAAACAACTGAATCATATAGCAAAACTTTTCATGAATAGTACTTTCAAGACAAGCATCAAAAAGACTTGCATAAGAGCTAACTCATAAAGCAATAGATTCAAAGTAAGTGGTTTCGAAGCAACACAAAGGATGATTAAGTTTCAGCAATTGCTTTCAACTTGTAACATGTATATCTCATGGATAATTGTCAACATAAAGTAATATAACAAGTGCAATAAGTAAACATGTAAGAATCAATGAACACAGTTGACACAAGTGTTTGCTTCTAAGATAGAAAGAAGTAGGTAAACTGACTCAACATAAAGTAAAAGAAAGGCCCTTCGCAGAGGGAAGCAGGGATTACTCATGTGCTAGAGCTTTTTATTTTGAAAACATGGAAACAATTTTGTCAACGGTAGTAATAATTCATATGTGTTATGCATAAAACTTCCTACAAGTTGCAAGCCTCATGCATCGAATACCAATAGTGCTTGCACCTTGTCCTAATTAGCTCGGATTTCCATGGATTATCATTGCATTACATATGTTTCAACCAAGTGTCACAAAGGGGTACCTCTATGCCACATGTACAAAGGTCCAAGGAGATAGATCGCATTTGATTTCTCGGTTTTGATAGATCTCAACTTGAGGACATCCATACCGGGACAACATAGAAAACAGATAATGGACTCCTCTTTTTAATGCTTAAAGCATTCAACAACAAATAATATTCTCATAAGAGATTGAGGATTAATGTCCAAGCTGAAACTTCCACCATGATACATGGCTTTGGTTGGCGGCCCAATGTTCTTCTCTAAAAATATGCATACTCAAACCATTTAATCATGATAAATCACCCTTACTTCAGACAAGACGAACATGCATAGCAACTCACATGATATTCAACAAAGGTGTAAAAAGTTGATGGCGTCCCCGGAAACATGGTTACCGCTCAACAAGCAACTTATAAGAACTAAGATACATAGCAACATATTCATCACCACAATAGTTTTTAAGCTATTTTCCCATGAGCTATGTATTGTAAAGACAAAGGAATGAAATTTTAAAGGTAGCACGCAAGCAATTTACTTTGGAATGGCACAAAAATACCACATATAGGTAGTTATGGTGGACACAAATGGCATGGGTTTTGGCTCAAGGTTTTGGATGCACGAAGCATTCCCTCTCAGTACAAGGCTTTGGCTAGCAAGGTTGTTTGAAGCAAACACAAGTATGAACAGGTACAGCAAAAACTTACACAAGAACATATTGCAAGCATTATAAGACTCTACACTGTCTTCCTTGTTGTTCAAACACTTTTACCAGAAAATATCTAGACCTTAGAGAGACCAATCATGCAAACCAAATTTCAACAAGCTCTACGGTAGTTCTCCACTAATAGATTTAAACTACATGATGCAAGAGCTTAAACATGATCTATGAGAGCTCAAAACAATTGCCAAGTATCAAATTATTCAAGACCATATGAAGCATTTTCTGATTTTAACCAAATATCAATCAACGAAGCAGTTTTCAACCTTCGCCATGAACATTAAAGCAAAACTAAGAACACCAGTGTTCAAATGAAAAAGCGGAGCGTGTCTATCTCCAATACAAGGATTGTTGGGATCCAACATTATTCAAACAAAAACAAAAATAAAAGCAAACAGACACTCCAAGTAAAGAACATAATATGTGACGGAATAAAAATATAGTTTCACTAGAAGTGACCTGATAAGTTGTCGATGAAGAAGGGGATGCCTTGGGCATCCCCAAGCTTAGATGCTTGAGTCTTCTTGAAATATGCAGGGATGAACCATGGGGGCATCCCCAAGCTTAGACTTTTCACTCTTCTTGATCATACCATATCATCCTCCTCTCTTGATCCTTGAAAACTTCCTCCACACCAAACTCAAAGCAATCTCATTAGAGGGTTAGTGCATAATAAAAATTCACATGTTCAGCAAGGACACAATCATTACCAACACTTCTGTACATTACTCAAAGTTACTGGAATTTAATGGAACAAAGAAATCCACTCAACACAGTAAAAGAGGCAATCCGAAATAAAAAGGCAGAATCTGTCAAAACAGAACAGTCCGTAAAGACGATTTTTTCTGAGGCACTTAACTTGCTCAGACGGAAAAACTCAAAACTAATGAAAGTTGCGTACATATCTGAGGATCATGCATGAATTTTCTCTGATTTTTTGATTCTTCTACAGAGAGAAAAACGCGAATTCGTGACAGATAAGAAATCTGTTTCTGCGCAGAAATCGAAATCTAGCATCAACTTTCTATTAGACTTTACTTGGCACAACAACATGATAATGAGAGGTTGCTACAGTAGTAACAACTTCCAAGACACAACAAAACAGTAGCAAAATAAAAACATGGGTTATCTCTCAAGAAGTGCTTTCTTTATAGCCATTAAGATGGGCTCAGTAATTTTAATGATGCTCGCAAGAAATAAGAGTTGAAGCAAAAGAGAGCATCAAGAAGCAAATTCAAAACACATTTAAGCCTAACCCACTTCCTATGAAAAGGAATCTTGTACACAAATAAATTCATGAAGAACAAAGTGGCAAGCATAGAAAAGCAACACAAACGCAATTTCAAGATTCTCAACATAAAGAGGGGAAACTTAATATTATTAAGATGCATATAACCATGTTTCCCTCTCTCATAATAACTTTCAGTAGCATCATGAACAAACTCAACAATATAACTATCACATGAAACATTCTTATCATGAGCTACATGCATAAAATTATTACTCTCCACATAAGCATAGTCATTACTATTAATTGTAGTGGGAGCAAATTCAATAAGATAGCTATCATTATTATTCTCATCACCATAATCATCATATATAGGAGGCATATTGTAATCATAATTAATTTTCTCCTCAATAGTAGGTGGACTGAAAATATGATAGTCATCATTGTAATCATCATATATAGGAGCTAAAGTATCATCAAAGTAAATTTTCTCCTCCATGCTTGGGGGACTAAAAATATCATGCTCATCAAAACCAGCTTCCCCAAGCTTAAATTCTTCCATAGCATTAGCAATAATAGTGTTCAAAGAGTTCATGCTAATAACATTGCTACAACTATTTTGCAAACAAAGTTCCATGGGTTTTTTAATTCTCTCTTCAAACACCTCATGTCCTAACTCAAGATAAAGTTCATAAAGATCTCTAATTTTTTTGTTGTTTTCCATTAAGCCTAACTAGTGAAATAAAAACAAGAGACAAAAAGATAAAATTGCAGAATCTAAAGGAGATAGCACTCACACACCGGCAACAGTGCTAGGAAATAGCTTAGTAGTCGGAGGATGTGAATACTTTTTACCTTACCTCCCCAACGGCGCCGGAAAATAGCTTGATGTCTACGTGTGCTTCTATTCTTGTAGACAGTGTTGGGCCTCCAAGAGCAGGTTTGTAGAACAGGAAGTTTCCCTTAAGTGAATCGCCCAAGGTTTATCGAACTCAGGGAGGTAGAGGTCAAAGATATCCCTCTCAGCAACCCTGCAATTAAAATACAAGAAGTCTCTTGTGTCCCCAACACACCTAATACACTTGTCGGATGTATAGGTGCACTAGTTGGCGAAGAGATATTAAAACGCAGATGATATAGATGGTGGTAAACGGTAATTGCGATATGAAGTTAATATTGCAGCAAGCAAACATGTAATAGAACTTGTTGGAAACGGTGTTTCAATGCTTAGAAACAAGGCCTAGGGATCATACTTTCACTAGTGGTTACTCTCAACAATGATATCATAAAGTAATATAAAAATAAGCACTTCACTATGCTATTCTGAATTACTCTCTGGCAGGATAACGAACACTAATTCACCGTGTAGGGCTGCAAAAGCAAACTTAAAGATGTATTCCCAAGTACTAATAAACACCCCACGCTGTCACATTTATAGGAGGTACTAACACACCACAATTTCATAGAGACATCCAACTCAAATCATAACCCAGTGAACAAGTATTCTGTGAAATATAGCCTAAGAGACCCACACGGTGCACACACTGTCACCTTTACACACGTGGGACAAGGAGTCTCCGGAGATCACATAAGTAAAATCCACTTGAATAGCATAACGACATCTAGATTACAAAGCTCATCATATGGATCTCAATCATGTAAGGCAGCTCATGAGATCATTGTATTGAAGTACATGGGAGAGAGAGATAAACCACATACCTACCGGTAGAGCCCTCAGCCTCGGGGGAGAACTACTCCCTCCTCATCATGGGAGACAACAGCGGCGATGAAGATGGTGGTGGTGTCGATGGAGATGGATTTCGGGGCAATTCCCGTCCCGGCGGCGTGCCGGAACAGAGACTTCTGTCCCCCGAACTTGGCTTCGCGATGGCGGCGGCTACGGAACTCTTCGTGGAATATCGTCGATTGGTGTAGGGTTTTCCGTCGCGAGGGAATTTATAGGCGAAAGGGCGATGTCGGTGGAGTCCCGACGGGCCCACACCATAGGGTGGGGCGGCCCCCCTCCTGGCCGCGCCGGCTGATGGGGAGGAGGCCCTGGGCCTCCTCGGCCTGGCCCTTCTGGCTCCGTGAGTCTTCTGGCGGAATAGAATTTATGTGATTTTTCTGGATTTTTCCGAGCAATTTGGTTTTTGGGCCTTTGCAATAAACACACATAATAAACAGAAACTGGCACTGTGGCATCTTGTTAATAGGTTAGTTCCAGAAAATGCATAAAAATGATATAAAGTGTGAACAAAACATGTAGGTATTGTCATAATACTAGCATGGAACATCAGAAATTATAGATACGTTGGAGACGTATCAACCATCATTAATGATGAGTCGTAAGAATCCACTCCCCTTGAAACTGAAGTCGCGAGATCTCGCAAATCTGCGGCTTCCTCTGACAAAGACACGGAATCAGATGCCTCTGAATCCGTGCGCTCTCCTCCTTATGTTGTTTCTCCGAAGAACAAAAGGAAGAGGAGTGAAACCGAAGATCAGCGCCTCCAAGCCTGCTGGACCTGCCGCCGAAGAATCATCTCCCGAAGATGGAGGTGCCTTCGACCCTTACGGCGTCGCAGGCTCAGTTAGCTCATAAGTTTCTTTGTTATTATCTTCGACACTACCTCTGTTTACTTGTTATATTTACTTTCATATGTTGTCAGTGGCGAAAAGGAGGAGGAAGAAGAAGAACTCGCGGTTATTGGCACGGCTCCAAGGAGCACGTCCAATACCGTGATCCTTTCCGAAGAAAATCTCGGTACTGCGGATTCTTTGCCTCCCCCTCAACAGAATATGGATACGTCGACTCCACCGCCCAGCCCCCAAGCGCCTTCTCCGAAAATACAAAAGCTCGGGGCTGGCAACGAGCAGACGCTTGTTTTGGGGAGTTCCTCCACTCCTTTGATGAATGATGTAAGTATTTCAGTACTCTATTTTTCTGCATTTTGTCATGCTTTTCCTTGTTTGTCCCAATCTTTTTGTATTCTCCTTGTCTCGAATGTTCTCTCCTGAATTTCTCTTGCGATACTTGTTTTTTGACAGCCTATAATGTATCAATTCATCCGCCTTGGTTCCCAATTTATCGGGTTCCGCGATGAGGCTGATACCTTGAGAGGTACCTATTGGGTAACTAGCTTGTTCAAGGTGCTCTTTTTTCTTTTGTCCCTTGATTAATTAATATCCTCTTGTTGTTCTCCTTTAGCTTCTCTGCAGCGAGCCGAAGAACGTGCTGAAGCTCTCGAGGCCAAACTAAAAGTTAGCGAAGAAGCTCGCGAGAAAGCTCAAGCCGAAGCTGCTTCTGTTGAAGAACTTCGCCAGCGCCTCTCCAAGGTAGAATCTGCACTAAGTGACAAGATCACGGAGCAGATTGCGCGGGAGCAAGGCATCATAGATCGGCTTGAAGCCCAAACCCGATGCTTTTTTCGTAAGCTATTTCTTTATCTGGATGCTTTCCTTGGTTTATTATCTTGGATGATCATGACCCTGTGTTTTGCTGCAGCAGGGAGGAATGATGAGAGGTTTGAGCTGCTAGAACCAAAGGATGATCGTCTTCTCGACGCTCTTTTCATCCTTGAACTGCAGGGCGATCTGGCGCGCACCAACCTCGACGAATCAAGGGCCGCCTTTTCGAGACTCTTCCCTCACTTCTTCCCCAAGGAGACCGAGCCAGAGATCTTCGCTGCCCTTGTCAAGCGCTTCCTGTCGAAGGAAGACCTTGCTCTGGCCTATCGACGTTGAAGGGACCATTGCTCTAGTCGCCAACATCGGCCAAGAAGTCGACAGGGAAAAGGTTGGGAACTCCCTCAAGGTCGGCAAGGACAAGTGGAAAGCGGTGGTGAAGGACGCCAAAGCACACTCGAAGAAGATCATCGACTTCTTCAAGCCGAAGCCTGCCGGTTCTACCAGCACTGCCAAGACGGAGGTCAAGTAGACCATCATGTCTCTGTCTTTTTCTTTTTCTTCTTCTTTTGATGTTGTCGCCTTAGTAGTGGCTTGCGACAGCTTATCATTGGTTCATTAGGAGCCAACTTTTGTAATGAACATGTAGATATGCCAATGATTAATGGAATGCTATTTTGCAAAATTTATTGATATCGAGATTCTCTTTCCAGTTGTTTTTTGACAACTATACTGCGGCACCTGGTCCTTCAGATGGTTTGCCTGCTACTTCTCACTCGAGGAGAACTTCCATTGATGAATTCATTGAAGATTCTTCGAGTGTTGATCCTTTGCGGGATTTGGATGAACTTCGGTAGCAACTTCACTCGATGAAGAAGCAAACACTTGTGGTGATGGAACAGTCTCAAAAATCTTCGGAACATGAACGGGCTGCCCTTCAGCAGGCACAGGAAGCCCTTAAGATAAAAGACGACGCAATTGCCAACGCTTCGCGTGCATCCGAACGCGACAATTATATGCTTGATCTCATGACCGACGCTAGTCAGGATATGTCAGGTATGTATCTGTGGCTTATCTTTTTCTTCGCCTTCCCTTTTATTCTTGTTCCAATTTTCTTGTTTCCTTGCAGGTTCATTTGTCGATGCTGTCGCTGAGGACCAACGCATAAAAGCTCGGGTCGAGGTCTTGTGCCGGCTTTCCCAACAAAGCAGTAGCACCTTTTGGGCAGACATGGCCCGTAGCCACCAAATTGTATGGTTCCAGGATCGCGCTTCACAGGTCAGAGACTTTTTGCACTCCTGTGCCGACATCCTGGCCATGATCTATAAGTCGATGTTTCCCCGAAACCCACAACCTGCGGGTCTTCCTCAATTGATGGATAAATTCAAAAGCGTAGATCAGATCCATAATTTTATGAAGGTTCAATTGGTAGCTGGCGCCAGGTTTGCCTTGATTGTATTGAAAATCTGCTACCCGAAATTAAGCCTGAAGAACATTGTCAGTATCTGCCATGCCAAAGTGAGGGAGAAGCGGCAATACGTCGACAGGGTCAACGAGAAAATAACTCCCACAGCTTAAGCTATGATTGACGATCTTTTACGGATGGATAATGAATTTTTTCGAGAACACCATTATGTTGCGCCTTGGATGTTCCTACTGAAACCAATAGAATAAGTATCGACGGCTTGATATAGATATCCACTCCTTTTACTGCATTGAAACAAATATGTATGTTGCGAGAATTGTACATATATTGAAGCAAAACGTATGCAAAGATGATGTATATTTTTACTTCCTCTAGCCCCCGAGAATCTCGGTGGCTATTGTGTTTATATTTATTGTTTTGCGAGGTGTTTAAACCAAGGCAAATATCTTGCGAGTTGTATATTGTAATAGTTTCTGTATGTATAGAATTTTCCGGGTTATGAGCCCCCGAGCCTGTCGAAGAAAAAAAGATGTATATCACCAATATCTTTACTATATTGCAGCACCGCGAGTCCGCCTCATTAAAAACCTTCCAGCCCCACTCGGTGCCCTGAAAGGAAAAGAGTGCGTCTGAAAACTTGCGGGATTTTCAGTACATTGTATGTTTACATGTATAACTATATTGTCGACTTATGCGTAAAAATGCCTAAGCTGCGCCATGTTCCAGGGGTTTGGTTCTGCGTTCCCTGTCTTCTTGTCCCATATTCTGTATGCTCCTCCTGCGATTACTTTGGTGACGATGTATGGGCCAACCCAGGGTGACTCGAATTTTTCATGGCTGTCTTGCATGAGCCGAAGAACTAGGTCACCAACTTGAAAAGATCTTGGTCGCAAACGTCGACTATGGTAGTTCTTCAAGTCCTGCTGATACTTGTTACTCTTGACAACACCTCATCTCGGGCTTCGTCGAGTGCGTCGACATCGTCCTCCAATGCCTTTCTCGAGGTTTCTTCATCGAACTCCGCCACTCTCGGAGAATTGTGTTCTATTTCTATCGGGAGCACTGCCTCAGCTCCATGAACCAGAAAAAACGGAGTTTCTTGTGTCGCTGTACTGGGTGTTGTCTGTATGCTCCATAGTACGCTAGGCAATTCTTCTGGCCAGGTGTATCGAGCTTTTTCTAGAGGTGTTAACAGCCTTTTCTTGATGCCATTGCAGATGATGCCATTTGCTTTTTCGACTTGGCCATTGGTTTGCGGGTGTGCCACCGACGCGAAATGTAGTTTGATTCCTACCTCCGCACAATATGCCTTAAACTCCTTGAAGGTGAAGTTGCTGCCGTTGTCTGTGACGATGCTGTGAGGGACACCAAATCGAAAAACTATGCCTTTGATGAAGCTTACCACCGAAGCTGCGTCTGCCGATGTTACTGGCACTGCCTCAATCCACTTGGTGAACTTGTCGACAGCTACGAGCATATACATGTATCCTCCTGGCCAAGATTTATGCAACTTTCCTACCATGTCGAGTCCCCATTGTGTGAAAGGCCACGACAAAGGTATTGGCATCTGCTCGGCTGCCGGAGAATGAGGTTTCGCCGCAAACCTTTGGCATGCATCGCAGGTCCGCACAATATCTTTCGCATCTTCTATTGCAGTCAACCAATAAAAACCTGCCCTGAAAACCTTGGCTGCTATTGCTCGGCTGCTCGCGTGATGGCCACATACTCCTTCGTGTACGTCCTTTAGTATTACTCTTCCTTCTTCAGGTGTTACACACCTTTGCAAAACTCCCGATATGCTGCGCTTGTACAACTCTCCCTTGACCACAGTGAACGCTTTAGATCGTCGAAGAACTCGCCTTGCTTCTACTGGATCTTCGGGTACTTCTTTTCGTAAGATATATGCTATGTAAACTTGCATCCAAGGCGTTTGCACCATCATAACCTCATGTGGTTCTTCGTCATCTTCCAATGTGTTTGTTTCTGGGACTGCTAGAGCCCCCGAGCCTTTCTCGAGATTATCCTTCTTCTTCGACTGCTTTGGTGCTTTCTTCGCCTTGGTTGATCTTTCATTTATGTCTTCCCAAAATACGCCCGGTGGTATTGCTAAGCACTGAGACCTGATGTTTGCCAGAACATCGGCTTCATCATTGCTAAGTCTGCTAATATGATTTACTTCGCATCCATCAAAGAGTTTCTCGAGTTCATTGTATACCTCTTTGTATGCTATCATGCTGTCATTGACTGCATCACATTGGTTCATCACTTATTGAGCCACCAGTTGGGAATCCCCAAAGATTTTTAGTCGGGTTGCACCGCACGCCTTTGCCATCTTCATTCTGTGGATGAGCGCTTCATACTCTGCCTCATTATTGGATGCGTTGGGGAACGACATCCGCAACACATACTTCAGTTTGTTTCCTTGGGGGTGATATTAGTACCACTCCTGCTCCAGCTCCTTCTACTCTTTTGGACCCATCGAAATTCATGGTCCAAGTACTCGACAAATCAGGGGGTCCTGTATTTTGTAATTCCATCCACTCTGCGACAAAGTCTGGCAAGATTTGCGACTTTATTGCTTTTCTTTTTTCATACGTGATGTCCCGAGGGGAAAGCTCTATTTCCCAAAGGGAGACACGCCCCGTAGCCTCTAGATTGTTTAATATATTTGATAAAGGCGTGATACGCGTAGATGCACACGTCCGTTGGGAACCCCAAGTGGAAGGTATGATGCGTATAGAAGCAAGTTTCCCTCAGTATGAAACCAAGGTTTAATCGACCAGTAGGAGCCAAGAAGCACGTTGAAGGTTGATGGTCGCGAAATGTGATGCGGCGCAACACCAGAGATTCCGGCGCCAACGTGGAACCTGCACAACACAACCAAAGTACTTTGCCCCAACGAACCAGTGAGGTTGTCAATCTCACCGGCTTGCTGTAACAAAGGATTAAACGTATCGAGTGGAAGATGTTTGCAAAGAAAACAGTAAAACAAGTAGATTGTACGCTATGTAAAGAATAGGACCGGGGTCCACAGTTCACTAGAGGTGTCTCTCCCATAAGATAAAAGCATGTTGGGTGAACAAATTACAGTCGGGCAATTGACAAATAGAGAAAGGCATAACAATGCATATACATGATATGATAAATATAGTGAGATTTAATTGGGCATTACGACAAAGTACATAGACCGCCATCCAACTGCATCTATGCCTAAAAAGTCCACCTTCAGGTTATCATCCGAACCCCATTCGGTATTAAGTTGCTAAGCAACAGACAATTGCATTAAGTATGGTGCGTAATGTAATCGACAACTACATCCTTAGACATAGAATCAATGTTTTATCCCTAGTGGCAACAACACATCCACAACCTTAGAACTTTCTGTCACTGTCCCAGATTCAATGGAGGCATGAACCCACTATCGAGCATAAATACTCCCTCTTGGAGTTAAGAGTACAAACTTGGCCAGAGCCTCTACTAATAACGGAGAGCATGCAAGATCATAAACAACACATAAACAATAGATTGATAATCACCATAATCATAGTACTCTCTATCCATCGGATCCCGACAAACACAACATATAGAATTACATATAGATGATCTTGATCATGTTAGGCAGCTCACAAGATCCAACAATGAAGCACAACAAGGAGAAGACGATGATACGTCCAATTTGCATCATTATTTTGTATCATAATTTGCTGTTATTCATTGATATATTTCATATTGGGACACAATACTTATGTTATTTCATCTATTTTGCATGTTTCATCATTATTGGAGGATCGAGCACCGGAGCCAGGATTCTGCTGGAAAAAGCACCGTCAGAACGCAATATTTCGGAAGATCAACTGTGGAAGGAAATTTCACGTAAATTCCTATTTTTCCAGATGACGGAGGGAGCCAAAAGGGGAAGAGGAGAAGAGCCACTGTGGGCCCAGACCATGGGCGGCGCGGCCCATGGCCTGGCCGCGCCACCTATGCTCTGGGGGCCCCACAGCCTCTTTCGCCTCCTTTTCTTCGCGTACTCCTTCGTCCGAAAACCTAAGCCACGAGAGGACCTCACGAAGGGTTACAGCCGCCTCTGCGGGGCGGAGAACACGAGAGAAAAGAGCTCTCCGGCGGGCAGGAATCCGGGGAAATTCCCTCCCGGAGGGGGAAATCGACGCCATCGCCATCGTCATCGAGCGGGACATCATCTCCATCATCATCATCATCATCTCCACCATCTACACCGCCATCACCACCGCTGCACCTCGTCACCGCTGTAACAATTCGGGTTAAATCTTGATTGTTTGATAGGGGAAACTCTCCCGGTGTTATTCTATACTTGTTGTAGATGCTATTGAGTGAAACCATTGAACCAAGGTTTATGTTCAGATTGTTATTCATCATCATATCACCTCTGATTGTATTCCATATGATGTCTCGTGAGTAGTTCGTTTAGTTCTTGAGGACATGGGTGAAGTCTAAATGCTAGTAGTGAATTATGGTTGAGTAATATTCAATGTTATGATATTTAAGTTGTGGTGTCATTCTTCTAGTGGTGTCGTGTGAACGTCGACTACACGACACTTCACCATTTATGGGCCTAGGGGAGTGCATCTTGTATTCGGTTGCTAATTGCGGGGTTGCCGGAGTGACAGAAACCTGAGCCCCCGTTAGTATATCGATGCAGGAGGGATCGCAGGATCTCAGAGTTTAAGGCTGTGGTTAGATTTATCTTAATTACTTTCTTGTAGTTGCGGATGCTTGCAAAGGGTATAATCACAAGTATGTATTAGTCCTAGGAAGGGCGGTGCATTAGCATAGGTTCACCCACACAACACTTATCAAAACAATGAAGATTATTAAACCACATGAAGCGAAAGTACTAGACTAAAATCCCCGTGTGTCCTCAGGAACGTTTGGTCATTATAAGTAAACAAACCGGCTTGTCCTTTGTGCTAAAAAGGATTGGGCCACTCGCTGCAATTATTTCTCTCGCATTTTATTTACTTGTACTTTATTTATCGCAATATCAAAACCCACTGAATACTTGTGTGAGCATTACAGTGAATCCTCCATCGAAACTGCTGCCAACACCTTCTGCTCCTCGTTGGGATCGACATTCTTACTTATCGAAGATACTACGATACACCTATACTTGTGGGTCATCAAGACTATTTTTGGCGCCGTTGCCGGTGAAGCGCTATTGGTAAGCGGAATTGGTAAGGAAATTTACTGTTTGTGCTGATTTTATTTCTGCCTGCTGCTATAAATCATTATGGAGAGATCTTCTCTTCAATTTCTATTTGGGAAATCTACTACTACTGCAACGGTAGTGGATGAAGCGCCAGGTGAGGAAGTAGTACCATATAAAATACCTATGAAAATTATTGAACGTGTTATGGATAACCGCTATGAAGGGGATGGAACTGTCCATCCTGGTGATCATTTATTGTTTTTGCATGAATTATGCGGGTTATTCAAATGTGCAGGTATTTCTATGAATGAAGTTAGGAAGAAACTATTCACTATATCGCTGTCTGGTAAAGCGGCGCACTGGTATAAATTGCTGAAGAATGGTGATTCTATTGATTGGGAGGACATTGTGCCTTTATTTTATTCCAAATTTTATCCTCCAAGTGAAATTCACAAAGATCGGAACCGCATATATAATTTATGGCCTCATGATGGAGAGAGTATTGCCCAAGCTTGGGGAGATTGAAGTCTTTAATGCTCAAATGCCCCATTCATGAGCTTCCTGGTAATGTTATTATTGATAATTTCTATGCAAGACTTTCTTTTCAAGACAAGACCTTGCTGGATACTTCTTGTTCTGGATCATTTACACGCAAGAATGAAGAGTTTAAAAGGGACCTTCTTGATCGGATCCAAGAAAATACCGAAGGATGGGAGAACGACAAAGATAGAGAATCGGTATAATTTATGATTATAAATGCATTGAAGCTTTTATGGATACTGATAAATTTCGTAATATGAGTGCTACATATGGTCTTGATTCCCAAGTTGTTGCAAATCTTTATAAAGCTTTTGCCTCTCATTATGAACTGCCTAAGAAGAATTTTGACAAGTATCATGAACCGTATAAAGATAAAGTTGATTCATCTGTAAACAAATGTGTAGTGGTTGAAACTGTTGATAATGTTATTCCTGAAGCTTATATTGAAAAAACTCCTTTCCCTGCTAAAATGAAGGAGTACTCTGTCATATCTAGTGCGATTAATAAAAGTGAAAAGAAACCTAAAGAACCTGAAGAACAAATTAAAATTGAACCTGCTGTTGCAATAGTTAAAGATCTTGTGACTGAAAATGTGGAGGATGGTCATATTATTTTTGTGAAGATGCTTCTAATATTGTTTCACATCCTAATAAATCCAAACAAGTTAGTGTTCCTATGCTATCTGTTAGAATTGGTGATCATTGCTATTATGGTTTATGTGATATTGGTGCAAGTGTTAGTGCTATTCCTTATGAGCTTTACACGGAGATTATGCACGAAATTGGTTCTTGTGAACTTGAAGATATTGATGTGGTTATTCATTTGGCTAATAGAGAAACTATTTCTCCAATTGGTATTGTTCGAGATGTGGAAGTTCTATGTGGTAAGATTAAATATCCTGCTGACTTTTTGGTACTTGGTTCTGCTGCTAGTGATCATTGTCCTATCATTTTTGGTAGACCTTTTCTAAATACTTGTGGAGCCATTATAGATTGTAAGAAAGAGAAAATTTTGACTAGATTTGCTGGTGAACCTTATGAATTTAACTTTTCTAAATTTACCAAAACTCCTTATAAACTGACTTGCCTAGTAATGATTTTAAAATGGAGCAGTGTGCATCTATTGTTCTTGTTCCTAATAATCCTTTGCAGCAACATTTGGAGAATAGTGAAAGTGAAGCTTTTAGGAAAGAAAGAGATGAGCTTGAGGAAATTTTTCTTCGTCAACCTATTCTCAAGCATGATTTACCGGTGGAAGATTTGGGTACAACACCGCCACCAAAGGAAGATCCTGTTTTTGATTTAAAGCCTTTACCTGATAATCTTAAATATGCTCATATTGATGATAAGAAAATATATCCTGTTATTATTAGTTCTAAGCTTTCAGAGGTTGAGGAAGAAAGGTTATTGGAAATATTGAAGAAACACCGAGGAGCTATTGGCTATACTCTTGATGATTTGAAAGGGATTTCTCCTTCTATTTGCCAACATGCTATTAATATGGAAGAAGATGCAAAGCCTGTTGTTGAACATCAACGTCGTCTAATTCCGAAGATGAAGGAGGTGGTAAGAAACGAGGTATTAAAACTCCTTGAAGATGGTATTATATATCCTATTGCTGATAGTAGATGGGTTAGCCCTGTGCATTGTGTTCCTAAGAAAGGAGGTATGACTGTTGTGCCTAATGATAATGATGAGCTTATTCCTCAAAGAATAGTTGTAGGTTATAGAATGTGCATTGATTTTCGAAAAGTTAATAAAGTTACTAAGAAAGACCATTACCCTTTACCCTTTATTGATCAAATGCTAGAAAGGTTATCTAAAAATACTCATTTTTGTTTTCTTGATGGTTATTCTGGGTTTTCACAAATTGCTGTTAAAGCTAAAGATCAAGAGAAAACCACGTTTACTTGTCCTTATGGAACTTATGCTTATAGGCGTATGCCTTTTGGTTTATGTAATGCTCCTGCTACTTTTCAAAGATGCATGTCTGCTATTTTCATGGTTTTTGCGAAAGTATTGTAGAGGTGTTCATGGATGATTTTTCTGTCTATGGGAATTCTTTTGATAATTGCTTGCGAAACCTCGATAAAGTTTTGCAGAGATGTGAAGAAACTAACCTTGTTCTTAATTGGGAGAAATGCCACTTTATGGTTAATGAAGGAATTGTATTGGGACATAAAATTTCCGAGAGAGGTATTGAAGTTGATAGAGCTAAAGTTGAAGCAATTGAGAAGATGCCCTATCCGAGGGATGTTAAAGGTATTCGTAGTGTTCTTGGTCATGCTGGGTTTTATAGGAGATTTATTAAAGATTTCTCTAAAATTTCAAAGCCTCTTACTAATCTTCTTCAAAAAGATGTACCTTTTGTTTTTGATGATGATTGTAAGGAAGCTTTTGAAACTCTAAAGAAAGCCTTAACAACTGCTCCTGTAGTTGAACCTCCTGATTGGAATTTGCCTTTTGAAATTATGTGTGATGCTAGTGATTTTGCTGTAGGCGCTGTTCTTGGACAGCGGGTAGATAAAAAATTAAATGTTATTCATTATGCTAGTAAGACTCTTGATGCTGCTCAAAGAAATTATGCTACAACTGAAAAGGAATTGTTAGCTGTAGTCTTTGCTTGTGATAAGTTTAGACCCTATATTGTTGATTCGAAAGTTACAATTCATACTGATCATGCTGCAATTAGATACCTTATGACAAAGAAAGATGCTAAGCCAAGGCTTATTAGATGGGTACTTCTTTTGCAAGAATTTGATTTACATATTATAGATAGGAAAGGTGCTGATAATCCTGTTGCTGATAATTTGTCTAGATTGGAAAATATTGCTTATGATCCTGTTCCTGTTAATGATAGTTTTCCAAATGAACAATTGGCTGTAATAAAGGTGAGCTCGCGAGAGAGCCCTTGGTATGCAGATTATGCTAACTTTATTGTTTCGAAGTATTTGCCTCCAACCTTTTCAGCTCAGCAAAGGAGGAAATTCTTTTATGACTTGAGGCATTATTTTTGGGATGACCCACACTTATATAAAGAAGGAGTGGATGGTATTATGCGAAGATGTGTTCCTGAATATGAACAACAGGAGATATTGAGTAAATGTCATGGTAGCGTTTATGGAGGACATCATGCTGGAGATAGAACCGCGCAAAAGGTTCTACAATCAGGTTTTTATTGGCCAACACTTTTCAAAGATGCAAGGAAATTTATTTTATCTTGTGATGAATGTCAAAGAGTTGGTAATATCTCTAGACGCAATGAAATGCCTATGAATTATACTCTTGTTATTGAACCATTCGATTGTTGGGGATTCGACTTCATGGGTCCTTTCCCTTCTTCAGATGGTAACACTCATATACTTGTCGCTGTTGATTATGTTACTAAATGGGTAGAAGCTATACCTACAAAGAGTGCTGATGGTGAGACCTCTATAAAAATGCTTGTAGATGTTATATTTCCTAGATTTGGAATACCTAGATATATTATGACTGATGGAGGTTCTCATTTTATTCATGGAGGTTTTAGAAAAACTCTTGCTAAGTATGGTATTAATCATAGAATTGCGCTTATCATCCTCAAACTAGTGGTCAAGTAGAATTATCAAATAGAGAGATTAAAGCTATCTTAGGAAAGACTGTTAATAAATCTAGGAAGAATTGGGCTAGTAAATTGAAAGAAGCATTATGGGCTTATAGAACTGCTTATAAAAATCCTATGGGAATGTCACCTTATAAAATGGTTTATGGAAAAGCTTGTCATTTACCTTTAGAACTAGAGCACAAAGCTTATTGGGCTGTTAGAGAACTAAATAAAGATCCTAAACTAGCCGGTAATAAGAGGTTGTTGCAATTAAGTTCTCTAGATGAATGGAGAAGTGAAGCTTATGAAAATGCTAAACTCTTTAAAGAAAAAGTTAAGAAATGGCATGATAGAAGGATCATCAAAAGAGAATTTAATGTTGGAGATCAAGTTCTATTGTATCGGTCTCGTCTCAGATTCTTTGCAGGGAAATTACTCTCGAAGTGGGAAGGACCATATGTTGTTGAGGAGGTGTATCGTTCAGGAGCAATTAAAATTAGCTCTCTCCAAGGCAATGCCACACAAGTGGTGAATGGACAAAGACTCAAGCATTATATCTCGGGTGATTCTTATAATGTTGATGTTGATATTATTCAAGTGGAAACACCGGAGGCTTTCATCAAAGGACAAATTGACAGTCCGCCAGAACTGGACTTTGAATAGGTAACAATACAGGTAATAAAAGTCCGCGTTTACCTTTCCGAACATTATTTCTGCTGTTTTTAGAAAATATGAAAAATTACGGGCGAAACGGAGTGGAAAAGACGCGCGAGGGCCCGTCACCACAGGCCGGCGCGGGCCCCACCCTGGCCGCGCCGACCTATGGTGACGGCACCTCGGCGTCCCGTTTCCACTCGTTTTCGGCCTGGAACCTTCCTTTTGTCGTAAAAATATTTGCTATATAATCCCCCGGACCCCTGGAGGTCCGTAATATCGTTTTCTCGTCGTGTTTTGTTTCGAGCTGTTTTCTGCCAGATTTGTTTTGATCTAGAAGCACCATGGCCTCCAACAACAAGGACAAGGAACCTTTGAAGGAAGATATTCAAGACCCGGAGCTGAAGAAAGAAGACGCAAGAGAGGATGAGGAAGAAGTGGAGGAAGCTCCGCAGGAACACCAGCGAGCCACCGTTGCAAGTATTGGCGTGATATCAAATCCATCCAACATCAAGAGGAGTGCACGAATCGCTACCGGAGGAGCGGTTCCACGTCATTACTTGGCTCCAAGGACATCTTCTCCGAACCACTACAACCCTTACCGCAATCTAATCTATGATCGTCAAACTGAAAGGACCCCCAAGGTAGTGTTGCCAAGTAATTGGGATATAAATCGTTCTGACAATGCAGGAGAGATGAAATCTGAAGCTGAAGGATGGGGAAACAATTCTAAGAGTTGGGATTCACCACCGGACATGATTATGAGCCGCGTTGAGCACAACTCGGAGATGATCCGCAACCTGACCTATGAGATTGAAGGTTTACAGGAGCTTGTCAGGAAGCTTGTCGAGAAGAATCCATCACCATCATCACCGAAGGAGTAATTCATCATCGGTATTGGCATCCCCTTGGTTTGTTCCAAGCTTGGGGGAGTGCCGCGGTATCACATCATCATCATTACCTTTATCTTTTACTATCAAGTAGTGTTATATCATGAGTAGGGAAGTTATCATATGGAATAGTATGCAATGTGGAAGTATCTCTCTTAGTTAGTTATCTATGTATCCGTTGGTGTGAGTTATCGTTATGGAATATTAATGAGAAGTCTTATCATTTACTTTTTGCACACCTTATTTTAGTTTGCAATCTCCATTATATGATTACTCTTGATATGAGTATTGATATCACTTTGGGAGCATTAAGTAAATCTATTTGGTTTTGGCAAACTTAGCATTGGTCAATAGCAACAACATCTTGATGTTTAATAGAAGAGAGAAATACACTTAGATATATTACTCTATTATCTCTATGCTTAGTATTCTGAAGTTAAAATTGCTTGTGCTTATGAGAAAGATGCATGATTGTTCTATCATATGTATATTTGTTTGTTTCCCTCAACCTTTATGCTTGCTATCAAACTTTGCTAGCCAAAGACCTGTATCGAGAGGGAATGCTTCTCATACATCCATAACCTTAGACCAAACCTATGCCATTTGTGTCCACCATACCTACCTACTACATGGTATTTTCTGCCATTCCAAGTAAATACTTCATGTGCTACCTTTAAATTATTCAAACTACTACTCCTTATTTGTGTCAATGTTTTATAGCTCATGAGGAAGTATGTGGTGTTTTATTTTTCAATCTTGTTGGGCGGACTTTCACCAATGGACTAGCGGCACATCCGCTTATCCAATAATTTTGCAATAAGAGCTGGCAATGAGGTTCCCGGCCTCGATTAATAACTTTCATTAATAATTCTCTTCACATGTTTTGCTCTGATTCATCAGTAAGCAACTTAATTTTGCAATAGACACTCCTCCATGGTATGTGAATGTTGGAAGGCACCCGAGGATTCGGTTAGCCATGGATTGAGAAAGCCAAGGTTGGGGGAGTGTCATCCTTAATAAAACTAAAATACATGTGTAAACAAAAGAGAAGGGGATGATCTACCTTGCTGGTAGAGATGCGTCCCTCATGGGAGCCGCTCTTTGAAGGTTCGTTTGGCAAGGGGGTTAGAGTGCCCGCTACCATTCGTTGACAACAACAAACACCTCTCAAAATCTTACTTTTATGCTCTTTATATGATTTCAAAACTTGAAAAGCTCTAGCACATGATTTAATCCCTGCTTCCCTCTGCGAAGGGCCTATCTTTTACTTTTATGTTGAGTCGGTAAACCTATTTCCCTCTATCTTAAGCAAGCAATTGAGTTGTTGTGAAATAATCATTTATGTTATGATTCAGTTGATCATGTCTTTTATACTTTCTTGTTTAGTACCAATTTTATCTGAATGAATATGACTTTGAAGTTATCAATGATTATGAGGAGATTGTTATGCTTAAATATGAAGGCTCAGCTATAAATTCTAATATGAAAGATTTGCTTAGAAGTACAATCCGTTAGTAGTTCTCTGACCAAGAACAAAGTTTGCCATCACCAACTATGATTTCTTATGCACCTTTACTTGTGATTTCTCTTTACCTATTTCAAGATGAGTTATATGAGGAAGTTGTTTACTAGAATGTCTTGTGTGAATGCATATGATGCTTCTTGTCCGTATTTTATTTATCGACTCTTCACTCCATAAACATGTGGTCTTGTTTATCGAGCTCGGTTTCGCTTGGGGACAAGCGAGGTCTGGGGGAGTTGATACGTCCAATTTGCATCACTATTTTGTATCATAATTTGCTGTTATTCATTGATATATTTCATATTGGGACACAATACTTATGTTATTTCATCTATTTTGCATGTTTCATCATTATTGGAGGATCGAGCACCGGAGCCAGGATTCTGCTGGAAAAAGCACCGTCAGAACGCAATATTTCGGAAGATCAAGCTGTGGAAGGAAATTTCACGTAAATTCCTATTTTTCCGGATGACGGAGGAGCCAAAAGGGGAAAGGAGAAGAGCCACTGTGGGCCCGAGACCATGGGCGGCGCGGCCCATGGCCTGGCCGCGCCACCATGCTCTGGGGCCCACAGCCTCTTTCGCCTCCTTTTCTTCGCGTACTCCTTCGTCCGAAAACCTAAGCCACAGAGAGGACCTCACGAAGGTTACAGCCGCCTCTGCGGGGCGGAGAACACCAGAGAGAAAAGAGCTCTCCGGCGGGCAGGAATCCCGGGGAAATTCCCTCCCGGAGGGGAAATCGACGCCATCGCCATCGTCATCGAGCGGGACATCATCTCCATCATCATCATCATCATCTCCACCATCTACACCGCCATCACCACCGCTGCACCTCGTCACCGCTGTAACAATTCGGGTTAAATCTTGATTGTTTGATAGGGGAAACTCTCCCGGTGTTATTCTATACTTGTTGTAGATGCTATTGAGTGAAACCATTGAACCAAGGTTTATGTTCAGATTGTTATTCATCATCATATCACCTCTGATTGTATTCCATATGATGTCTCGTGAGTAGTTCGTTTAGTTCTTGAGGACATGGGTGAAGTCTAAATGCTAGTAGTGAATTATGGTTGAGTAATATTCAATGTTATGATATTTAAGTTGTGGTGTCATTCTTCTAGTGGTGTCGTGTGAACGTCGACTGACACTTCACCATTTATGGGCCTAGGGGAGTGCATCTTGTATTCGGTTGCTAATTGCGGGGTTGCCGGAGTGACAGAAACCTGAGCCCCCATTAGTATATCGATGCAGGAGGGATCGCAGGATCTCAGAGTTTAAGGCTGTGGTTAGATTTATCTTAATTACTTTCTTGTAGTTGCGGATGCTTGCAAGGTATAATCACAAGTATGTATTAGTCCTAGGAAGGGCGGTGCATTAGCATAGGTTCACCCACACAACACTTATCAAAACAATGAAGATTATTAAACCACATGAAGCGAAAGTACTAGACTAAAATCCCCGTGTGTCCTCAGGAACGTTTGGTCATTATAAGTAAACAAACCGGCTTGTCCTTTGTGCTAAAAAGGATTGGGCCACTCGCTGCAATTATTTCTCTCGCATTTTATTTACTTGTACTTTATTTATCTGCAATATCAAAACCCCCTGAATACTTGTGTGAGCATTTACAGTGAATCCTCCATCGAAACTGCCAACACCTTATGCTCCTCGTTGGGATCGACATTCTTACTTATCGAAGATACTACGATACACCCCCTATACTTGTGGGTCATCGGACGACCATCTAGCTACTGCTATGGACCCATGGTCCGGGGGTGAACTACTCACTCATCACTCCGGAGGCGACCATGGCGGTGTAGAGTCCTCCGGGAGATGAATCCCCTCTCCGGCAGGGTGCCGGAGGCGATCTCCTGAATCCCCGAGATGGGATTCGGCGGCGTCTCGGAAGGTTTCCGTATCGTGGCTCTCGGTGGGGGTTTCGCGACGGAGGCTTTAAGTAGGCGGAAGGTCAACGCGGGGGCCACACAAGGGGCCTAGCGGGTAGGCCGGCGCGGCCGGGCTTGGGCGGCGCCGCCGCCTGGCTGCGTGGCCCCACTTCGTTATCTCTTCGGTCTTCGGAAGCTTCGTGCAAAAATAGGACCCTGGGCGAAAGTTTCGTCCAATTCGAGAATATTTCCTTACTAGGATTTCTGAAACCAAAAACAGCAGCAACTGGCTCTTCGGCATCTTGTTAATAGGTTAGTTCAGAAAATGCATAAATATGACATATAATGTGCATAAAACATGTAGGTATCATCAATAAAGTAGCATGGAACATAAGAAATTATCGATACGTTGGAGACGTATCAGCATCCCCAAGCTTAGTTCTGCTCGTCCCGAGCAGGTAAAACGATAACAAAGATAATTTCTGAAGTGACATGCCATCATAATCTTGATCATACTATTTGTAAACATATGTAATGAATGCAGCGATCAAAACAAAAGTAATGACATGAGTAAACAAATGAATCATATGACAAAGACTTTTCATGAATAGTACTTCAAGACAAGCATCAATAAGTCTTGCATAAGAGTTAACTCATAAAGCAATAAATCAAAGTAAAGGTGTTGAAGCAACACAAAGGAAGATTAAGTTTCAGCGGTTGCTTTCAACTTATAACATGTATATCTCATGGATATTGTCAACATAAAGTAATATAACAAGTGCAATATGCAAGTATGTAGGAATCAATGCACAGTTCACACAAGTGTTTGCTTCTTAAGGTGGAAGGAGATAGGTAAACTGACTCAACAATAAAAGTAAAAGAATGGTCCTTCAAAGAGGAAAGCATCGATTGCTGTATTTGTGCTAGAGCTTTTATTTTGAAAACATGAAACAATTTTGTCAACGGTAGTAATAAAGCATATGAGTTATGTAAATTATATCTTACAAGTTGCAAGCCTCATGCATAGTATACTAATAGTGCCCGCACCTCGTCCTACTTAGCTTGGACTACCGGATCTTTGCATGCCATGTTTCAACCAAGTGTCACAAAGGGGTACCTCCATGCCGCCTGTACAAAGGTCTAAGGAGAATGCTCGCATTTTGGATTTCTCGCTTTTGATTATTCTCAACTTAGACATCCATACGGGACAACATGGACAACAGATAATGGACTCCTCTTAAATGCATAAGCATGTAGCAACAATTATTATTCTCATATGAGATTGAGGATATATGTCCAAAACTGAAACTTCAACCATGGTTCATGGCTTTAGTTAGCGGCCCAATGTTCTTCTCTAACAATTTTGCATGCTCCAACCACTAAAATGATAGATCCTTCAGACAAGACGGACATGCATAGCAACTCACATGATTTTCAACAATAGTTGATGGCGTTCCCCAGAAGCATGGTTATCGCACAACAAGCAACTTAATAAAAGATAAAGTGCATAAGTACATATTCAATACTACGATAGTTTTAAGGCTATTTTGTCCCATGAGCTATATATTGCAAAGGTGGATGATGGAATTTTAAAGGTAGCACTCAAGCAATTTACTTTGGAATGGCGGAGAAATACCATGTAGTAGGTAGGTATGGTGGACACAAATGGCATAGTAGTTGGCTCAAGGATTTTGGATGCATGAGAAGTATTCCCTCTCGATACAAGGTTTAGGCTAGCAAGGTTATTTGAAGCAAACTCAAGGATGAACAAGTGCAGCAAAACTCACATAGAAGACATATTGTAAACATTATAAGACTCTACACCGTCTTCCTTGTTGTTCAAAACTCAATACTAGATATTATCTAGACCTTAGAGAGACCAAATATGCAAATCAAATTTTAGCAAGCTCTATGTATTTCTTCATTAATGGGTGCAAAGCATATGATGCAAGAGCTTAAACATGAGCACAACAATTGCCAAGTATCACATTATCCAAGACATTTTAGAATTACTACATGTAGCATTTTCCAATTCCAACCATATAACAATTTAACGAAGAAGAAACTTCGCCTTGAACATTATGAGTAAAGCCTAAGGACACATGTGTCCATATGCAACAGCGGAGCGTGTCTCTCTCCCACAAAGTGAATGCTAGGATCCATTTTATTCAAACAAAAACAAAAACAAAAACAAACCGACGCTCCAAGTAAAGAACACAAGATGTGATTGAATAAAAATATAGTTTCAGGGGAGGAACATGATGATGTTGTCGATGAAGGGGATGCCTTGGGCATCCCCAAGCTTAGACGCTTGAGTCTTCTTAAAATATGCAGGGGTGAACCACGGGGGCATCCCCAAGCTTAGAGCTTTCACTCCTCTTGATCATAGTATATCATTCTCCTCTCTTAACCCTTGAAAACTTCCTTCACACCAAACTTCAAGCAAACTCATTAGAGGGTTAGTGCACAATTAATAATTCACTCATTCAGAGGTGACACAAACATTATTTTCACTTCTGGACATTGCATAATGCTACTGGACATTAATGGATCAAAGAAATAAATCCAACATAGCAAAAGAGGCAATGCGAAATAAAAGGCAGAATCTATCAAAAACAGAACAGTCCGTAAAGACGAATTTAAAGCTGGCACCAGACTTGCTCAAATGGAAAAACTCAAAACTAATGAAAGTTGCGTACATATCTGAGGATCACGCTCGTAAATTGGCAGATTTTTTCGAATTTTCTACAGAGAACTGTGCCCAGATTCGTGACAGACAGCAATGCTGTTTCTGCGCAGCGATCCCAAATATAACATCAACTTTGACATAGAAACTTTACTTGGCACAAAAACATGATAAGGAGAGGTTGCTACAGTAGTAAACAAATTCCAAGACTCAACAAAACAAAAAATTGCTGTAGGTAAAAACATGGGTTGTCTCCCATAAGCGCTTTTCTTTAACGCCTTTCAGCTAGGCGCAGAAAGTGCAAATCAAGTAACATCGAGAGTAGAAGCATCAACATCATAGCTTGTTCTAATAATAGAATCAAAAGGCAACTTCATTCTCTTTCTAGGGAAGTGTTCCATACCTTTCTTGAGAGGAAATTGATATTTAATATTACCTTCCTCATATCAATAACAGCACCAACGGTTCGAAGAAAAGGTCTTCCCAACACAATAGGACAAGATGCATTGCATTCGATATCCAAGACAACAAAATCAAAGGGGACAAGGTTATTGTTAACCGTAATGTGCACATTATCAATCCTCCCCAAAGGTTTCTTTTTAACATTATCGGCAAGATTAACATCCAAATAACAATTCTTTAATGGTGGCAAGTCAAGCATATCATAAATCTTTTTAGGCATAACAGAAATACTTGCACCAAGATCACATAAAGCATTACATTCAAAGTCATTGAATTTCATTTTAATGATGGGCTCCCAACCATCTTCTAACTTTCTAGGAATAGAAGTTTCAAGTTTTAGTTTCTCTTCTCTAGCTTTTATGAGAGCATTTGTAATATGTTTTGTAAAGGCTAAATTTATAGCACTAGCATTAGGACTTTTAGCAAGTTTTTGTAAGAACTTTATAACTTCAGAGATGTGGAAATCATCAAAATCTAAATCATTATGAGCTACAGCAATGGGATCATTGTTCCCAAGGTTGGAAAAAATTTCAGCAGTTTTATCACAAGCAGTTTCAGCAGTTTTAGCAATTTCAGGCAGTTTTGTGCGCTTTGCACTAGGAGTAGAAACATTGCCAACACCAATTATTTTACCATTGATAGTAGGAGGTGCAGCAACATGTGAAGAATTAACATTACTAGTGGTGGTAATAGTCCAAACTTTAGCTACATTATTCTCTTTAGCTAGTTTTTCATTTTCTTCTCTATCCCACCTAGCACGCAGTTCAGCCATTAATCTTATATTCTCATTAATTCTAACTTGGATGGCATTTGCTGTAGTAGTAATCTTATTATCAATATCATTATTAGGCATAACTTTCAATTTTAAAATATTAACATCAGAGGCAAGTCTATCAACTCTAGAAGCAATAGTATCAATTTTATCAAGCTTTTCCTCAACAGATTTGTTAAAAGCAGTTTGTGTACTAATAAATTCTTTAAGCATAGCTTCAAGACCAGAGGGTACACTCCTATTATTGTTGTAAGAATTCCCATAAGAATTACCATAACCATTACCATTAGCAGAAGGATATGGCCTATAGTTATTACCAGAATTGTTCCTATAAGCATTGTTGTTGAAGTTATTATTTTTAATGAAATTCACATCAACATTTTCTTCTTGAGCAACCAATGAAGCTAAAGGAACATTATTTGGATCAACATTAGATCTACCATTCACAAGCATAGACATAATCACATCAATCTTATCACTCAAGGAAGAGGTTTCTTCAACAGAATTTACCTTCTTACCTTGTGGAGCTCTTTCCGTGTGCCATTCAGAGTAATTTATCATCATATCATCAAGAAGTTTTGTAGCCGCCCCCAATGTGATGGACATAAAGGTACCTCCAGCAGCTGAATCCAATAAATTCCGCGAAGAAAAATTTAGTCCTGCATAGAAGGTTTGGATGATCATCCAAGTAGTCAGTCCATGGGTTGGGCAATTCTTTACCAAAGTTTTCATTCTCTCCCATGCTTGAGCAACATGTTCAGTATCTAATTGCTTAAAATTCATTATGCTACTTCTCAAAGATATAATTTTAGCGGGAGGATAATATCTACCAATAAAAGCATCCTTACATTTAGTCCATGAATCAATACTATTCTTAGGCAAAGATAGCAACCAATCTTTAGCTCTTCCTCTTAATGAGAAAGGAAACACTTTCAATTTAATAATATCACCATCTACATCCTTATACTTTTGCATTTCACAAAGTTCAACAAAATTATTGAGATGGGCAGCAGCATCATCAGAACTAACACCAGAAAATTGATCTCTCATAACCAGGTTCAGTAAAGCAGGTTTAATTTCAAAGAATTCTGCTGTAGTAGCAGGTGGAGCAATAGGTGTGCATAGGAAATCATTATTATTTGCATTTGTGAAGTCACACAACTTAGTATTTTCAGGAGTATTCATTTTAGCAACAGTAAATAAAACAAACTAGATAAAGTAAATGCAAGTAACTAATTTTTTTGTGTTTTTGATATAGAGAGCAAGACAGTAAATAAAGTAAAACTAGCAACTAATTTTTTGTGTTTTGTTTAGGTGCAGCAAACAAAGTAGTAAATAAAATAAAGCAAGACAAAAACAAATTAAAGAGATTGAGAAGTGGAGACTCCCTTGCAGCGTGTCTTGATCTCCCCGGCAGCGGCGCCAGAAATTTAGCTTGATACGCGTAGATGCACACGTCCGTTGGGAACACCAAGTGGAAGGTATGATGCGTATAGAAGCAAGTTTCCCTCAGTATGAAACCAAGGTTTAATCGAACCAGTAGGAGCCAAGAAGCACGTTGAAGGTTGATGGTCGTGAAATGTGATGCGGCGCAACACAATTCCGGCGCCAACGTGGAACCTGCACAACACAACCAAAGTACTTTGCCCCAACGAAGCAGTGAGGTTGTCAATCTCACCGGCTTGCTGTAACAAAGGATTAAACGTATCGAGTGGAAGATGTTTGCAAAGAAAACAGTAAACACAATTGCAGTAGATTGTATGCTATGTAAAGAATAGGACGGGGTCCACGTTCACTAGAGGTGCCTCTCCATAAGATAAAAGCATGTTGGGTGAACAAATTACAATCGGGCAATTGACAAATAGAGAAAGGCATAACAATGCATATACATGATATGATAAATATAGTGAGATTTAATTGGGCATTACGACAAAGTACATAGACCGCCATCCAACTGCATCTATGCCTAAAAAGTCCACCTTCAGGTTATCATCCGAACCCCATTCAGTATTAAGTTGCTAAGCAACAGACAATTGCATTAAGTATGGTGCGTAATGTAATCGACAACTACATCCTTAGACATAGAATCAATGTTTTATCCCTAGTGGCAACAGCACATCCACAACCTTAGAACTTTCACTGTCCCAGATTCAATGGAGGCATGAAACCACTATCGAGCATAAATACTCCCTCTTGGAGTTAAGAGTACAAACTTGGCCAGAGCCTCTACTAATAACGGAGAGCATGCAAGATCATAAACAACACATAAACAATAGATTGATAATCACCATAATCATAGTACTCTCTATCCATCGGATCCCGACAAACACAACATATAGAATTACATATAGATGATCTTGATCATGTTAGGCAGCTCACAAGATCCAACAATGAAGCACAACAAGGAGAAGACGACCATCTAGCTACTGCTATGGACCCATGGTCCAGGGGTGAACTACTCACTCATCACTCCGGAGCGACCATGGCGGTGTAGAGTCCTCCGGGAGATGAATCCCCTCTCCGGCGGGTGCCGGAGGCGATCTCCTGAATCCCCCGAGATGGGATTCGGCGGCGGCGTCTCTGGAAGGTTTTCCGTATCGTGGCTCTCGGTACTGGGGGTTTCGCGACGGAGGCTTTAAGTAGGCGGAAGGTCAACGCGGGGGCCACACGAGGGGCCTAGGGGGTAGGCCGGCGCGGCCAGGGCTTGGGCCGCGCCGCCCTGGCTCTGGCTGCCTCGTGGCCCCACTTCGTTATCTCTTCGGTCTTCTGGAAGCTTCGTGCAAAAATAGGACCCTGGGCGAAAGTTTCGTCCAATTCCGAAGAATATTTCCTTACTAGGATTTGAAACCAAAAACAGCAGAAAACACAAAGTGGCTCTTCGGCATCTTGTTAATAGGTTAGTTCAGAAAATGCATAAATATGACATATAATGTGCATAAAACATGTAGGTATCATCAATAAAGTAGCATGGAACATAAGAAATTATCGATACGTTGGAGACGTATCAAAGCTCGACCATTATTCCCCGAAAATAGGTGAATGCTCCGCAGCATCGGTTTCTGATGTTGCGGGTACCGCTGTTTTGAGGGTGATAATACTTCACTGATGAAATATACCGGCCTATGTACTCCATGAAGTTTCCCTTCTTCTTCTCTTTCAACCACAAGTATCGTGCTGACCACCTGAGGTGTGGCTGCGATATATAACAGGAGAGGTTCCTTTTCCTTAGGCGCCACCAGTATTGGTGGTGTCGAGATTGTGCGCTTGAGGTCCTCAAAGGCTCTGTCTGCTTCTTCGTTCCACTCGAACTTTTCTCCTTGCTTGATCAAGGCGTAGAATGGCAATGCCTTTTCTCCCAGCCTGGCGACAAATCTTAAAGCGCGACACCCCGGTTAGCTGTTGTATTTCCTTTAGCTTGGTTGGCTTCCGCATTGTTACGATGGCTTGAATTTTATCGGGTTAACCTCAATTCCTCTTCTTGACACCAGAAACCCGAAGTTCTCTAGGGGACGCCAAAGGAACATTTCGTCGGGTTCAGCTTGAGGCAGAATCTATCGAGATTGTCGAAAGTTTCCTTGAGGCCGTCGATCAAGGTTGATCCTTGCTTTGTTGTTATGACGACATCGTCGATGTACACTTGGACGTTCTTGCCAATCTGTGTGGCGAGACACTTCTGCATCATCCGCTGATATGTTGCTCCCGCGTTTTTTAACCCGAAAGGCATTGTTCTGTAGCAGAACACGCCATAGGGTGTTATGAAAGCTGTTTTGACTTCATCTTCTTCTTTTAGTCGGATCTGGTTGTAACCAGAATATGCGTCCAGGAAGGAAAGACGTTCACCGGCTGCCGTGGAGCGATAATTTGATCGATCCTCGGGAGGGGAAAGTGATCCTTTGGATAATGTTTTTTGAGACACGTGAAGTCGACGCACATGCGAAGGACCTCTGTGTTTTTCTTCGGGACCAGCACTGGGTTAGCTACCCACGTGGCTTCTATGTGTAACTCCTTGATAAATCCTGCTTCTCTGAGTCGATTAATTTCTGACAGCATAGCTTTGCGGTTTGGTTCCGAAAAATGCCGCAAAGGTTGTTTAATTGGCCATTGGATCCAAATTAAGAGGGTGCTCGGCAAGTTCCCTGGGTACTCCTGGCATGTCAGCTGGACACCATGCGAAGATTTCCCAGCGCTCACGGAGGAACTCGATGAGCGCGCTTTCCTATGCGAGATCCATGTTTGTTGCAATAGCTGTCATTTTCTTGGGATCTATCGGGTGAACCTGTACTTCCTTCGAATTTTTGGTGGTATCGAAGGTTGATTCCTTTAGCGGCCTCCCGCCATCTGGCAGCACGTCATAATCAGTTGTTAGCCTTGACGCCATATATTCTGCTTGCATCCCGATAGTTTCAAGTTTCTGACAATCGATGAAAATCCTTGTCACACTTATCCGCTAGTGGAAAACTGCCTTTTACTGTGATTGGCCCCTTAGGTCCAAGGAGTCTCCACAACAGATATGTGTAGTGTGGTACCGCCATAAATCTTCCATAAGCAGGTCGCCCTAGCAAGGCATGATACTGTGACGAGAAATCCACGACTTCAAAATCTAACTTCTATAATTCTCTCGGGTTCCAAACCGAACATCGAGATTGATCTTTTCCAATGGATAACTTGGCTTATCCGGTGTGATACCATGGAAACGCGTGTCGGTTGGTGTTAAATTCGCCAAGGATATATTCATCTTTCTCAATGTATCTGCATACATGAGGTTTAAACTGCTGCCTCCATCTATGAACACCCGTGAAACGTCGAATCCTGCGATCACCGCTGGTAGGATCAAGGCTGATTTCCCTGGTCGTTGAACTTCTGCGGGTGGTCCGCTATAGTGAAGCCGATGTCCTGCCCGACCAATTCAGGTACTCGATTATTGGTGGAGGCATCTTTCTGCCATGAAGACTTGTCCCGAAATCACTTTTGAGCTCTATTGGATGGTCTGCCTTCTAAATCATCGAGACTACCCCATTAGTGTCGATATAATGACCATTGGATGGAGGTGCCGCCAATTGTAACTGATGTCAATTTTCGTCCGTTATTGCGGGTGGGGGTGGAAGATGAATCTCACTCCTTGGCCCCTGGTTATTCCTGTTTTCTGCCTGTGCGCTGGCATGTCCCGCGTACCTATTCAGTGCCTGGAAAGTTCGGCAATCCTTCTGCAAATGCCCCGACTGCCTCTTTCCGTTGTTGTCGAGAAAAAAGTGCATTTGGCATAGTCTGTTCATCATATCTTCGGGAGACATATACGGCCTTTGGAACCTTGGTCCATTATTTTGCCTTCTTGGACGGGGACTATCCCTGTAATCGCTGCGCTGTTCACCACCTTTTTGATAATCATCTCGATTATTACCTCCATTAGTTCCTCGGAAGCCAGCCGATATTTGGCGGGACCGTCATAATCTAGAACGCGAGAAAAACATCATCTATTTTGAATGTTTCGGTTACGATCATCCTCGGGCGACCTATGCGCTTGTTGTGAACAACATCTTCTCCATCTGCCCAGCGATTCGCTATTTCCATGAGTGCTGCTATTGTTTTCGGATTAGTCCTTCCCAAATCCTCGACTAAGTCCTTCCTTCGGATCCCAGCAACAAACGCGTCTATCGCTCTTTCGTCAGATATGTTTTCTGCCGAATTTTTGATAATGTTCCACCTCTGGATGTACGTCCTCATTGACTCATCATACTTCTGTCTGCAGAGCCTCAGCTGCTCTATTGACGCAGGTTTCTTGCATGTGGATAAGAAGTTTTTTACGAACATGTCCTCGAAAGTTTCCCAACTGTTGATGGATCCAGGTGGTAACTTTTCTATCCATGATCACGCTGCCCCACTTAAGTGTACCTGGATGCTCGCATAGCAGTTGCTTTGGTTCCACCCGTTAGTTTTACTGTCTCTAGGTAATCGACCAACCAGCCCTCAGGATCTTGCAAACCGTCGAACTTCTTATAGTTGTCGGGCAACTTGAATCCAGACGGGACCCGAGTTTTACGAACTCATCGGGTAAAGCAAGGGAGCCCACACATATCCTCCTCATCTACCTCTGGTGAATGCCGACGTTCTCTCCTTTCTTGTCGCGCCCTGTCGACCCGCGCCTGTGTCACTGTATCTCTTGCCGTGCCCATTCTTGGAGGATCTTGTACCACCACTGTGGGTCGTGGACTATTTTGCCTTGCAGCACCTTCGGGAGGTGTGCTTGTACTTGCGAATGTTGTCCCCATGACTCCGACTCCTGCCATAGCCATGTTATACAACGCTTCTCTTGGATCCCCAGGAGGTGGCCTGTTTGCCAGTATAAAGGCCTGTGTCGCCATGTATCCAGCTTCCGGTGTTTTGGGGATAATGTTCCCTCTCGTGTCTATTGACATAAAAGACATGTCAAGGTTTTGGATCAGATGCTCCCTCTCGCCTTCAGGTATGTTCTGCAGCCTAGATCGACCCCTATTATCTCCCGAAGTTCCTGATTGTCGACTCAACTCAGCTCTTCGCCTGCTTGACGCGGAAGCTGCGGCTCTCCTCTTTTCAAGTTCAATTCTCTGTTTTTTGAGTTCTCGTCCAGCACGGGCGAGTTTATATTGATATGCTTGTAACTCTTCAGTTGTGGCGGTCGTATTCATCGGCTCTGTGCCATCCATGGCTTTTGCCGCTCTGTCCCAAGCTGCTTGTGGAAGTTGCACCATCTGTCGCATTGCATGCCCGACATATTTGGTGCCTAAACCTCGCATAAGGTCAGCGGGATTGATGTATGGGTTTCCCGCATCATCGAAAGCCTCCGACGTTTCTGCCTCTGGTCGACTTGACTCTCCAATTAAATATACTTGATGATATTTTGGAGTTTGGTTTTCTTCGGTATCGGTGACACCGTCGTATAGATAGGCGAGGACCTCTCGAACAGAAGTAGATCTGTCGATGAAATCGAAATTGTCGACACTATCAGAGTCGCTGCTTATATTTGAGTCCGCAGACGACCCAAAGGACATGCTGCTGAAGATCTTGACGAGCTCTCCGCCTGCGGCGAGCCTGGCGGAACTTGGTGGTGAGATCTTTTCTTCGCCTGACTCGAACAATTATGACGATCCCGAGAAATCAGAATCGACCACAAGCGATCCCGAAGAATCTTGTCTTGCGAGACGGTGAGATCCCTCCTTCCCGACGCGGAAGTGGAACCTTCCGAACGTCATCTCCATGGGCTCCTCCAGATACGCATATGCATCCACACGGGAGGGCGGGTGAGGAACAAAATCAAGTAGACCAGTTTCGATCTGTTTACCTCTATCCATCGCGTTGCTTGCTACCGAAGATGTTGTCGATGTTGCCGAAGATGTTGGTGATGCCATCGAGATCGTCTCCTTGTCGCCTCTAATTCCCACAGACGGCGCCAATTGACAAGGTATGAACTTGTCAATGCCTACAAGTTGTAGACTAGGGTTTTGCCGAAAGTAGAGGGCAAGTAGATCTCGAAGGTTTCAGCCGGAAAAAGTACTCGACTACTAGAAAACTAGGGTTATGTTGACAATGAATTGATCCTTTCTTTCTCCCTCGACCCCCCCTTATATAGGAGGCGGAGCCGAGGATTTCGTGATGTACAAGTTACAAACGTCGGGGTACTCTTTGAGTCCGTCCCGTAATAGTTATAAGTCATTATTCCTAATACAACTCTATCTTTCCAAACATATACTCAATTGGGCTTCCGGGCTTCATATTCTTCGGGTCCTGGGCCTTCAGTAAACGCCGGGTACTATCTTCGGCAGGCCCATTGGGGATGCCTATGTCACTTAAGCTAGCTTCAAATTCGTCCAAATCATCTAGCTCGGCATTCATAAAGGCTTCAGTAAAGATACTATCCTCTTTAGAATTTGATATTTTAGGACTTAAAGATTTATCATGTTCGTCATAAAATTCATCATGTTCAAATTCGGATTCGATATTTTCATCAGACATAGAGTTGGATAAATCAGGAGTACCTTCTTTATCCTTATCAACATCCAACAAATATCTTTCATTACTAGTTCACATAATGGAAAATGGATAACTAGTATGGACAATAGCTTTCTTTTTAGTAGCAAGAGTAATAGCAGCTTGAGGCGAAATATGTGGTCTAGAAGGCAAATCCGTACCTTTCCTTGTAGTGGAGGGCATGATAACCTTCTTAGAAGGTTCCTTATTCTTTCCCATGGTGAGAAACATATAAGTGCAGCAAGTAAATGATAACAAGTTTTCTTACCAATAAATCTAGGCTCCCCGGCAACGGCGGCATAAAATGTCTTGATGCCCACAAGTATAGGGGATCGCTGAAATCTTCGATGGGAAGTATTACCCAAATTTATAGTTCGACTCAAGGGGAACACAAGAATACCAATAAGACTTTAGCAATTGAGACGTCACTCTCAACCACACATGTATATCAATAAACTCACAAAGCAAGTGGTGATTTTATAGGAGTTGATTCAAAGCAGTAAAACAAAACAATAAATAAAAGCAACAGATTTCCAGTGTTCACAGGAAGTAGTAATGTGAAACTTGCAGTGGCTAAAAGCGTAGGCATGAGGCAGCAACGGGGTGATATATGGATGATATTGATCATGTAATGTAATCCAACTAACATAGCACTCATCTCTAATTCAGTTGTGTGTAGGTGTGTGCTCCAAATATAGTTATGTGTACTAACTAAGAGAATTTGCATAACATCTTTTGTCCAGCTTGCCCATTTCACCGGGGCCAACTTGGAACTACAAGCAATTAAGGTCTACCCTTCCGAATAGACCGGAACAAAGCATTAAGATTCATGAACACACATAACCCTCGAAATTGTTACATCTCCCCTTTGTTTTTTCCCACCTGTCACCTTAGGGATTCGGAGGAACAACATAATAACAAGTAATACACTTTGTAGATAAATACCAACCTCATATATATATGATAAAGCAATATAGGTTCAGTACTGAAATCATGTCACTCGGGCCCTAATAACAAGCATTAACCATAGCAAAGATGTACCAACACTCGTACAACAATATCTTCAAGAGGAACACCTAAAATCTCGATACATATGGATAATTACATGATCAATCTCATCCAAAACCCATCCACCTCTTAAGGCTACAGAGAACTACTCACTCGTGGTGATGGAGAGTGACTCCATGATGGTTGATGATGATGGTGGAGGCGGTGATGAGGAAGAAGCCCTTGAAATCCCTCTCACTGGGGTGGAGAGGAGGATCAATCTGACCCCCGAAACGAAGACTCTGGTCGTGGCGGCGCTCTGTTTCGTGAAATTTCGTGTGCTTCCAGGGGATAAGTTGTTAGGGTATCTAAGGGACCTCGCGAAGGGGGAGGTGAGACGACGACCGAGGGCCGAACAGGCCTGGGTGGCGCGCCCAAAGATTTAAGGTGTGCTACCTGGACTCGTTCGGGCCTCGTGTCTCCCCTCTCGTGGTCCAAAGCTCCAGGGCCCTTCTTCTGGTGAAAAATTTTCTTGGTATTTTTCCCGATTTTATTTCCTGCGAAAACTTGACAAAAAGGAGACTTTGCTATAAAAACAGCGTCAGATTCAGCAGTTTTTATCCAAGTATGGTGAGATTCCGGAGTAATTCATTGAGCAAAGTGCTTGGAAAAGTAGATACATTTGGGATGTATCAACCTCACACATGCTCTTGCATAGATGTTGGATCAGAACAAACACTTAAGAACGGGGTACATAATATGCATCTACCACTACATCTTACACATAATACGATCATATCTCATAGCATAATATCATATAATAAGGATCCACCACATAAGTATTACAAATATGGCCATAATCATGTGAGGCAGCTCATATGGCACTAAGAACTATGAAGAACATGAGAGAAATAGATCAAGCTACTGCCACAAACCCGTAGTCCAGAGGTGGACTACTCTCCCTTGATCATGGTGATGATGATGAAGACATTGGAGAAGGTGGAGATCCCTCCGGCGGTGATCCCGGCGGAATTTCCCCCTCCAATCTTCTCTGCTGCAGCCTCCGTTTCGTGTTTCTGTCTTTCTGTGACGCTCTCCTCCCGAGAACTCTCCGGGGCCATATATATAGTGGTTTTAGGTCAAAATGCGTCGGTGGGCGAAAATATGATCGACGGTAGAAAGAGGTCAGGTGGCGCGCCCTAGAAGTTTGGGCGGACCACCTGGGCTCTTTTGGGCCTCAGGCCCTTCCAGGTGAGCTTCCAGGTCACAGGGTGCTTCTCCCGATGAAAAAATAACGCTCCAAAAATCCCAGGTCAATTTGACTCCGTATAGGTCTCTGAAAGTGAAAAATACACAAAAAAAGATTTTCCTGTTCTGCAGAGTTATAAACCAAATAAAGGGGATCATTGGTAAATCCCCATAAATCAATGTAAAACATGGTATTATCATCATATATGTTGCAAATATGTGGGAATTCAATATGATAAAGGACAAAGTTCATGTATGCATTTTACATGCATCAGTGTTCCATCTTATTGCGGTCAAGATCATCATCATCGAGATCAAGTGGAATGCACAAGGTTAAGCTGTTGATACGGTTGCTTTCTTACTGGTCTCGTGGTTTAGTTGGGAGACTGGTTTCTATGTTATATGTCGTACTATCTAGAGAGCTCTTGAGTGAGTAACTCGATCGTATCGTTGGGACAGAGCTCAAACCGTTGCATCCTTACATCAACTTTCTTGGTTGTTATTTGTATCTTATCCATGTGGTGTTCATCGAAAACAGATTTTGCATGATTTACTTGTTGAGTTTACGAGTTCGGTGATTTTCTCGATTTCTCGTATTAAGAGGTTGCACCTCTAAAATTTATAGAAAATCATCCCCCACTTGTTGGGGTAGCTCGGTTTCATCCCATTTGGAATTTCCTAACTCTAGTTATTGTGGTTGAAAGTTTGCATCTTAATTTGTTTAAATAAAAGGGGGATGGCCGGCTGTACCGCCCGGTGGGCTGGCACTACCGCCTAGCCCACCGTCACTGTCGCTGCCCCGCGCGGTACTGCCGGGCCGCCTCCCTGACACTACCGGGTCGCGCCCTAGGCTGGCCCACTTGCAGGATGCCTGGCCCGCTCCCTGCACCGCGTGCCACGCCAGTAGTTCCGCCGCCCCGGGACAACACTAGTGGGCCTGGCACTTACCTGCTTCCTGGTCGCCCTTGTTCCTTGCCGCGCGCGAGCGGCCGGTAGTACCGCCACTCAGGACGGTACTGCCGGCATAGGTTGCGAATTTTGCTCCCCCAACGGGCAGAATTGTGGGGCTACTATTTAAGCCCTTTTGACTTTTCTTTTTGGGTACTCTTCTTCTTCCTCTCTCTCTCTCTCTCTCTCTCTCTCTCTCTCTCTCTCTCTCTCTCTCTCTCTCTCTCTCAAGGTTCTCCACCATTGTTGATGATCTTTGAGCTTGAGATCTTTCTCCCCATCCAATGATTCTTGCATCCATTTGAGAGAAAAGATAGAGGAGATCTAGATCTACATCTTCACCAATCAAATCTCTCTCTTTGTGAGGGGAACCACCTAGATCTAGATCTTGGAGAAACTTGGAGTTCTTTGTGAATTTCCTTTGTTCTTCCTCTCTTATACGTCCCCAATAGATTTTCTTATGTTACATGCTACTTTATTGATGATACCTACATGTTTTATGCACATTATATGTCGTATTTACGCATTTTGGAACTAACCTATTAACAAGATGCCGAAGCCAGTTGCTTTTCTGTTGTTTTTGGTTTCAGAAATCCTAGTAAGGAAATATTCTCGGAATTGGACGAAATCAACGCCCGGGGTCCTATTTTTGCACGAAGCTTCCGGAAGACCGAAGGGATAACGAAGTGGGGCGGAGGCGCCGCCACCATAGGGCGCGCGCCGGAGGGGGCGCGCCGCCTATGGTGTGGGCCCTCGTGTCGCCCCCTACCCTTTCGCCTACTTAAAGCCTCCGTCGCGAAAGTGCCGAGAGCCACGATACGGAAAACCTTCCAGAGACGCCGCCGCCGCGAATCCCATCTCGGGGGATTCGGGAGATCGCCTCCGGCACCTGCGGAGAGGGGATTCATCTCCGGAGGACTCTTCATCGCCATGATCGCCTCGGAGTGATGAGTGAGTAGTTCACCCTGGACTATGGGTCCATAGCAGTAGCTAGATGGTCGTCTTCTCCTAATTGTGCTTCATTGTTGGATCTTGTGAGCTGCCTAACATGATCAAGATCATCTATCTGTAATACTATATGTTGTGTTTGTCGGGATCCGATGGATAGAGAATACTATGTTATGGTGATTATCAATCTATTGTTTATGTGTTGTTTATGATCTTGCATGCTCTCCGTTATTAGTAGAGGCTCTGGCCAAGTTTTTGCTCTTAACTCCAAGAGGGAGTATTTATGCTCGATAGTGGGTTCATGCCTTCATTGACACCTGGGACAGTGACAGAAAGTTCTAAGGTTGTGATGTGCTGTTGCCACTAGGGATAAAACATTGATTCTATGTCTAAGGATGTAGTTGTCGATTACATTACGCACCATACTTAATGCAATTGTCTGTTGCTTTGCAACTTAATACTGAATGGGGTTCGGATGATAACCTGAAGGTGGACTTTTTAGGCATAGATGCAGTTGGATGGCGGTCTATGTACTTTGTCGTAATGCCCGGATTAAATCTCACTATATTTATCATATCATGTACATGCATTGTTATGCCCTTCTCTATTTGTCAATTGCCCTGTAATTTGTTCACCCAACATGCTTTTATCTTATGGGAGAGACACCTCTAGTGAACTGTGGACCCCGGTCCTATTCTTTACATCGCATACAATCTCTGCAATACTTGTTTACTGTTTTCTTGCAAACAATCATCTTCCACACAATACGTTTAATCCTTTGTTACAGCAAGCCGGTGAGATTGACAACCTCACTGTTTCGTTGGGGCAAAGTACTTGGGTTGTGTTGTGCGGGTTCCACGTTGGCGCCGGAATCCCTGTTGTTGCGCCGCATCATATTTCGCCACCATCAACCTTCAACGTGCTTCTTGACTCCTACTGGTCCGATTAAACCTTGGTTTCTTCTGAGGGAAACTTGCCTGTGCGCATCATACCTTCCTCTTGGGGTTCCCAACGGACGTGTACATCTACGCGCATCAAGCAAATTTCTGGCGCCGTTGCCGGGGAGATCAAGACACGCTGCAAGGGGAGTCTCCACTTCTCAATCTCTTTACTTTGTTTTTGTCTTGCTTTATTTTATTTACTACTTTGTTTTCTGCACCTAAACAAAACACACAAAAAAATTAGTTGCTAGTTTTACTTTATTTACTGTCTTGCTCTCTTTATCAAAAAACACAAAAAAATTAGTTACTCGTCTTTACTTTGTTTGCCTAGTTTACTTTTTGTTTATTTCATTATGCTTAATCCTAAGTTTACTTTGGAAAAGATACCGGTAGGGCGTGGGTGTATCATTGGAAGAGATAATATAGAAGAATTTTTCACCCATGTTAGTATGGATGAAGATTTTAAAGATATACCATTATTAAAAACTGCCCCTACTTATGAAAGTGCTGCTGCCTGTTTAATACACATGTTGGAAACTAGATTTGTTAATCTCAATCCCATAATACAACATATGTTTCTTACACTTACGGATATAGAGATGGGAGAAAAGAGAAATTTTGTTTTAAAAGTCCTTGTTAGAGAATTTGAAGATATAGCTAAAGAAGCTAGAAAAGTTTTTATCAAGCATAAGAGGCTTGGTTTCTTTCCTGATTTTAAACAAATACTTGAAAAGATGGATATGGATAGAATTAAGTATACTAGTAATGTTAATGATGGTAGGGAAATTAAAGCGCCAATACCTAGTAAGCTACTAGGGATGCATGAAGCTTTGGAAAATAATTATGCTTGGCTTGTTCCTGAAAATTTGTTTGATGAGAATAGTAAGCCTAGGAGCAATGAGAGAGGAGTTACTTATATAGACCAGATACAATGCATTATTGAGAAAACTCCCAACTCTCAAGGTAATAATGTTGATGCTTCTTCGTTTGAAAATACTTGATTTGCACTTTCTGCGCCTAGCTGAAAGGCGTTAAAGAAAAGCGCTTATGGGAGACAACCCATGTTTTTACTACAGTACTTTATTTTATATTTGAGTCTTGGAAGTTTTTACTACTGTAGCAACCTCTCCTATCATGTTTTTGTGCCAAGTAAAGTTTCTATGTTAAAGTTGATGTTATATTTGGGATCGCTGCGCAGAAACAGCATTGCTGTCTGTCACGAATTCTGGCACAAGTCTCTGTAGAAAATTCAAAAAAATCTTCCAATTTACGAGCGTGATCCTCAGATATGTACGCAACTTTCATTAGTTTTGAGTTTTTCCATTTGAGCAAGTCTGGTGCCACTTTAAAATTCGTCTTTACGGACTGTTCTGTTTTTGACAGATTCTGCCTTTTATTTCGCATTGCCTCTTTTGCTATATTGGATGAATTTCTTTGATCCATTAATGTCCAGTAGCTTTATGCAATGTCCAGAAGTGTAAAGAATGATTGTGTCACCTCTGAATGTGTGAATTATTAATTGTGCACTAACCCTCTAATGAGTTTGCTTGAAGTTTGGTGTGAAGGAAGTTTTCAAGGATCAAGAGAGGAGTATGATATACTATGATCAAGAGGAGTGAAAGCTCTAAGCTTGGGGATGCCCCCGTGGTTGACCCCTGCATATTCTAAGAAGACTCAAGCGTCTAAGCTTGGGGATGCCCAAGGCATCCCCTTCTTCATCGACAACATCATCAGGTTCCTCCCCTGAAACTATATTTTTATTCAGTCACATCTTGTGTTCTTTACTTGGAGCGTCGGTTTGTTTTTGTTTTTGTTTGAATAAAATGGATCCTAGCATTCACTTTGTGGGAGAGAGACACGCTCCGCTGTTGCATATGGACAAATATGTCCTTAGGCTTTACTCATAATGTTCAAGGCGAAGTTTCTTCTTCGTTAAATTGTTATATGGTTGGAATTGGAAAATGCTACATGTAGTAATTCTAAAATGTCTTGGATAATGTGATACTTGGCAATTGTTGTGCTCATGTTTAAGCTCTTGCATCATATGCTTTGCAGCCATTAATGAAGAAATACATAGAGCTTGCTAAAATTTGATTTGCATATTTGGTCTCTCTAAGGTCTAGATAATATCTAGTATTGAGTTTTGAACAACAAGGAAGACGGTGTAGAGTCTTATAATGTTTACAATATGTCTTTTATGTGAGTTTTGCTGCACCGGTTCATCCTTGAGTTTGCTTCAAATAACCTTGCTAGCCTAAACCTTGTATCGAGAGGGAATACTTCTCATGCATCCAAAATCCTTGAGCCAACCACTATGCCATTTGTGTCCACCATACCTACCTACTGAAAGTGCATGGAGCCCCCATGTGTGGTTTTGGTAATTAATGACAATCCCTATGGACTAATGTTTGCATTGAGTTATATTTGTAGGAATTGTCCATAGGCAATTCTTGAACCATATGTTGGCTTCAAGGTTGCAATAAGAAGAATTTGATGAAGGATATCAAGTGTCAAGTATGTCTTGAAGATGAAGGTGAAGTGAGCCCTCAAGTTACTTCAAGACATCAACATGATGAAGAATGAAGAAATGAAGTGCAAGTTCAAGATGAGCCATCTCGAAGAGGTCCTTTGCTTGAGTCTTGCCATCCATATGGTGTTCATGGATATGTGAAGATGCGCCGAAGAAGAAGCTCTCCCATGGTGGATTATGGGGGAGCAATCCACATGCATGGTGGTCATGATTATGTGAAGATGCGCCGAAGAAGAAGCTCTCCCATGGTGGATTATGGGGGAGCAATCCACAAGACTTCGTCAAGCAAACACAAGCAAGAAAGGCGTTCCATCTTTTTGAGGTCAAGATCGTCGTCATCGAGCTCAAGTGGAATGTGCAAGTATAAGGTTTGCTCTTGATAGGGTTTCTTTCTCACCGGTCTCATAGTGTAGTTGGAGACCGGTTTATAGTTTAGTTGCCGTACTATCAAGAGGGCTCTCGAGTGAGTAACTCGATCGTATCGTTCGGAGAGAGCTCAAACCTTTGCATCCTTGCATCATCTTTCTTGGTTGTTATTTGGACCTTATCCATGTGATGTTTTAGAGCTTGTGCTTATTCTCATGACAAGCTCTAGTTCATCGAAAACGGATTTCACATAGATCACTTGTTGCGTTTTCGAGTTTGGTTCATCATCTTTCTTGGTTTTATTTGGATCTTATCCATGTGATGTTTTAGAGCTTGTTCTTATTCTCATGACAAGCTCTAGTTCATTGAGAATGGTTTTTGCATGGGCAACTTGTTGCATTTTCAAGTTTGGAAGTTTTACCGGTATGTCTTTTTTAGATAGGTCAAACCTTTCATCATTTGTTTCTATCCTCCCTTGTTGTACTATGATGGTTTCCTGCATGATCTTGTAGAGCTTGTTCCTAGCTTCAAAACAAGCCCAAGATCATCAAAATCGGAGTCCGGATGCAAAAGTTATGCCCGTTTTAGTTTTGGTGATTCTGCAGTTTTCTGGGGGGCGGATAATCCGGCCCGAAGGACAAAACATGGACAATATCCGGCCAAATATCCGGCCCGAGCCAGGGGCGATTTCGGGGGGCGGATAATCCGGCCCGGGGGCGGATTTTCCGGCCTGGGAGGTCCCAAACGGTCATATTTCGTTGGGAGGGGGTATATAAGACCCCCTTCTTCCTCCTTGGGCTGGTTGGTTCACTTTCTCTCTCTCCCCTCCATTGTTGTACTTCAAAGCTTGCCCTAGTTCTTGATTCCTCCCATGATTCTTGCATATTCTTGAGGGAAAAGAGAGAGGAGATCTAGATCTACATTTCTACCAATCAAATCCATCTCTTTGTGAGTGGAACTCTCTAGATCTTGATCTTGGTGTTCTTTGTGAATTCCTTTGTTCTTCCTCTCTTATTCCCCCAATAGCTTTTGTAGCTTTGTTGGAATTTGAGAGAGAAGGACTTGAGCATCTTTGTGGTGTTCTTGCCATTGCATTTGGTGCATCGGTTTGAGTTCTCCACGGTGATTCGTGGAGGTGAAAGCAAGAAAGTTGTTACTCTTGGGTTCTTGGAACCCTAGACGGATTCTAGGCCTTTGTGGCGGTTTGTTGGGAGCCTCCGATTAAGTTGTGGATGTGTGCCCCAATCTTTGTGTAAGGCCCGGTTTCCGCCTCGAAGGAAATCCCTTAGTGGAACCGTGACCTAGGCCTTTGTGGCGAGGGTCACCGGAGATTTAGGTGAGGCGCCTTCGTGGCGTTCGGTGTGTGGTGTGAGTACCGCATCTTGGGGTGAGGCCTTTGTGGCGTTGGTGTGCATCGAGCAACCACATCTCAAGGTGAGCCTCTTGTGGCGTTCGGGAGCACTAAGCAACCGCACCTCTCCACCGGAGATTAGCACTCGCAAGAGTGTGAACTCCGGGATAAATCATCGTCTCCCGCGTGCCTCGGTTATCTCTATACCCGAGCTCTTTACTTATGCACTTTACCTTGTGATAGCCATCGTGCTTGAAGTTATATATATCTTGCTATCACATACTTGCTTGTATTGCTTAGCATAAGTTGTTGGTGCACATAGGTGAACCATTGCTTAGAATAAGTTGTTGGTGCACATAGGTGAACAATAGTATATAGGCTTTGGGCTTGACAAAGTAAACACTAGTTTTATTCCGCATTTGTTAAGCCCATCTCGTAAAAGTTTTAAATCGCCTATTCACCCCCCCTCTAGGCGACATCCGTGTCCTTTCAATTGGTATCAGAGCAAGGTCTCTCATTCTTAGGCTTCACCGCCTTGAGAGTAAAGATGTCGGCTAGAGGATTAGTGCACGATAACACTCTTATATTAGATGGCACAAATTATGATGTTTGGAAAATTTGCATGCTTAGTCATTTTCGGGACATTGACCCTCATATGGAGAAAATTGTAGATATAGGTTTTTCTCCTCCTATGGATTCACAAAATCTATCTTTAGAGGATGAGAAAAATTTATATCTCAATTCTCAAGCTTCTTATGTTCTTATGAATGCTTTGAGAGATGTAGGTCTCTTTCCATACTTGCCTTTTTGGAGCGCTCATGAGTTATGGACAAAGATTCAAGATAAATATGATGTGTCCAATATTATTAAGGATGATTGTATTGCTTCCACTTCCGGCCGTGATGAGGTCTCATCTTCTTCCACTTCACCCAAGTGTGGTAAGACACAAGGTAATGATATGGTGAGTGGTGGTGAAAATTGCAATGTTGATATTGAGCTTACTATTGATGATTCTTCATCTCTATCTCATTGTAATGCTTCATCTACGGACTCAAACACATCTAGCACTAGAAATGTTTTACATGCTTGTGTTGATAGTCTTTGCATATCATGTGTAAGTTGCTTGAATAAATCTAATGATGATATGCTTGCATTGTCTTGTGGCCATGATAAAAATGCTTCTATTTCCTCTAGTTGTTGTGTGTCTAACAATGTAGAGGAAACCAAAGATTCTATTGGTCAAGACAAGATCTTGAAAGGAGCCTCAAGTAACTCCTCCTCTTTATCTCACGGTCCTCATATATGCCTTATGGCCAAGGGTTCCACGGTACCTCCTACCATGGATCCTAATATGTCTCGTGGTGATAAGGATGAGGATGAATATGAAGAAGAGGATTGGGTTGTCTCTCTACGCGATAAGGGTAAGAGCGTATTCAAGGTTATTTGCAAAGATAAAATTGCTAGCACTCACTTCTTTGAAATCTTGACTACCGCCATTGAGAGCCAAAAACTTATTTGGATGCATGAGAACACCATTGATAAAAAGGGTGCTCTTGAACGAGAGTATGCCGATGATGTCGCATCATTAAAGAATGAACTTGAAGAAGAACAAACCATCAAGGAAGCTCTTGAGGAGACCTTTGCTCTAGAATTGTCTAGAGAAAAGGAAAACCATGATAGAGCTCTTGAGATGGCAAATGAACTAAAGCTAAAAAATGATAAGCTTGTGTTTGTTAATGCTAAACTCCTTGAGGATTTTGAGCAACTCAAAAAGGGCTCAAGGGTCATTGAGAGTGCGCTCACCAAACTCACCGAGTCGCATGAGCAACTTAAAGCTTCTTATCTAAAAGTGCATGCCAACTTGCCTTCTCCTATTGCTATTGATAATGATGTTTGTGCTACTAACTCTACTTCTTGTGAAGCATCTACCTTGAAGGAGAATGTTGAGCTAAGGGCTCAACTTGATTTGCTAACTAGCAATTATGGGAAATTGGAAGAAAATCATGGAAAGCTTTCTAGCTCCCATGAGGATCTTCTAGCCTCTCATGATAGGCTAAAGTTAGCTCATGAGGCTATCATATCAAAGGAAACACCTTGTGAGCCTCATGTGGATACTAGCACTACTACTCAAAATGCTATATTACCATGTGCTAGTCCTAGTAATTCATCCACTCATAATATTGCTAAATCTTGTGATGAATTATCTTCCTTGCCTTGTTGCTCTAACAATGAAGATTCTACTTCCTCTAGTACTTGTGTTGTTACTAACCATGTAGAGGAAATCAAAGAGCTCAAGGCCCAAGTCACTTCTTTGAAGAATGACTTGGTAAAGAGTCATGAAGGGAAATGCAAACTTGACACGATGTTAAGTGTGCAACAATCCCCCAATGACAAGAGTGGACTTGGATTCAAATCCAACAACAAGAAAAAGTCCAACAACAACAACAACAACAAGGGCCAAGTACAAGTCAAAGACCCGGCCAAGATTGTTTGCTTCAAGTGCAAAATTGAAGGGCACCATGTTAGATCTTGCCCTTTGAAGAAGAAGCAAAAAGGGAAGCGGCCTCAAGCTCAAACTCATATTCAACCTCAAGTTGAAGAAATGTCACTTCCCAAGAAGAATCAAGCCAATGCTCCCATTGTGGAGAAATCTAGTGAGAAGAAGGAGAAGAAAAGAACTTGCTACATATGCCGCGAGAAGGGCCACATCTCCTCCTTTTGCACTATTGGTACCTCATCCAACTCTATCACCATTGATGATGTTTATTCTCTTCGTAAGGATGAGGGTGGCAATGTGTTTTCCAAATTTGTTGGTGCTCAAAGTGGTGTCAAGAAAAGAACCATTTGGGTTGCCAAGCCTATTGTGACTAACCTCTTAGGACCCAACTTAGTTGGGGACCAACAATCCAAAACTTGATCAATAGGTGCTTGTTGGAGGGCATTGGAGACTTGGCTACATCATGAAGAATTAAGGGATCTTCATCATTTATATTATCTCAAGCCAAGTCTTTTGGTTATCTTACTTCTATCATACACCCAATGTTCCTCCTTGCGGTAACATGTGCTCAACTCATTTATATTGAAAGTTACTCGCCCCTTTGCATGTGTTAGTTTTGTTCCTAACATGTGTTTGTATATGTTGTGCATCCTACTTGTTTTTCTTGAGAAATCAAGTCTATGTATGTTAGGTTGCACACCATGTATTTGTGCTTGTGTTGGAGCCTCTTTGCATCTTGTTGTATCTTATATGGCTCTTATGAGCGATTAATGGACAATCCCATTTTGGGGGAGTGATATTCCTTTGGGAATTTCATGATCCTAAACAATGTGTGTACATGAGGAATATCACTTAGAATTGATATTGCGAGATTATCTAGTCGCTATGTGGTATGTCATCTTCATGAGAAATTCAAATTCTAATGTCCATTAATATCTCTACTTGGATCTTATTTGCCTCTTGTGAAAATAAATTCCTTATCACATTATGGGGGAGTAATAAGCTTTGTGCATATTACAAGCCTAGAAAATGTGAACATTTGAGGTTGTGTCACATAGAATTGATACCGTAAATTATCTCTCTCCTATGTGGCATGTTTGCTCAAACAAGCTCCAATTTGCTTAAATGGCTTCATTGCTAATATCTTTGTGGATCTTATTTGTGAAAGTTTTTCTTGGCATGGTTTTTCACAACGTGTCCCTCAATACATTTTTGGAAAACCATGTGCTTCAAGTCATACTATTAATTGCTTTGCATGTTGGTATGAATACTATTAATTGCTTTGCATGTTGGTATGAATACTATTAATTGCCTTGCATGTTGGTATGACTAAATGAAGCTATCAAGAAACTATCTTTGCATGATGGTTAACTCTTATCTTTTACCATATGCTTTGTTCGTTGTAAATATGATCTTATGTATACTTACAAACTACCACCGGGAAATATTTCCTAATACCTCTTGTCCTAGGACAATTGGTAGTCAATTATGAGGTAGATATTTATTGATCATATCTACATTGGCTCTTGTATTTATATTGCCTTATTCATTGCCATGAATTTGTTGTGCTTTGACTCCCATGTGTCTTCCTTGCATATTATGGATCTAAGTTGTCTATTCAAACTTTCTTAGCATTGTTAGAAGATATAGGTAGCGTGATGATCCTAGTTTTGTGCATTTTGTATTCATATAAAAATTCCTAGATAATGCACCAAACTTGGGGGAGCTCTTCTATATTATTAGAATGCTTAACATCTCTTGATCTTTATCAAAAATTTGGTTTTGGGAGACATAAATTTTTCTTTTTGGTACTTTGTGCCATCATAAAAAGTTTCGAGGGTTTGGTTTATTTGTTGGAACCTTGCTCTCTTGGGAGTTGGTTATCTCATTCCTTTGTGTTTAGGTTTAATTAGCTTCTTATAATGAGATAAGTCTTTGGAGTCAATCTTGTGTTGATTTGATTCTTTGATATAATTTGGACAACCATTGTCTCTTGGTTTATTTGGTGTTTTGTCCAAATTGTATCTTCCTTTGGTTCTTGAAAGTATTGTGCATGCATATTTAATATATGTATATCTTATGGCATGTGTCACTTTCTTTGATCCAATATATAGGGTAAACTCCATCAAATCCTAATTTGGCTAAGATGTGCATGAAATTCAATTTCATATCTATATGCACATAGAATTGTGGAGTTTGTCCTATATGATGTAGTGTGTCTAACTACTTCGGACCCAATTAGTTTGGGGACCATTTTGTACTTACCTTTGTGTTAGGTACAATGGATATGCATTGAATGCTTGTCTCACTCTTGAAAAAAGTGGTGACTCAATGGTAACTTGAGGCAAGCTAGGATGATCAACGAACACATATCTACTACATCCACACCAATGCTATCTTGGTAACAAGTATCTTCTCATGCATACTTTTCTTGTATCCAACCTTATGGTTGCATCTTGGCATGAATCTCTTGATTTGCAAATGTTGTGCTTCTTGCAAAAGTCTTAATGAAACCTCTTTATTGTGAATGTGAGTAATTTGAGATGAGTGCATTTGTTGGGAAGTATTTTAAATCATGCTCATGATTCATCCATCCCAACTATGCCTATCTAGCAATTTTGTTGCATATCAATTCCTCAAGGCTCTCACATGTGCAATATAGATGAAAGTGCAAATTTAGTTACTTCTTTTGGTATCCCCGTTTGTGATACTTGTTGCCTTTCTCAAATGCATCCCAACTATCTTCTATCCCTTGTTGATATTTGTGATGTATTTTAGTTGTTTGTGGTTGAAGTTCATGAATGTACAATAAGATAAAATTGAGCCTTTGGTCATGCTATTATGCAAAAATTCTTATTGGTATATTGCATGACTTCGTCTTGGATATCATACTATTTTTCTTGCGTATCTATTTTATGTGTGCATGTTTCTTTGTGGATAAATATCTTTGTGATATTGCCCACTTAGAGAAACTTATACACATAAGAGATGATACATCTCCTTTTGATATCTTATTTATTTGTTGCATGTTGATTGGTCATGCTAAGCAATATAATTCATTGAAGACTATGATGATGCTTTTTGCTCATCCTTGTAATAGTCTTATAATATGCTTTATCATGCCTTTCACATATCCTCTTGGTTGAGCCTTTTATTATGGTGCCTCTTACTTGTTGCTCAACTATTTGTTTGTTGCAAGTGTTTAGCTTACTTTTCTATCTATGATCTATTACAAATGTTTGTGTTTTAAATGAGGGAGTGAGGATTTCATGTTATGCATATTGTATTCAAATGCAACATTTTATTTTATGCATGTACCTTGGGGAGCTTCCTCATTTGATTTAGAACACTATCTTGTGGTGATCATTAGAGTTTGATTCACTTGGTATCTTTTGTTTTTGAATGATATTATGGGAGTGATGATTCCATGTTTGTGCACTTTATACTCCAATGCAAATTGTCTAGTTTTGTGCACAAACCTTGGGGAGCTTCCTCATATTATTTAGAGCAATCTTCTTGATCTTATCATAATATCTTTCTTTCTTTTGGTATCTTCCTTGTGGTTCATTTGGTTGCTTGCTTCATTTGTTGAAGCTTCTTGACTTTGTTATCTTTTTGCAATCTTTGATCCTATCTATAGTGTGATTCCTTCCGAATATTCGTCATTGGATATGTGCATTTGATTCCACTCAAATTATGAGAAATGCACACGCTATGGAGGAACTCTCACTATATTGGCCTTCTAAATTTTTCACCCATTTCGGCAATTGGTGCCAATGGGGGAGAAGTTTGGAGGGTTTAAGGGAATTTGGTTATGTCTTTGCTTTGTGCTTAAGCATGTGCCTTTATTGCATTGCATCTTGTTGCTTTGCATAGTTGAATATTTAGAGGAAACTCCACTAGGCTTTGAATGCCAATATATGCAATGAAAGTCAAGATCATTCACACATGCATATATTATGGGGGAGTTTGCTCTATATATTCAACTTATTTGTTACTTAAATTCCTTATATAAACCCTCTCAAAGAGATTGTCATCAATTACCAAAATGGGGGAGATTGAAAGTGCATGGAGCCCCCATGTGTGGTTTTGGTAATTAATGACAATCCCTATGGACTAATGTTTGCATTGAGTTATATTCATAAGGAATTGTCCATAGGCAATTCTTGAACCATATGTTGGCTTCAAGGTTGCAATAAGAAGAATTTGATGAAGGATATCAAGTGTCAAGTATGTCTTGAAGATGAAGGTGAAGTGAGCCCTCAAGTTACTTCAAGACATCAACATGATGAAGAATGAAGAAATGAAGTGCAAGTTCAAGATGAGCCATCTCGAAGAGGTCCTTTGCTTGAGTCTTGCCATCCATATGGTGTTCATGGATATGTGAAGATGCGCCGAAGAAGAAGCTCTCCCATGGTGGATTATGGGGGAGCAATCCACATGCATGGTGGTCATGTGAAGATGCGCCGAAGAAGAAGCTCTCCCATGGTGGATTATGGGGGAGCAATCCACAAGACTTCGTCAAGCAAACACAAGCAAGAAAGGCGTTCCATCTTTTTGAGGTCAAGATCGTCGTCATCGAGCTCAAGTGGAATGTGCAAGTATAAGGTTTGCTCTTGATAGGGTTTCTTTCTCACCGGTCTCATAGTGTAGTTGGAGACCGGTTTATAGTTTAGTTGCCGTACTATCAAGAGGGCTCTCGAGTGAGTAACTCGATCGTATCGTTCGGAGAGAGCTCAAACCTTTGCATCCTTGCATCATCTTTCTTGGTTGTTATTTGGACCTTATCCATGTGATGTTTTAGAGCTTGTGCTTATTCTCATGACAAGCTCTAGTTCATCGAAAACGGATTTCACATAGATCACTTGTTGCGTTTTCGAGTTTGGTTCATCATCTTTCTTGGTTTTATTTGGATCTTATCCATGTGATGTTTTAGAGCTTGTTCTTATTCTCATGACAAGCTCTAGTTCATTGAGAATGGTTTTTGCATGGGCAACTTGTTGCATTTTCAAGTTTGGAAGTTTTACCGGTATGTCTTTTTTAGATAGGTCAAACCTTTCATCATTTGTTTCTATCCTCCCTTGTTGTACTATGATGGTTTCCTGCATGATCTTGTAGAGCTTGTTCCTAGCTTCAAAACAAGCCCAAGATCATCAAAATCGGAGTCCGGATGCAAAAGTTATGCCCGTTTTAGTTTTGGTGATTCTGCAGTTTTCTGGGGGGCGGATAATCCGGCCCGAAGGACAAAACATGGACAATATCCGGCCAAATATCCGGCCCGAGCCAGGGGCGATTTCGGGGGGCGGATAATCCGGCCCGGGGGCGGATTTTCCGGCCTGGGAGGCCCCAAACGGTCATATTTCGTTGGGAGGGGGTATATAAGACCCCCTTCTTCCTCCTTGGGCTGGTTGGTTCACTTTCTCTCTCTCCCCTCCATTGTTGTACTTCAAAGCTTGCCCTAGTTCTTGATTCCTCCTATGATTCTTGCATATTCTTGAGGGAAAAGAGAGAGGAGATCTAGATCTACATTTCTACCAATCAAATCCATCTCTTTGTGAGTGGAACTCTCTAGATCTTGATCTTGGTGTTCTTTGTGAATTCCTTTGTTCTTCCTCTCTTATTCCCCCAATAGCTTTTGTAGCTTTGTTGGAATTTGAGAGAGAAGGACTTGAGCATCTTTGTGGTGTTCTTGCCATTGCATTTGGTGCATCGGTTTGAGTTCTCCACGGTGATTCGTGGAGGTGAAAGCAAGAAAGTTGTTACTCTTGGGTTCTTGGAACCCTAGACGGATTCTAGGCCTTTGTGGCGGTTTGTTGGGAGCCTCCGATTAAGTTGTGGATGTGTGCCCCAATCTTTGTGTAAGGCCCGGTTTCCGCCTCGAAGGAAATCCCTTAGTGGAACCGTGACCTAGGCCTTTGTGGCGAGGGTCACCGGAGATTTAGGTGAGGCGCCTTCGTGGCGTTCGGTGTGTGGTGTGAGTACCGCATCTTGGGGTGAGGCCTTTGTGGCGTTGGTGTGCATCGAGCAACCACATCTCAAGGTGAGCCTCTTGTGGCGTTCGGGAGCACTAAGCAACCGCACCTCTCCACCGGAGATTAGCACTCGCAAGAGTGTGAACTCCGGGATAAATCATCGTCTCCCGCGTGCCTCGGTTATCTCTATACCCGAGCTCTTTACTTATGCACTTTACCTTGTGATAGCCATCGTGCTTGAAGTTATATATATCTTGCTATCACATACTTGCTTGTATTGCTTAGCATAAGTTGTTGGTGCACATAGGTGAACCATTGCTTAGAATAAGTTGTTGGTGCACATAGGTGAACAATAGTATATAGGCTTTGGGCTTGACAAAGTAAACACTAGTTTTATTCCGCATTTGTTAAGCCCATCTCGTAAAAGTTTTAAATCGCCTATTCACCCCCCCCCTCTAGGCGACATCCGTGTCCTTTCACCTACTACATGGTATTTCTCCGCCATTCCAAAGTAAATTGCTTGAGTGCTACCTTTAAAATTCCATCATTCACCTTTGCAATATATAGCTCATGGGACAAAATAGCCTTAAAACTATCGTAGTATTGAATATGTACTTATGCACTTTATCTCTTATTAAGTTGCTTGTTGTGCGATAACCATGCTTCTGGGGAACGCCATCAATTACTCTTTATTGAATATCATGTGAGTTGCTATGCATGTCGTCTTGTCTGAAGGATCTACCACCTTAATGGTTGGAGCATGCAAATTGTTAGAGAAGAACATTGGGCCGCTAACTAAAGCCATGAATCATGGTTGAAGTTTCAGTTTTGGACATATATCCTCAATCTCATATGAGAATAATAATTATTGCTACATACTTATGCATTTAAGAGGAGTCCATTATCTGTTGTCCATGTTGTCCCGGTATGGATGTCTAAGTTGAGAATAATCAAAGCGAGAAATCCAAAATGTGAGCTTTCTCCTTAGACCTTTGTACGGGCGGCATGGAGGTACCCCTTTGTGACACTTGGTTGAAACATGGCATTGCAAAGATCCGGTAGTCCAAGCTAAGTAGGACAAGGTGCGGGCACTATTAGTATACTATGCATGAGGCTTGCAACTTGTAAGATATAATTTACATAACTCATATGCTTTATTACTACCGTTGACAAAATTGTTTCATGTTTTCAAAATAAAAGCTCTAGCACAAATACAACAATCGATGCTTTCCTCTTTGAAGGACCATTCTTTTACTTTTATTGTTGAGTCAGTTTACCTATCTCCCTCCACCTTAAGAAGCAAACACTTGTGTGAATTGTGCATTGATTCCTACATACTTGCATATTGCACTTGTTATATTACTTTATGTTGACACTATCCATGAGATATACATGTTATAAGTTGAAAGCAACCGCTGAAACTTAATCTTCCTTTGTGTTGCTTCAATACCTTTACTTTGATTTATTGCTTTATGAGTTAACTCTTATGCAAGACTTATTGATGCTTGTCTTGAAGTACTATTCATGAAAAGTCTTTGCTTTATGATTCATTGTTTACTCATGTCATTACCATTGTTTTGATCGCTGCATTCATTACATATGTTTACAAATAGTATGATCAAGATTATGATGGCATGTCACTTCAGAAATTATCTTTGTTATCGTTTTACCTGCTCGGGACGAGCAGAACTAAGCTTGGGGATGCTGATACGTCTCCAACGTATCGATAATTTCTTATGTTCCATGCTACTTTATTGATGATACCTACATGTTTTATGCACATTATATGTCGTATTTACGCATTTTGGAACTAACCTATTAACAAGATGCCGAAGAGCCAGTTGCTGTTTTCTGCTGTTTTGGTTTCAGAAATCCTAGTAGGAAATATTCTCGGAATTGGACGAAATCAACGCCCGGGTCCTATTTTTACACGAAGCTGCAGAAGACCGAAGGGATAACGAAGTGGGGCGACGAGGCGCCGCCACCATAGGGCCGCGCGGCCGAGAGGGGCCGCGCCGCCTATGGTGTGGGCCCTCGCGTCGCCCCCGACCTACCCTTTCGCCTACTTAAAGCCTCCGTCGATGAGAGCCACGATACGGAAAACCTTCCGAGACGCCGCCACCGCAATCCCATCTCGGGGGGAGATCGCCTCCGGCACCCTGTCGGAGAGGGGATTCATCTCCGGAGGACTCTTCATCGCCATGATCGCCTCGGAGTGATGAGTGAGTAGTTCACCCCTGGACTATGGGTCCATAGCGTAGCTAGATGGTCGTCTTCTCCTAATTGTGCTTCATTGTTGGATCTTGTGAGCTGCCTAACATGATCAAGATCATCTATCTGTAATACTATATGTTGTGTTTGTCGGGATCCGATGGATAGAGAATACTATGTTATGGTGATTATCAATCTATTGTTTATGTGTTGTTTATGATCTTGCATGCTCTCCGTTATTAGTAGAGGCTCTGGCCAAGTTTTTGCTCTTAACTCCAAGAGGGAGTATTTATGCTCGATAGTGGGTTCATGCCTTCATTGACACCTGGGACAGTGACAGAAAGTTCTAAGGTTGTGATGTCTGTTGCCACTAGGGATAAAACATTGATTCTATGTCTAAGGATGTAGTTGTCGATTACATTACGCACCATACTTAATGCAATTGTCTGTTGCTTTGCAACTTAATACTGAATGGGGTTCGGATGATAACCTGAAGGTGGACTTTTTAGGCATAGATGCGGTTGGATGGCGGTCTATGTACTTTGTCGTAATGCCGGATTAAATCTCACTATATTTATCATATCATGTACATGCATTGTTATGCCCTTCTCTATTTGTCAATTGCCCGACTGTAATTTGTTCACCCAACATGCTTTTATCTTATGGGAGAGACACCTCTAGTGAACTGTGGACCCCGGTCCTATTCTTTACATCGCATACAATCTACTGCAATACTTGTTTTTGTTTTCTTGCAAACAATCATCTTCCACACAATACGTTTAATCCTTTGTTACAGCAAGCCGGTGAGATTGACAACCTCACATTTCGTTGGGGCAAAGTACTTGGTTGTGTTGTGCAGGTTCCACGTTGGCGCCGGAATCCCTGTTGTTGCGCCGCATCATATTTCGCCACCATCAACCTTCAACGTGCTTCTTGACTCCTCTGGTCCTATTAAACCTTGGTTTCTTACTGAGGGAAACTTGCCACTGTGCGCATCATACCTTCCTCTTGGGGTTCCCAACGGACGTGTACATCTACGCGCATCATACCCCCATAAGCTTTTGCAGCTTTGGTGGAATTTGGGAGTGAAGGATTTGCTATTGAATTTGGTGCATCGGTTTGAACTTTCCACGAAGATTCGTGGAAGTGAAACTGAGGAGCTTGTTACTCTTGGGTTCTTGGAACCCTAGACGGCTTTGAGGCCTTTGTGGCAATTTTGTGGGAGCCTTCGATTAAGTTGTGGATGTGTGCCCCAATCTTTGTGTAAGGCCAGATTTCCTCCTCGAAGGAAAACCCTTACCGTGACCTAGGCCTTTGTGGCGAGGGTCACCGGAGAATAAGGTGAGACCTTTGGTGTTCGGTGTGTGGTGTGCTACCGCATCTTGGGGCGAGGCATTTGTGGAGTTGGTATGCATCGAGCAACCAAACCTCAAGGTAAGGCCTCTTGTGGTGCTCGGGAAGCACTAAGCCATCGCACCTCTCCAATGGAGATTAGCACTCGCAAGAGTGTGAACTTCGGGATAAATCATTGTCTCCGCGTGCCTTGGTTATCTCTATATATACCGGAGCTCTTTACTTATGCACCTTACTTTGTGATAGCATTCGTGCTTTAAGTTATATATATCTTGCTATCACATAGTTGCTTATCTTGCTGGGCATAAGTTGTTGGTGCACATAGGTGAACCATAGTATATAGGTTTGGGCTTGACAAAGTAAAAACTAGTTTTATTCCGCATTTTTTAAGCTCATCTCGTAAAAGTTTTTAACCGCCTATTCACCCTCCCCTCTAGGCGGCATTTGTGTCCTTTCACGCACCTCTCCAACGGCGACTAGCTTCCCCTCAAGGAAGTGAACATCAGGATACATCATCGTCTCCGCGTGCTTCGGTTATTTCTTTCCACTCATTTAATTTGTGATAGCCTTCAAGCTTGAAGTTCTTGATACATGTATTTTACCATATAGGGTGCCCCACTTAGTTTGCATTAGGGAACTTTATTTATCCGAATAGCCTAAAACTCTAGGTTACTGGCATTAAACTTTCAATTGGTATCAGAGCAAGGTCACTCTTGCCTTAGGCTTCACCTCCTTGAGTGTAAACATGTCGGCTAGAGGTTTAATTTTCAATGACACAATTATCTTTGATGGCGCAAATTACCCCTAATGGAAAAAACATATTCTTTGCAAACTTCGGACTTTGTGTCCAAATATTGAGCAATTTCTAGATGTCGGTTTCAAAATCTATCTATAGAGGATGAGAGAAATTTACATCTTGAATCTCAAGTATCTAATGAATTTGTTGTGTCTTTGAGCCCCGTACTTTATGTGATAATGATGGCTACAAAGTGCAAATCAACAGGTTGAGAGAAACTTTGTTGAGGTCCAACAATCCAAGAAATATCAGGAACATAAAATAAAAATGAAGGAGTAGAAAGGTTGCCACGAGTAGCAACATGAAGAGAAGTGTAATCAGTGGTGAGAACAGTAACTGGAAAATCGATAGGTCAAAGAGAAGAGAGATCGGAAGAGTCAAAAGACATGTGAAAGTAAGCTCAAGAATCTAGAACCCACGAGAATGTACCTGACTATGTAGACGGTGGACGCTCAATGCTAGAAGCATTTGTGATAGAGCCTGCAGGGATTTCATTTTATCAACAACAAAGAATGGAGTTGCTTTTTTTTCACAAAATAGACCCAAAATTAAAGGTAATACAAGAAATAGAATAGGATACTTTAGTACGTCCTTTGGGGCTAAAAACACTTTTGCTTATCCGCATGAAATGGGAAATACTATGTTATTTCCTCTTCTGATATTACTGCTTTTTACTTTATTCATTGGATTTATAGGAATCTCTTTTGATAATGGAGCAATGAATAATGGAATAGCGGAGTTAACCCTATTATCAAAGTGGTTAACTCCCTCAATAAACTTGACTCAAGAAAGTTCTAATTCTTCTATAAATTTGTATGAATTTATTACTAATGCTATTTCTTCTGTAAGTCTAGCTATCTTTGGTTTATTCATAGCATATATCTTATATGGTGCCCGTCGAAGAAAAGCTAGAAGACGCAAGCATGCGGTTGAGCCTCACAATGTTCTTCTCGGTGAAGGCGACAGTCGAAGAGTCACGAGTCCCTATAGAGGAGGCCTACTGCTTCTGGAAACAATCAGAGTCGGGATGACCATTCCTTCGACTGTAGCTGCAGTAAGGACAAGGACGAGAACGCCCCGCTACATGAAGAGCGACCTCCGCTAGCAAGTGATGTGGGTAGGATCGGCGGAACACTGTGGCGAGAGTGCCCTGGTGCGGCAGTAGGCAGGGCAGGAGCTCGAGCAGCAAGAACAGAGGGTACCGCAAGTAAACCAACACCAGGTAGATGTCGGCAGTCGGAGTAGTCGTCAGCGGTGGCCCAGAGCAACACAGAGTTGCTACGTGCGGGTAGAGCCTAAGCTAAGCTCACACACCGTGTTAAGAATCAGCAACCGTCATTGGGTGCCAAAGGTCAATACATGTACAATGTGGTAATGTGCAGAAAAGTCCTTATAGAATTGGGATATACGGGGAAATGGACTATACATCTCTACCAAGTAACTTCGTTACAAAAACATCAGCCAACATATATATGAACATCGAAACGACACAAAGAAATGAATTATTAGTGATGATAGTCTTTTTACAAAAACACACACAACTCATAATAACTCTGAACTCGAGGCTTCAGAGACAGACTGACAAGGCACAAGATATATAGCAGTGTATCTCCATTGATTTTTCATCGACAAACTCAGAGACACAGATAGTACAAACAAACAGTGCAAATATTTTTTTGCATACACCAGTACAGCCAGGCTGTGAATATAGAAAACAAGTAGCTTAATCGCAAACCGCAGAGGTAGATGGTGGTACACAATAACATGCAGCTATCATCGTTCGAGTGTGGCAAAATGCTCCCGTGATTCTTTCACGAGGGACAAGAGAGTACACCTGTTAAGCTTCGATGACGTGGTTTCAGAGTTAGCTGTGCAGAAAACCATGGAGTAATCGAGATTCTGTATTTCCTTCGAAGCACCTGAGAGTGTATCTATCAAGGCCTCAAGGTCTTGTTTGGCAAACCTGTCGCCGCTATGTTTCATCAATGATATGACAATCTTTGCGATAGTTTTGAACAGTGACAGGGAACCTGTCACCATTGTTTTTCTTCTTAAAAGATTCAATACAATCCCCTTGAGCTCGTATGGAAAGGTAGAGGCGTTGAACTGAGGTGCCAAATCTAGACCAAATTTGCTGATGACTGTCCCACTAAGGGATAACAAGGATGATAACAAGGTAACCGTCCTAACAAGGTTGATTTCTGCAAACCTGTCTTCTCCTTCTTGTGTTTTGGCTGCATAAAGAATTATTTGTTCAATCACCTGCAACGGCAATAAATTAAGATACATAATTAGTCTGAAATAGGTCAAGTCATAATTCAACTCAGGGATATCTGGAAAGGATTAATTACCTTTGGAAATGCATATACCATTGCTTTCAATAGATATTCATCGGCCCTGGTGTAGTTACTACACAGATGCTCGAGAATTTCAGCCGCTGCTTGTCTGCATTTCTCATTTTTGTCATGTACAAGCACTTTAGTGAGATTATCAACAATCTCAGCACTTTCTTGTATGACAACTATGGCAGCACTACCTCCTCCACGTGAACAAATATCTGACAGTGCTATGCCTGAATATATTCTGATGTCGATAGACTTGTTATATTTTGTGAAGTTGTCCACCAACTTCCTGACAAAATCTTCTCTGCAGCTACTGCTTTCGTTTTGTAGAACTGTTGCTATGCTAGTTTGTGTATCGATATATAGCTCCGTGAGAATCCGAATGACTATTACATGTAGGTTATGGTTACATTTATCACAGTTAATAATCCTCCAAAAAGTGCTGATTGCCCCTTCTCTTCTTGAGATTTCATGACGTAGTTTGGCTCCAACTTCCCCTGGTGTACTGGTTAACAGGATCATCACTTCCATTGCTGCCTCTACTATGTCGGACCATGCACCATGATCAGCAGTTGTGTGGTCTAGTAAGTCAGAAGTGACAGGTGCCATGATCTTGGAGACGAGATCTGGGGTGTAGCTTATGACTCGACAATTGTATTGGTGGGCAGCAAGCTTCCGGAGGATACACAGGCCTTTCAGCAACAGCTCCTTGTACTTAGGTGCACCAAATATATTGTCTCGCTGACACTGCAGTTGGGCTATACTAGTTTGTTCGGAAGTCTCGATCATGGAAGATATATGTTCAATCGCCTGCGGGAACTGCTCTAGATTGATATCAGATGCAAGGTGCTCCACTATCACTCCAGCATGGTGCCTCGAATATGTTTCATGTATGCCTCTTGAATTCAGCATCTCTAGCAGTTTCTGGAGAATGTCATTTTTTACCAGATGCTTGATAAGGATGACAATATCATTCTTCATATCACTGTTATTGTTGTTACGCTGCCGATTATCCTCCGCAATGGTTATGGCTGTGTACAAGATATCCACTCCACGAATGCTGCCAAAAGGTGAGTTGCAACCGATCATGTCAATGGCATGTGTGACGAGGTTCCTCCCTTTCGCAAACGATGGGTCCTTCTCGCATCCTCTCCTTGTTTCGCTCAAGTAGTCGTGTATTACTTGCAGTGTCGAGAGGTTAGGCGTATAGGCCACCATCTTAGCCATCCCCTTCTCACTTTGGCCCAAGATGAACCTGTAGCAGAATAACACACCCTGGAGCAGAGCAAGGTAGTACAAGGTGTCCATTGCCGGAGACAGATTCGATGCTTCTCCATGTGAGTCCATGTAATCGTGCTCTATCAGACGCCATAATGAAATCCCTCCGGACATTAGCATCCCAAACATGTAGATGGTTGCCAGGGGGCACAATACTACGGCAAACAACAGTAGTTGAATCAGTGTCAAAACACATGCCAATAAGACCCGTCCAATAAGGACAAGATCACCGTCTGATCTGTCGCCCACCACGCCCACCAAAACAATCCATATCAAGGCAAAGGGTGACTTTCTCACATCGCTTAGTTTTTCATTCAAAACAACATCGCAGATCCTGTTGTATACTCGAGTTAGATATACGAGTACATGAAAAAAAACAGATGGTATAAAATAGCAACGGATATGCTTTCATTAAGAAGAAAACTACTGTTGGCTCCCCGCCCCCTTCCCCGTTTCCGGCCTGGCGGAGGCCCGGAGGTATAGATATAGGTATTTCTCCCATCTCCAGGCCCATTCGGCTATTCTCGCTAACCTAACCTAGCCGCCGCCTCCTCCTCTCCTGCCCCCCTCCCGGGCGGCGGCGGAGGATCTGTCCGCCCAGCTCCGAGCAGCCACCCCCGGACCGCCGCACCTCAGCCGCCGCTGCTGCTGGCCTCGGCCCCGGCCCTGGCCTTGGCCTCGGCACCGGCCTCGGCCACAGCCCCGACCCCGGCCTCGGCCACGGCGGCGGTGGCGGCGCCCCTTCCGTCGAACGACGAGGGGAGGGAGAGGATTTCCACGGTGGCGTTCCATGGGAGGTGATGAAGCGCCGGTGGAGGAAGCCGGGCGGCACGGCCTTGGCCGGGGCCTGATGCCCTCCGTCGGTAGCCATGGAGGATTCGGTGGAGCGGTGGCGGCCTCCGCCCCCGGTGACGGTTCAGCGGTGGTACGCATGATCCGCGCCGCCGTCCACTTCCCTGGTGATCGGCGGAGGGACTGGCGGCGTGGGGGCTGCTGGTCTTGCTTTGTTTTTGGTGGCGGTCCTTGGGTTTCTGCAAGCGAAGATGAAGATCTACCGGATGTCGTTTGCTTTGATCGCTGGAGAGATGAGTTCCGGAAAGCTCCGCAGCCGAATGGGACAGTGCATATTTTGCCTGCAGTTTGCTGGATCGGGTGGTATTCGGTGGCGCGCACCCATGTTTTTATTCCGACCGTTTGGTTTCGGAGGAAGCCCCGCGAAACTATATTCTGTGTTGACATCAGGTGACTTTTTGGTCCATGGTGAAGTCAGAAGAAGGAATATCATGAAGGCCGGATTGGTGGACTGGCTAAAGGAGGTTCGAGTCAACGTGATGCTTGCAGGGTATGCATGTGGCGCAGGCACGGAAGCAGTGGTCTTACCTCTGGGGGAAAACTCAGGTCTGCCTTAGCTGGTTGTGCCTGACAATGTTCTTGTTGGAGGCATTGTTTTGAGAGTGGGGACTATCTTCAGGGTGAAAACCTAAGACCTTTGGTCGGGCGACGACGGCGTTGGTGCACTGTTTCCTTCTTGGAGGAGTCGCTTTTGGAGAGTGTACTTCAGTTGTTGTCACGGTAGTGGTTGTATTCCTGTTGCTAGATCTAGAAGGCCGTAGCAGGACTTTTATTTCTTAGTTTTCTTTACTCTTTTTGGCTGTGTGCATCCATACTATCATTAGGGTGGGGCGTTGTTGCAGAGGCTGGATGTAATTGGCTTTCTATACTAATATATTCCCTTTATCGAAAAAATTCTCCCATCTCCAATAAATCAGATCTAGGTTTAGTGAGGCTCCTTTTCCCCGTGTTTGTATTGTCCATGGTGGCCGGGTCTTCGGTGCTGGGAGGAGGCCAGGTCTCGCGATCTGAGGTGCTAGGTTTAGCTCCGGTGCTTCCCTGGGAGGCGCCATCCGTACTCTGCTACAGGATGGCCATGCTGGCTGCTCTGGAGTTTCGATCTCCGGCGACCAAGTATGTTTGCGTGGCATGGATACCGGCTTGCTCTGATCCTGTGCTGCCGCAGTTCTCGCTTGTGGTCCGCCTTGGGCCATATGCACCCCGCGTTGCGTCTCCACCAGTACGCCAAAGAATCTCTCCTCACTCACTGGTTGAGAACGCGTTGGGATTCCTAGATACAGGAGGTGATTTCAAGCTGGGTATCTGCGAAAAGCTGATGGCTGCTGGTGTGCAACGTAAGTCCAATTCTACGCGGCCAGCTCCTTTCAGTTGTCATGGTATGTAATCGGATCTCAGTTTGGGGATTCATGAGAGAAGCTAATGTTGGATAATTAGTCACAGTTTTCATGATTACTTTCAGAATATTAAATATGACCACACCAACTACTAACATGTGAAACTCGAACATACTAGATGCATTAATCAATATGAATAGTAGCAGCGCAAAGAGTAAAATATTTATCGCTAAACAGATCGAGATATTTCGCACGTACCGATCTGGTGGAGGTGGCTGTGGAGGTGTAGCAGATGAAGTCACAGCAGTAACGTTGCTGACGACGGGTCGAAGTAGACAGCGTTGAAGACGACGGTAGGCAGCACCGCCCAACTTGAACGGAAGATGACCCGTGATAAAGAGCTTGAGCAGTCGCGCAGAGCGCTTCCTAGAAACCTAATTCGCTCTCTCCCGTACAGGATCGCAAAGGCGAGCAGTTCCTGAGACCTGCTCCCCCGTTCGCCGGCGGGCGGGATGGAGTAGGCTACGATGGCGGCGCAAGCAGAGAGAGGTGGAAAACCCTAACTCGTGTATTGGATGTGTTTCTGCGGTAGCCGGGAAGAGATTATATAGGCTCAGGAAACCCTAGGCAACGTGGGAAAAGTCTCGGCTCGAGGCTCAATCCACTCATCACGATCGCGGCGCGGCATGTCGTGTCGAGTCGAGACGAGCGAGGAAGAGGAGGAGCGCGCATGTACCACTCGTCTTCTCTTCTCACTTATTAGTGGTGGAACAACCCACCTTATAAGGTGGTCTAACTTCCTCCCAACTTTTGGGACTAAACTTCCCATCTCTTACCACTCCCTAGTGGGCTGCCACCAACTTAGGCTCAAACTCACATGGCCTGTCACTATGTGTGCTTTGAGTTTTATAGGAAAATCTGAAATCTAATTTGGGCCACTTCATATGGGCCCAATATTTCAACAATCCACCACCAGATCTCAAATACCTATTTAGAGATTTACCAATAGTCGCTGCTTGTTTATATACCAGTGTTTCAGCATAGACTGTTAAGTTGAACTTCCACCTAGATCCTTAAACTACATCCATTCACACTTGAACAATGGACTAAGCCTTGAATTGCAAGTTTTGCGTGAACATGTTTCACTCAAAGCCATAACTAGTACATGGCTGCCAGTAGCCTACCCTGCGGATGAAGCATATGCGTCATACTTCGTGGTCTCTTCACGAGTTTAGCTCACCCAAATCTCATAGATTGCGATGTTTAACAGTTAGACTCATATATGTGTGTTATATCAAGAATGTTCTGTAGGACAACATCTGTGCTAAAATAGCCAACATAAACATATTAATGCTTGTTTCCAACCTGCCTTACATCAATTGAGAGTTGTGCATCTTCACATAGAGAGGGTTACATAATACTCTCCTCAATTAAACCAGTAGTTTGTTCTTCCCAGGTCCTAATTCACGGGATCTCCACTATGGTGTAACATCAACGGGTCGCAAACCCATCTCCCTCGATGCACTTTCTACAGGTACATTACGTGATAGTCCCTTTGTAAAAGGATCTGCCAGATTTTTATCTGTTTGAATATATGTAACAGTTATTACTCCGGAGTTTCGCAATTTCCCGATAGAATTCAAACGTCTGTTTACATGTCTTAATGACTTCATGTTACCCTTATAATTGTTCACCTTGACAATTACAGTTTGATTGTCACAATTTAAAAGGATTGTTGGAACAGGTTTTTCAACCACATGCAAGTCCATCAAGAGCTCACTCAGTCATTCTGATTCAACAGTGGTTGTGTCTAAAGCAGTAAGTTCTGCTTCCATAGTTGACCTCGTCAATATGGTTTGTTTGCAAGATCTCCATGACACTTTGCCACCTCCAAAGGTAAATGCATACCCACTAGTGGCATAGAGATTAGCTACATCACAGATCCGAGTCGAATCACTATATCCTTCAAGCACAGCTGAGTGTCCTGAATAGTGAATTACATAACTCATTGTACCATATAGGTAGCGCATGACCCTATGAAGTGCATGACAATGATCAGTACGTACCCGGGTTTCACATGAACCTTCTCAACTTGCTAACATCAAAACAGATGTCAGATCTAGCCGCGCTCGCTAAGTACATGAGTGAGCCAACAATCTGAGAATATCTCAATTAATCTATGGCAATCCTGCGGTTCTTGCGTAGTGTCACACTGGGATCATAAGGTGTTGGAGAAGACTTGCTATCAATATATCCAGATCTTCTCAACATAATGGGATTGCGTTAGAGTAATCCCACTCTCGTTCTTAATCAGCTTGATGTTCAGGATAACATCATCTTCTCCCACATCTTTCATATCAAAGCTAATTGACAAGAAAGACTTGACTTCATTGATTACTTCAATGTTTGTACCAAAGATCAGAATATCATCCACATACAAACATAGTATAACCCCTTCGCCCCCACCATGGTACACGCACTTGTCAGCCTCATTAACAACAAAGCCTTAAAGTTCTGTCAAACTTCTCATGCCATTGCTTAGAACATTTTAGCAACTTGCACACCTTTCTTTCTTCACCTTTTACTACAAACCTATCAGGCTGATCTATATAGATTTCCTCTTCCAACTCTCTATTAAGAAAAGCTGTCTTTACGTCCATTTGATGAACGATAAGATCATAGGAGGCAGCCATGTACAGTAGTACTCGAATGGTGGTAGGTATAGCGATAGGTGAATAGGTGTCGAATTAATCTTTGCCTTCTCTTTGTGTGTAGCCTTTTGCTACAAGCCGCGCCTTGTACTTCTCAATAGTACCATTAGGTCTTAGCTTCTTCTTGAACATCCATTTGCAGCCCACAGGCATGCATCCATGGGGTCGCTTTGATAGCTCCCAAGTTCCATTAGAAAGAATCGAGTTCATCTCATTATGGACAGCTTCTTTCCAGTCATCCGCATCTGGAGATGCATATATATGCCTCTGCAATGGACATGGGAGTATCATCCACAAGGTACACAATGAAATCATCACCAAAGGATTTTGGAATCCTTTGTCTCTTGCTCCGTATACGAGCTTCATTGTCATCCTTATCAGTAACATTCTCATGTGATTGCTCAAAATACTCATTAGATGTACCAGATTCAGGAATTATCCCAGTGGAAATTCTAGCAATGCTATGCATATCTTTCATAGGAAACATATTCTCAAAAAATGTTGCATCACGAGATTCTATAATAGTGTCAACATGCATATGATGTACCTCAAATTGAACAATTAAAAATCTATAGCCTACACTCCGTGGAGCATAACCTAGAAAGATACAATCCACTATCTTTGGTCCGAGTTTGCGCTTCTTAGTAATTGGAATATTGAGTTTCGCGAAACATCCCCATGTACGCAAATACGAAAGTGATGGTTTTCTCCCAACCCACTCCTCGTAAGGGGTTTTATCTTTATTCTTGTTAGGAACTCTATTGAGGACATGACATGAAGTCAACAAAGCCTCCCCCACCATGCCTTTGATAAACCAACAGTGGCTAACATGGAATTCACTAAGTCAGTCAGCATACGGTTTTTCCTCTCGGCAACCTCGTTTGATTGGGGCGAATAGGGAGGCGTCCTCTCATGAATAATGTCATGTTCCTCACATAATTTATCAAAGATTTTTGGAAAATATTCACCACCACGATCGGACCTAAGACGCTTGATCTTTCTCTATAGTTGATTTTCAACTTCGGCCTTATAAATTTTAAAGTAGTCTGCAGCTTCATCTTTAGTTTCCAACAAATAAACATAGCAAAATCTAGTCGCATCATCAATCAATTTCATGAAATATCTCTTTCCACCTTTTGTCAACACACCATTCATCTCGCATAGATCAGAATGTATGAGTTCTAGAGGTACCAAGTTTCTCTCCTCGGCCGCCTTGTGAGGCTTCCGAGGTTGCTTTGATTGCACACAACTATGGCACTTAGAACCTTTGGCAATGGTGAAATTTGGAATTAAACTCAAAATGGATAGCCGAGACATTAAACCAAAATTAATGTGACATAAACGAGAAAGTCAAACACTGTTATCATCACTATCATTGCCACACGGGATTTCTATTTTCGTGCCCCTGCTTCGTTAGTTGTACTCAGTTTTCCCCAGCTCGTTAGTTTTTCCTCAGTTTTCCCCTCCCTCTAGTTTGAAACCCCTCGAAGACGCGGGTTGCCGTCAGTCGAGAGGCCTTACCGTTACCGTGAGGTCAGTTCCTCTCTGACCGTCTCGTCTGACGGTATCCATCCATCTACGTGACGCGTGGGCCGTTTTATTTCCGATTGTATACGCGGTGCGCCAATGACAAATGGGGCCGCTCTATGGGCTGCCGCAGCCAATGACCAGTGGGTCGTCTATTTATTTATAGAAAATTATATATTGCCGCTCTGTGGGGCCTCCGCAGCCAATGACCGCTGTGGTCGTCTATTTTATTTAGAGAATATAATATAGAGCCGCTCTGTAGGGGCCGCCTCAGCCCATGGCAGGTGACTATTTTCGCAGCTTAATCTAAAGTGACTCTTATGCTAAACATTGTGCATCCCGACGTTGACCTAGCAGTGGCGGCGAGCATAGCCGTTCTGACCATGCCGATATCGGCATCGGCATCGTTTGGAGGATGTGGTGCTCGAATAATAGTGGAAATGCGATATTTTTTACATGCATAATATATAGAAAATAGCTAGATCTCTAAATCGATGCATATGAAGCTACATATATATTCTTGGTCATAATCCCCTTAATTATCTAAGGGGATGGATGCATGGCTTCACGTCGTCGTCGCTTTCATCGTCAGTATCTTCGTCGTCTGAGTAGTAGTACCTCCTGCATATTGTTCCGTCGAACACCTTCACTGTGAGCACATCATCGCCTTCATATTTGAAGTGTACGAAGCAGCCGAAATCCACACCGTGCGTGATGGCGAATTTCTCCCAGCCCTTGTCGAGGTACATCCGGCCTTGTCCGTCAAATAGGACCTCCACGGTCCAGAGACGGGACCAGATCAGCTGCTCGAGATACACCTTAGCTGGCTCCTTGCCGTCAAGATAGTCCGCAAATTTTTTTGGGAGTTCCTGCAAAGAGATCGAGCGCCGATCGTTTGAAATTAGGGAACCCTTGAAATTAAAGGTTTTTAGAACATGCCCATAATTAATCACATGCATCATATATGTGGGAACGCGTACGTACCTTCTTGACCAAAGGGTCTTCGACGATGAAGAACTCCTCTATGATCAATGGCAGTGTTGACGGTGGTGGTGGGAATGATGATGATCCACTTCCCCTTCCCCTTCCCCTTCCCCTTCCCTTCCCCTTCCCCTTCCCCTTCCGGTCCGCGTCCGAGACGTGGAAGCCATGGCAATGGATCAAGTGTATGTGAACGAAGAAGAGAGAGGCAGAACCTATTGACACAAGAGATGGCCGTGTGGGTGTTTATAAGGGAGAGATGACCGTTGTAGGGGTTTACACAATAAAATAAGGAGGAGATGACCGTTGTGGGGGTTTATACACAATAAATTAAGGAGGAGACGACCGTTGTGGAGGTATATATCTCAACAAAAAAAGTAATGCGGACTATGTTGACGGAAATGGAACTTCGTGATATAGTTTATCATTTTACCGTGAAAAGTAATGCCTAAAAGAAAAGTAATGGCTACAAGAAATGGGTGATGGTTTATCGTTTTTTGCGTGGAAAGTAATGGGTACAAGAAATGGGTGATGGTGTATCATTTTTGCGTGAAAAGTAATGGCTACAACAAAATCGGTGATGGTTTATCGTTTTTTGCGTGGAAAGTAATGGGTACAAGAAATGGGTGATGATGTATCATTTTTTGCGTGAAAAGTAATGGCTACAACAAAATCGGTGATGGTTTATCATTTTTTGGAAAGTAATGGCTACAAGAAATGGGTGATGGTGTATCATTTTTTTGCGTGAAAAGTAATGGCTACAACAAATCGGTGATGGTTTATCATTTTTGCGTGAAAAGTATTGGCTACAACAAATCGGTGATGGTTTATCATTTTTGCGTGGAAAGTAATGGCTACAACAAATCGGTGATGGTTTATCGTTTTTTGCGTGAAAAGTAATGCCTAAAAAGAGTTTATAATTTAGCTCGTGAAAAATAATAGAAAACCAAACTTTAGCGTCGGGTAACCGCCCTTTCGCCATAGAGGGTGGAAGCTAACCGCGAGAGGGAGAGAGAGGGTGGTGGCGACCAGAGAGAGAGATAGGGATTATGCCCGTTAGATCATACGATCAACGGTCGGGGCACGATCCGCGTGACATGGGCTAGACCAATCAGGGCAATGTTGGGCGTCTGTGAGAGTGTGAAGGGAGAGGGCAAAACTGAGTAGTATCAAGAAACCAAGGGCAAGTGAGTAGTAAACAGACTAAGGGATTCAAATATGAGATTTAAAAATTGGAAAATGCGTGTTTTGTACAATGAAACCCGTCTTGGCCTACCTCAAACTATTTGCAATACAAATCTACACGAGTGTGAAAATTATGGCCTCATTCAGACAAAGTATGTTTTGGGGAAAGCTGTTTTGGTAGGGCTTATTATGGAAAACCATGCACCTTCATAGCTACTAGGTGATTTGAGAAGTGGCAATTTGTGGTGAAACTTGATTTATCTATGATTTATCTATGATTTGAGAAGTGGCAATTTGTGGTAAAGACTCCATGAGTAAGTGCCACTCTTTTTTTTTGCACATTAAATAACTCATTTAACTAGTTAATCACATTTGTTGACTCTCGTTGACCAGCCACTTGAGGGTAAAGCTGAGTATATTGCACTAGCGAGTATTAGCACTCGAGGAGAAAACTGAGCACACAAAAAATGCTAGTATATGACTCGAGGGTATACCTGAGTATATCTAAATTTCCAGGGTTAGACTCGAGGACGCGTGTTGCAGAAGTGGAAGACGTGCCATTGTTGACGCGTGTCGCGGTGCAGACGTGCAAATAGTGGACGCGTAGGACGCGGGTCGCATTTAGGACGCGTAAGCCCCTCCCTCCTCTCTGCACACGGTCGTCTCATTCTCGCTCCGCACGAAACCACCCCTCTCACGTCCCATCAACTTCTCCAAATCGAAAAACCCCAACCGCCGTACGCACGCTACCCTGCGGCGATGGAGAAGAAGAATGCGCCGCGGGCGTCGCCTCCGAGCCCGTCGCCTCCGCGCCCGTCGCCTCGAGGCCGTCGCGCGGGCCGTCGCCGCCGAGCCGGTCGCCGAGAGCGCGTCGCCTCCGAGGGCGGCCATCCAGCGCGGCTCCTCCGTGAGCTGGGCCTCTCTCTCGGTGATGGACCACTTCACAAGATCGGCGAATGCTGCTGGCGAACGAGGAGTACGCCGACACCTACTCTGCATGAGGCAAGTCGTAGAAATTGGCGCTCGGGTTTGCCTGAGCCGACGTGCACGGACGAATGGATCATGCTAGACCACGCCCTTCCACGCGTCGCTGAGTTCACCTTCCTCCAACTCGGCACATCACGCTACGTCACCATAGATCTATCGGAAGTTCATACAAGGTTCAACTTCCTCCATATCTACCTCTTTATTTTCAATCTTAAACATCTTAGTGCTGAATGTTATCGTGCTTGCCCAGATACTACTTCGTTGGATTTTGCCGTGGCGTCATCGTGCTTGCCCAGAAGAACCCGCCGCACAAGATACGGCTTCGAACCCACTCACAAAGAAATCGAACACTATGTTTGAGGCGCGAGATGCCATGTTTTCCTGAAATCAGTCGTTGTTATCAAATCCCCGACTATGGTCTTTGTTGCCGCACATTACCCGTCGGAAATTGGTTGGGTCGATGAGAGCACTCCAACTAAGGATATAGATGAACATTGGGAAGAAAGATTTTCGATCAAGAACCATTGTCTGCGTTGCATTACCCCGTTCAATGGTGAACTGTATGCACTAGCTGTGGACAATTTTGAGAACGGAAGAATAGTGTGCACCAATGTACAGTTGCAGCACGCGCGAGCACTGTCAAGATGGAGACACTAATTTCATTTCCAGAACTTGGACATCAGAAGTTCTACCTTGTGAAGTCGGATGGTGATCTGCTGCTTGTGTTGTTGGTCAGTGTGGCTTTGGCGGGCAGACCATTGGTGTACCGTGTGGACACTCAGAGCCGCTCTCTCCATCCGGTCAACATTGGCAGTAATGCCTTCTTCGTGGATTATATCCGGTGTATCTCCGTCGACACCAGAGTGTACCCGACACTTCGACCTGGCTGCATCTACTACACGGATTTGGGTTATACCAGAGAGTACTCTCATGATACAAAGGCCTGGGATGAGTGGGCATACGTGTGGATAGAATAGGAAGCTACGGTATGAGAAATGAACACAAGCCATACCGTTTGGAGGATGTATTGGCCGCACACTGCAGACGGAGGGAGTTCAATGAATATTTCCTTCGGGTAATGCACGAATGGAGCGACGACGAAATATATGAGGAGGAATGAAAAACAAATTCATTCATCCTAATCTTCTTGTTGTCCATACATTGCGTGTGTCTTGTATATTACAACGTTATTGGCTGCTTTTGGCTGCTGTATGCAGTTTCCTATGTATTATACTTAGTTTTCTGATTATGCAGTTGTCAATTTACCATATACTAGCTTCTAGATTTGCTACTAGATTTGCTGCCAATTGGGCAAAAAACGAACCCAAAAGGCACTAGATTTGCTACTAGATTTGCTGCCATATTGAAGAAAGGAGAAATAGAAGCTTCTCTAGATTTGATACTAATTTGGTGAAAAGAGAGAGAGAGAAAGTGGGAAAAGGTGCTCTTAAAAATGCCAATTTGGGCGAGAGAGAAAACCAGCTCCTCACGTGCAACCGCTTCGTCTGTCCCACGCGGTCCCTTTCTAGGCCCCAGCGTCCCACACGACGCGGCCCCACAGACGACGTGGCGCAACACGCCGTGAACGTCCAAATAAGCGTTCCTTCCGTCGAGCTCTGCGGGTTTCAGACATAGGCTTGGGGAAAACTGAGGAAAAACTAAGGGGCTGGGGAAAACTGAGTACAACTAACGACCCGAGGGCACGAAAATAGAAATCCCTTGCCACAAATATGGTTGGCAGACTTATTACTGAAATCAGAAAGTGAAAAGCGGAACAAGCCTCCGTACTCATAGCCTTTACCAATAAATTGTCCAAACTTGGAAACAACTACTTTTTTCGAATCTAAAATAACCTTAAACCCATCTCTGCAAAGAAGGGAGCCGCTAACGAGATTCCTGACCATATAGGGACATGCTGCACGATCTTCCTCGAAGTGAACTTCAGATGTACCGTGCCAACACCACGAACAGAAGCATGTGACACATTCCCCATCAAGACGGATGAATCCCGGGCGACCTGGTATGAAGTGAATATGGATATATCAGCACACACATGAACATTAGCACCAGTATCAATCCACCAACATGGAGATTGAAATACCGAAAGAACAGTAAAGAGATTACCGTACCCATCAGCATTGCTAGCGTTCACCATGTTGACTTGCTTCGCCTTTTTCTTGCGGTCTGCCCTCTCTGGACAGTCCTTAGAAAAGTGGCCAGCCTCTTCACAGGTAAAGCAATCCAGATCTGCTTTGTTTATCATTTTTTTCTTCTTGAAGGTTGTAGTCTTCATAGGCTTGTTGAATGAGGGCTTGTTGTTCCCTCTGTTCTTGCTGTAGATTTTCTTCTGCACCATGTTGGCGCTAGACTGACCCTCTCCTTTCTCAGTAGTATCCTTAGCCCGAGATTTCTCCTCAACATCAAGAGACGCTATCAGATTTTCAACTGATATCTCCTATATCTTATGTTTGAGAGTTGTGGCAAAGTTCCTCCATGAAGGGGGCCACTTGCATCCAGCCACAAACTTGTCAGGTAAGGCACACTTAAGGAGTTCAAGATCTTTCACAATACACTGTATCTCATGAGCTTGTTCAACTACAGAATGGTTGTTCACCATCCTAATGTCATGGAAGCTCTCCATGATGTACAGTTCACTGACTGCATCGGTTGCACCAAATTTAGCATTCAGTGCACCCCAGAGCTCTTTACCGTATGTTATGTGCATATACACATCACACACACGATTAACTAGAATACTCAGTACACATCTAACAAAGAGAGTATTGTCTTCCTTGAACTTTTTCTGATCTTGGTCAGATATAGTTCCTTCATAAAGGTCATTACTAACTTCAAACACTTTCAGATGAGTAAGCCAGAACGTGGCCTTAATCTGCCACCTCTTAAAGTGCACACCGGTAAACTTATCCGGCCTCAGTGCATCAGCAAAACCAACCATTATTAACTCAGGAAATTGCCTACAATTTAGGTTTTTTGGATTGTTGGATAATTAGGCACAATTTCCGTGATTAATTCCAGAATATTAAACATGGTGACAACAACTACTAACATGTGAAACTCGAACATACTAGATGCATTAATCAACATGAATAGTAGCATTGCAAACAGTAAAACATCCATCGCTAAACAGATCGAGATATGACGCATGTACCGATCTGGTGGAGGTGGCGGTGGAGATGTAGCAGATGAAGTCGCAGCAGTAACATTGTTGATGACAACGTTGTTGACGATAGGTCGAAGTAGACGGCGTTGAAGACGACGGTAGGCAGCACCGCCCCGACTTGGACGGAAGACGATCCGTGATGAAGAGCTTGAGCAGTCGCGCAGAGCGCTTTCCTAAAACCTAATTCGCCCTCCCCCGTACAGGATCGCAAAGGCGAGCGGTTCTGGAGACCTGCTCTCCCGTTCGCCGACGGGCGGGATGGAGTAGGTTACGATGGCGGCGCAAGCAGAGAGAGGTGGAAAACCCTAACTCGTGTATTGGATGTGTTTCTGCGGTAGCCGGGCAAAGATTATATTGGCTTCCTGAACTGCAAAAAGAAAGGAAAGTCTCGGCTCGAGGATCAATCCACTCACCACGATTGCGGCGCGACGCAACGCGCCGTGTCGAGTCGAGTCGAGTCCAGTCGACCCAAGCGAGCGAGGAGGAGAAGGAGCGTGCGTGTACCACTCCTCTTCTCACTCACTTACTAGTGGTGGAACAACCCACCTTACAAGGTGGTCCAACTTCCTCCCAACTTTCAATGTAGGACTAAACTTCCCACCTATTGACACTTCCTAGTGAGCTGCCACCAACTCGGACTCAAACTTACATGGCCTGCCACTATATGGGTTTTGAGTTTTATAGGGAAATCTGAAATCTAATTTGGGCCACTTCATATGGACCCAATATTTTAGCAGGTACATCAGGTGTGGTCTCAAGCCAATCAATTTCCTTCATGCGGCCAAGAATTGCAAGATTACTACACAACCTGCTCCTCGTCCGATCCGATGCGGTGTTGTTCTATTTTATGCTGATGGTAATGGCCTTGTGGAGCTCGTGCAGCTGCCAGCATGCTGGAATCAGAATTCGAGTTTTCTGCTGCAGATTGTGTTCCTGCACATCCAGAAGGTGGCCGCGGGCCCTGTGTTGGGATTTTCACTCGATTTGAGGATGATCTTCATTGTTTGCACTGGTATGGTCGATCATGTGCTCGAAAATAATGAGATGGAAAACCATATGCATCATCATCCTGGTGTTCCCCCCAAGCTGAAGAAGATCTCCAATTGTGAGTATACCAACTTAGCCTTGCATCAACTTTGTATGGAGATCTTTTAGTCTGGTTCTTGGTCTATTGGTCATGTTGCCCGAAGCCTGAACTATTTCACCAGGAATCATGTCAGTTGTGTGAACCAGTGGAGCAAAGTTAGTATGATTGTTACATCTCCGCCACATTGTTATGTTTGCACACAAAATTCTTCAATCAATGGTAGTCCAATAGACATAAGTGAGCAAGCTTATCTTATTTTCCATTAGTGCACAAGGTCATCGTTGATTGATGGCACTCATTCTGAAGATGTCGTTCCCTTGCTGTTCGGGCTGTGTCACCGGAGGTGGACGATAGCACCTTCGTTGTTGATCCTCAGATTTAACAGCGAGGACCCTTTAAGTTTGAGCTCGGTGAAGGCTATTTAATATCTACAGCTCAATCACAAACCTCAAGTGCATATGCCAGATAGACCGTTGGGAGAGTCAGCCGCAGGACATGATATGGAGCATAAAGGAGGCCCTTGAAGATTGCAATTGCAGCAAGTTCGTGCCGGAACTGTCAATGGACAAACGATCCATGTTTGACTCCAATTGTAGTCTTTAGTATCCTCTGTGCAAAATGTCACCATCTAGAATCTGTTGTGTGCAACTTAGAACAGCTGGCTCTTGCTCATTTTTGAGCTTTGTAATCTTGTACTCTGATGGTTAATGGTTAATATATATTTTATGTTAAAAAAACCCACCTCATGCGACCTAGGGTTGGCCGTCGCCTTCCTCGTGTTGCCGCCGGATCCCAGCCAAGCAAAATCCATGCACGGGAGGATGGCGGCGGTGGGCTTCCCTCAATTGCGGCTTAGAGGCGGGGTTGCAGCTGCAATCTTCAACGTGCGCCTCGATCCGGCGTGTGCATGGCCGCAGTGAGGTGTCCTTCGTGTCATGTCCGGTACCTTGGGCGACGTGGGCCTCGATGTCATAGGCCATGGGCCCGGCGGTCATAGGCTTGCAGTACCGGTGGATGGCAACAAAAGGAGAAGCCGTACATGTGGACAAGGGAAATCGAAGAACATAACTGATCTCGGGTTGCTCCCGTTGCTCCATCTCCCGTATCCTATCTCTTCGGTGGCCGCTCTCCACAAGCGGCATTATCTTTCTCCTCACGCTCCGGTGACCTTCGGTAGCAATGGGGTATTACACTTGGTATCAGAGCTAGGTTATACTCTACAAAAAAAAAGGCCCCTAAGAAAAAATCCCCACAAAAAATCCACATATGATCTGGTCGCGCTGAAGTGATGGCCGGGGCAACGACAACAACGACGGTGACCTTGAGTGCCATTCATGACAGCTTGGCGAAGCTCACCGTGACGTTGTGTCGCATAGCCGCGAGGCAGGAGGATATGCTGGTGGATTTGAAGAAGATGATGGCGGCGCTCGCTCCCTCCGCCACAACCATGTCGCTCGTCATGGTGGACCAAACCTCGACGAAGCTGGCGACCAAGCCTTCACACGAGATTTCCCTGGACCGCCCTGAAGCGTCCGCTACCGTTTTCCCGTCTCCCCTGCTCCCTGTGTGGTGGCGTCCACAAGGTGTTCGACACTGGGTGTGGACGGCAATAGCGGTGGAAACTGTGCAGCGCTTGCGTCTACGTCATGTGGTATCACAAAGGCAGCGCTCCTGGCACCCCTGGAGCCCTCGCTAGACAAGCCATTGCAATCGTACGTCCACCTCGAGTTCAACATGTTGAGTTCAACCGAAAAGCATAAATCTACGTTCATGCAGGCAACTACTCGAAGCTCCTCCCTAACACCCCCTTTGCTTGGCGGGGCCACGCCAGCGGTCAAAACTGACCAATAGCTTAGCATGCCGGCGACCGCCACATGTTCGACAAAGTGTTGCCACATGGAAGTCAACATACAGCAGCCCACGTTCACCCGGGATGTGACTCCAACTACACCCCTCAAGGCTGTTATGTTTGATGATCTGCATGACAATATAGATGGCATTGAGGTGCTCACCGATGTTGGAGGTATGTCCATGTTCTTGGAGTTTGATACAGGTCCTAGTAAAGAAGTCCTTTGCAAGGACATCATGTTGAATGATGATGCTCGCGATAGTGTGCTCACTAATGTTGGAGACTTATCACTATTTCTAGAGCAGCCTATGAATTCTCCAGAGGAGCCTGAGGGTGCGGCTGACACTACCAGAGGTTTGGGTCATGCAGCAAATGGAGGTCACGCGGCGTACATGTGCTCCGACCTGGATTCGGTCGCGAGGAGGGACCGGATCACGTGTGGGTCGACCTGAAGAACTGTGAGCTGGAGGACGCCATCACTGTCAGGGACGAAGCGGTGGAGGCAACGGCTAGGGACAGGGCCCGCTACCACGCTGACATGGCGGCGACCGAGGCAGCGGCGAAGAGAGTCCACCGCGACTCCTCTCTGGCCGATGCCCTCGATCGCCGCAGGCGGCACGACGAGGAGTCCGATCGACGGAGTGCGCGACGCAAGGAGTGCGTCAGGCGGATGCGCTCCAACGACGCCGCCGACACCTCAGGCGGCCAGTAGTAGGCTCAACGACTGCGAGTAGATACGGCCATTGTAGTTTTAGGTTAACTCGACTAACCATCTCTTTAAAGATTTAAAGATGGTCCTTTTGGCCAATCAATAGTAATGAGGAACTGTTTTGCTTATCTTTGTCACTGCCTAGCGAGTCAGGATGCAACCGACGCGGTCATGCGACGCGACCGTGCAGCGTTCGCAGAGACGCAAACGTGTCACATATTTAGACCACGTTGACGTCTTTGCGGGCGGTCCTCTTCACGGACGGTCCGGTGTGTCGCCTCGCTGAAACTAGGTGTAGTCGCATTTTTCAACCGCCACGCGGTCGCAAATATCCCCGTTGGAGACACCCCGAGGCCATGTGGGAGAGAGGTTTCATTTGGAGAGTGCGTGGATGAGGCTTGCCAACACCTCAGCCCTGCCAAGAATCTGGAAGATATCCAAGGCAAACTCGCTCTCGCCATGTCATTCATGAAGACTTTTTTCGAAACAGGGCAAAAACTTTACCCCAATCTATTAAGACTTGGTGTAGAGAGAAGTCTAGATCGATCCAGAGAGAGATAAGAGAATGTCACTGCCTAGCGAGTCAGGATGTAACCGACGCGGTCACGCGATGCGACCGTGCAGCGTTCGCAGAGACGCAAACGTGCCACATATTTAGGCCGCATTTACGTCTTCGCGGGCGGCCCTCTTCGCGGACGGTCCGGTGTGTCGTCTCGCTGAAACTGGGTGTAGTCGCATTTTTCAACCGCCGCGCGGTCGCAAATATCCCCGTTGGAGACGCCCCGAGGCCATGTGGGAGAGAGGTTTCTTTTGGAGAGTGCGTGGATGAGGCTTGCCAACACCTCAGCCCTGCCAAGAATCTGGAAGATGTCCAAGGCAAACTCGCTCACGCCATGTCATTCATGAAGACTTTTTTCGGAACAGGGCAAAAACTTTACCCCAACCTATTAAGACTTGGTGTAGAGAGAAGTCTAGATCGATCCAGAGAGAGATAAGAGAACTGGAGAAAAAGCTTGGTAGGGTACAAAACGGAAACTACAACCGCAACAAGCAAGTAATCTAGCGCGTCTCCGCTAGGCTCGATGAGATCCTCCACAGAGAAGAGATAATGTGGAGGCAAAGATTAAGAATTAGATAGCTGACGGAGGGAGATCAAAACACAAAAAAGTTCCACTGAAAAGCTACATGAAAAGCCAAGAAGAATAAAATCAGAAAGTCGAAGAAGAGAGACGACACTAAAACTGCTAATGAAGATGAGTTCAGAGAGCTGGCCAACTGTTTCTTTAAAGATCTTTACACCAAATACCCTACAGTTGATCCCGATGCAGTCTTAGACCTGATCCGGCCGATGATCTCAGACCAGGTGAATCAGAGCTAAGAGCATCTCCAATCACATTCTCCAAAGCGATCCTTAAAGGATTTTTAAGCGCATTGGACATTTTATTGGCCCCAGTCGCGTGCCCCAAAGACTCTTTTCGTCCGGCGCGGCCCAATACGCTGTCCGGCATCCCGAGCTCATCCTCGCTTCGCAGGGGACGCTTTGGACGCACCGGACAGAGCGAAACCACGTCACGCAGGCCCGACACGTCATTGACACGGAAGTCCAAAAATCATCGCCTACCTCTGGTCAAGCGATTTTAATGGCCTCGCGGCATTCCCAGGCGGCGCAGTGAAACGTCTCGTCGCGCATGGCCGCGTGGCCATCTGTGCCGACGTTTATTGCGGCCAACGCCCCCGTTGCCGCTTCGCCTGCCGCCGAGGGCCTCCTCATTCCTTCTCGTCGCTTCCACATTCCAATCTTGTCGCGCCGTTTTCGACAGCCGCCGCCGCCTTCCTTCATCTCGCCACCTTCCTTGACGATGTCGTTCTCCCGCAAGAACATCCTCGCCGCCAACGGCTTCGGGTGCAGCAGCCTCCCGGTGACGGAGGCGTGGGTGATGTACCACGCGTGGTACCCTGTCCCGCCGGACATGTGCCTGCGTAGCAGCGGCGGATGGAGAATAGCCGTCAACGGGATCGGCGTCCCGCCACCGCCGGGCACGAAGCGTTGGAGGGACGCGGTCAGAGCCTAGCGCGCGCCTCAACGCCGACGAGCGCGCCCATTCCACATGGCCCCCACCGACAACGATGACTGGTGGGCGGACTTCTTCTAGGTGCAGTACGATGCCGACATGGCCATCACCGACGATCTTGTTGGCAGGAGGAACACATGGAGAAGGAGGGGCGCCTCCGTTTCTGGGGCGTTCCCTGGCGCACCCTCCCGGACGTGGTCGACGACATCCACAACGTCGCCCCAAGGTTAGAGATTCCATCTTCTTTTCCGCCATCTCCTCGGGCTCGCTGGTAGCCGAGGAGGGCAAACTCGTCCTCCTCGCACTCTTCTTCTTCGGGACCGGCGCGGTCGGTGCCTTCCTCGCACCGCGCCAAGCCGTACAGCGTGCCGAAGCGCGAGGTGAAGGAGGAGACTAAGTACACGACGCCGCCCGCAATTCGGAGGCGCGGCAGCAGTGGCGGTGGCATCACCATCCGCGAACCAGCGCGGCAACAGCAGAGGCGCGCCGGAGGCACCCCCCTCGTTCTGAAACCGGAGGTGTAGGAGGAGCAGGACGATGAGGAGGCCGCGGAGATGGTGGAGTACGAGCGGCGGTAGCGCCTCATCGCCAACAACGACGACCCCCTGAGGACTGCTCAGGGCTGCACGTGGCGTTCATGGCGTCATGGAACGACAAGGACGCCTGGAGGGGCGACACTGACGCGGCGATCGCCATGCCCATCCACAACGCTGGAATGCCACTCGTCGACCTCACCAACCACGACAAAGCTGAGCCCAGCAGCGTGGTGAAGGATGAGCCCGCCAGCGAGCGCGACAAGAAGGACGCTGTCGTCGACAACATGTACAACTTCCACCAGTACTACAACCCCTCTCGGCGCCGCAAGTACTACTAGATTAGGGTTTAGGTTTAAATTTCATCAAATTTTGTTCAAATCCATGTAATATACATAGCAAGTTTGAATGAATTCGACTGTTCTCGATCAAATTTTAAAAAATCTAAATTTATGTTTGGGGGACGCGACTGGGCAGCGACACCCCCAAACGCGGCATGAAGAAACAGAGTCCCCCAAACGCTAAATCTGGCGCACTTTAGGAACGCGATTCGAGATACTCTAACGGAAGACAAGATTGGAGAGGCCTTATTCCAAATTGGACCCATAAAGATCATCTCTAACAGAGCCCGTATAAACGCGAACTGAAAACCCGGAGTTCAGTTCACCGAACTCGTGTTCTGCGCCAGCGGCTTCCGAACCCGTAAAAGCAGGGTTTATCAAAGAATTTGCATATGACCAAACAAATGACACAATCAAATGCAAACAACTCATGCATAGTTCATAGTGCAAACATCAAATGACACAATCATTGCAAATAGTTCATAGTTCACCATCTCCTCTCACCGTCGTCATCAAATCGAGGTTGGACCGCCGTGACCATCATCACCACCACCTCCATGAGTCACCGAACCACCACCACTTGCCTCTTCACGAGCTAGTCTTCGTCTCTCCATGATCTCCGTCGAGCCCTACTTCCACCACTCCATTTGTTTCTCATTCATGTCCTTTGTGTTCATCATCATGATCTCCCTCTCTTCGGCCAATAGTTGCTTCATTGCTTTGGCCTTCTTCACGTTGATCCTCATCTCCTCCAACTTGGTCTTGTTCCGTGCTTCCTCTTGGTTGGCTTCAACCTTGGCAAGACTCACCTCTTTCTTCATCTCGGTGATGACAAGCTTGGTCTCCAAAGTCTTGGCCGCTATCACCTCCCTGGACTTCATCATTTGATCAAACTTGTCCCTCAATAATGTTGCCTCTCCCTCGAGCTTGAGCCTCTATTTGGCCTTCTTGTTTCCCTCCGGCTTGTCATTGTTCCGGTCCTCCTTCCCGTCCTCGGTATCGTCGAGCGCAACCATTGCAGCTTTCTTGGGTGCTATATTTCTTCGACCCTCAATTGCCACTTGGGGAGGTGTTGAAGCACATCAAAGCAATGACGCATGGTGAAGCTCTTGCCTTTGCTGACGGCCATGTCTCTGTACCTCGCATCGGCAATGCGGTCCTATATTTGCAAAACCAAACACAAATCATCAATATGTAGTCACCAAACAAAACAAAAATTGTGCAAACATAAAATGCGAGCAAATTCACTCACATATTCGTCCACAGTTGTGCCGCTAGGAGGATTCAACACCACTTGATCCATTGCTGTCGCCCACCGGCTGCATGCTGGTTTGATCGCGTCCTAACGTCCTTGGAGGGACCGGTACGTGCGATCGACATGATGACGAACGCGCGGCATCAGTTTATGGAATTTGTCCTCGATGCGTTGCCAGTAGCGCTTCCCGGTTTGATCTGTGCCGGAGACTGCATCCATCCCCACGGCGGCCCAAGCTCGGCACAAGGTCGTGTCTTCTATTTTCTTGTAGTTGTTCACCCATCTCTTCTTCCTCTTTCCATCGGCCTCGACCTTGACCACACCCTCGTCCTCTTCATCTTCTTCCCCTTCTTCCCCTTATTCCCCTTCATCCGCATCGTCCTCATCTCCGCCCATCCCAACGTCGAACGGAGCGAGTGGGGTAATGTTTACCTCGTCCAACATCTCCATGTACGAGGTGTTGTCGTTCCTAACAGTACGCGGCCTCAATATCTACTCGCAATGAAAACCGAGGAAGAGTTGTAATTTGTACCTTGTTGACCCGTCATCGAGCACGTCATGGGCGCCGTTCGCGGCGGCTTCCGGTGGCGGCGGCAGTGGCGTTGACGGGGATGGGAACGGAGGCGGGGCGCCACGACTCATCGTCGCCTTCAATTTCGTCCTCTTCGGCGCCGAATTCTTCGGTCTGGTGCGGGATGCCTTCGGCTTCGATGCGACCGCCCCTCTGGCGACAGCCAGGACATCAATGTTGGCCGCTGCGGCACCGGCTTACGGGCCGACATGCGTTCCCACGCGCCGCCACTTGATCACGCTTGTCGATGAGACCATGCTAGCGACGTCGGCGGGGGTTGCGGGGGTGGTTGGTGTAGCGGAAGCTCCAGCGACCGCGGAAAGGGTGGCGGGGCTTGCGAGCTAGTAACGGTGGCCGGTTGGGTCGATTCGAGACTCATGGTGGCGAGATCGGACGACGGCAGCGCAGAGGACGGTGAGGGCGCGCAGATCGGTGGCGACGGTTGGGAGGAGGTGAAACTTCCCTCGCGCGCAAACTAGGGATTGTGTTCGGGCTGCGTTCGGTTCGCTCGATCGGCCGCTACAAATACAAGCCGAGTAGGGGTTTCGGTCTCGGCCCGAATTTTTTTTCCAGTTTCAACTACTTTACGGTATCTGTTCTGCGCCGATTTACGAACCGAACCCTTAAAATTACGGTTATTTTTTGATTTTAGCATTTACAGGCTCTGCTAGAGATGCTCTAAGGCCTTGGGACCAGATGGCCTACCCGCGAGATTCTTCCGGCGCAAGTGGGGCCTACTCAAAGTTTAGGAGACCTCTACCGATTATCATCTACCCGGGAGATTTTTGAGAAAGAAAAGTTTAGGAGACCTCTACCAATCATCATCTAGGAAGCCTCGTATATGGGCTCTCAATAATATGGGGCTAAAAGAACAAAGAATTGTTTTAAAAAAATCAACATTTCAAAATATGTATTTTTGGTAGACGGAGCACATGCAACCGGGATCTAAATTGAATTTCCACAAAGTAAAATCTAATAAATAGCAAAAATGCATATATACGATCAGGATGTTGGAGAAATACTAACCCAGCCATCTGTACAAGAGTAATAAATGTCAAACACCAAAAGTCCTTCTTGTGCAGCATAGAGACGAAGCCACCAAGAAGTACGACGGTGGTCCAAGTAAGAATTAGGAAACCCAATCCTTTTATGGCCATGGATAGGTAACTCATGAACACAGCATAGCTGTTGATGATGAATACCTCGCCCCAATCGCTGTCATCAAGTTCTTCCCGGCTTTGCCCCATTAATTTCCCGTTCCAATGAAGAGTCGATCTACTCTGATTAGCTAACTTATAGAACTAAACAAAAGAGAAACATATGATTACTGAAGGTAAACGAAAAAATGATGGTAATTAGCTAGCTTGACTATTACGCGTACAAGGAATAAGCGGAAAAGAAGAGGAAATCATATGAACAGGTGCATTCAAGGTCAGGGTTGATCATCTGACCTGGAAGAAGTGAAGCTAGCCTTTACCGTCGTCGGCCTCAAACTGATGTCCTGCTAAAGAGGAGATGAGATGAGTGAATTATGTCTATCACAGACCTCGTCAGTTGCAATTGATGGCGTAACTAGCATCCATGGTTTTGGAAGTAAGTGATTAGATCTATCTTGACGAAGACCAAGCGAGCTGCGGGGTTGCCTTAGAAGAGTTATCTCTATTTATTATGTAGGGAACATGATTAGATCTATCTTGACCAAGACCAAGCGAGCTGCGAGCTGCGAGCTGCGAGCTGGTCCCAGCAGTTAACAAATTGTCCCGCCAGCCTGTTCCGCTTGGAGCACACATATATATATATCTCTCTTAAACATTCTTGCACCCTAGGAGCTCCATCCAGGGCACTTGAATCGTGGCCATCCGATCAGATGACGTGACGGAGCGTCGGCCGTTCGTTTTCCGGATCGTGCGATCTGAGTCGTCCGATCAGCAGCGGAGCACTGCTCACATGGTCCCGTCCGTCCGTCCGTTCGCTAGCGTCCCCTTTTCACTATCCATTCGTACCCGCCCAGGCACTGACATACGGACCTGCTTTCTGCGGGTCCCAAGCGTCAGCCGCTATGTTAGGTGGTGCTGCGTCGACCAAATCCCGGGCTCCCTGGGCATGGTCGCGTGAGAGGAGGGGCCAAATCTGGCAGCAGTTTGCCAGATCTTTTAGGGTTCTTCATGTAGCAGAATCGAGTTGAGCCTCGTCTGCCTAGGGTTCCCCAAACCCAGCCGCCGGAGCTTCAGGTGGAGGACGACGGCGCTGCCGCCGCTCCTTGCTGCCGGTCAACCCACGGCGGTGTCCAGAAGGTACCCCTCTGATCTCTCTGCTCCCTCATGGCTATTCTCTCTCATGCCTCACTTCCTCTCTTTCTCTCTACTCAGCCCACGCCTCAGAATCCTAGCCGCCGCCACGAGAGGAAGCGAAGGACCAGACGATGGAGGGGATGATCCGGCGGCGGCACGAGAAGGGGGGCGAGGTGGAGGGCAGCGATGGCCTCCTCGTCCTGCCCGATCCCGACCTGGAGCATGCCGGCGGCCGCCCCGTCCTTCTCGGCGTGTTGGTGGTGCTGATTCCCAGCGGGGAAACCTTGGCCGCCTCACCCTGCAAGAGGAGGCAGGCCGCAGGAGGGCCATGGCGGTAGGCAGTCTCCCCAGCCTCAAGCTCCTGTATCTATTGTCTCTTATCCTTGCTTGTTTTCATTTTGCTTTTGATTTACCTACAGGGAGGAGAAAGGGGAGGTGGGAGGAACGAGAGGAGAGGAAAAAGACCCAGATCTGATCTTTCTCTCTGGTTCCCCCACATACATGGCTTCTGTGTGTTCTAGAGCTGCTTGAGGTGATCTACAGATTGGTGCATTTTACTTTCTTCCTCCAGGACATGCTCATAATTTTACTTGTTCTTCGAGGTTCATGTCGTGCTAATGGACTTCCTATTTGGTATGTGCTAGATAGATTTTTACGTTAGGTTTGTGCTTCTTTTGTTAGTGTTTGCTTCTCCGTCTTGTCCTGTGCAAGACCTGGGATTTGGTTTCAGGATCTGTAGTGTGCGGTGGAGTAGAAGACTTTTAGCCCAATTCTCGACTTTAATGGACATTTTTTCAAGATTAGATTTGAGATTTTAGGCATTGCTTTTTTCCTTGTATAAATTTGTGGTGTTCATCTTGTAGTACGGATGTGCTTAATCAACAATTTCTTTCTTCTATAATGGAAGGGATGGGGCAGAGCGAGGTGGGGCTGTGTTGGTGGCCACTGAGAGCTTCAATTTTTCCACCTACGTGCACCTAATCAACCTGAAGGTAATGTTCCCTTTTCTATGTCTTTTCTCTGCGTTAGTTTGTTCCTGCTCCACTTAAGTGCATATTGTGTGCTTGGCTGCTTGCACTGATCAGAGATGAATGACAGCCAAAGTTGTGATTCTCCATTATTTTACCCTCTTGCAAAGTTTCATCAACTGCAATTAATCTTGCTCCGTTGATTGTGTTTCTTCTTCTGAGGAGAGGAAAGTTGTGACAAAAATAGGGTTTCATTGTGTGCAGGTCACCGTCTAAAGAAGATAGACATAGCTTTTGAGGTGATTTCTCTTTGTTATTGTTTATGGAAATTATTAGTTTGGTGTGGTGAGGTAGTCTGATTCTGCAATGTATAACAAGAGTCCTTGGTTTTAATCTGAAGTTTCAAACTGTTTGTTCTTCACTACTTTGGATTAATTTGTTTCTATCGGCATGAGCAACTTTCAGTTCTGTGCCACAAATATTGACCATTTTTCATTTTCTTACCTTTTTTTCTCTTGTTTTGTTGTGACAATCTCTGAATGTCCCTTTTCATTTCAGTGTTGGAAACCGTGATCTCCGTATAATGAGTTTTCCAACTTCATGTAAGCTATTTATCCGAGTAGTACAGGCATCACTCCTTGATGAGCGAGCTCACCGTGGTTGCCCAGATCTCAATAGTTTGGACAGATAAACTAATCAATGCATGATTGTATCAGAAAATAGAGGTGTTTGCAATGCAACTTTAGTGCTTATGATTGAAATCCGTGTTGGATTTGTTATACATCTCTTTCTCTAATATATGTTTGTTATACATCTCTTTCTCTAATACAAATGCTGAACTGCAGGAAAGTTGCTCCCTTCTGTATGTGCCTGCTCAAAGGTATCAGTAGCCAGAGAGCATCAAGAGCGTCTCGGATGTCAAGATCAAGTGAAGTTGCGCTGGGCACGGCGGCGCTCGACTCTCCATGTGCGGTTGCTTTCTGGAGCACTGCGCCGTCAGGTTTTGTCCTTGCATGGCAGATTGACATCTCTTCTCCCAATCGTGCTGTTGTTAAGACAATTACAGCTTCATGGTTTCTTTGAGGGTAAATTGCCTTGCAGTATATTTTTATTAACTTTTCTAAGATGATTTTTTGATGATTATATGGTTCCAAACTTGTATGGTTAATCGTGTAGCTTTTATCCTCAACCTTTGTTAGGTAACCATTTATGGAGATCAAATCAGAATAGTTCCTACGTGTGTATCTGAATGAGATAGAAACCACACTGAAGTAAATCCAGGAAACTTAGTGATTTGTTAGGTCTGATGGTTTTTAAGTATACATGATTATATAAACATTGTGAAGGCTACACGTGATTACAGTTACTGTTGTCGAAAGAATATAAGTCTACGGATAAAGTTTGAGAGATCAAAATCAAATTCTTCCTTTTGATATGAGAAATATGGCACCATTATAATTTTATCGCCCTTTGGACTAAATACTTGGATGTATTTAGCTCCTTGCAAATTACCGTTGTTATTTTCTCTACAGGAATTATTCGTGGAGTCAGGCTGCTGAACTTGAGGAAACTCAACAGGTGCCGATGACCACAAGGTGGGCATCTCACAGTTCCTTCTTCCTATTCACACATGTTCTCAATGTACCTACTTGCTATGTTCTTTGGTTCTGATGCGTAAGGAACTAACCTCGAATAAAGAGGTAGGAGTACTATGTAGTACACAACTTCTTTATGGCCACTTTATTCGTAATCAAATATTCCTAGGAATATTTGGTGAACAAGATCTTCATTTCTGGCAAGCAGAAGACAAAGTAGTGATGCCAGCGGCTCACCTACTGTATTTCTACTTTCAGTTCGAATCAACCAGTTAGTTGTTTTCCTTATATTAGCTTTGCTACTGATGTAGTGCTATGTATTAATCCTTTCATAACTGGGATTTGGAAGAGGATCAAGAGAAATAAGTCTTTGGTACAGTTAACGAATACAAGGTTTGTTGATGATATGAGAACTTCCATTGCTTGTTGAAGCTTGGTCTGGTTGCTTTCTTTCTAGAGGTGTTACTTTTTCCAATTAGGCTATTTTTCTAGGTATTCTCTTTTCACTTAGACCATGTTTTAGCCATACTGATTTTCTTTCTCCTCGCACCAAAAAAGAGAGATACTGCATGTGTCTGCTAATCTCGATAAGTTACACTGCTTCGTAGGAGAGGATGGAACCTTTGTGGCTGTAACTGCATAGAGCCATCAACCACCTTTTTTACAGACTTTATTGGTAGCACCTGAAATTCTGCTGCGTCAAAGGCGTTGGTTAGCAGATCACCAATTAACTGTTTTGTTAATTAACTTGGCATGGTCTTAGTCTACACAGCTAGGCAAAGGTATCTGGTTTGCTTCATCTTAGTTTTAACTGAAGTCTGCATAAGTTAGTGAGTATGCAGCTCGGATATAGGTATTGTTGATCCATCGCTTCTTCAGGTATTATGCAAATACTCATTTTCTTGCTCCACAGAGTAGAGGTTTGTAAGCATGGTAAGTTTTTTTAATTAAAAAATCTTTGTTGTCTTTGACTGAATGTATGGAGGTTCGGTTAGCTACAAAATGTACATGTCAAATTTCTAGGTGTATAGGTTTGAGGGTTATTATGTTTACTGAAATGAACTTCTACAGTGGAGATACCGGAAAGATTTCACGCCCTCTCTGAAAGCGGGATCGCATCGGTTACTAAAATTATGTATCAAATGCAATCATCATACTAAAATTAGTATTGGGTGGACTATATATACAAGAAAAAAATAGTTGCTAACCTTTTAGGACCAAAAAGAGGAGAAATCTTATTAAATAAAATCAAGTGGCATCCTCACAAACATTTCATCAAACACCTCTTGTGCATATGAAAAAAAGAAAAAGCTACTAGCATAAACCTCCACCTTTTACCACCAAGGAAAAAAAATATAGGGGAGCTGGCTGTGTATATATAGGTCTAGACCTTTTGTTCCGGTTTGTAGCTCAAACGGGACAAAAGAGGTGCCAGCAAGCCGCAGAAGGTCTCAGACCTTTTTGTCCCGGCCCGATCCATCACCCGCGTCAAAAGGTTCCTAATGGACCAGGACAAAAGGCCCCATACCCTCCAGCTGGTTTCGGAGCGACGTGGCCAGGCCATTTGTCCCGGCTCTAGACACCAGTAGCATCTCTCAAGTGCAGCCGCACTTCAGTTGACGAGCCAAGGTCAACCAGATACTACTAGAATTTCAAAGTCCTATACGCGCGCGCACGAGGCAGGAAGCGCGCGCACGAGGCAGGAAAGTAACTTAGACTAGCCACAATGAGAGTATCATAAGTAGTAGTATCATGCATGTCATGTTGGCAAAAATCTGATGTGGCGCACCAATTAATAAGATGAGAGATGAGTGTGGTATCATAATATGATACCGTATCATAGCACGTAAAACTAGAAAATTTAATGGCAAATACATCATGTACACAAATTTGTATTGAGATTCTACAAAATATTAAATATGATGATACTATGTTACTATCTTATGATACTTCTCATTATGACTAGTCTTACGAACACAAATGGCACACATGATCAGTATGGCAAGCTTGCACGAACGAAAATGATGAGGAAAAGCTAGCGGCCACCACCGTCACAAATTACTTGAAGCTTTTTAACTTGGCCGTCGTAAAGTCAGCAGTCCGACTCAAAGCTCCTCATTCTCCTTTTTCGAAAAGGCGAGAGAGAGCCGGGTCTTTTTCTTGCGCGGGAGCGTGCATGCGTGCGCGCTGACCCCATCACTCCACGTCCTGCAACTTGTTTCACTCGGTGGTGTGGGCATCTTCAGTTCACGTACGACGTCGCTGACGACGGGAAACGGATGGACCACGTGGCGTACAGTGGACAAAGCAACGGTGTGTAAACGTGAGCAGTCATCCCGCGCACGCACCAGTCTCCAAATGCGCCCCGGACACAAAAACGTGTCCAGCCGCGTTCTCCAAAGCCGTTTTTTGTCTGGCGCGCCCCGATACGGTGTCCGGCGCCCCAAGCCTGTCCCCGCCATGAGTCTACTGCCGATACACAGGGGACGCTCCGGCCACGCCGGAGCCGGACACAACGAAAAACGAGGCGGGTTCCCACATATCGGCGAGTATTTGTATAAACCGTTGATTCGCGCTTTTTTTTCGCCGCTCCTTTCTTCCCCCGCGCCGCCGCCGCTTTGTCGTTTCTGCCTTCCGGCGCCCGCCGCCGACGCCGCGCTCGTCAAATCCGCGCGGCCCGTCGCGACGCGCGCGTATCCGTGTCACGTTCGCCATCCGCTCGGACGCAATTTTAACCATTGATTTTGCTTTAGACATGGATAACGACGATGAGATGCTTGCCTCTGGCTGGAGGAGCAAGCCTTCGACGACGACCTCCGGAGCATTTTGATCATCGCGTCCCTCCAAGGCATGCTTGGCGCCGAGGCGGAGAAGAGGAAGAGGCCGCATTGCGGAGGATCAAGGCCGGGGGAAAGAAGTCCAAGCCCTGGCGAGATGATGGGGAATACCATGCTGCACAACGACTACTTTGCAGATGGTGCAACACATGAAGACAATTTTCGACGCTGGTACAAGATGAGCAAGGGTCTGTTCATGAATATCCTCCACGGTGTTCGAGAGTTTGACCCCTACTTCAAGGTCAAGCTCGACGATGTAGGCGTTGTCGGGTTCTCGTCGATTCAGAAGTGCACATCTGCCATGAGGATGCTTGCATACGGAGCACTCCGATATACGGACGACTACCTTCGCATGAGTGAGTCTACTGCTATTGAGTGCATGTACAAGTTTTGCCGAGCTGTTGTGGGAAAGTTTGGCAAATACTACTTGAGACGGCCAACTGAGGAAGAGACTGCAAGGATCATGACACAAAATGCTGCCAGAGGATTTCCTGGAATGCTTGAAAGCATCGATTGCATGCTTGGTCATGGAAGAACTGCCTGTTTGCTTGGCAAGGTATATACAAAGGGCGTCATGGATATTGCAGTGTGGTGCTTGAAGCTGTGGCAGATTATGACCTGTGGATTTGGCATTCTTTCTTTAGCATGGCGGGATCACACAATGACATCAACGTGTTGCAGCAGTCTCCGGTGTTCAGCAAACTAGTGGAAGAGCATGCTCCACCATGCAACTATGAGGTCAATGGCCACCAATATACCAAAGGCTATTATCTAGCCGATGGTATATATCCAAAATGGGCCACTTTTGTCAAAACAATCTCGAATCCATCAGGTCTGAAGAATTCCCACTTTGCTACGACAGGAGGCTTGCAGGAAGGATGTCGAGCGGGGATTTGGTGTGCTTCAAGTACAATTCGCCATTGTCCGGTACCCTGCTCTAAGCTGGTCTCACGACCAAATGTGGGAGGTGATGCAGGCTTGTGTGATCATGCACAACATGATCATCGAGGATGACCGCAAGAATCATGCCAAGACACACATGTTGGTCCCTATGAGTGTGAGGGCCCTCTTGCGAAGGTTGATCATGAGTTGCCTGCAGATTTTGCTGATTTCCTCGCCATGCACGCAGAGATCCGTGACAGCAATGTTCATGATCAACTTCAAGCTGATCTCGTTGAGCATTTGTGGAGGATCAAAGGAAATGCCGCGGCACCTTGATCTAGCCATATTTATTATATTTGTTTAGTTGTTTCATTGTTTGTTGTATTTTAATTTGAAAAAATCTCCGCAAACATATTTATTCCTATGCTATATTTGATAAATGGTTGTGTGTTAAAAAATCTTTTAAAAAATGTTTGGGGGCGGCGTTCGGGGGACGCGGCTGGGGAGCGACGTCCCCCAAACGCGGCACGAACAAAACACATCCCCCAAACGCTCAATCCGGCGCGGTTTGGGGACGCTTTGGGGGACGCGGCTGGAGATGCTCTAAGGGCGTGTTTGGGAGCTCTCCAAGTTCCAGCTTCCTGGAAATCCGGTGCGAAAGTGTCGAACACCTAAACTTCATGGAGCTAGATTTGCGAAGCTGAGGTAAAACTCGGCCTAGTTCAGTTTATGTGATTGAACTTGTACCCTTACATGGATCTTGCCACGAAATCGTTAAAAAAAACCGACCTTCGTGAAGGGAAGACAACTCGCTCCGCACGTGACAAGTGGCGCGCTGTGGTGCCAGAAAATCCCTGGGAAGTAGTCTCCTGCCACACCACCGCAAGGAAGCAAGGGATGAGAGAGGGGAGAGAATGCTGCGTTGTGTTAGTTTTTTCCTTTATTTTCTAGATTTTTTTTTCAAACTGAAATATATTGAGAACCATAAGTCCAAATCACTTTTGAGATCCTCTCATCGAGATCTTCAAAAGTAGATCCCATGTTGATAGGCTTCGAGATATTTTTTTCGTACTTCCAATACTAGTATGGTTATACTCGTGGTGTGTACCTAACTGTACTCGTACTTCAACTGGTAAGTACTCCTTCTTTGGTGTATTTGATGCAGGTGTGTACTCGTACTTCAGTAATTGTACTTACTCGTGTGTGCTACTGTACCTGTGCTTTTATACTAGTACTTCCTCGTGTGCGCGACTGTACTTCTGTACTAGTACTTGCTTGTGTGTGCGACTGTACTTCTGTACCAGTACTTATTCGTGTGCACGACTGTACCTGCTCGTGTGCACGATTGTACCTGCTCGTATGCGCGACCGTACTTCTATACATGTACTTGCTCGTGTGTGCGACTGTACCCGCTCGTGTGCGCGACTGTACCTGTTCGGGTGCGCGACTGTACCTGCTCGTGTGTGCGACTGTACTTGTACTCGCCCGTGTGTTCAACTGTACTCGTGTGTTATACGCAATTGTACTCGTGTGCTGTATACAACTGTACTCGTGTGTTGTAGGTAATTTGTACTCGTGTTTTATACGTAATTGAGCTTGTACTCAGATTAACTAGAGATGTACCGTCCGTCAAATAATAAGCTCCAGCTAGCTAGTTGTACTTGGTCCCAACGTGATCCATGCATGTAGATAGCTGGACCAAGTACAGTTTAACGTGTTATACGACTCGTGAGGAGGCATGTGCGTACCGGACAGCCAACGTATTCGTGCAGAGCCATATACGTACGCGGATCGGCGGACGTACTCGTGCCGAGACGGGACGGACGTGCTGCGCTAGCCTATACATCGCTTTAAGGGCATCTCTAACGCGGGTACGCAAAACGTCCCTTGCGTTTGTTAAAAAATATGACCACGCGGCCCAAATGTAAACAGATGATCCATGCTTACCTCGACTAAATTTGAGAGCTTTGCGTGGTGACGGACGTGTCCGCGTCCGTTCCCCTGTCCGCTCCCAACCCCACTTGGCAGCTCTCCTCCCACCCCCCTACCCATCTCTCTCTCCGGCATGGCATCGGCCTCCGGCGAGGCAAGGACGGCCACGCCCGCCGCCGCGAGCACGAGCCGCGCGCGCCGTGAGCCCGAGCCGCGCCGTGAGCACCGGCCACGCACCGCGCGCCGCGAGCCACGCGTGAGAAGCCGCCCGCGCCCCGCCAAGACATGAGCGGGCCGCCGGCCGTCGCGCGCCGCCGGCCGCGCTCGGGCCGCCGTCCCGTGCCTCGCCGCACCTCGCGCCGCGCGCTCGCCGCAGGCCGCGGCCGTCGCCGTCGCCGCCGCCGGCCGCGCCGGGCCGCCGCCGCCGGTGCTCGCCGCGCCCATCGCGCCTCCCCCGCGTCGAGCTTGACGACGCGATCGCCGGCGAGCGGCCACTGCAGCTCGTTGGAGACGAGCTGGCGCGCCGTGCTGAGAGGAGGCCGAAGAGGCCGCGCCCTGGGAGGGTCGCTGGCTGGCAGCTTGCACACGGGAGGGACGTCGCGCGCGGACACGAGAGGTCAGGGCACGAGTCATGAGGTTGAGCGCCGCGGGGACGAGACATACGCGCGGGGGCGGTCGCGGGGAAGAGTTGAGGTGCACGCCTGACTGGCGGCGGGGAGAGTTGAAGGGCGGGGTCGCGCCGCGGCTGCTTGGCAGCGGCCAGGTCTGCTTTGCAGACGTAGGGGAGCAGGAGTTTATTGGCAACGTTGGGGAATAGAATAGTGGGACGTTTTGGCCCGTCCGCATGTGCAAAAAACAGCAAATCCGAAAGCGTCCGTTTAGGTCGCTGGGTTGGAGATGCCCTAAGCGATGCAAAGGGACCAAATCGCTTAAGGAACACGACCTGGCTGGCCCATTAGCTTCGTGGTCGCTCGACCTCAGGTCGGTCGGGACTGAAATCGCTGGATACTATCGTTATTGTTTTCTCGTGTTTTTTCGGTAATATTAAAATTTTAAGTATAAGTTTGAATTTAGAAATTGTTCAGACTTTGAAAATGTTCAAACTAGAAAATTGTTCATATATGAAAATTGTTCAAAATTAAAAATTGTTTAAAATTGAAAATTGTTCAAAATTGAAACTGTTCAAAATTTTAAAATGTACAAATTTGACAATTGGTCAGATTAAAAAAATTCAAAAAAAGATCTAATCTGAGAATTGTTGAAACGTGAAAAATGTTCATATCTAAAAGTGTTCAAAATAAAAATTGTTTAAACTTAAAATTTGTTCAAATTTTAAAAAGTTCAAATCTAAAAAAATTCAAACTTAAAAAACGTTTAAATTCGAAAAAGTTTACATTTTGGAAAGTTTGGAAAAAAACAATCGGCAAAACAAAAATCTGGAGGAGAAAACCAGCAGAACCAAATGAAAAACCAGTAAAAATGAGAAAACTGAAGGAAAAAACAAAGGAAAACCAATTCCGTGGCTAATGGGCCGGCCCAACTCTATCCCGCTCTGAGCGGAGCGACCGCTCGCTCCCGCGTTGAGCGGAGAATAGAGATTGCCGCTAGCCTACCATGGACGTCTTGCATATAGCCTGGTCCAGTATGGGCCTTGCATCAGTTTTGGGCCTTGTTCCTGGGTTTTTTCAAGGGAAAAACCGTTGTGTTTTCTCTACCCAGATGATACGTCCCGCTCAAAGAAAAAAATACAGTTGTTCCGTTGACACCGCTCAAACGTCAACGGTCTGGTTGTCTTTCCGTTTTGACAGCGCGACCACTTGCACGCACAAACAGGTGTTACCGATGCAAATCACGGGTCTAGGTGCACGATACAGGGTCAACTTTGCGCGGATGACATTACACGCTTTGAGCATCTGTCAAGCCTAGCCGGGCCGCCTCAGTTGACCAGCCAAGGTCAACCAGCAACCAAAATTCCAAGTCGTACATACGCGCGTGCATGCACGAGTATACGATCGTGGCTAGATGCATCTGTCCATAACCAAGACAGTAAAGCAACGACACACATCTTCTAAGAGCTCTAAGCTCCCAAGGTTCCGGGAGCTTGACAGCGTTCCTAAGGTCCCTATCGCCAGGCCTACGTGAAACGTGTATGGTTAACACACATTTGTTTTTTTAATTTTTATGAGATAAACAGCGCATAGTAAGGCGCGCGGTTCCGCCACGAGAAACAGCAAGGAAACGCGATTCCTATTTTCCACTTTTGGGTTCTTTACTTCTCTCCCTCACATCTCCGCCCGTACCTCCTGAAGCTGTGCAGCTGCCGCATCGACGAGGGATGCTGCCGCGCCAGCGCCGTTTGCCACGGCGGGTCTGGTGGTGCTTGGCCTCGCTCTCCCGCCTCTGGCGGTGTTGCTCCTTGTTACAGAGTACGTCGTGTCCGTCGGTGCTGCTACCTCCTCCAAATTGTGGTCAGTTTGGTCCTACTTGATCTTGCCCGGCCCCAGTACTGGCTCCGACATCTTACGAGCACATCCACAGGTGACGCTGCTTCCTATGATCATCCTTTTTGCTGATTTCAGTAACCATCATTGTGTAATAGGTAGTTACAGGATTGCTTGTGGAGTTGTGTTACTGGACTACTGGAATGCGTGTGGAGTTGTGGTGCTTAGTTGGGTTTATGGTTTTGCTTTCATGTTGCGCAGGGACGGAATCAGGAATAAAGTATAAGGGAAGCAATCTTAGTATGAGGGGGGCAGAACTAGCTAAAATCATAAAAATAAGAAGTTGTCATGGCTTGTCTTAAAGGAAAATCATGAGCATAGGGGGCGCAGCCCCCCCCCCGTGTCCCCCCTTGTCTCCGTCCCTGTTGCAGGTTCAGATGTGCTGCAAATGCCTGATGAGAAAGATTGCACATAATAAATAAAGAAGCTGGTAGTTACAGTAGTGATCGTGGTCGCAAAACATGCAACATCTGAATGAGGCATTTGAGATCTGAGAGAGCAGCTCGGGAGTATGAGGCGCTTGTGGGTTTCCTGAATGCTGTAAATCTAAGTGAGACCTTTACAAAAGGGGATGGTGTGTCAATAGCACTGAAACTTTCTTTCAGAAACCTATACCGTGTCTCTGATTAGGGTTTAATTCAAGATAGTGCGGCCAAAGAAATTTGGAACAATTTGGCTCCAAAGAAAGAGACGAAGTTTATGTGTCTTCTTAGTAAAGAAAGATTGAAGGTCAGTGCTATTTAAGCTTCGGAAACAAATAATTGATGATGGCCTTTGTCCTTTTGGCTGTACTGATAGTGAGATCGTGGATCACTTTGCGTTGCGCTGCCGTCGAACAGAAGCACTTCTTCGGAAGCTCGGCCGAAGTATCCATAATCTAGAGAATGTGACGCATATCTTCGATGCATCGAAAAAATGGCTAACTGCAAAGAAGAAACATCTTGGAGTTTAATGATCACCGATGTTCTTTGAACAGTTTGCCTTGCCAGGAACATAAAAGTTTTTGACAGCGTTCAAATCCCAGTAGACGTTGTTGCGAATCAGTGCGGCTTCGAGAATTTCCTAGGTCGGCGACTCGCTGTGTGTATTCTTTGCTCTTCTTTTTTCCGTTCCCCCGTAATATCTGTGTAAGAGCTCATGTATGGTTCTGCTTCAAAAAAAATCTTACAGGCCGTTATTTTTATGCTCAAGTGTTGCTAGTGGTCCAGGTAAAAGAAATGGGATGCAAGTAGAAATAAAAGTACATCTGGATGAATCCCATTATGTAAACCCACCGGAAATTTTCTCGTGGGGTGGCAATTAGGAATCTTATATGTTTCCGCATGAATGTTGCACAAGGTGCTTGAATGTCGAATAGTGAATGGAGATAGAATATGTTCATGTGATAGTAGCAAAAGATATACTGTCCTTGCTGCACTTAAGCTCTGATCATATTTACAAATCCATAGTCTCTCTGCAGCAAAAGGGAACTCATTTCAAATATTAAATAAGAGTTATCTTTTACCATTGCAGCTGGGATTTCTTATATTGTTTTTGGTGATGCACTTTCTCTCTGTTAAGCTCATATTCTTGTGACTAGCACTTTCTTCTATCATTTAATTTATTATAAAGAGCTTGACATATATGATTTTGTTAAAGGTAAACATTAATTTAAGCTTTATTATTTCTATTCTTATTTTGGGTGTGTAATGCTCCAAGCATTCATGATCTGTCTCACAATATATGTAGTGCACTATAGTGCTATTTTATATTGAAATATTCTATTCTCATGCCATTTTTTAGAAACTGGTCAACATAGTTATAAGAAAACAGAACATAGTATATCAAGTTCCAATTTTAACGCACATGTGAATAAGAACATCCATCTTAGTTATGTTTTTCCACTGTCATGCATAGAGTATACAATACTAGCTAAATACCCGTGCTCCGCTACGGGAACAAACAAAATCATATCATCGTGTCTTTTAGGAACGAAAGATTGCTTGCATCCTAGAGAAATTGAGACAATATTATGCCAATATTATTGGCTGTTTAGATTTCTGTATATAGATGGCCCTGTGTATCTCTCAGTTCTGAGTTTAGTAGTAGCATTTTTACATTCTTCATTTTCTGGATTCTTTCTTTGAAGCTCTTAGCTGTATCATTTTGGCCACCTCTCTGCTTGAGGTGATGGACTACTATCCTCCCCTATTGCACGGTCTAATCAGGATTTTGATTCAGCTCAATGCATTCAAGTTGCAGGATAAGATTCATGCCCTTGAGATGATTTTAGTTTCAAACCTAATTGTTGTGTTCCTATTTAAAATTGCTCATAGTAACCTACCTATGAGTTCCCCTGGATGTATTCCTTACATCCTATTTCCCTACATTTTGATTGGTTGATATATTCATTCATCCCTGCATTTTGATGGTCTATATGCTTTAGAATCTAGATTCATCATGTGTTTTAATTATTGTTGAATATATAAGCAAATTATCATATGAATTAATCCGAACTAACAGTTGATAAATCATGACTACATAAACAGCAGATGAACTAATCATGCAGATCAACAGAGTAGATGAACAGATAGCATCTAGACAAGATAAACTTATCGCATCTACTCCAAACAACAATACTAGAAACTCTAGTAAGATCTGAAATGAGGATGAAAGAAACGTGTACCGTCTAGCGTTGGCGGCGGTAGCAGCAGCAGCATCCTGGTTGTCGCCCATGTTGAGGTTGCTGAAGAGGTTGTCGATGTCCGGGAAGAAGTCGTCGTTCGGGAACTCGTCGTCGGATGACGTCGTGTTGCCAGTAGTCGCGCGTAAGCGCTCCCCAAAAACCTGATTGCCCCTCACCCGTACAAGTCTACGAGAGGCAGGGTTCCGGAGGCCTACTGTCCCGCCACTCGGTGCACACCGAAGGACGGAATGAGGAAGAAGAAGGCGGCAGCGCAATGAACTGGAAAGAGGCGGTCGCATATGGTGTCTCGTACAAGGAAGGTAGGGTTTTCGTCCGCGCTTATATAGTGCGGTTCAGGAATGTCGTGGGACGCAGCCCAGGTACGAGTCCACGATCCAGAAAAACCGGAACGAAACGGATGAGTTAACGCGTCCATTAATGACTCATAATTGTAATTGATTACACAATTAATTTCCCAAACAGCAAAAAGATAAGCTTGGCTCGGCGAGATTCCCGCAACCCGCGGTGCGTCGTGACGTGCGTGACGAGGCGAGGCGAGGCGTGGCGAGGCGGGCGGCGGAGGAGAAGGAGTGCGCGAGGGCTCTCTCTTCTCACTCACTTACTAGGACTAGAACAGCCCACCTTATATACCACTCCAACTCTCTCTCAACTAGCAACCTGGGACTAAACTTTAGTCCCACCCCTTGTCATTCCCACATGGTCCAAGAGAATTTCAGAATTTGTATTGGGACATGGGCTAAGGCCCAAGGCAAAATTCCAGCAATCCCCCACAAAGTCTCATTGGCACATCTAATACCATTATTCCAGAATCATTGTTTTATATACTGGTGCACGGTGGAGACTGTTAAGTTGAACTTCCACTAAAAACTTCATGCTATACTAGTTTGCAACTTGAATAGTGGACTACGCCTTGAACTACAAGTTTTCTACGAACTAGCTTCACACAAAGCCTAGAACGATACAGGGCTGCCGTGGGGCTTCCTCGCGGTGTGGAGCTTATACGTCATACTCCAAGGCCTTTCATGAGTTTATTAGAGAGCACCCAACTCTCATAGATTGCGACGTTTAACAATCAGACTCACATAGGTGTGTTCTTCAGAAGATGTTCTGCAGGACAACATCTTTGCTTGAATAAGCCACTTAGAACACATTAAGATAAGTACCAACCTGCCATGCAGATAAGGAAAGTATTGCATCTTCACGGAGAGGGTAAATCGGTATAGGGATACTCTCCTCCCAGCTGACTAACAGATTGTCTCCCAGCTCTAATTCACAGGATCTTCGATCATATAGAGTGGGTTACCACTGTAAGCAACTCATAGTGTGGGTCTCAAGCCCATCTCTCTCGATGCATTCTCTATCACATTTCGTGGTAGACCCTTTGTGAAAGGATCTGCCAAGTTTCTAGACGTTTGGATATAATCCAACGCAATAACTCCGGAGTTTCTCATTTTTCTGACAGATTTCAATCTCCTCTTCACATGCCTTGATGACTTCATGTTATCCTTAGAACAGTATACGGATCACAGTTTGATTATCACAGTTCATAGGAATTGCGGGTATTGGTTTCTGAACCACAGGTAAGTCCATCAAGAGCTCACAAAGCCACTCTGCTTCAACAGTGGCAGTGTCTAGTGCTGTGAGTTCTGCTTCCATTGTTGACCTCGTTAAGATGGTCTGCTGGCAAGACTTCCAGGAAACAATGCCAACACCAAGTGTAAAAAAATAACCACTCATGGCCTTAGTCTCATCAGCATCAGAAATCCAATTGGAATCACTATAACCCTCAAGTACCCTCGGATACACAGTATAGTGAATGCCATAGCTCGCAATGCCTTTCAAATAGCGCAACACTCTCTCAAGAGCATGCCAATGAACATCTCCAGGTCTTGATACTAATCGAGCCAATTTTGTTACAGCAAAGGAGATGTCAGGCCTCGTGGCGCTGGCTAAATACATAAGCGAGCCAATTATTTGAGAATATCTCAATTGATCTCTAGCAACTCTTTTGTTCTTTCGAATTATCACACTAGGATCATAAGGCGTTGGAGAAGACTTGCAGTCGCTATACCCGAAGACTCAAAATCTTTTCCACATAGTGGGATTGAAGCAATGTAATCCCACCATCGTCATCCTTGAGAAGCTTGATGTTTTAGATTACATCAGCTACTCCTAAGTCCTTCATCTCAAAGCAACGGGATAAGAACTCTTTGACCTCCTTAATGACAATAAGGCTGGTCCCAAATATCAATATGTCATCAACATAGAGATAAAGGATAACTCCCTTGCCCCACCATATCGATAGTATACACACTTGTCAGCTTCGTTTACAACAAAGCCTTCAGCGGTTAAGGTTCTTTCGAACTTCTCATGCCACTGCGTAGGTGCTTGCTTAAGACCATACAAAGGCTTCAACAACTTACACACCTTTCCTTCTTGACCATCTACTACAAATCCATCAGGCTGCTCCATATAAATTTCCTCATCGAGCTCTCCATTTAAAAAAGTTGTCTTAACATCCATTTGATGAACAAGAATACCATGTGAGGCAGCCAAGGAAAGTAGTACTCGAATAGTGGTCAGTCGAGCTACAGGTGAGTATGTATCAAAGAAGTCTTCGCCTTCTTTCTGAGTATAACCCTTGGCCACAAGTCGTGCCTTGTACTTTTCAATAGTACCATCGGGCCTAAGTTTTTTCTTGAACACCCACTTGCATCCTACAGGTTTGCACCCATAAGGACGATCAGTAACCTCCCAAGTTCCATTAGCTAAGATGGAATCCATCTCGCTACGAACAGCTTCCTTCCAGTAGTCATCCTGAGATGCATAGGCTTCTGAAATAGAAGTGGGAGTATCATCCATGAGGTACACAATGAAATCATGACCAAAGGACTTTGCAGTCCTCTGTCTTTTGCTCCTTTTGGGAGCTTCATTGTCGTCCTCCACAGGATTATCATAGTGTTTTATCGCAATGGTAGGTTCAGGAATTATAACTAACTCCTGAGTTGATGAACTAGGCATCTCCTGATTTGATGAGCTAGACTTGTCTTTCATGGGAAAGATGTCCTCAAAGAAATTCGCATCATTCGACTCCATAATTCACTACAAGAAAAGTTGCCATGGCTGACGAAGTTGAAGTCGCGCCGTGGTTGCTGGTGCACCATGGCCGACGATTTTTGGTCCCTCCGTGGTGCATATCAAAACTTTTTTTTCTCGTTTTTGAGGCCACCTAGCCCGAGGAAAGCGGCCAAAACGTCGCGTATGGTGGCCCGGGACGTGGTGCATCACGAATTCTCGGGTTCGCCGGTCGAGTCAACGCAAATCTGCACCGCCCAGGATGTAGGGCCCGACATGCCTCACTAGCATTGTTTTTTTTATCGATCGCGCCATCTCGTTCAACGCGATCCGTTTACGATGCAGGATCATGGGTCCCGCATATCATCCTCTATGAACAAAATTCTTTCTTTCTTGGATTTTTTTGACCCCCCGATTTCTGGCTACTTCCTTTTTCTTTTGATCCGTGCCGCCTTGGAAACGTTGAGACCGTTGCACTAAATGGGACCCGCATGTCATCCTCTATGAGCTATCAACTTTCTTTTCTTGAGTTATTTTTGGCACCCATTTGGTCACTTGCCTTTTCTTTCGATCCCCGCCGCCTCTCAAACGGTGATACCGCTGCTGCTAAATAGGACCCGCATGTCATCCTCTATGTACTATAAAACTTTCTTTTCTTGGATTATTTTGGCACTCATATTTGGTCACTTGCCTTTTTCTTTCGATCCTCCTCGCCGCCTCTCAAACGGTGATACTGCTGCTAAATGGGACCCGCATGTCATCCTCTATGTACTATAAACCTTCCTTTCTTGGATTATTTTGGCACCTCATATTTGGTCCCTTGACTTTTTCTTTCGATCCTCTGCCTCTCAAACGGTGATACCGCTGCTGCTAAATGTGACCCGCATGTCATCCTCTATGTACTATAAAACTTTATTTTCTTAGATTTTTTTTGGCAACTCATATTTGGTCACTTGCCTTTTCTTTCGATCCCCTGCCGCCTCTCGAACGCTGATACAACTGCTGTAAAATGGGACCCGCATGTCATCCTCTATGTACATTCAAGTTTCTTTTCTTGGATTATTTTTGGCTCCTGATATTTGGTCACTAGTCTTTTTCTTTCGATCCCCTGCCGCCTCTCAAAAGGTGATACAGCTGCTGCAAAATGGACCCGCATGTCATCCTCTATGTACTATAAAACTTCCTTTTCTTGGATTATTTTTGGCACCTCATATTTGGTCCCTTGACTTTTTCTTTCGATCCCGCCTCTCAAACGTGATACCGCTGCTGCTAAATGGGACCCGCATGTCATCCTCTATGTAAATCATGTTTCTTTTCTTGAATTATTTTTGGCTCCTCATATTTGGTCACTTGCCTTTTTCTTTCGATCTCATGCCACGTTTGAAACGTTGAGGAACCTGCTGGCTCATGGGACCCTCATGTCATCCTCTATGTGCTATAAAAGTTTCCTTTGTTGATTTTTTCACCCTCCGATTTTTGGCTATTTGCCTTTTTCTTTGATCCCCGCTCCCTTTGAAACGTTGAGTAAGGCTGGCTCATGGGACCCGCATGTCATCCTCTATGTCCATCAACTTTCTTTTCTTGGATTTTTTTTGACCCCTAATTACTAGCTACTTTTTTTCTTTTGATCTCAAGCCGCATTTCAAACATTGAGACGCCCGCAAAATGGGACCCACATGTCATCCTCTATGTACAATAAATCTTGGATTATTTTTGCTCCCGATATTTGGTCACTTGCCTTTTCTTTCGATCTCATGCCGCCTTTTGAAACGTTGAGTAGTGCCGGCTCATGGGTCCCGCATGTCATCCTCTACGAACAATAAAAGTTTCCTTTCTGGTGTTATTTTTGACCCCTAATTTCTGGCTATTTGCCTTTTTCTTTGATCCCTGCCCCCTTTGAAACGATGAGACGATGTTTGCCCGGTCCCCATGTCATCCTCTATGAACAATAAAAGTTTCCTTTGGTGGATTTATTTTTGACTCCTAATTAATTTCGGATATTTCATTTTTTTCTTTGATCCTCGTCGCCTTGGAATTGTTGAGAATGCCTGCTGCCTCATTTTTCTTTGGTCCTGTGCCGCCTTGGAAACGTTGAGACCGTTGCTACAAAATAGGACCCGCATGTCATCCTCTATGTACAATAAAGTTTCTTTTTCTTTGATTATTTTTGGCTCCCGATATTATGTCACTTGCTTTTTCTTTCGATCTCATGCCGACTTTGGAAACGTTGAGGATGCTGCCGCTCATGGGTCCCGCATGTCATCCTCTCGAACGATAAATGTTTTCTTTTCATGGATATTTTTACCAACTGATTTTTGGTTTTTTTTATTTTCGATCCCCTGCCGCCTTTGAAACGTTGACGACGCTCGCTGCTCATGGGTCCCCGATGTCGCCTCCCGTACAAGAAACATGTGATATCTTATTTTGTAGACAATAAACATTGTATTTCGCTCGGGCTATTGCAAACGGATAAATTAAATCTTTATATTTACATAAACAAACTTATATGTTGAATCTCCTTGTTTTTTGTTTTTGCGAAGCATAGGACTTTCTTTTTTTTTTGGAGAAAAATCCCGAACTTTCCTGTTTTGGAGAGGGCTGAAATTGTACGAGTCAAAAGGCCCAACAGGATAGTTCGAAGGCCAGATGTCCAGATGCAGCCCAATTGAAATCTTTATTTTCTTGGATTTTTCACCCCCGATTTCTCTCGCTTCTTCATTTTTCTTTCGGTCCTGGCCGCTTGAAGCGTTGAGACCGTCATACAAAATGGGACCCGCATGTCATCCTCTATGTACAATAAAGTTTTTTTCTGGATTATTTTTGGGTCCTGATATTATGTCACTTGCCTTTTTCTTTCAATCTCATGCCGATTTTGAAACGTTGAGAAAGCTGCTGGCTCATGGGTCCCGCATGTCATCCTCTATGAACAATAAAAGTTTCCTTTGTTGTATTTATTTTTTACCCCTATTTGCTATTTGCCTTTTTCTTTTGATCCCCGCCCCCTTTGAAACGATGACAACGCAGCTGGCAAGTCGGTCCCACATGTCATCCTCTATGAACAATAAAGTTTCCTTTGATGGATTTATTTTTTACCCTAATTATTTTCGGATATTTCCTTTTTCTTTTGATCCTTTCGCCTTGAAATAGTTGAGGATGTTGCTGCCTCATGGGTCCCGCATGTCATCCTCTCGTAAAGGTAAATGTTTCTTTTCTTGAATTTTGTTTACAAACTGATTTTTGGCTTATTTTTCTTTCGATCTCCGCTGCCACCTTTAAAACGTTGACGACGCCGCAGCTCATGGGTCCCCAATGTCAGCCTCCCCATGCTGCAAATCCTCTTTCTGCAAAGATTGTATTTCTAGATAGATAAGGTGGATTCGAATCTGCCATGGTTCAGTGCAGGTAAGCCTTCTTGCACCGATTAATGGAAGTAGTGTATAGCAAGGTCAAGACATGTGGCTCGGTGTAATGAATATATTTGAATCATGTTGTGGGTTCAATATGATAGTTCTCTAACAGGTCAGCCAAAATAGAAATTAAGTTTTTTTCTAAAACGGAAATGCAAATTAAGATGAACACAAACATTAGTTATCATAATATCTGATCATACATACATACTTGCTAAGAGCAAAAGCTTGCCAGAGTTTTACCACCCATACAATTAATAGTTCAGATAAGATAACCTTATATAAGTATAACTACAAATGCATTTGCTAAGGGCTCATGGGACAACAGAACTAGACAACCGCGAACTTTATGACCAGCATGTCACAGCGCATCGAAAGATCTTGACCTTCAACTTTGATCCAATGCGAAGTTTGGCACCGTCAATGAACTTTTTCCACCTGGAAGTAACAGTCAAGCGGCCATCCGTGGGACTGACGGAGTACCGTCCCTCCACGGTGAGACCTTCACTCTCCATGACGAGGGATATCTTGCCCCTTCGGCCAGCATTGAGATCCTTGGAGATACTTTTAGGCAATTTCTGATTCAAAGCAAGAGATACCACCAAAAATTAGTCAATGGCACCAATGCACCGAACCATGTGAGACTTTGAGCATAGAAGACATCAAGATAAGAGCGGTTATGTGTCATATACTCACGAACATAGCCTCGAGATGCGTCCTGGTCACCACACGGGGCACAATGAGCCGAGACCTCGGTGATCTGGCTGGGGCAGGTGCAAGAGCCCGGGCCGGTACACGAGCTGCCGATGGCAGAGACCGGCTGGCAGGGCAGTGAAACGGTGCTCTAGAGGAACCGGTGGCAGGAGACTGTTGGGCAGGTGCAGAACGGTGCCTAGAGGAACCAAGATGTCGGACAGAGTTTCACGGGTGTAGTATATGAGGCCTCTACAGAACCAATGCTCGATGTAGGGACTGCCGGGTAGATGCGTAAATGGAGCTGGTACAGAACCAGTGCCGACGCAGAGATGGGAAGGCGGTTCTGTTGGTGTGGTTGCCCTTTGTGACATCCGCTCTGTTCCATCAGGGGATCTGCAGCTTTGATCATGTTAAACCCAGCAAGCTAGAACAGAGGGAATGGTTTAGAACAAATGCTCAGAATGCAGTTATCAAAAGATATGAGTAGAAAAAAGTTACATATTATATATTTGGAAGTGTCTCCAACTCGGTAAGCAGTTACGTATATCTGCCCGTTTGAGTTTCTGATCCTCAGCTCGTCGCCCTTCTTCAGACCGTAGTCAAAAGCAAACTTTCTCCAATCATGTCCATACAAATATGTGATGGCCTGCGTCTTGTAGACATACACCTCATAGACCGTGTAGGTGTTCATCAATTTGCCATTGCCATGCATAGTGAAAGACCCTTCATGCGGACACATCTGGTTAATCATTGGACGAAGTTCACAAGGTACAATCTGCATGTGAAAATTGATACAAATGTAAGAAGCATGAAGACTAAAAACAAGACTTTACTATATGCCAATTCATGCTAAACCACTGAGAATACATACCTGTAACTCTGTGAAGGAGCTACTAGAAAGGTAGATAGAGCCATAGGAGGTGTTATATGCGGGGTATGTACATGGGCCCGCCATATTCTCGCAAGCTCGGCATCGGGATGGTGAAGGAAACATGGGAGGTACTACTGGTGCGTAGCGCTGAATGTAAGTGGAAGAATTAGGTTGTGTAAAGTGCATAGTTCAGCAATGCAAATGTTGACAAGCGAGTGCATAACACTATGTTACAAACTGAACAGTGAAAAATTAGTGTATGCTGAATATAAGCATGCTAATTTGGTGTTTCCGAATTCCAAAAGGCATTAGACAGAGCCGTATGATATACGTATAAATCATGGCATGTATATGTGGCTTAAGAAAATATACCCGAACCCTTGGATGGTTACGGCCTAGCTGGTCCTTGGACTCGAGCTTATATAAGCATCCGAAGGTGGGGCTGACAGAACTTGGTGGCAGCCCTGCAGATGCCTCATCAGCAGCAGCTTGCAATCCTTTTGACCAATGAAGGCTTAGCAGCTTCAGTCGCATATGAAAATTGAAGAGCAACTGACATCAGTGATATATAAAATGAATCTATGAGACACCGATGCATATAAAATGTAAGTGGAAGAATAGGTGTGTGTGTTTATGAACTATTGGTAAGCATTAGACAAAGCGGCAATAAATAGAAAAAATCAAATCATGTATGAGGATTAAGAAAATATACCTTACCGAAAAGGGTACTACCCAAATGCCCGTGGTTGTGCTTGAGGAGGTTTTCGAAGATGGTGGCGCACCATCGTCTTCACAGCAGGCTCATCGGGATCATTTTATCCATTTGAGTAGAGGCACAGAAGTTTCATCCTGCATATGAATAGCAACAGAACTCATCATTGATATTTAATAAATCTATGAGATAGAGTGATGCAAATAGTGCGGGGTGTAAGTGGAAGAATAGGGTTGTGCATAGAGAACAGTTCACAACAATGCAATGATTACAAAAGAAGCCAACGGAAATCAACAGTTTATATACTGGATGAAATAGACTGAAAAGTGAAAAATTAGTGTATGATGATTGTAAGCAAACATGTGAGCCAACTTTTGGTAAGCATTAGACAAAGCCAACAAGTAATTAAACAAATAATAATGAAATCCTGTATGTGGATTAAGAAAATATACCAGATTCATTAAAAGGTCACCACCCAACTGGCCCATGGCCTCGTGCTTGTAGAGGCTGAAGATGGTGCCGCACCATCGTCCTCACAGCAGCCTCATTAGCCTCATTTTCCATCCACTTGCGTAAAGGCAGCAGCTTTCAAACGCATAAGAATGGGAATGATCTCAACAGTTGATATTGAATGACTCGAGACAGACCGATGCATATAGTGCTGGATGTAAGTGGAAGGGTATGGCCGTGTATGGACAACAGTTCACAACAATGCAAGGGTGTCGGTTCTGAAACAGCGTGGAATGGAATGGTTCCATTTCAGAGGAATGGAATGGTTACATTTTTGTTCGGTTGGGAAAATGGAGAGCAGAAGAGATCGAGGTTAAACTAACCATTTGTCTCAAAATTGTAATTAACAATTGCAAATGACATTTTAATCTCAAAGTCGTAATTAACAGCGCCTAATGGTGCTCTTTTAATCTAAAAATCGTAATTAACATCATTTTTTGTTGGGTTAGGGAACTGGAGTAGATGAACATTACCGTATGATGATTGTAAGCAAACGAATTTGGTGTTTCTAAACTTTTGGCTTCGAGATCTTATGGGTTTCAACTCTAGCCTACCCCAACTTGTTTGGGACTGAAAGGCTTGGTTGTTGTTGTTGTTGTTGTTGTAAACTTTTGGCAAGCATAGAAAAAACAATAAAAAGAGAAAAATCAAGGCATGTTTTGTGGATTAAGAAAATATACCATATTCATTAAAAGATCACCACCAGTGGCGCGTGGCCTTGTGCTTGTAGAGGCATTTAGAAGATGGGGCGCATCAACATACCGCCTGATCAGCCGCAGCTTTGATCTTCCTTTTGAGTAAAGGCCCTAATGTTTCAGTCTGCATATGAATAGCAAAACAAAAGGCAGACCAGCATATTGAATTATTGTATGAGATAGACTGATGCATATAGTGGATGCTCTTAGCCTTTTGCAAGATGAACACTAGCTATGACGATTAAAAAAACTAGTTGACTCAGCTTTGTCTAGATATGATTACCTCCATCCCAAAGCTTAAGGCTTATTTGTTTTTGAGAAATCAAAACAAGCAAAGTTTGACCAAAATTTTAGAACATTCTATCAACAAATATAATACTGTGTAGATACCGTAGGAAAATATATTTTATCATCTATTTAATGATATTAATTTTGTATTTTGCATGTTACTGATTTTTGGTAAAAGTTTAGTCAAACATGGTATAGTTTGACTTTCTAAAAATAATATAAGCCCAAAGCTTTGGGATGGAGGCAGTAGTATCTAGAGCTAAAACACATCTAGATACATCCGTATCTACAGATAGTTGAGTCAATTAATTTGGAACATGAACAGATTGAGGATGCTAGAGCTGAAGACATGTGCTACTTTAAGCATATTCCAGAACAGGAACAGATTGAGGATGCAGACAGACACTTAAAAGGTAAAGAGTGGATAAGCAAACGGAGTACCTGCTTTGCGGGGCTGGGGATGCAGCTCAGGCTCAGCCAACTGCCCACATGCGTGGTGGCCTTACGCTCCATTGCCCCCACCGCCGAGGTCTTTCCTTTCCTGTACAAGCTGACAAAAGATACAGTGAGGATCAAAAAACTACAAAGGTTGCAAATGTCGACAAATAAAGGAAGAACACCCCAATCCAAGCAAAGGTTGCCCCCGCCCCCCACCCCATCAATCACTCCCAGCTCGAGGGTGACAGAAAGACACCCCTTCGCCCAGAATAGGAAAGAGATGCGCAAGATATCGAGGTGAGGAAAAAAGAACCGATCTCGAGAAAGGAAAGAACATTACTAGTCCTACCTAATCCGCTTGGTCTAGATGCAGCTTGCCCCTCCAAGCTGGATGCCTGGACGGTGGAGGCGAAGGGGAGGGATCGAGCTAGCGGCTTGCATCCGTCGGCAATCGGCACTCGATCGGGAGAGAAGGGTTGCTACATAAAGGGGAGGGGTAACATATTTTATTACACAGTGAACTTACCGATGTGACTAGTCATTACATGTCCATCTAAACTGGGGCCCATAGTGTGGCACCCCAAATTCACTTGAAGCTGCCCGGCGGGACGCATTGGCGCGTCAAGAAACCCCCGAATTGTAGCGGAGAAATGAAATATTTCACAAAAATTCGAAATTCAAGCACACCGCCACGCGCCAAGCACGCGGCTGTTCCTTCCTCTTCCTCGGTTCCTCCTCCACTATCCGAAAAAACCCCAAATCCCAAGCTCAAAAAAAAACCCAAATCGGCAGCCATGCATGTCCTCGCAACCCGCTGGAGATCGTTCCTCGGACGAGGCGGACCCCCGCCCGAGATCCGAATTCCGTCCACCTCGAGGCACTGCGTGCTGTCTCGCAGCAGCGCTGAGGGCGCTGCGCAGGAAGTTCCGCCGGAAAGTGCTCATGGCAACCGCCAAGCTCACTTGCGTGTTATCCCGAGAGGAACTGGTCAAAGCTTTGCTATTCGCACAAAAATTATGCCAAGATCTGGTCAAAGCTTCATCGATGGCTTGCCGCGAGAGGCTTGGAGTCCAGAGTCAATAAACTAGCCGCTCGAGGACTTGGGCGGTTTATACGGATTCATATTAACTGACTCAACTTTGTTAGTCTAGTTAACAAATGCATCTAGATACATCCATATCTAGACAAAATTGAGTCAATTAATATGAATCGAGGGAAGTACCTAAAGTTTCATGCTACCAACTAATGCTGGTAGGAATCGTGTAGAAGTAATTGTGCTACTACTCATACGATTAACTGATTGTGTGGGTGTCAAATTTTGCACGCGATCATCCACCGAATGCTTAATCTAGCGCCAAAGGCGTACAAATCATAACATACTACAGCACCAGAACATAAGAGTACGAATCATAAAGTAGCTCAACATTTTGCATCGGGCTGGGTGGTCCTGAGACTACCGGGACGCCCCTGATGATCTCCGGGTGTGCATCCTCTTCAACGCAAAGCTGTGTACTGTCCACGGCCTCCTTCGTAGGCTGGATAATCTCAGCAGGACCTCTGCCTATGAAAGGCTCGTCATCGCACCATCCACAGTGCATCGTGGGTGGTCTTGAGACTACCCGACACCCCCGATGATCTCCGGGCGTGCATCCACTTCAACGAGTCGTGTAGTCCACGCCTCCTTCGTAGGCTGGATAATCTCGTGCAAGGGACCTCACTATGGAAGGCTCGTCATCAGTACCATCCATAGGTGCATCAAACGAGATTCATCTTCAAATCTCCCATCAAACCGAGAGACCTCTTCAACTCTATGCTTCTGCAATTAGTACATCAACCGATTAGACAAACATCTAAGGGATGCAACCTGAACAAATGCCGTTTTACATATTTACCTTCTCATCTGGCACAACACATGTCCCAGGCTGAAACCCGTTTCTGAAGCAAGCACTTTTTCTCTCCTTCCCGTCCATCCATCTGCAACAAGTTAAATTTGAGTACATAACCTTGCACAAGAATAACTATTGATTGAAACAGCGGCATCATCAATATAAATAATTAACTACATATGCCAACACACATACAGTGTGAGCAAGATCTGCTTCCCGCTGAAGGATCATCATATGGTTCACCATGCCCCACCTAACATATGTGCGGTTCATCCCAAAAATGTGTAAATGATCTGCCACTACATGGTGAGGCCTCTTCTCACCATTCATACATGTGCAGCGCGGGCAATACACGTCCAGGTTGTGACCTTCATGATCTCTAATAAACCCCATAAAGGGTTGAACACCATTTATATATGAAGGGGAACATAAGTGTCCATGCAATATCCAAGTTCTGTCCATCTGTTTAATTATGAGATACAATGGTTGGTGATTAATTTAAGGCGAAGTAGGAAATGTATATCCATAGTACAAAACTATACTACATGATTATGCATTTCAACAATCATGTCGAGTACAAAACAAAAAATGCCCATCGACATTTTAGCAAAATAGATCGTGTACAAAACTCTCGCTATGGCATTTCAAAGAATTAACGGATCGAGTGCAGAATCGACTCTATATGCCCACGCAAATGAACAAATTGATCGATGACAAATCGAGCGGAAAACTATAAAGTGCCAATTAGTTCGAGCATACTGACGATTTTTTTTAGCAGCATCAAGAAAATATAAATCGTTAGGCCGTCTTGCCCGATGCATGATTGAGCTAGAGATAGCAGCCCTACCGTGGATCAATTTGACCGCCGGTGCGTCTCGATAAGAACGACGGGGAGGGGAAGCTTCTTCTTCGCACGGACGGGACAGGGAGGGGAAGCTCTTCGCACAGACGGGGATAAGTTGTGTAGGGATGGGTGGGGGGTCATGCGGCCAGGCCGCCGGGTGATAGTTAAGGTCGGTAGGTGGCGTTTAATGGAGTTGCGTGTGTAATTTGCCGTGCACAAGGTTGAGGAATAGGCGGTTCCCTTTGCCGCGCGCACAATTCAAACTATCCCGCCCATGTAGTTTAAATTCGCCATATTTTCGTTAAATCGACATAAAGTCATGTGAGTGGGGGAAATTAGCAAAGTTGCTTGAAAAATAGTAAAACTCTGGAATTATCCTTTAAATATGCTCTACTTCGTGTGAAAATCGGGGTGTGGAAGCATGTTGAGCTGTTTTATTTGTACTTTCTTCATTAAAACTCCCATTTTATGCACTTTGGATGGAAAGAAATCATTTGTACATAAATTTTGACAACGCCATTTGAAAACACTAATTGTTTTACATGCCAAGATGCACCCATCCACCAAATATATATGGGGCAAAATTTATCACAATCTAGCAGATATGTATAATTAGTGAGGGACCCCTTTTGATTTTGTGCAATTTTCACTAATTAGGTAGAGAGAAGGGGTTAATTAATTAGGCCATGTTAGGGGTTATGTGTTTTAGATTAGGGTTGTGTGGATTCAAATACAACTTCTTTATTTGTGTGCTATGATTAATCAAAACTAGATCGATCGACCGCGCACACATTATTAGAGGCGCATGCCTTTGCGCACAAAGTGCATGTGTGTGTTGTTGGCCACCAACGAGAGAGAGAGAGAGATAGAGAGAGAGAGCTACGAGAGAGCGATTGAAATCCCCAAATTAAACACATATATATGCATGGCACATTTAATTTAATTAGAGGACCGCGAGGCACCCCTGGCCCCTTGATGCACAATTAAGTGTCATTGGCCTATATATAGGGTTTAATTAGGGTTTAGCGTTTAGGGTTAGGAGGTTAGGGTTTAGGGTCTAGGGTTTAGGGTTTAGTGTTTATGGTGTTTAGGGTTTAGGGATTAGGGATTAGGGTTTATTTAGGGTTTAAGGTTTAGGGATCATCGATCGAGTGCGCACACACACATTATTAGAGGCACACGCGCCTTTGCGCATAAAGTGCATGCGTATATGTGTGTGTTTTTTTGGCCACCAACGATATATAGATGATCGAGAGAGAGAGAGAGAGATTGAAATCCCAAGAATATGTTCAAATATATATTAAAATATATGCACGAATGCATGCATGGTAGGCCATGCATGCACACTAATTATATATATATTATGAGGAAACTTAATCAAATGTGTTTTCATTCGAGAGAACTTGTCAAAATTCAAGTTAATTAATTTATCATCGATAATTATATAATTAATTAATGAATCTCGGAGATGTTATACAACATATGATCGATAGGCCATGTATATATTAATTGGTGTTAATCTACCGTTTAATTTTCTAGCTAGCTGCTATATATAGAGCATGTTTTTATTAGATCGGGTTATAGCTAGTATAGTTTAGGGTTATGTGTTTAATTAACTAGGGTTTGATTAGCTAGGGGTTATTTATATATATGGTTTAGGGTTAATGCATGGCACATTTAATTTAATTAGAGGACCGTGAGGCACCCCTGGGCTCTGATGCACAATTAAGTGTCGTTGGCCTATATATATAGGGTTTAATTAGGTTTAGGGTTAGCTAGGGTTTAGGGTTAGGTTAGGGTTTAGGGTTTAGTGTTTAGGGTGTTTAGGGTTTAGGGATTAGGGATTAGGTTTTAGGGTTGTTTAAGGTTTAGGATCATCGATCGTGCGCACACACATTATTAGAGGCACGCTTTGCGCATAAAGAGCATGTGTATATATGTGTGTTTTTTGCCACCAACAACGATATATAGATGATCGAGAGAGAGAGAGATTGAAATCCCCAAGAATATATATGTTCAAATATATATTAAAATATATGCACGAATGCATTGTAGGCCATGCATGCATACTAATTATATATATTATGAGGCAACTTAATCAAATGTGTTTTCATACGAGAGAACTTGTCAAAATTCAAGTTAATTAATTTATCATCGATAATTATATAATTAATTAATGAATCTCTCAGGAGATCGATGTTATTCAACATGATCATATATAGGCCATGTATATATTAATTGGTGCTAATCTACGGCTGCTAGCTGCTATATTATATAGAGCATTTTTATTAGATCGGGTTATAGCTAGTACAGTTTAGGGTTATATGTGTTTTAATTAAGTAGGGTTTGATTAGCTAGGGTTAGTTTTATATATGGTTTAGGGTTAATGCATGGCACATTTAATTTAATTAGAGGACCGCGAGGCACCCCTGGCCTGCTTGATGCACAATTAAGTGTCGTTTTGACCTATATATAGGGTTTAATTAGGGTTTAGGGTTAGCTAGGGTTTAGGGTTAGGGTTAGGGTTTAGGGTCTAGGGTTTAGGGTTTAGTGTTTAGGGTTTAGGGATTAGGGATTAGAGTTTTAGGGTTTTAGGGTTGTGTTTAAGGTTTAGGGATCATCGATCGAGTATTAGAGGCACCGCGCTTGCATAAAGTGCATGCGTATTTATGTGTGTTTTTTGGCCACCAACAACGATATATAGATGATCGAGAGAGAGAGATTGAAATCCCCAAGAATATGTTCAAATATATATTAAAATATATGCACGAATGCATGGTAGGCCATGCATGCACACTAATTATATATATATTATGAGGCAACTTAATCAAATGTGTTTTCATATGAGAGAACTTGTCAAAATTCAAGTTAATTAATTTATCATCGATAATTATATAATTAATTAATGAATCTCAGGGAGATCGATGTTATTCAACATGATCGATATAGGCCATGTATATATATATATTAATTGGTGTTAATCTACGCTTTGCTAGCTAGCTGCTATATATAGAGCATGTTTTTATAAGATCGGGTTATAGCTAGTATAGTTTAGGGTTATGTGTTTTAATAAGTAGGGTTTGATTAGCTAGGGTAGTTATATATATGGTTTAGGGTTAATGCATGACACATTTAATTTAATTAGAGGACCGCGAGGCACCCCCGGCCTCTTGATGCACAATTAAGTGTCGTTGGCCTATATATAGGGTTTATAGGGTTTAGGGGTTAGGGGTGGTTTAGGGATAGGTTAGGGTTTAGGGTTTAGGGTCTAGGGTTTAGTGTTTAGGGTGTTTAGGGTGTTTAGGGTTAGGGATTAGGGTTTTAGGGTTTAAGGTTTAGGGATCATCGATCGAGTACGCACACACATTATTAGAGGCACCCGCGCCTTTACGCATAAAGTGCATGCTTATATATGTGTGTTTTTTTGGCCACCAACGATATGTAGATGATCGAGAGAGAGAGATTGAAATCCCCAAAGAATATGTTCAAATTAATATACATGCACCAAAATATGCACGAATGCATGGTAGGCCATGCATGCACACTAATTATATATATATATATTATGAGGCAACTTAATCAAATGTGTTTTCATTCGAGAGAACTTGTCAAAATTCAAGTTAATTAATTTATCACGATAACTATATAATTAATTAATGAATCTGAGGGATATGTTATACAACGTGATCGATATAGGCCATATTTTAATTGGTGTTAATCTACGGTTTGCTAGCTAGCTGCTATATATAGAGCATGTTTTTATTAGATCGGGTTATAGCTAGTATAGTTTAGGGTTATGTGTTTTAATTAAGTAGGGTTGATTAGCTAGGGTTAGTTACATATATATATGGTTTAGGGTTAATGCATGGCACATTTAATTTAATTAGAGGACCGCGAGGCACCCCTGGCCTGCTTGATGCACAATTAAGTGTCGTTGGCCTATATATAGGGTTTAATTAGGGTTGAGGGTTAGCTAGGGTTTAGGGTTAGGGTTAGGGTTTAGTGTTTAGTGTTTAGGGTTTAGGGATTAGGGTTCTGTTGTTTAAGGTTTAGGATCATCGATCGAGTGCGCACACACATTATTAGAGGCACCCGCGCCTTTGCGTATAAAGTGCATGCGTATAGTTTAGGGTTATTTGTTTTAATTAAGTAGGGTTTGATCAGCTAGGGTTAGTTACATATATATGGTTTAGGGTTAATGCATGGCACATTACATATAGTTTAAATCTCAAGAATGTTCATACATGATAGGCCATATGTGCAAAGGAATTTTTTCCCGTGAACTTGTCAAAATTCAAGTTTATCAGTGCCAATGGAAACTAGTCCAAAAAATTACATAGAGGTCCAAAAGAACTAGACAATAACTAATAGAACCTGCAACTTTACAAAAAGGACCCCAAAACATATAGAAGAAAAGCAATCGAGTCCTTCTCGACCGCACATCAGATCTCTGCTCCGCATCCAGCAACTCCATCGCCGGGGACGCACCACTTGGGACGGTGTCGCCGGTAGTCGCCAGGACGAAGGAGAAGAAGGGCCTCAACAACGGCATATTGGCTCTGAGAAGGGCCGCTGCAAGTCCAAGATGTGCACGGGCAAGACGGATGACGCCGTCGTATGCCCCGAGCTTGTGAACTTTAGCAGCTTGACTTCCCCATTGGCCAGATCTGAAGCACTGACCAAAGCAAGCCTCACCGTTAGCGATCACCTTGATGGCACCAGACGGGGTTTGGCCTAAGATCCGCTGATTCACCATAGGCCAGATCCGAAGCCGATGACGAGATCCCCGACTCCATTGCGCCATTCTCGCTCATGGGAAACACTGGATCTAAGCTTACACAACACTAACTCCTCGGATCCAAATTATCCGACTCAACTTTTCTTATCTAAATATGGATGTATCCACACATGTTTTTACTCTAGATACATACACGTCTATGGAAAGTTGAATCAATTAATTTAGTCGGAGGGTGTACAATATAGAGAGAAGTCGGCCTCGTCTCCGGCCGGCGATGCGGGAGAGAAGGGGGAGAGGAGCCGGAGTGGGAGAGACTCGAGAGAGAAAGAGAAGAGGAAGAAATGAGAGCTCCCTGGGAAGAACATTATTTTTGTCGTTCTGCTCGTAGCTTGAAACTGAAAATTTCGGCCGCGCGCCAAATCATCCCGCCGCATCCATTCGAAAATCCCGTGACCAGTTTTACCCTTTTAACCCTGGTCCGGAAGCTACAACCCACCGACCATGGAGGGCTCATTCGGTAACAATGAAATATCTTGCCTAGATCCCGAACCCTCCCCACATGCCCACACCCACCCACCAACCATTCGCCCCATTAGCTCAAAAATACTCTCACACGCCAAAGCTCGACTCTACAAGACTAGATCTGCTTCAGCCGCCGCATACTCCTCCACAACTAGCCTTGATCGTGTTGGTTGTCCACCCACCCGATCGCTCCCCGCCGCCCTCGCCACCGACAGACTGCTTCACCGCGACTCCCGCACCGACGGATCCGCTTCACCGCCGACCTCATCCACGCGTAGCAATCAACGCCTTCGATACGTCCATTTTGCATCACTATTTTATATCATAATTTGTTGTTATTCATTGATATATTTCATATTTAGAGATGATACTTATGTTATTTCACCTATTTTGCATGTTTCACGATTATTGGAGAATTATTCACCGGAGTCGGGATTCTGCTGGAAAACCGTCAGACACCATATTTTAAGATCAACAATTGACGGAAATTATATGAAAATCCTATTTTTCCGAAGACGAAGGGAGCCATAAGAGGAGCCTAGGAGGCCGCGGGCCCCCATAGGCCGGCGCGGCCCTGGCCGCGTCGCCACGTGTGTGGTGAGGGCCCACAGCCCCCTCCGGCCTCCTCTCCTTCGCGTACATCTTCGTCCCGAAAACCTAAGGCACTGGGAGTTACGGAGAATAGACGAGCCGCTCTGCGGGGCAGAGACACCGAGAGAAAGAGCTCTCCTGGCGAGGAATCCGCCTGGGGAAATTCCTCCGAGTGTGAAATCGACGCCATCGCCATCGTCATCGAGCCGGACATCATTGGGATCATCATCTCCACCATCTACACCGCCATCTCCACGCTGCACCTCGTCAGTCAGAATAATTAGGGTTGATCTTGATTGTTTGATAGGGGAAACTCTCCCGGTATTTGATTTCTACTTGTTATTGATGCTATTGAGTGAAACCATTGAACCAAGGTTTATGTTTAGATTGTTATTCATCATCATATCACCTCTGATCATGTTCCATGTGATGTCTCGTGAGTAGTTCGTTTAGTTCTTGAGGACATGGGTGAAGTCTAAATGTTAGTAGGGAATTATGGTTGAGTAATATTCAATGTTATGATATTTAAGTTGTGGTGTTATTCTTCTAGTGGTGTCATGTTGACTACATGATACTTCACCTTTATGGGCCTAGGGAGTACATCTTGTATTCGTTTACAATTGTGGGTTGCTGTGAGACAAGAACCCAAACCCCTGCTTGTATATCGATGCAGAGGGATAGCAGGATCTCTGAGGTTTAAGGTCAGGTTAGATTTATCTTAATTACTTCCTTGTATTTGCGATGCTTGAAAGGGGTATAATCACAAGTATGTATTAGTCCTAGGAAGGGCGGTGCATTAGCATAGGTTCACCCACACAACACTTATCAAAACAATGAAGATTTATCAACTATATGAAGCGAAAGCACTAGACTAAAATCCCCATGTGTCCTCAAGAACGTTTGGTCATCTATCTATTATATAATTAAAACACAAGACAACCAATGGCTCGGATAAGCTTTTAAGAAGTGAACCGCTCAGATTTAAGAGAGCTACTATGGGAAAAAAAAGTCTGATTAGGCAGTTAAAACAACAAGCAACCAACCGTGAATATTTATTAATTAGATGTCGTAATAATCAAACGGTTGAGATCAATGGACTTGACTAATAACCACAAGCGCGTGCGCTGTTCAGAAATCTGATTGGCCACCGTGTACAGAAGAAACTCTAACCAATCTGATGATTGAGTACTAGATTTGATCAGCCGTTACCCGAATCTTTTCCCAAGAAAACTCTATCTCTATCTAAAACCGCACGTTCCCGAGTAAAAGAAAAAGAAAACACATTCCTCTTCGCACCATATAGCCGAGATTGATGCTGCATCGCTTAAATCAAATCGTCAGCTCACAGGTTAACTATGACGGACAATAAACAGCAACGCAGTGATTCTACATAGTTGTGGGTGTCCCAGGCTTATCCAACGGCCAACAGTTTGTCAAGATTCGTGCTAGCTATTTTGCATTTTCAACCTGTACGTTGTACACAATCAGAGCTCTATAGATGAGAAGGTGGACATGTACAACTCGCCTGCTTCCCCCGATTCTCTCCCAACCCATGTCAAAACAAAATATTCTCTCTCAACCTCTCTCTCCCCTACCTTATCCTCTCATGGTGGTGCCACCGTCCTCCCAGTGGCCGTCCCCAGCTCGGGCCGACCAGATCCGGCCGCCGCTTGCTGAGCTTCTGGCTAGAGGCCCCTCCTTCTCTGCGTGCATGTACGACCCCGTCCAGGCGTTCCTCGACGGACGTGAGGTCGGAGTCGTGCTCCTCTGTGCCCTCTCTCCGGTGCCGCAGGCGAGGAAGGAATGCTGCGGCTCGTCGGCGTCGGCATCCAGAAGAGAGATGGAGGCCAGCAGCAGAACTGACGCAACGACTTAGAATGCAATTTCATTTTTTTTATGTGATGTGCTTTGTTCCCGATCTGATTTTCTCCACTGGCATGGACGCTAGTTTGATAAGTTTATTCATGTTGGATGATGTTCCTTCTGGATTTTCTCTGAATATTTGTGAATCCCATATCCTACTCTTTGGTGCATGTTTCCAGATCTGAAAACCATTTGCTGGGATGATGTATGGAATTTTTTTCGATCCGTATGTTGATTTTTTCTGTTGGAAATATATAATTTTTAAGATCATACTTTCCTTCCATGTTGATTTTTCCGATGGAAATATATGTATTTTTCCAGATCTGAAAACCGTTCGTACGTTTTGATCTCCTTCCATGTTCGAAGATTTGATTTCCTTCCATGTTTGAAGATCTTATTTGGTTCCACGTTCCATTGATGAAACATGATGGATTTGAAGACTAGATAATACTTCCTGGCTGCAAACTAAATTGTCCCTAATACCGTACTGATTAAATCAATATTGTCCTAAATTCTGGAACAAAAGAAGTCGGAGGTTTGGTCAGGAATGAGTTCAGAAATTGCAGGTTTGGTATGCATAACTGGCAGGGATTGTTCCATGATAGAATGTTTTTGTGGGAGGTGTTTTCTGCTAAACAAAGGCACGCATCTTGATGCAAAGAGGACTGAGTGAATGGCATATGATAAGACGGTGACGCCCACGTATATGTAGACATGCATTTTCGATGTCATGTCGACGGTTTTGGAACCATCCGCCGCTGCACGGCTGCACGACGTTGATGTCCTCCGCCGGAAGCCATGCGTCGTTTTCCAGCCGCGCGGTAGGCTTCTATGGTTTATATCGATCAATGATATTTTGACTTTAATTTCCTCATGCATACATGTTTCAAAATTTGCCTCAGACGCATATGCAGTGCATGCAGCCATGCACGATACGGAGAAATTGGGTGGAATTTGAGTTGCCTCATGCACACAACACGCAGCCATACAGCCCTAATTCAGGTAATGTAACGTGAGCTTTTCTCAAGATAGGGCGTGCAATTATGCCGTTGCATTGCTACTCCGTACGATTATCTATGACGTGAGTATAATCTGGATAATTTAATCTACATGAATCTAATGAATTTTGGTGTAGATGTGTCGCCAAGATCGTGCCCTTCGCAGCATGCATTGACTGGAAGGACACGGCCGATCCAAGATGTACATGTTTTCAAGGCGAATGTAGATCAGGTCTGAAGCAGATGAAGACGTACGGCAACATGCTCCAGATTACTAGCGTTGTATCAAGTCCAACCAACAGCCGCCGGAGAGGTCATCGTCGAAAGCACCGGCACGCCCGAGGCTGAGAAGTTGCCGATCAGCTGGTTCCGTACCGCCCCGCTTGACCAAGAAGGCTGGGATTAAGCTCCGCTCCTCCATGCCAAGGAGCTGGAATGAATCGCTGCTCATCTCCGCCACAAACATATCCATGTTCGACGTTTTTGCCGGCATTGCTTGAGTTCACCACATCAGCAACGCTCCGCCTAGAAGCTTCACGGCATCGGCGAATCATCTGTCCATTGCCTCCTGTCCACTGGCATGGCGCCAGTTCAGGCGAGGAGAGGGAACAGGTAGCACACGACTAAAAGGATGACGTGCAGAAGAGTGCCTTGGGTAGCGTCTTGCCAGGATTCTTGACCTCGCAGGGGAGTGTGCTCACCGAGTCCCAGTAATTGAGGTTCCAAAACAAAGTGTCCAGATATAGGTTCCAGTTAACGTGGATGTCGACCATGAGCCACCTTGCCGGATGGAGTTGGGGGAGCGCAATGAGCCCCATGACAAAAAGAAAGGGTGAAGCTTACCCCGAGAATGATGGTCACCCATCTGACGACAGTGAGCCCCCTGTAGTTCAGCATCGTCAGCATGGCCGTCAGGCCGCCCATAGCTACGGCCTCGGCGAACCTCCACCCAGTGCCGGGACGCAGGGCGTTGTCGATGACCCCGCTCAACCACTTGATCCATCCCTGTTGGAACACCCATTAGGGGCTGAACTGCTGACGCCCCATGGCAGTGTGGAGGATTTGGTGATCTACCGTGCGTCCACAGTTTGCAACAGTTGTGGTTTGATTATTTTGATTATTTTCGAATCACTCGTGTGGACTCATGTAGTACCCGATTCAAGGTATGGTTCAGTTCCATCCAAAAAATATTGCTCGAACTGAACACTCAATGTATGAATTCTATTCAAATATGGGCATGTTCTCTCCTTATTCAGTTGCATCTACATGATTCGATGAAGGATGAACGTACATATTGTTAATTGGTTCCCGATGAGATGCTAGCCCATTCACTGTATGATGGATATGACTGAAAGTATCGCCACCTTGCATAATATCAATCACAGATTTATATTTCGCCAAAAAAAAACCAGTGATTTATATGAAAAGAAGGCACCACATTCAACGACATGGAGCAAAAAAATGTACATCCCACACGGCATGCTAAGGGATAACTAACACAAAAAAGATATATTCACGAGAACCCATATCACATACGCCTTAGCCATAATTATAAAAACATATGAATCTATCACACGTGTTACTATAGAAAGAAGGCACCATATTTTCGTAGGGCTGATGTACATAATCAAACACTGTAGGTTGATCCAAATTGTAATAATTAGATGAAGCCATATTTTTACAAAAGCTATGTTATATTATTTACGTTGAAAATAAGTCATCACATTTATAGACTCACGACATTATATAGGCACCGCTAATAGTGAAAATTATAATGTGGTAGACGGATCATTTTCTGTTTACAAAATTCATCACCTGACCAAGTAGATAATAGTGAAAATTATATCATGTTTAGATCTATTTTTTAGGAGGAGAGGGATACAATAAGATACTGGAAAGAGGAGATGGAAGAAGGAAAAGCTTTCAGATTGGCATCAAAATCTATATGCATTGTTTACATCTGTCTTCCACTCTCATATACCAAGGGATCCACAATCAAATGTATTCAACTAATTATCTGGTAATGGTTAGTAGGGCTTAGAAATACAATATATTTATATGACCTATAATTAGTGGAAATTTTAATCAATAAACATAATAATTCATGCCAACTAGCCGCGCAAATGCGCGGGCAACCCAGCTAGTTATAAGTAAACAAACCGGCTTGTCCTTTGTGCTAAAAAGGATTGGGCCACTCGCTGCAATTATTTCTCTCGCATTTTACTTACTCGTACTTTATTTATCTGCTATATCAAAACCCCCGAATACTTGTCCGTGAGCATTTACAGTGAATCCTTCATCGAAACTGCTTGTCAACACCTTCTGCTCCTCGTTGGGTTCGACACTCTTATTTATTGAAAGTACTACGATACACCCCCTATACTTGTGGGTCATCAAGACTATTTTCTTGCGCCGTTGCCGGGGAGTGAAGCGTTATTGGTAAGTGGAATTGGTAAGGAAACTTTTACTGTACGTGCTGATTTTGTTTCTGCATGCTGCTACAAGTCATTATGGAGAGATCCTCCCTTGAATTTCTATTTGGGAAATTGATACGTCTCCAACGTATCGATAATTTCTTATGTTCCATGCTACTTTATTGATGATACCTACATGTTTTATGCACTTTATATGTCATATTTATGCATTTTCTGGAACTAACCTATTAACAAGATGCGAAGAGCCAGTTGCTTTTTGCTGTTTTTGGTTTCAGAAATCCTAGTAAAGAAATATTCTCTAATTGATCAACTTTCCCTGTGGTCCTATTTTTGCACGAAGCCTCCAGAAGACCGAAGACCTAACGAAGTGGGGCCACGAGCGTAGGGCTGGCCTAGGTCTTGGCCGCGCCGACCTCCCCTGGGCCCCTCGTGTGGCCTCGCGTTGACCTTCCGCCTACTTAAAGCTCCCGTCGCGAAACCGAGAGCCACGATACGGAAAACCTTGGCTGAGACGCCGCGCCGCGAATCCCATCCGGGGACTGAGATCGTCCCTGACTGCCGAGAGGGATCATCTCCCGGAGGACTCTTCATCGCCATGATCGCCTCCGGAGTGATGAGTGAGTAGTCCACCCCTGGACCATGGGTCCATAGCAGAGCTAGATGGTCGTCTTCTCCTTGTTGTGCTTCATTGTTAGATCTTGTGAGCTGCCTAACATGATCAAGAGATCATCTATATGTAATTCTATATGTTGTGTTTGTCGGGATCCGATGGATAGAGAGTACTATGATTATGGTGATTATCAATCTATTGTTCATGTGTTGTTTATGATCTTGCATGCTCTCCGTTATTAGTAGAGGCTCTGGCCAAGTTTTTACTCTTAACTCCAAGAGGGAGTAATTATGCTCGATAGTGGGTTCATGCCTTCATTGATACCTGGGACAGTGACAGAAAGTTCTAAGGTTGTGATGTGCTGTTGCCACTAGGGATAAAACATTGATGCTATGTCTAAGGATGTAGTTATTGATTACATTACGCACAATACTTAATGCAATTGTCTGTTGCTTTGCAACTTAATACTGGAGGGGGTTCGGACGATAACCTGAAGGTGGACTTTTTAGGCATAGATGCAGTTGGATGGCGGTCTATGTTCTTTGTCGTAATGCCCAATTAAATCTCACTATATTTATCATGTCATGTATATGCATTGTTATGCCTTTCTCTATTTGTCAATTGCCCGACTGTAATTTGTTCACCCAACATGCTTTTATCTTATGGGAGAGACACTCTAGTGAACTGTGGACCCCGGTCCTATTCTTTACATAGCATACATTCTACTTGTTTTACTGTTTTCTTTGCAAACATCTTCCACTCGATACGTTTAATCCTTTGTTACAGCAAGTCGGTGAGATTGACAACCTCACTGTTTCGTTGGGGCAAAGTACTTTGGTTGTGTTGTTGTGTTCCTAGTTGGCGCCGGAATCCCTGGTGTTGCGCCGCATCACATTTCGCGACCATCAACCTTCAACGTGCTTCTTGGCTCCTCCCGGTTCGATTAAACCTTGGTTTCTTTCGAGGGAAAACTTGCTATGTGCGCATCATACCTTCCTCTTAACGAACGTGTGAGTTACACGCCATCAAGCTCTTTTTCTCGGCGCCGTTGCCGGGAACTGAAGAAAAGTTACACCAATGCAGAATTGCCTCCACGCAACAGCTCTTTGCCGTGTCGGGAGATCAAGACACGCTGCAAGGGGAGTCTCCACTTCTCAATCTCTTTACTTTGTTTTTGTCTTGCTTTATTTTATTTACTACTTTGTTTGTTGCACTAAATCAAAACACAAAAATTAGTTGCTATTTTTACTTTATTTACTGTCTTGCTCTCCATATCGAAAACACAAAAATTAGTTACTTGCATTTACTTTATCTAGTTTGTCTTATTTACTGTTGCTAAAATGGCCAACCATGAAAATACTAAATTGTGTGACTTCACAAATGCAAATAATAATGATTTCCTATGCACACCTATTGCTCCACCTGCTACTACAGCAGAATTCTTTGAAATTAAACCTGCTTTACTAAATCTAGTCATGAGAGAACAATTTTCTGGTGCTAGTTCTGATGATGCTGCTGCCCATCTCAATAATTTTGTTGAACTTTGTGAAATGCAAAAGTATAAAGATGTAGATGGTGATATTATTAAATTGAAAGTGTTTCCTTTCTCATTAAGAGGAAGAGCTAAAGATTGGTTGCTATCTTTGCCTAAGAATAGTATTGATTCATGGACTAAATGCAAGGATGCTTTTATTGGTAGATATTATCCTCCCGCTAAAATTATTTCTTTGAGAAGTAGCATAATGAATTTTAAACAATTAGATACTGAACATGTTGCTCAAGCTTGGGAGAGAATGAAAACTTTGGTAAAGAATTGCCCAACCCATGGACTGACTACTTGGATGATCATCCAAACCTTCTATGCAGGACTAAATTTTTCTTCGCGGAATTTATTGGATTCAGCTGCTGGAGGTACTTTATGTCCATCACATTGGGGGCGGCTACAAAACTTCTTGATGATATGATGGTGAATTACTCTGAATGGCACACGGAAAGAGCTCCACAAGGTAAGAAGGTAAATTCTGTTGAAGAAACCTCTTCCTTGAGTGATAAGATTGATGTGATTATGTCTATGCTTGTGAATGGTAGATCTAATGTTGATCCAAATAATGTTCCTTTAGCTTCATTGGTTGCTCAAGAAGAAAATGTTGATGTGAATTTCATTAAAAATAATAATTTCAACAACAATGCTTATAGGAACAACTCTGGTAATAACTATAGGCCATATCCTTCTGCTAATGGTAATGGTTATGGTAATTCTTATGGGAATTCTTACAACAATAATAGAAGTGTACCCTCTGGTCTTGAAGCCATGCTTAAAGAATTTATTAGTACACAAACTGCTTTTAACAAATCTGTTGAGGAAAAGCTTGATAAAATTGATACTATCGCTTCTAGAGTTGATAGGCTTGCCTCTGATGTTAATCTTTTAAAGTTGAAAGTTATGCCTAATAATGATCTTGATAATAAGATTACTACTACAGCAAATGCCATCCAAGTTAGAATTAATGAGAATATAAGATTAATGGCTGAGTTGCGTGCTAGGTGGGATAGAGAAGAAAATGAAAAACTAGCTAAAGAGAATAATGTAGCTAAAGTTTGGACTATTACCACCACTAGTAATGCTAATTCTTCACATGTTGCTACACCTCCTACTATCAATGGTAAAATAATTGGTGTTGGCAATGTTTCTACTCCTAGTGCAAAGCGTACAAAACTGCCTGAAATTGCTAAAACTGCTGAAACTGCTTGTGATAAAACTGCTGAAATTTTTTCCAACCTTGGGAATAATGATCCCATTGCTGTAGCTCATAATGATTTAGATTTTGATGATTGCCACATCTCTGAAGTTATAAAGTTCTTGCAAAAACTTGCTAAAAGTCCTAATGCTAGTGCTATAAATTTAGCCTTTACAAAACATATTACAAATGCTCTCATAAAAGCTAGAGAAGAGAAATTAAAACTTGAAACTTCTATTCCTAGAAAGTTAGAAGATGGTTGGGAGCCCATCATTAAAATGAAATTCAATGACTTTGAATGTAATGCCTTATGTGATCTTGGTGCAAGTATTTCTGTTATGCCTAAAAAGATTTATGATATGCTTGACTTGCCACCATTGAAGAATTGTTATTTGGATGTTAATCTTGCCGATAATGTTAAAAAGAAACCTTTGGGGAGGATTGATAATGTGCATATTACGGTTAACAATAACCTTGTCCCCGTTGATTTTGTTGTCTTGGATATTGAATGCAATGCATCTTGTCCTATTGTGTTGGGAAGACCTTTTCTTCGAACTGTTGGTGCTGTTATTGATATGAGGGAAGGTAATATTAAATATCAATTTCCTCTCAAGAAAGGTATGGAACACTTCCCTAGAAAGAGAATGAAGTTGCCTTTTGATTCTATTATTAGAACAAGCTATGATGTTGATGCTTCTACTCTCGATGTTACTTGATTTGCACTTTCTGCGCCTAGCTGAAAGGCGTTAAAGAAAAGCGCTTATGGGAGACAACCCATGTTTTTACCTACAGCAATTTTTTGTTTTATTGAGTCTTGGAAGTTGTTTACTACTGTAGCAACCTCTCCTTATCATGTTTTTGTGCCAAGTAAAGTTTCTATGTCAAAGTTGATGTTATATTTGGGATCGCTGCGCAGAAACAGCATTGCTGTCTGTCACGAATCTGGGCATAATTCTCTGTAGAAAATTCGAAAAAATCTGCCAATTTACGAGCGTGATCCTCAGATATGTACGCAACTTTCATTAGTTTTGAGTTTTTCCATTTGAGCAAGTCTGGTGCCATTTATAAATTCGTCTTTACGGACTGTTCTGTTTTTGACAGATTCTGCCTTTTATTTCGCATTGCCTCTTTTGCTATGTTGGATTTATTTCTTTGATCCATTAATGTCCAGTAGCATTATGCAATGTCCAGAAGTGAAAAGAATGATTGTGTCACCTCTGAATGTGTGAATTATTAATGATGCACTAACCCTCTAATGAGTTTGCTTGAAGTTTGGTGTGAAGGAAGTTTTCAAGGGTCAAGAGAGGAGAATGATATACTAAGATCAAGAGGAGTGAAAGCTCTAAGCTTGGGGATGCCCCCGTGGTTCATCCCTGCATATTTTAAGAAGACTCAAGCGTCTAAGCTTGGGGATGCCCAAGGCATCCCCTTCTTCATCGACAACATCATCAGGTTCCTCCCCTGAAACTATATTTTTATTCAGTCACATCTTGTATTCTTTACTTGGAGCGTCGGTTTGTTTTTTTTTTTTTGTTTGAATAAGATGGATCCTAGCATTCACTTTGTGGGAGAGAGACACGCTCCGTTGTTGCATATGGACACATGTGTCCTTAGGCTTTACTCATAATGTTCAAGGCGAAGTTTCTTCTTCGTTAATTTGTTATATGGTTGGAATTGGAAAATGCTACATGTAGTAATTCTAAAATGTCTTGGATAATGTGATACTTGGCAATTGTTGTGCTCATGTTTAAGCTCTTGCATCATATGCTTTGCACCCATTAATGAAGAAATACATAGAGCTTGCTAAAATTTGATTTGCATATTTGGTTTCTCTAAGGTCTAGATAATATCTAGTATTGAGTTTTGAACAACAAGGAAGACAGTGTAGAGTCTTATAATGTTTACAATATGTCTTTTATGTGAGTCTTGCTGCACTTGTTCATCCTTGAGTTTGCTTCAAATAACCTTGCTAGCCTAAACCTTGTATCGAGAGGGAATACTTCTCATGCATCCAAAATCCTTGAGCCAACCACTATGCCATTTGTGTCCACCATACCTACCTACTACATGGTATTTCTCCGCCATTCCAAAGTAAATTGCTTGAGTGCTACCTTTAAAATTCCATCATTCACCTTTGCAATATATAGCTCATGGGACAAAATAGCCTTAAAAACTATCGTAGTATTGAATATGTACTTATGCACTTTATATTTTATTAAGTTGCTTGTTGTGCGATAACCATGCTTCTGGGGAACGCCATCAACTATTGTTGAATATCATGTGAGTTGCTATGCATGTCCGTCTTGTCTGAAGGTCTATCATTTTAGTGGTTGGAGCATGCAAAATTGTTAGAGAAGAACATTGGGCCGCTAACTAAAGCCATGAATCATGGTGGAAGTTTCAGTTTTGGACATATATCCTCAATCTCATATGAGAATAATAACTTTGCTACATGCTTATGCATTTAAGAGGAGTCCATTATCTGTTGTCCATGTTGTCCCGGTATGGATGTCTAAGTTGAGAATAATCAAAAGCGAGAAATCCGAAATGCGAGCATTCTCCTTGGACCTTTGTACAGGCGGCATGGAGGTACCCCTTTGTGACACTTGGTTGAAACATGGCATGCAAAGATCCGGTAGTCCAAGTTAAGTAGGACGAGGTGCGGGCACTATTAGTATACTATGCGTGAGGCTTGCAACTTGTAAGATATAATTTACATAACTCATATGCTTTATTACTACCGTTGACAAAATTGTTTCATGTTTTCAAAATAAAAGCTCTAGCACAAATACAGCAATCGATGCTTTCCTCATTGAAGGACCATTCTTTTACTTTTATTGTTGAGTCAGTTTACCTATCTCCTTCCACCTTAAGAAGCAAACACTTGTGTGAACTGTGCATTGATTCCTACATACTTGCATATTGCACTTGTTATATTACTTTATGTTGACAATATCCATGAGATATACATGTTACAAGTTGAAAGCAACCGCTGAAACTTAATCTTCTTATGTGTTGCTTCAACACCTTTACTTTGATTTATTGCTTTATGAGTTAACTCTTATGCAAGACTTATTGATGCTTGTCTTGAAGTACTATTCATGAAAAGTCTTTGCTTTATGATTCAGTTGTTTACTCATGTCATTACCTTTGTTTTGATCGCTGCATTCATTACATATGTTTACAAATAGTATGATCAAGATTATGATGGCATGTCACTTCAGAAATTATCTTTGTTATCGTTTTACCTGCTCGGGACGAGCAGAACTAAGCTTGGGGATGCTGATACGTCTCCAACGTATCGATAATTTCTTATGTTCCATGCTACTTTATTGATGATACCTACATGTTTTATGCACATTATATGTCATATTTATGCATTTTCTGGAACTAACCTATTAACAAGATGCCGAAGAGCCAGTTGCTGTTTTCTGCTGTTTTTGGTTTCAGAAATCCTAGTAAAGAAATATTCTCGGAATTGGACGAAACTTTCGCCCAGGGTCCTATTTTTGCACGAAGCTTCAGAAGACCGAAGACCTAACGAAGTGGGGCCACGAGGCGGCAGGGGGGTGGCCGCGCGGCCTAGGTCTTGGCCGCGCCCTGCCCCCTGGGCCCCTCGTGTGGCCCCTCGCGTTGACCTTCCGCCTACTTAAAGCCCCGTCGCGAAACCCCCAGTACCGAGAGCCACGATAGAGACGCCGCCGCCGCGAATCCCATCTCGGGGGATTCAGGAGATCGCCTCCGGCACCCCGCCCGGAGAGGGGATTCATCTCCCGGAGGACTCTTCATCGCCATGATCGCCTCCGGAGTGATGAGTGAGTAGTCCACCCCTGGACCATGGGTCCATAGCAGTAGCTAGATGGTCGTCTTCTCCTTGTTGTGCTTCATTGTTAGATCTTGTGAGCTGCCTAACATGATCAAGATCATCTATATGTAATTCTATATGTTGTGTTTGTCGGGATCCGATGGATAGAGAGTACTATGATTATGGTGATTATCAATCTATTGTTCATGTGTTGTTTATGATCTTGCATGCTCTCCGTTATTAGTAGAGGCTCTGGCCAAGTTTTTACTCTTAACTCCAAGAGGGAGTAATTATGCTCGATAGTGGGTTCATGCCTTCATTGATACCTGGGACAGAAAGTTCTAAGGTTGTGATGTGCTGTTGCCACTAGGGATAAAACATTGATGCTATGTCTAAGGATGTAGTTATTGATTACATTACGCACAATACTTAATGCAATTGTCTGTTGCTTTGCAACTTAATACTGGAGGGGGTTCGGACGATAACCTGAAGGTGGACTTTTTAGGCATAGATGCAGTTGGATGGCGGTCTATGTTCTTTGTCGTAATGCCCAATTAAATCTCACTATATTTATCATGTCATGTATATGCATTGTTATGCCTTTCTCTATTTGTCAATTGCCCGACTGTAATTTGTTCACCCAACATGCTTTTATCTTATGGGAGAGACACCTCTAGTGAACTGTGGACCCCGGTCCTATTCTTTACATAGCATACATTCTACTTGTTTTACTGTTTTCTTTGCAAACATCTTCCACTCGATACGTTTAATCCTTTGTTACAGCAAGCCGGTGAGATTGACAACCTCACTGTTTCGTTGGGGCAAAGTACTTTGGTTGTGTTGTGCAGGTTCCTAGTTGGCGCCGGAATCCCTGGTGTTGCGCCGCATCACATTTCGCGACCATCAACCTTCAACGTGCTTCTTGGCTCCTACTGGTTCGATTAAACCTTGGTTTCTTTCTGAGGGAAAACTTGCTATGCGCATCATACCTTCCTCTTGGGGTTCCCAACGAACGTGTGAGTTACACGCCATCGAGTGCGGTAGTGGATGAGGCGCCAGGTGAGGAAGTAATACCATATAAAATACCTATGAAAATTATTGAACGTGTTGTGGATAACCGCTATGAAGGGGATGGAACTGTTCATCCTGGAGATCATTTACTGTTTTTACATGAATTATGTGGGTTATTCAAGTGTGCAGGTATTTCAATGGATGAAGTTAGGAAGAAATTATTTGTTATGTCGCTGTCTGGTAAAGCGGCGCATTGGTATAAACTGCTGAAGGATGGGCGTTCTCTTGATTGGAAGGATATTGTGCCTCTATTTTATTCCAAATTCTATCCTCCAAGTGAAATTCACAAAGACCGCAACCGTATATATAATTTCTGGCCTCATGATGGAGAGAGTATTGCCCAAGCGTGGGGGAGATTGAAGTCTTTAATGCTCAAATGCCCCATTCATGAGCTTCCTGGTAATATTATCATTGATAATTTCTATGCAAGACTTTCTTTTCAAGATAAAACCTTGCTGGATACTGCTTGTTCTGGATCATTCACACGCAATAAAGAAGAGTTTAAATGGGACCTTCTTGATCGAATCCAAGAAAATACTGAAGGATGGGAGAATGACAAAGGTAGAGTGTCAGGTATAAATTATGATTATGAATGCATTGAAACTTTTATGGATACTGATGAATATCGTAATATAAGTGCTACATATGGTCTTGACTCTCAAGTTGTTGCAAATATTTATAAAGCCTTTGCTTCTCATTTTGAATTGCCTAGGAAGAATTTTGATAAGTATCATGAACCTTATAAAGATAAAACTGATTCACCTAAAGGTAAATGTATTGAAATTAAAACTGTTGATCATGTTCTTCCTGAAGCTTATATTGAAAAAACTCCTTTCCCTGCTAAAATGAAGGAGTATTCTGTTATAACTAGTGTAGTTAATAAAAGTGCAAAGAAACCTATAGAACCTGAAGAACAAATAAAGGTTGAACCTGCTGTTGCAATAGTTAAAGATCTTGTTACTGAAAATGTGGAAGATGGTCATATTATTTTCTGTGAAGATGCTTCTAATATTGTTTCGCATCCTAATAAGTCTAGGAAAGCCAGTGTTCCTGTGCTCTCTGTTCGAATTGGTGATCATTGCTATTATGGTTTATGCGACATTGGTGCAAGTATTAGTGCCATTCCTTATGAGCTCTACACGGAAATCATGCATGAAATTGGTTCTTGTGAACTTGAAGATATTGATGTGGTTATTCGGCTAGCTAATAGAGAAACTATCTCTCCCATTGGTATTGTTCGAGATGTGGAAGTTCTATGTGGTAAGATTAAATATCCTGCTGACTTTTTGGTACTTGGTTCTGCTGCTAGTAAGTCTTGTCCTATTATTTTTGGTAGACCTTTTCTAAATACTTGTGGAGCTGTTATAGATTGCAAGAAGGAGAAAATTGTTACTAAATTTGCTGGTGAATCTTATGAGTTTAACTTCTCTAAATTTGCCAAAACTCCTTATAAAGCTGATTTGCCTAATGATGATTTTAGAGTTGAACAGTGTGCATCTATTGCTCTTGCTCCTAATAATCCTTTGCAGCAACATTTGGAGAATAGTGAGAGTGAAGTTTTTAGGGAAGAAAGGGATGAGCTTGATGAAATTTTCCTTCGTCAACCTATTCTTAAACATGACTTACCGGTTGAAGATTTAGGTGTAACACCACCACCAAAGGAAGATCATGTATTTGATTTGAAACCATTACCTGATAATCTTAAGTATGCTTATATTGATGATAAGAAAACATATCCTGTTATTATTAGTGCTAAGCTTTCAGATATTGAGGAAGAAAGGTTATTGGAAATATTGAAGAAACACCGAGGAGCTATTGGCTATACTCTTGATGACTTGAAGGGGATTTCTCCCGCTATTTGCCAACATGCCATCAATATAGAAGATGGTGCAAAACCTGTTGTTGAACATCAGCGTCGTCTAATTCCCAAGATGAAGGATGTGGTAAGAAATGAGGTATTAAAACTTCTTGAAGCTGGTATTATATATCCTATTGCTGATAGTAGATGGGTTAGTCCTGTGCATTGTGTTCCTAAGAAAGGAGGAATAACTGTTGTACCTAATGATAATGATGAGCTCATTCCTCAAAGAGTAGTTGTAGGGTATAGAATGTGCATTGATTTTCGAAAAGTTAATAAAGTTACTAAGAAAGATCATTACCCTTTACCTTTTATTGATCAAATGTTAGAAAGGTTGTCTAAAAATACTCATTTCTGCTTTCTTGATGGTTATTCTGGGTTTTCACAAATTGATGTTAGAGCTAAAGATCAAGAGAAAACCACTTTCACTTGTCCTTATGGAACTTATGCTTATAGGCGTATGCCTTTTGGTTTATGTAATGCTCCTGCTACTTTCCAAAGATGCATGTCTGCTATTTTTCATGGCTTTTGTGAAAAGATTGTTGAGGTATTCATGGATGATTTTTCTGTCTATGGGAATTCTTTTGATAATTGCTTGCGAAACCTTGATAAAGTTTTGCAGAGATGTGAAGAAACTAACCTTGTTCTTAATTGGGAGAAATGCCACTTTATGGTTAATGAAGGAATTGTATTGGGACATAAAATTTCCGAGAGAGGTATTGAAGTTGATAGAGCTAAAGTTGAAGCAATTGAGAAGATGCCCTATCCTAGGGATGTTAAAGGTATTCGTAGTATTCTTGGTCATGCTGGTTTTTATAGGAGGTTTATTAAAGATTTCTCTAAAATTTCAAAGCCTCTTACTAATCTTCTTCAAAAAGATGTACCTTTTGTTTTTGATGATGATTGTAAGGAAGCCTTTGAAACTCTAAAGAAAGCCTTAACAACTGCTCCTGTAGTTGAACCTCCTGATTGGAATTTACCTTTTGAAATTATGTGTGATGCTAGTGATTTTGCTGTAGGTGTTGTCCTTGGACAGCGAGTAGATAAAAAATTAAATGTTATTCATTATGCTAGTAAAACTCTAGACGCTGCTCAAAGAAATTATGCTACAACTGAGAAAGAGTTATTAGCCGTAGTTTTTGCATGTGACAAGTTTAGATCCTATATTGTTGATTCAAAAGTCACAGTTCATACTGATCATGCTGCAATTAGGTACCTTATGGAAAAGAAAGATGCTAAGCCAAGGCTTATTAGATGGGTGCTTCTTTTGCAAGAATTTGATTTACATATTGTAGATAGGAAAGGTGCTGATAATCCTGTTGCTGATAATTTGTCTAGATTGGAAAATATTGCTTATGATCCTGTTCCTGTTAATGATAGTTTTCCAAATGAACAATTGGCTGTAATAAAGGTGAGCTCGCGAGATAGTCCTTGGTATGCTGATTATGCTAACTTTATTGTTTCGAAGTACTTGCCTCCAACCTTTTCAGCTCAGCAAAGGAGGAAATTCTTTTATGATTTGAGGCATTATTTTTGGGATGACCCACACTTATATAAAGAAGGAGTGGATGGTATTATGCGAAGATGTGTCCCAGAATATGAACAACAAGAGATATTGAGTAAGTGTCATGGTAGTGTTTATGGAGGACATCACGCTGGAGATAGAACCGCGCAAAAGGTTCTACAATCAGGTTTTTATTGGCCAACACTTTTCAAAGATGCAAGGAAGTTTATCTTATCTTGTGATGAATGTCAAAGAGTTGGTAATATCTCTAGACGCAATGAAATGCCTATGAATTATACTCTTGTTATTGAACCATTTGATTGTTGGGGATTTGACTTCATGGGTCCTTTCCCTTCTTCAGAAGGTAACACTCATATACTTGTCGTTGTTGATTATGTTACTAAATGGGTAGAAGCTATACCTACAAAAAGTGCTGATGGTGAGACCTCTTTAAAAATGCTTTTAGATGTTATTTTTCCTAGATTTGGAGTACCTAGATATATTATGACTGATGGAGGTTCTCATTTTATTCATGGTGGTTTTAGAAAAACTCTTGCCAAATATGGTATTAATCATAGAATTGCTTCAGCTTATCATCCTCAAACTAGTGGGCAAGTAGAATTATCAAATAGAGAAATTATGATGCTACAGCAGAAGTTTCCCTCAGTATGAAACCAAGGTTATCGAACCAGTAGGAGCCAAGAAGCACGTGAAGGTTGTTGGTGGAGGAATGTAGTGCGGCGCAACACCAGGAAACCGGCGCCAACGTGGCACAACACAATCAAAGTACTTTGCCCCAACGTAACAGTGAGGTTGTCAATCTCACCGGCTTGCTGAAAACAAAGGATTAAGCGTATCGAGTGGAAGATGGTGTTTGTTTGCAAAGAACAGTAAAAAGCAGTAGAATGTATTCAGATGTAAAAGAATGGACCGGGGTCCACAGTTCACTAGTGGTGTCTCTCCAATAAGATAACTAGCATGTTGGGTGAACAAATTACAGGTGAGCAATTGACAAATAAAGATTCAATACATATCAACGATGATTACTATGTGATTTAATCGGGCATTACGACAAAGTACATAGACCGCTATCCAGCATGCATCTATGCCTAAATAATCCACCTTCAGGTTATCATCCGAACCCCTTCCAGTATTAAGTAACAACAGATAATTGCATTAAGTATGGTGCGTAATGTAATCAACACAAATATCCTTAGACAAAGCATCAATGTTTTATCCCTAGTAGCAACAGCACATCCACAACCTTAGAACCTACTGTCACGATCCCAGATTCAATGGAGGCATGAACCCTCTTGGAGTTACAAGTATCAACTTGGCCAGAGCCTCTACTACCAACGGAGAGCATGCAAGAACATAAACAACACATATATGATAGATTGATAATCAACTTAACATAGTATTCTCTATTCATCGGATCTCACCAAACACAACATGTAGCATTACAAATAGATGATCTTGATCATGTTAGGCAGCTCACAAGATCTATAACAATGAAAGCACAAGTGGAGAAGACAACCATCTAGCTACTGCTATGGACCCATAGTCCAAGGATGAACTACTCACGCATCAATCCGGAGGCGGGCATGATGATGTAGAGCCCCTCGTGATGATTCTCTCCGGCGGGGTGCGGAGGCGATCTCCTGAATCCCGAGATGGGATTGGCGGCGGCGGCCTCTCTGTTTCCGTATCGTGGCTCTCGGTACAAGGGTTTCGCGACGGAGGCTTTAAGTAGGCGGAAGGGTAGGTCAGGCGACACGAGGGGGCCACACACCAGGCCCGGGCTTGGCCCGCCGCCTTGGTGTGACCCCACCTCGTGGCCCCACCGTCTCCTCTTCGGTCTTCTGGAAGCTTCGTGCAAAAATAGGACCACGGGCGTTGATTTCGTCCAATTCGAGAATATTTCCTTACTAGATTTCTGAAACCAAAAACAGCAGAAAAACAGCAAACGCTTCGGCATCTTGTTAATAGGTTAGTGCCGGAAAATGTAAAATAACGCTGTAAAGTATGTGTAAAACACTCAAGTATTGTAATAAAAGTAGCATGGAACATAAGAAATTATAGATACGTTTGAGACGTATCAAGCATCCCCAAGCTTAGTTCCTACTCGCCCTCGAGTAGGTAAACGATAACACAAATAATTTCTGAAGTGACATGCTACCAACATAATCTTGATCAACATTATTGTAAAGCATATGAGATGAATGGAGTGATCTGAACAAAAGATTGCTAACAAAGATAATGACTAAGCAAATGAATCATATAGCAAAACTTTTCATGAATAATACTTTCAAACAAGTATCAATAAGACTTGCATAAGAGATAACTCATAAGCAATAAATTCATAGTAGAATGCATTGAAGCAACACAAAGGATGATTAAGTTTCAGCAATTGCTTTCAACTTGTAACATGTATATCTCATGGATATTTGTCAACATAGAGTAATATAACAAGTGCAATAAGTAAACATGTAAGAATCAATGCACACAGTTAACACAAGTGTTTGCTTCTAAGATAGAAGGGAATGGGTAAACTGACTCAACAATAAAGTAAAAGATTGGCCCTTCGCAGAGGGAAGCATTGATTACTATTTTTGTGCTAGAGCTTTTTGTTTTGAAAACATAGAAACAATTTTGTCAACGGTAGTAATAATTCATATGTGCTATGCATAATACTTCCTACAAGTTGCATGTCTCATGCATAGAGTACTAATAGTGCTCGCACCTTGTCCTACTATCTCGGAAAACACGGATTCTCATCGCATACATATGCTTCAACCAAGTGTCACAAAGGGGTACCTCTATGCCGCCTGTACAAGTGTCTAAGGAGAAAGCACGCATTGGATTTCTCGCTTTTGATTATTCTCAACTTAGACATCCATACCGGGACAACATAGACAACAGATAATGGACTCCTCTTTTAATGCTTAAGCATTCAACAATAGTTAATATTCTCATAAGAGATTGAGGTTGTATGTCCAAACTGAAACTTCCACCATGATACATGGCTTTAGTTAGCGGCCCAATGTTCTTCTCTAACATATGCATACTCAAACCATTTGATCATGAAATCCACTACTTCAGACAAGACGAACATGCATAGCATCTCACATGATATCCAACAAAGGTAAAGTTGATGGCGTCCCCAGAAAACATGGTTACCGCTCAACAAGCAACTTATAAAAATTAAGACACATAACTACATATTCATCACCACAATAGTTTTTAAGCTATTTGTCCCATGAGCTATATATTGTAAAGGTAGAGGAATGAAATTTTAAAGGTAGCACTCAAGTAATTTACTTTGGAATGGCAAGAAATACCACATAATAGGTAGATATGGTGGACACAAATGGCATGGAGTTTGGCTCAAGGTGTTTGGATGCACGAGAAGCATTTCCTCTCAGTACAAGGTTTGGGCTAGCAAGGTTGTTTGAAGCAAACACAAGTATGAACAGGTACAACAAAACTCACACAAGAACATATTGCAAGCATTATAAGGCTCTACACTGTCTTCCTTGTTGTTCAAACACTTCACCCGAAAATATCTAGACTTAGAGAGATCAATCATGCAAACCAAATTAAACAAGCTCTACAGTAGTTCTTCATTAATAGATTAAACTACATGATGCAAGAGCTTAAACATGATCTAAGAGAGCTCAAACAATTGCCAAATTGTCAAACCATATGCATCATTTTCCAATTCCAACCAAATAGCAATTTAACGAAGCAATAAGCTTTCGCCATGAACATTAAAGCACAATTAAGAACACAAGTGTTCCATATGAAAAAGCGGAGCGTAATATCTCCAATATAAGAATGGCGAGATCCAACTTTATTCAAAACAAAACAAAAATAAAAACAAACCGACGCTCCAAGTAAAGAACATAAGGATGTGACGGAATAAAAATATAGTTTCACTAGAAGTGACCTGATAATGTTGTCGATGAAGAAGGGGATGCCTTGGGCATCCCAAGCTTAGATGCTTGAGTCTTCTTAAAATATGCAGGAATGAACCACCGGGGCATCCCCAAGCTTAGACCTTTCGCTCTTCTTGATCATAGTATATCATCCTCTTCTCTTGACCCTTGAAAACTTCCTTCACACAAACTTCAAGCAAACTCATGAGAGGGTTAGTGCTTAACCACAAATTCACATATTCAGAGGTGACACAATCATTTTTAACACTTCTGGACATTGCACAAAGCTTCTGAAAGTTAATGGAACAAAGAAACTCATTCAACATAGCAAAAGCGGCAATGCAAAATAAAAGACAGAATCTGTCAAAAACAGAACAGTCCGTAAAGATGCATCTGGACTGGGCACTTAACTTGCTCAAATGGAAAAACTCAAAACTAATGAAAGTTGCGTACATATCTGAGGATCACGCTCGTAAATTTGCAGGTTTTTCGAATTTTTACAGAGACTTATGCAGAATTCGTGGACAGCAATGCTGTTTCTGCGCAGCGTTACCAAATATAACATCAACTTTAGCATAGAAACTTTACTTGGCACAAAAACATGATAAGGAGAGGTTTCTACAGTAGTAAACAACTTCCAAGACTCAACAAAACAAAAATTGCTGTAGTAAAATAAACACATGGGTTATCTCCCAGAAGTGCTTTTCTTTAACGCCTTTCAGCTAGGCGCAGAAAGTGCAAATCAAGTAACATCAAGAGATGGAGCATTAACATTATTACCTTGGGAGCTGGGAGTTTTCTCAACAATGCATTGTATCTGGTCTATATAAGTAACTCCTCTCTCATTGCTCCTAGGCTTACTATTCTCATCAAACAAATTTTCAGGAACAAGCCAAGCATAGTTATTTTCCAAAGCTTCATGCATCCCTAGTAGTTTACTAGGTATTGGCGCTTTAATTTCCCTACCATCATTAACATTATTAGTATACTTAATTCTATCCATATCCATCTTTTCAAGTATTTGTTTAAAATTAGGAAAGAAACCAAGCCTCTTATGCTTAATAAAAACTTTTCTAGCTTCTTTAACTATATCCTCAAATTCTCTAACAAGGACTTTTAAAACAAAATTTCTCTTTTCTCCCATCTCCATATCCGAAAGTGTAAGAAACATATGTTGTATTATGGGATTGAGATTAACAAATCTAGTTTCTAACATGTGTATCAAACAGGCAGAAGCACTTTCATAAGTAGGAGCAGTTTTTAATAATGGTATATCTTCAAAATCTTCATCCATACTAACATGGGTGAAAAATTCTTCTATATTATCTCTTCCAATGATACACCCTCGTCCTACCGGTATCTTTTCCAAAGTAAACTTAGGATTAAGCATGATGAAATAAGCAAAAAGTAAACTAGGCAAATAAAGTAAAGACAAGTAACTAATTTTTTTGTGTTTTTGATATAGAGAACAAGACAGTAAATAAAATAAAGCTAGCAACTAATTTTTTGTGTTTTGTTTAAGTGCAGCAAACAAAGTAGTAAATAAAATAAAGCAAGACAAAAACAAAGTAAAGAGATTGGAAGTGGAGACTCCCCTTGCAGCGTGTCTTGATCTCCTGAGCGCCGCCGTACTTCTTTGGCGTGTAGTTGTACACGTCCGTTGGGAACCCCAAGAGGAAGGTATGATGCGCACGCCAAGTTTCCCTCATGAAACCAAGGTTATCGAACAGTAGGAGCCAAGAAGCACGTGAAGGTTGTTGGTGGAGGAATGTAGTGCGGCGCAACACCAGTGAAACCGGCGCCAGCGTGGAACCTGCACAACACAATCAAAGTACTTTGCCCCAACGTAACAGTGAGGTTGTCAATCTCACCGGCTTGCTGAAAACAAAGGATTAAGCGTATCGAGTGGAAGATGGTGTTTGTTTGCAAAGAACAGCAATAGAATGTATTCAGATGTAAAAGAATGGACCGGGGTCCACAGTTCACTAGTGGTGTCTCTCCAATAAGATAACTAGCATACTGGGTGAACAAATTACAGGCGGGCAATTGACAAAGATTCAATACATATCAACGATGATTACTATGTGATTTAATCGGGCATTACGACAAAGTACATAGACCGCTATCCAGCATGCATCTATGCCTAAATAATCCACCTTTAGGTTATCATCCGAACCCCTTCCGGTATTAAGTTGCGAACAACAGATAATTGCATTAAGTATGGTGCGTAATGTAATCAACACAAATATCCTTAGACAAAGCATCAAGTTTTATCCCTAGTAGCAACAGCACATCCACAACCTTAGAACATACTGTCACGATCCCAGATTCAATGGAGGCATGAACCCACTATCGAGCATAATTACTCCCTCTTGGAGTTACAAGTATCAACTTGGCCAGAGCCTCTACTAGCAACGGAGAGCATGCAAGAACATAAACAACACATATATGATAGATTGATAATCAACTTAACATAGTATTCTCTATTCATCGGATCTCACCAAACACAACATGTAGCATTACAAATAGATGATCTTGATCATGTTAGGCAGCTCACAAGATCTATAACAATGAAAGCACAAGCGGAGAAGACAACCATCTAGCTACCGCTATGGACCCATAGTCCAAGGATGAACTACTCACGCATCAATCCGGAGGTGGGCATGATGATGTAGAGCCCCTCCGGTGATGATTCCCCTCCCGGCAGGGTGTCGGAGGCGATCTCCTGAATCCCCGAGATGGGATTGGCGGCGGCCTCTCAGTAATGTTTTCCGTATCGTGGCTCTCGGTACGGGGGGTTTCGCGACGGAGGCTTTAGTAGGCGGAAGGGTAGGTCAAGGCGACACGGGGGCCACACACCGGCGGCGCGGCCGGGGGCCGCGCCACCTTGTGTGTCCCCACCTCGTGGCCCTTCGTCTCCTCTTCGGTCTTGGAAGCTTCGTGCAAAAATAGGACCTGGCGTTGATTTCGTCCAATTCGAGAATATTTCCTTACTAGGATTTCTGAAACCAAAAACAGCGGAAAACAGGAACCGGCACTTCGGCATCTTGTTAATAGGTTAGTGCCGGAAAATGTAAAATAACGCTGTAAAGTATGTGTAAAACACTCAAGTATTGTAATAAAAGTAGCATGGAACATAAGAAATTATAGATACGTTTGCGATGTATCACTTATCATCCTCAAACTAGTGGGCAAGTAGAATTATCAAATAGAGAAATTAAAGCTATCTTGGGAAAGACTGTTAATAAATCTAGAAAGAATTGGGCTAGTAAGTTAAAGGAAGCATTGTGGGCTTATAGAACTGCTTATAAAAACCCTATGGGAATGTCTCCTTATAAAATGGTTTATGGAAAAGCTTGTCATTTACCTTTAGAATTAGAGCACAAAGCTTATTGGGCTGTAAGAGAACTTAATAAAGATTTTAAACTTGCCGGTAAGAAGAGGTTGCTACAATTGAGTTCTCTAGATGAATGGAGAAGTGAAGCTTATGAAAATGCTAAACTTTTTAAGGAGAAAGTTAAGAAGTGGCATGATAGAAGAATTATTAAAAGAGAATTTAATGTTGGAGATAAAGTCCTATTGTATCGGTCTCGTCTCAGATTTTTTGCAGGGAAATTACTCTCAAAATGGGAAGGACCATATGTTATTGAGGAGGTATATCGTTCAGGGGCAATAAAAATTAGCTCTTTGCAAGGTAATGCCACACAAGTAGTGAATGGACAAAGACTCAAGCATTATATTTCTGGAGATTCTTATAATGAAGATATTGATGTTATTCAAGTGATGACTCCGGAAGCTTTCATCAAAGACCAAATTGACAGTTCTGCAGAGTTCGACTTTGAATAGGTAACAGTTTTAGTAATAAAAAGTCCGCGTTTAACTTTCCGAACAATATTTCTGCTGTTTATGGAAAATATGAAAAATTACGAGATCGAAACGGAGTGGAGGAGACGCACGAGGGCCCGTCACCATAGGCCGGCGCGGGCCCCACCCTGGCCGCGCCGCCCTATGGGGACAGCCCCTCGGCGTCCCGTTTCCACTCGTTTTCGGCCTGGAACCTTCCTTTTGTCGTAAAAATATTTGCTATATAATCCCCCGGATCCCCAGAGGTCCGTATATCGTTTTCTCGTCGTGTTTTGTTTCGAGCTGTTTTCTGCCAGGATCTGTTTTTGATCTAGAAGCACCATGGTCTCCAACAACAAAGACAAGGGGCCTTTGGAGGAAGATATTCAAGACCCCGAATTGAAGGAAGAAGTCGAGAGCGAGGATGAGGAAGAAGTGGAGGAAATTCCGCGAGTACACCCGCGTGCCACCATTGCAAGCATTGGCGTGATAGCAAATCCGTCCAACACCAAGAGAAGTGCACGGATCGCTACCGGAGGAGGAGTTCCACGTCGCTTCCTAGCTCCAAGGACATCTTCTCCAGGCATTGACAACCCTTTCCGCACTCTAATCTATAGTCGTCAAATTGAAAGGACTCCCAAGGTAGTATTGCCTAGTGGTTGGGATATAGATCGTTCTAACACTGCAGGAGAGATGAAACCTGAAGCTGAAGGGTGGGGAAACAACTCTAAGAGTTGGGACTCGCCGTCTGACATGCTTATGAACCGTGTTGAGCACAAGTCAGAGCTGATTCGCAACCTCACTTATGAGATTGAGGACCTAAAGGAACTTGTTAAGAAGCTTGTCGAGAAGAATCCACCACCATCACCACCGAAGGAGTAATTCATCATCGGTATTGGCATCCCCTTGGTTTGTTCCAAGCTTGGGGGAGTGCCGCGGTATCACATCATCACTATCTTTATCTTTTACTATCAAGTAGTGTCATATCATGAGTAGGGAAGTTATCATATAGAATAGTTTGCAGTGTGGAAGTATCTCTCTCTTAGTTGGTTATCTATGTATCCGTTGGTGTGAGTTATCGTTATGGAATATTAATGAGAAGTCTTATCATTTACTTTTTGCACACCTTATTTTAGTTTGCAATTTCTTTTATATGATTACTCTTGACATTAGTATTGATATCACTTTGGGAGCATCAAGTAAATCTATTTGGTTTTGGCAAACTTAGCATTGGTCAATAGCAACAACACCTTGATGTTTAAATAGAAAAGGGAAATACATGTAGATATATTACTTTATTATCTTTCTGCTAATGAGTTTAGTATTCTGAAGTTAAAATTGCTTGTGCTTATGAGAAAGATGCATGATTGTTTCTATCACATGTATATTTGTTTGTTTCCCTCAACCTTTATGCTTGCTACCCAACCTTGCTAGCCAAAGACCTGTATTGAGAGGGAATGCTTCTCATACATCCATAACCTTAGACCAAACCCATGCCATTTGTGTCCACCATAACTACCTACTATGTGGTATTTTGCGCCATTCCAAGTAAATACTTCATGTGCTACCTTTAAATAATTCAAACTATATTACTCCTTATTTGTGTCAATGTTTTATAGCTCATGAGGAAGTATGTGGTGTTTTATCTTTCAATCTTGTTGGGCGGATTTTCACCAATGGACTAGTGGCACATCCGCTTATCCAATAATTTTGCAAAAGAGCAACGGGGTTCCCAGCCCCAATTAATAACTTTCATTAATAATTCTCTTCACATGTTTTGCCCTGATTTATCAGTAAGCAACTTAATTTTGCAATAGACACTCCTCCATGGTATGTGAATGTTGGAAGGCACCCGAGGATTCGGTTAGCCATGGCTTGTGAAAGCAAAGGTTGGGGGAGTGTCATCCATAATAAAACTAAAATACATGTGTAAACAAAAGAGAAGGGGGATGATCTACCTTGCTGGTAGATGATGTCCTTCATGGGAGCCGCTCTTGGAAGGTCTGTTTGGCAAGGGGGTTAGAGTGCCCACTACCATTCGTTGACAACAACAAACACCGCTCAAAATCTTACTTTTATGCTCTTTATATGATTTCAAAACTTGAAAAGCTCTAGCACATGATTTAATCCCTGCTTCCCTCTGCGAAGGGCCTTTCTTTTACTTTTATGTTGAGTCAGTAAACCTATTTCCCTCTATCTTAAGCAAGCAATTGAGTTGTTGTGAACCAATCATTTATGCTATGATTTAGTTAGTCATGCCTTTTATGCTTTCTTGTTTAGTACAAATTTTATCTGAATGAATATGACTTTGAAGTTATCAATGATTATGAGGAGATTGTTATGATTAAGGATGAGAGCCCTGCCATATAAATTCTGATATGAAAGCTTTGTTTAGAAGATAAGTACAATCCGTTAATAGTTCTCTGACCAAGAACAAAGTTTGCCATAACCGTTTATGATTTCCTATGCACCTCTATTTGTGATTTCTCTTTACTTATTTCAAGTTGAGTTATATGAGGAGGATGTTTACTAGAATATCTTGTGTGAATCAATATGATGCTTCTTGTCCGTATTTTATTTATCGACTCTTCACTCCATAAACATGTGGTCTTGTTCATTGAGCTCAGTTTCGCTTGGGGACAAGCGAAGTCTAAGCTTGGGGGAGTTGATACGTCCATTTTGCATCACTATTTTATATCATAATTTGTTGTTATTCATTGATATATTTCATATTTAGATATGATACTTATGTTATTTCACCTATTTTGCATGTTTCATGATTATTGGAGAATTATTCACCGGAGTCAGGATTCTGCTGGAAAAAGCACCGTCAGGACACCATATTTCGGAAGATCAACAATTGACGGAAATTATATGAAAAATCCTATTTTTCCAGAAGACGAAGGGAGCCAGAAGGAGGAGCCGAGGAGGGCCGCCATGGCCCCCATAGGCCGGCGCGGGCCCTGGCCTGGCCGCGCCGCCATGTGGGGAGGGGCCCACAGCCCCCTCTGGCCTCCTCTCTTTCGCGTACATCTTCGTCCCGAAAACCTAAGGCACGGGGAGTTACGGAGAATAGACAGAGCCGCCTCTGCGGGGCGGAGAGACACCAGAGAGAAAAGAGCTCTCCGGCGGGCAGGAATCCGCCGGGGAAATTCTCTCCCGGAGGGGGAAATCGACGCCATCGCCACCGTCATCGAGCTGGACATCATTGGGATCATCATCATCATCATCATCTCCACCATCTACACCGCCATCTCCACCGCTGCACCTCGTCACCGCTGTAACAATTAGGGTTGGATCTTGATTGTTTGGGGAAACTCTCCCGGTATTGATTTCTACTTGTTATTGATGCTATTGAGTGAAACCATTGAACCAAGGTTTATGTTCAGATTGTTATTCATCATCATATCACCTCTGATCATGTTCCATATGATGTCTCGTGAGTAGTTCGTTTAGTTCTTGAGGACATGGGTGAAGTCTAAATGTTAGTAGTGAATTATGGTTGAGTAATATTCAATGTTATGATATTTAAGTTGTGGTGTTATTCTTCTAGTGGTGTCATGTGAACGTCGACTACATGATACTTCACCTTTATGGGCCTAGGGGAGTACATCTTGTATTCGTTTGCTAATTGTGGGGTTGCCGGAGTGACAGAAACCTAAACCCCCGTTGGTATATCGATGCAGGAGGGATAGCAGGATCTCGGAGTTTAAGGCTGTGGTTAGATTTATCTTAATTACTTTCTTGTATTTGCGGATGCTTGCAAGTGGTATAATCACAAGTATGTATTAGTCCTAGGAAGGGCGGTGCATTAGCATAGGTTCACCCACACAACACTTATCAAAACAATGAAGATTAATCAACTATATGAAGCGAAAGCACTAGACTAAAATCCCCGTGTGTCCTCAAGAACGTTTGGTCATTATAAGTAAACAAACCGGCTTGTCCTTTGTGCTAAAAAGGATTGGGCCACTCGCTGCAATTATTTCTCTCGCATTTTACTTACTCGTACTTTATTTATCTGCTATATCAAAACCCCTGAATACTTGTCGTGAGCATTTACTGAATCCTTCATCGAAACTGCTTGTCACCTTCCGCTCCTCGTTGGGTTCGACACTCTTATTTATCGAAAGTACTACATCCACAGCGTAGCAATCATCGCCTTTCCTGTCGACGCACCGGATCCTCTCCAACGGAACCGGGTCTACTTCACCGCGGCCCCCCTCCACAGAAGCCGATCTATTCCACCGACTACCTCGGCGCAGCGGCTGTATCAACTTCACCGAATCCCTTGCCAGCCAACCAGATCTGCTTCACTAACGCCCGCTTCTACTGAAACAGGGTCGATTCATCGTCTCCCGCGTTCGCCGCCGCTGGAATGCAAGTTGCCGCCCCCGTCCACCCCGCCGCAGCTTGGTTAGTACGCTGGCCCGTTAGATCGTGGTGTTTCTTTAGCCATGTTTTGTGTAGTTATTTGCAGATCTCATATGCCATTAACTTTCTTGATGTGTTGCTTCGCATGAAGTTCGTTTAAATATTGTACAGTACAAAAGCATTATCCGGTCGCTACCATCCTGTTCATTCTACTGACACCTGTGTGCATCCACATATTTATAGCCTTATACCCATTCATTTGCTGCCAACTGTTTTTGTACTGCATGCTATTGTCGCACTGCTTTTATAGTCATGCTATGGGCATTTCCAATCTGGTTGTTCTTATACCACGTCATTAGCTCACCGCTAGCCGCTAGCAGTTTTCTCGTGCCTGCTATTCTCACACTGCTTTTATAATCATGCTATGTGCATTTCCAATCTGCTTGCTCTTTGATACGTCTCCAACGTATCGATAATTTCTTATGTTCCATGCTACATTATTGATGATATCTACATGTTTTATGCACATTATATGTCGTATTTACGCATTTCTGGAACTAACCTATTAACAAGATGCCGAAGAGCCGTTGTTGTTTTGCTGTTTTTGGTTTCAGAAATCCTAGTAAGGAAATATTCTCGGAATTGGACGAAATCAATGCCCGGAGTTCCTATTTTGCCCGGAAGCATCAAGACCCCGTCGGAGAGGGGCTACATGAGGCCCACACATGGTGGCGGCGCGGCCTAGGCCCTGGCCGCGCCGCCTAGTGTGGCCCCACAGACCCCTCCGAGGCTGCCCTTTCGCCTACAAATAGCCTCCGTCGCGAAACCCCCGTCAGAGCCACGATACGGAAAACCTTCCGAGAGACGCGCCGCCAATCCCATCTCGGGGGATTCGGAGATCGCCTCACCCGCGGAGAGGGATTCATCTCCCGGAGGACTCTACACCACCATGGTCGCCTCCGGAGTGATGAGTGAGTAGTTCACCCCTGGACTATGGGTCCATAGCAGTAGCTAGATGGTCGTCTTCTCCTAATTGTGCTTCATTGTTGGATCTTGTGAGCTGCCTAACATGATCAAGATCATCTATATGTAATACTATATGTTGTGTTTGTCGGGATCCGATGGATAGAGAATACTATGTTATGGTGATTATCAATCTATTGTTTATGTGTTGTTTATGATCTTGCATGCTCTCCGTTATTAGTAGAGGCTCTGGCCAAGTTTTTGCTCTTAACTCCAAGAGGGAGTATTTATGCTCGATAGTGGGTTCATGCCTTCATTGACACCTGGGACAGTGACAGAAAGTTCTAAGGTTGTGATGTGCTGTTGCCACTAGGGATAAAACATTGATTCTATGTCTAAGGATGTAGTTGTCGATTACATTACGCACCATACTTAATGCAATTGTCTGTTGCTTGCAACTTAATACGAAAGGGGTTCGGATGATAACCTGAAGGTGGAATTTTTAGGCATAGATGCAGTTGGATGGCGGTCTATGTACTTTGTCGTAATGCCCAATTAAATCTCACTATATTTATCATATCATGTATATGCATTGTTATGCCCTTCTCTATTTTGTCAATTGCCCGAATTTGTTCACCCAACATGCTTTTATCTTATGGGAGAGACACCTCTAGTGAACTGTGGACCCCGGTCCTATTCTTTACATCGCATACAATCTACTGCAATACTTGTTTTACTGTTTTCTTCGCAAACAATCATCTTCCACACAATATGGTTAATCCTTTGTTACAGCAAGCCGGTGAGATTGACAACCTCACTGTTTCGTTGGGGCAAAGTACTTTGGTTGTGTTGTGCAGGTTCCACGTTGGCGCCGGAATCCCTGTTGCGCCGCATCACATTTCGCCACCATCAACCTTCAACGTGCTTCTTGGCTCCTCCTGGTTCGATAAACCTTGGTTTCTTTCTGAGGGAAAACTTGCCTTGTGCGCATCATACCTTCCTCTTGGGGTTCCCAACGGACGTGTACATTTACGCGCATCAAGCCTGTTTTCTGGCGCCGTTGCCGGGGAACGAAGAAAAGCTACACCACAGAGATTTCTAACTCCCACGTCAACTACACGCCGGCTCTTTTTCGGCGCCGTTGGGAGATCAAGACACGCTGCAAGGGGAGTCTCCACTTCTCAATCTCTTTACTTTGTTTTTGTCTTGCTTTATTTTATTTACTACTTTGTTTGCTGCACCTAAACAAAACACAAAAAAATTAGTTGCTAGTTTTACTTTATTTACTGTCTTGCTCTCTATATCAAAAACACAAAAAAATTAGTCACTTGTCTTTGCTTAGTTTACTTTATTACTATTAAAATGAGTAATCCTGAAGTTGAAGTTCGTTCTTTTAAGCAACAAGGGGGAGAAAGTTTTAAAGATGCTTGGTATAGAATTAGTAATGCTCATCATAGGTGCATTAAGAAACACTCCACCACTATCCTTCTTAGGAACTTTTATGTTGGTTTATCTAGTTGGAATAGGTATGTTCTTGATACTCTTTCGGGAGGCAATTTCCTAGGTACTCCCGCTTTAGAAGCTAGTTGCATCATTGAGAGTCTAGTTGGAATACCACCTGTTAATGAAGTTAAAATTGAAATCTCTCTTGAGGATGTTATGAAAAAATTGGAAACCATAGAGAAAAATTTTCCAAGTATTGAAACTAAATTGGAAATGTTATTGGATAAAACTGATGAACTTGATAAATCCCTAGGAGGAATTGATGAAAAAATTAGTGTCCTAGGAACTTGTGTTGTTCATGATAATCAAACCAATAGGATTGATGAACTTGAAAAAGCTATGGGAACCTTGGGTTCAACCTTTTCTTCTCTCAAGTATAATGAGAAAGCTTATGTGGGTAAAGAGCAAAAATTCATGTATGCCTCTAAAGTGCCTAAACAAAAGAATTATTATAGGCCTAAAATTGCTAAAACCTGATGACCCACAAGTATAGGGGATCGCAACAGTCTTCGAGGGAAGTATTACCCAATTTATTGATTCGACACAAGGGGAGACAAAGAATACTTGTAAGCCTTAACAGCGGAGTTGTCAATTCAGCTGCACCTGGAAACAGACTTGCTCGCAAGAGTTTATCAGTAGTAACAGTTTTATGGCAGTAGGAATAGTGAAATAACAGCAGCGGTGAAATAAAGACAGCAGTAGTGATTATAGTAAACAGCAGGATTAAAATACTGTAGGCACAGGGACGGATTTAACGGGCGTTGCATGGATGAGAGAAACTCATGTAACAATCAAAGCAGGGGCATTTGCAGATAATAATAAAACGGTATCCAAGTACTAATCAATCAATAGGCATGTGTTCCATATTTAGTCGTACGTGCTCGCAATGAGAAACTTGCACAACATCTTTTGTCCTACCAGCCGGTGGCAGCCGGGCCTCTAGGGAAACTACTGGATATTAAGGTACTCCTTTTAATAGAGTACCGGAGCAAAGCATTAACACTCCGTGAACACATGTGATCCTCACATCACTACCATCCCCTCCGGTTGTCCCGATTCTTGTCACTTCGGGGCCATTGGTTCCGGACAACGACATGTGTATACAACTTGCAGGTAAGATCATAAACAACGAATATCTTCATGAATCAATAACATGTTCATATCTGAGATCATGGCACTCGGGCCCTAGTGACAAGCATTAAGCATAACAAGTTGCAACAATATCATAAAAGTAACATCTACGGATACTAGGCACTATGCCCTAACAATCTTATGACTATTACATGACCAATCTCATCCAATCCCTACCATCCCCTTCAGCCTACGGGGGAATTACTCACACATGGATGGGGGAAACATTGCTGGTTGATGGAGAGGCGTTGGCGGTGATGGCGGTGAAGATCTCCTCCAATTCCCCGTCCCGGCGGAGAGCCAGAACGGAGACTTCTGGCTCCCGCGACGGAGTTTCGCGATGTGGCGGCTCTCTGGAGGGTTTCTGGCGACTTCGACTTCTCCCCGTGCGTTTTCAGGTCGAAACCAATAAGTAGTCCGAAGGGGGGCGTCGGAGGCCGGCCGAGGGGGCCACACCACATGGCCGCGCGGGCCCCCCTGGGCCGCGCCGCCATGTGGTGTGGGGCCCTCGGGCCTCCACCTCCTTGCCCTTCTGGCTCCGTCAATATTTTGGTAAAATAGGGCCTTCTGCATAAATTCCGAGGATTTTCCCGAAAGTTGGATTTCTGCACAAAAACGAGACACCAGAGAGTTCTGCTGAAAACAGCGTTAGTCCGTGTTAGTTGTATCCAAAATACACAAATTAGAGGCAAAACAATAGCAAAAGTGTTCGGGAAAGTAGATACGTTTTGGACGTATCAACTCCCCCAAGCTTAGCTTATTGCTTGTCCTCAAGCAATTCAGTTAACAACTGAGCGATAAAAGAACTTTCACGAACACATTTGCTCATATGATGTATATATTCTCATGCTATGGCTAATACTTAAGCAGTTCATAATGAGATACATGCAAATAAGATCATCCAACAGCTATGTCAATCATGGAGAAGTACCAATAATTAATAATAAGCACCATGAATCATGTATATAAGCAGGATTGCAATGTTCATAAGAGAATATGATAAAGTGGTATCTCGCTTGCCCGTATTTGATCGGCAAAACATAAATGCCGAGGCACCTCTTGAGTTCATAGAAAGACTAGAAGTAGTAATTGTCAAAGATAAAAGCATCAAAGTTATACCACAATCAATCATATTTTGAGACAAGCATATTATACTAAGAATGACAGTTGTGCTCTCAAGATAGTGCTCAAAGAAAGAATGGAGACACAACATAAAAGTAAAAGATTGACCCTTCGCAGAGGGAAGCAGGGATTAACATGCGCTAGAGCTTTTTATTTGTAAAGCAGGAGTAAAATTATTTTGAGAGGTGTTTGTTGTTGTCAACGAATGGTAATGGGTACACTAACTACCTCATCAACCGGACTCACAAGAGCGGCTCCCATGAATTATTTTTGGGTGGCACTCCTTCCAACCTTTCTTTCACAAACCATGGCTAACCGAATCCTCGGGTGCCTGCCAACAATCACATACCATGAAGGAGTGCCTTTTTATTTAAGTTTTATTATGATGATGACACTCCCCCAACCTTTGCTTACACAAGCCATGGCTAACCGAATCCTTCGGGTGCCGTCCAACAATCACAAACCATGGAGGAGTGTCTATTTAAGTTAATTAATTTGGGACTGGGAATCCCATTGCCAGCTCTTTTTGCAAAATTATTGGATAAGCGGATGTGCCACTAGTCCATATGAGAGTCCGTCAAAAGTAAATGACAAGGTTGAAAGCTAAACACCACATACTTCCTCATGAGCTATGAAACATTAACACAAATTGAGAAGCATTTTGAAGGTTTTAAAGGTAGCGCATGAGAATTTACTTGGAATGGTTTGAAATGCCATGCATAGGTATTTATGGTGGACACTTTGGAACAACTTGGTTTTCAGGTGTTTGGAAGCACGAGCGGCGTTCCCGCTCAGTACAAGTGAAGGCTAGCAAAAGATTAGGGAGCGACAAATCAAGAGAGCAGTAACTGTCATAATCATGCTTGCGGCAAAATAAATTAACGGAGGCATAAAAGTGATACAAGAACTCTGAAGCAATATAAATCATCGAGGCTTAATTGACTTTTTGTTCAGTCATATGCATGCGTGAGCATGTGCCAAGTCGATATAAATGAATTATTCAGAGGAGGATACCACAATGCCATACTTACTTATGAATAAAACAATGCAAGCAAACATCCATGACATGCTACTCATATTAATAAATTGGAACTAAACATGAGAGATCATGAACTACTAGACTTTCTCAAATAACATATACCTCACATGAACCAACTAAGCATGCTCATATGGATGAGTATATGTACAAAAATGAAAGCAAATAGAGTTCATACCAGCCTCTCACCACAATCAGATTGTCGTAGATCGTCATTATTGCCTTTTCACTTGTGTAGCTTGGATAATATGAAATGAAAACCACGCTCCAGCCACCGAAGACCATTGAACTCATGATGAACTTTACAAACCAAAGAAGAACAGCAAATATTTTTGGTGTTTTCGAATTAGAAACAAGAACGAAAGAAAACAAGCAAACAAAGCAAAATCTTTTTGGGTTTTCTCATAGCAAACCAACGATAGCAAATAAAGTAAACTAAGAGCAAGGAACCAAATAAACAAATGGTGAAGAGAAACAACAGAAATATTTTTGGTCTTTTTGTGTTTTGGGAAAGAAACAAAGCGAAAACAAAAGAATGCAAACTAACAGAAACACAGAAAAGCAGGATGACAGAAATCTGCCAAATCCTGACAGCAGTACAGAAATCGAAATTAACAAAAATCTTCCATTGCTCAGACCAAAAAGTGTTCAACTAATGAAAGTTAGATAACAACCTGGGGAACATGCTCAAAAATTGGCAACTCAAAATAACGTTCTGGCTGTGCGTACGAATTTTTTTGGTAACAGCCCAGAATCTGTTTTTGGACAGCACTTCCCCAAATATCATCTCCCTCTCATTAGAAAACCACTCTAAGAGACTAAACAAGTATGTACAAGTATCCAGCAACCATAATATGCAAAGAATGAGTGATGCCGGTATACCTCCCCCAAGCTTAGGCTTTTGGCTCTTCTTGATCATATATCATCCTCCTCTCTTGACCCTTGAAAACTTCCTTCACACCAAACTTCTCATAAACTTCATTAGAGGGGTTAGTACTCAAAAAAACTTTAATCCACCTTGGCCCTGTAGTGACACATTGCAAGAACTCAATAAAACATTAGCTACAGCTCTCCACGTCTAGAAAGCCTCACTTAAAGTCCACAAAAGACAATGCAAAAAACAGAGACAGAATCTGCCAAAACAGAACAGCCAGTAAAGACGAATTTTAAAATGGTACTTCCGTTGCTCAAATCAGAAAACTCAAAACTTATGAAAGTTGCGTACATATCTGAGAATCACGCACGTAAATTGGCAGATTTTTCTGAGTTACCTACAGAGAAATATGCCCAGATTCGTGACAGATAGAAATCTGTTTCTGCGCAGAAATCCAAATCTAGCATCAACCTTCTACTAGAGACTTTACTTGGCACAACAATGCAATAAAATAAAGATAAGGAGAGGTTGCTACAGTAGTAAAACAAATGGAGGGAGAAAGAAAGAAAGAAATGTTGTTTAGCTCTCTTATGCATTAAAATATACTTGTTAACAAGGTTGATCAAGTCTTGCTACCAAATAAATTTTATATGACATAAGAAGAAATAAACCTCAAATCAATCATGTTACCTTATATTGAATTGATATGGATCCAATCACAAGAGTTTGATATTCTTCTTTAGGCTCATATATAGGACAATCAATGGATCCCACTTTGATAGTTTTCACATTAAAAATTGTATTGACTCCACATACTTTATCAATCCTCTTGGGAAAATAGACAGTGTGTTCCTTATCATCAACATTGAAAGTAACCATGCCTTTATTGCAATCAATAACAGCCCCTGCAGTATTAAGAAAGGGTCTTCCAAGAATAATGGACATATTATCATCTTCAGGCATTTCCAACACAACAAAATCAGTTAATATCAAGCAATGTTGAGTAACTTGAACAGGAACATTTTCACATAAACCAACAGGAATAGCAGTAGATTTATCAGCCATTTGCAAGGATATATCAGTTGGTATCAATTTATCTAAATCAAGTCTCTTATAAAGAGAAAAAGGCATCACACTCACACCTGCTCCCAAATCACATAGAGCAGTTCTAACATAATTATTCTTGATGGAACAAGGAATAGTCGGTATACCTGGGTCTCCAAGCTTCTTTGGAATCTTACCATTGAAGGAGTAATTAGCGAGCATAGTGGAAATTTCCTCATTGGGGATTTTCCTTTTGTTAGTAACAATATCTTTCATATACTTTGAATAAGGAGGCAATTTAATAGCATCGGTCAAAGGGATTTGCAGAAATAAAGGTTTCATCCAATCACAAAATTTATTATAATGTTCCTCCTCTTTTGATTTTAGTTTCTTAGCAGGAAAAGGCATTTGCTTTTGAACCCAAGGTTCTCTTTCATTACCATGTTTCTCAGTAATAAAATCTTCTTTAGTGTACTTTTTATTTTTAGCATGCTTTTCAGGTTCTTTTTCAATTTCTTCTTTATCAGGAGTATCATCCTTATCATTATCTTTATCATGTTCATTACCACTTTCAGTTTCAGCATCAGAAATAGAAATACTATTAGGATCATTAACAGGTTCAGAGGATTCTACAACATTCTTATGTTTCTTTTTCTTTTTCTTAGATGGAGCACTAGTTTTAATTAGTTGAGAATCTTGTTCAACTCTTTTGGGATGCCCTTCAGGATATAGAGGATCCTGGGTAGAAACACCACCTCTAGTTGTTACTTCATAAGCATGTTTTTCTTTAGAATTATTTCCCAACAAGTCATTTTGCACTTTAGTAAGTTGATCAATTTGAGTTTGAACCATTTGAAAATGTTTAACAAGTATCTTAACATCATTGGAGGTTCTCTCCACAATACCATGCAATTCACTAATAGCTCGAGAATTTTCCATTAAATGATTCTCTACTCTCATATTAAAGTTTTCTTGCTTAACAATATAATTATCAAATTCATCTAAGCATTGAGCAGGAGATTTTGAATACGGAATATCTTCCCTAGTAAAGTGTTGAAGCGAGTGTACCTCAATCATGGATGAAGGGGGAATTGTCTCACATATATCTTCTATAGGAGGTAAATTCTTCACATCTTCAGGTTTAATACCCTTCTCTTTAAGAGACTTCTTGGCTTCCCTCATATCTTCATCATTTAATTTAATCATACCCCTCTTCTTCACTATCGGTGTCGGGGTTGGTTCAGGTGTAGACCAATCATCATGATTCCGTCCTATTTTAGCCAATAATTCTTCAGTCGTCTGGAGTTCTTTTCCTGAAAACACAACCAGCACAACTATCTAGGTATGCCCTAGACTCAATGGTTAGTCCACTATAAAATATATCAAGTAAATCATGCTTTTCCAAATCATGGTCAGGCTGAGCTCTAATAAGAGAGCAAAATCTCGCCCAAGCCTCAGGAAATTTCTCTCCATCTTCTGGTCAAAATTATAAATTCTCTGCAAAGCAGCATGTTGAGCACTAGCAGGAAAGTATTTTCGAAAGAAAACATCACGCAAGTCGGTTGGACTTTTAATAGAACCAGGAGGCAAATTATTATACCAAGTTTTAGCATCATCCTTTAATGAGAACGGAAAATTTTTAGCGACAAAATAAGTACGCATCTTGACATCATCAGAAAACACGCCACTAAGAGTAGATAACTCAGTCAAGTGTTCAACAACACTTTCTTTTTCAGTACCACAAAAGGGTGTTTTCTCAACAATAGCTATATGAGATAGATCAAGAGAAAAATCATAATCTTTATCCTTAATGTTTATAGGAGATGTGGCAAATTTAGGATCAGGAGATAGTTTATATCTAACAGCATGTTCTGCAAGCAACTTTTTAATTTTTCTTGCATCAGTAGTAGCATTGCATTTTTCAATAAAATCATCATCAAGCTCTACATAATCTTCATCAGGATCATCACTAGAATAATCAAGTTCAGGTGATTTAACAGGTGTAGTAGCATTAGGAGTTTCAGTATTTTCAATTTGTCTAGACCTAGCAATTGTAGCATCTAGAAAAGATCCCAATGAACCACTATCATCAAGCACAGCAGAAACATTATCAATATTATGAGAATTTTCAGATTCAGCAGAAGTACCAGCATGTGAAGCATGTGGCGGTGAAACAAGTTTATCAATCACAGAGGGTGAATCAAGAGCAGCAGAGGTACTCAGAGTTGTACCTTTTCTTGTAGTGGATGGTAATATGGCGATCTTAGTATCGCGAGGTTTACCCATGATGAAGAATGGCAGCGAACAATATCAATCCAAGTGAACTTCCAAATAAAGCTATGCTCCCCGGCAACGGCGCCAGAAAATAGTCTTGATGACCCACAAGTATAGGGGATCGCAACAGTCTTCGAGGGAAGTATTACCCAATTTATTGATTCGACACAAGGGGAGACAAAGAATACTTGTAAGCCTTAACAGCGGAGTTGTCAATTCAGCTGCACCTGGAAACAGACTTGCTCGCAAGAGTTTATCAGTAGTAACAGTTTTATGGCAGTAGGAATAGTGAAATAACAGCAGCGGTGAAATAAAGACAGCAGTAGTGATTATAGTAAACAGCAGGATTAAAATACTGTAGGCACAGGGACGGATTTAACGGGCGTTGCATGGATGAGAGAAACTCATGTAACAATCAAAGCAGGGGCATTTGCAGATAATAATAAAACGGTATCCAAGTACTAATCAATCAATAGGCATGTGTTCCATATTTAGTCGTACGTGCTCGCAATGAGAAACTTGCACAACATCTTTTGTCCTACCAGCCGGTGGCAGCCGGGCCTCTAGGGAAACTACTGGATATTAAGGTACTCCTTTTAATAGAGTACCGGAACAAAGCATTAACACTCCGTGAACACATGTGATCCTCACATCACTACCATCCCCTCCGGTTGTCCCGATTCTTGTCACTTCGGGGCCATTGGTTCCGGACAACGACATGTGTATACAACTTGCAGGTAAGATCATAAACAACGAATATCTTCATGAATCAATAACATGTTCAGATCTGAGATCATGGCACTCGGGCCCTAGTGACAAGCATTAAGCATAACAAGTTGCAACAATATCATAAAAGTAACATCTACGGATACTAGGCACTATGCCCTAACAATCTTATGACTATTACATGACCAATCTCATCCAATCCCTACCATCCCCTTCAGCCTACAGCGGGGGAATTACTCACACATGGATGGGGGAAACATTGCTGGTTGATGGAGAGGCGTTGGCGGTGATGGCGGTGAAGATCTCCTCCAATTCCCCGTCCCGGCGGAGTGCCAGAACGGAGACTTCTGGCTCCCGCGACGGAGTTTCGCGATGTGGCGGCTCTCTGGAGGGTTTCTGGCGACTTCGACTTCTCCCCGTGCGTTTTCAGGTCGAAACCAATAAGTAGTCCGAAGGGGGGCGTCGGAGGCCGGCCGAGGGGGCCACACCACATGGCCGCGCGGGCCCCCCTGGGCCGCGCCGCCATGTGGTGTGGGGCCCTCGGGCCTCCACCTCCCTTGCCCTTCTGGCTCCGTCAATATTTTGGTAAAATAGGGCCTTACATAAATCCGAGGATTTTCCCGAAAGTTGGATTTCTGCACAAAAACGAGACACCAGAGCAGTTCTGCTGAAAACAGCGTTAGTCCGTGTTAGTTGTATCCAAAATACACAAATTAGAGGCAAAACAATAGCAAAAGTGTTCGGGAAAGTAGATATGTTTTGGACGTATCAACCCCTAGCACCACCATAGAAAATTTAGATAATGGAGCACCTAAAGTACCCTCTGCAACAAGTTGTGTTTGCAAGAAAAATAATGTTGATGCTTCTTCGTTTGAAAATACTTGATTTACACTTTCTGCGCCTAGCTGAAAGGCGTTAAAGAAAAGCGCTTATGGGAGACAACCCAAGTTTTTACTACAGCAATTTTTGTTTTGTTGAGTCTTGGAAGTTGTTTACTACTGTATCAACCTCTCCTTATCATGTTTTTGTGCCAAGTAAAGTTTCTATGTTACAGTTGATGTTATATTTGGGATCGCTGCGCAGAAACAGCATTGCTGTCTGTCACGAATCTGGGCACAAGTCTCTGTAGAAAATTCGAAAAAATCTGCCAATTTACGAGCGTGATCCCCAGATATGTACGCAACTTTCATTAGTTTTGAGTTTTTCCATTTGAGCAAGTCTGGTGCCATTTTAAAATTCGTCTTTACGAACTGTTCTGTTTTTGACAGATTCTGCCTTTTATTTCGCATTGCCATATTTGCTATGTCGGATAAATTTCTTTGATCCATTAATGTCCAGTAGCTTTATGCAATGTCCAGAAGTGTAAAGAATGATTGTGTCACCTCTGAATGTGTGAATTATTAATTGTGCACTAACCCTCTAATGAGTTTGCTTGAAGTTTGGTGTGAAGGAAGTTTTCAAGGGTCAAGAGAAGAGTATGATATACTATGATCAAGAGGAGTGAAAGCTCTAAGCTTGGGGATGCCCCGTGGTTCACCCCTGCATATTTTAAGAAGACTCAAGCGTCTAAGCTTGGGGATTCCCAAGGCATCCCCTTCTTCATCGACAACATCATCAGGTTCCTCCCCTGAAACTATATTTTTATTCAGTCACATCTTGTGTTCTTTACTTGGAGCGTCGGTTTGTTTTGTTTTTGTTTGAATAAAATGGATCCTAGCATTCAATTTGTGGGAGAGAGACACGCTCCGCTGTTGCATATGGACAAATATGTCCTTAGGTTTTACTCATAATGTTCAAGGCGAAATTTCTTCTTCGTTAAATTGTTATATGGTTGGAATTGGAAAATACTACATGTAGTAATTCTAAAATGTCTTGGATAATGTGATACTTTGCAATTGTTGTGCTCATGTTTAAGCTCTTGCATCATATACTTTGCACCCATTAATGAAGAAATACATAGAGCTTGCTAAAATCTGATTTGCATATTTGGTCTCTCTAAGGTCTAGATAATTCTAGTATTGAGTCTTGAACAACAAGGAAGACGGTGTAGAGTCTTATAATGTTTACAATATGTCTTTTATGTGAGTTTTGCTGCACCGGTTCATCCTTGAGTTTGCTTCAAATAACCTTGCTAGCCTAAACCTTGTATCGAGAGGGAATACTTCTCATGCATCCAAAATCCTTGAGCCAACCACTATGCCATTTGTGTCCACCATACCTACCTACTACATGGTATTTCTCCGCCATTCCAAAGTAAATTGCTTGAGTGCTACCTTTAAAACTCCATCATTCACCTTTGCAATATATAGCTCATGGGACAAAATAGCCTTAAAAACTATTGTAGTATTGAATATGTACTTATGCACTTTATCTTTTACTAGCAAAAGTCCCCGTGCGTTGCACCGGGAGAATCCAATATATTGGTCAGGTATTTGTTTTTTCACAACCTACATAATCAATCCCAACAAAAAAATTACAGGCTTATAATGCTAACGTTTCCATCGGTCGCCATCGTGTTGCCAGAGATGGCCGGAGTTTCTACCAAGGCACTACGATGTTGCTACCTGGGCCACGGTGTGATGGGCATGCTTTCATCGGGCATTTGGCTTCTCTTTTTTTTTTTTGCAAAACGCATAACAGTCGTAGACGCTCACTGAGCATCTTCGAGAGACCGAGTCTAAAAAAATGATCCGGCGGGTCTCTCAAATTGAGTATATAAGAAATAATTGCATACCACCATGACATTATAAGAAACTGATCCTGGTCCTTTAGACTTTGATCTTTCTCGTGGCATGCTTTCCTGAAAAGAAAGAACCTCCTTCTACAATTCTTGTTTGGAATTTTATTGGCTCTTTTATTAGTTCTCTGATCTACCGTTCCTTTCCAACCAAGTCAAAGCCAAAGCACACCTCCACCTATATATTTATGTGCTACATCTGTCCAAACTTTGCCCAAATAAAAAGCCGGCACAATCTTTATAAGAAAAAAGACACAACCACAGAAAACAATACTTCAGAAATAGTACATACCAGCAGCAGTATTTTCCTCTGAACTTCACACACTATCTCTCTGAAATGAACTTCCGTCTCTGAACATTGCTAAAACTTTGTCAGAATTGCAGCAGTTGGTGAGCTCGATCTGCTTTTATTGACTTGGTGATGATATGATATTTTATCGTGTTGGTGATCATGGGGCTCTACCTTGTTTTGCGTGGCAAGAGGGAGGATGCCCGAGCTATTTCCACGGCCCACGGCGCCTACAGCGAAGACAGACAACACGTGGTAAGGTAACTCTGATATATAGATCGTAGTTAAAAGAGCGGAATCTGATCTGAGTATCACATTGTCATCCCATGTACGATCTTCCAAGCTCCAATCAATTAGCATCCATGGACTTTTGGCTGAATTTTCTCTGCACACCCTTGAAACTAACATTGTGATCAACTATTGAATTATTGATGGTACCAGATCTATATGTAGGAAAACCACACTCGTTTTGTCTAATGAGAAAATTAGCAATGTTCAATCGCAGCTGAATTATTCAAACAAAGAATTATCCCTGCGTGACACTTGCGTTGTTCTCCATTGGTGAATCCTCACCCCTTATGAGCTCACATAGAACTACCATGGCGCCACCACAGCTGCATAGGCTCCTGCCGATCGAGGTAGCACAACACGACACAACAAGAACGCAATGGCGTCGCAGGTGCCGTCTGGTTCGATCTCTTGGAGGTGCCGCTCTGCGCACCGCAGCTTGGTACGGCATGGAGGACCGCTAGCTCGTCTGGTTCGATCTCTTTGGAGGTGCCGCTCTGCGCACCGCAGCTTGGTACGGCATGGAGGACCGCTAGCTGGCACCCGCTGGGGAGACCATGGTGTTGAAACTGAAAGTCTGGCTCGTGCTCCTCTGCACGGAGTCGAGGGCCTCCGTGGCTTTGCACGCCCTGCGCCGGAGATGGCGGCCACATTGGAGGTCATGGTGCGCACCGATGTGCGGTTCGAGGTGCTCGTGTCGGCACAGAGGTCATTGTCATGGTGGCCGTCGTCGCCACAGACTTCATCGTTGACGTCGTCGTTCCGACGTTGGCGACATGACCGCCGAACTAAAGACCGTAGGTGGCGAACCACACTGGAACGACTCGAGGCACCCCGATCTTGGCATGGCACCGCCTCCAACCATGGTGGCGGAGGTCCTTGTGAAGCTTTACGTCATCGCTGCCGGTGGCGACGAGAAGTTCGGTAGCGCTATCAGCAGGTTGCACGTCCACGTTGCCGATGGCGGCAGCAGCTAGCGTATGCAGGACATCATCACCAATGGTGTCCATGAGCAGGACGCGGTCTCCATCGTTTTAGGTTTCGGCAAGAGCAGATCTCGGTCCTTCGCTCGAAGCAATCAAGATTATCAACTTATATACACATCAAAGGTGCACGTACCAACTACCAAAGAATCATGGGCTCATGGCTAGCTAGTCTATTTTGTTTTGATTGGACTCTGCTACGTACCAAGAGTCCTGGCTAGCAAGGCTATTTTAGTTCCATGGAAGGCTGCTATGTTTGGCTAGATCTTACCTGAACATTGTCTTTCGTACATAACGAAGATCACAGGGTATTCAGTACAGTAGAAAGGTTGTAAACTTCAGTTCCCAATCACTACTAAAATCTTTACACAAATCCCTCTACTAAAATCTTAATTAACAGACAAATCCATAGCTCCATAATATGCATAATGTAGATGTTCTGTCCATATAAATACCTAGATGTTCTGAACTTCAGGTCCAATTACCGCACTGGAAACTCTAATCAACATGGCTGCCGATTTTCACGATTAAAAGAGGAGTGTGGAGGAGCACCAAATCGACGATCTGAGAAGCCGAAAAAACGAGAAGCGAAAGGAGAGCAGTCAGTAGGAGTTCTAGCCGTTGAGGTCGAGCGGCGCGCCCCGGCAGCATCCATGAAGGACATCCACGGCCGTGCAACCGGGCAACCTGAAGGTCTGTGCTAGGAGGTAGTTGATTTAGGGCAGGCGGCGGCCGCACGTGAGGCCTGGAGCTGGAGGTAGATGGCTCGTCGTCCTTGCTGTGCCGGAGCGCCGCGGGAGGCTGTCGTAGCACACCTACCTCGACCACTCTGTTCCCAACTTGCTGGTCGCCCTCACCTTCATCAGATCGACCTGGACAAGCCGGAGATGCCCAATTTCCTCAACCAGCTCACCCATTTTTTTTGGGGGAATAGGGAGGCCATGGCCGCGGCGGCGTCTACTCTCCAGGCCCTTGCGTCGGGTAGTCCTCCCGGCAGCCTACGGAGCCGGCGATAGAGGTCAGGCTGAGGAGTCGGGGTCGTTGGCCGCATGGGTGGTGCTGTTCAGGCCGCGTGGTTTGGGGAGGCGTGGTTTGATGCAGGGCAGCGGTGGAGAAGGATGACGTGCGGAGTGAAACGTGCGACATAAAAATCAGCGGCGTTTATCTTTTTTTTTTCTTGAAACGTTTTCTTGACTTAAGAGTGGCATGGTGGGTAATTTGTATCAATTTTTGGGGTAGTTTTAAGTTGAACGGACGACCGAGGGAGAAACCCTTTTGCTTTTATTATTAGGTATAGATTAAGTTGTTTGTTGTGCGATAACCATGCTTCTGGGGACGCCATCAACTACTCTTTGTTGAATATCATGTGAGTTGCTATGCATGTCTGTCTTGTCTGAAGTAAGAGGGATCTACCACCTTAATGGTTGGAGCATGCATATTGTTAGAGAAGAACATTGGGCCGCTAACTAAAGCCATGAATCATGGTAGAAGTTTCAGTTTGGACATATATCCTCAATCTCATATGAGAATAATAATTGTTGCTACATGCTTATGCATTAAAGAGGAGTCCATTATCTGTTGTCCATGTTGTCTCGGTATGGATGTCTAAGTTGAGAATAATCAAAAGCGAGAAATCCAAAATGCGAGCATTCTCCTTAGACCTTTGTACATGCGGCATGGAGGTACCCCTTTGTGACACTTGGTTGAAACATGTGCATTGCGAAGATCCGGTAGTCCAAGCTAAGTAGGACAAGGTGCGGGCACTATTAGTATACTATGCATGAGGCTTGCAACTTGTAAGATATAATTTACATAACTCATATGCTTTATTACTACCGTTGACAAAATTGTTTCATGTTTTCAAAATAAAAGCTCTAGCACAAATACAGCAATCGATGCTTTCCTCTTTGAAGGACCTTTCTTTTACTTTTATTGTTGAGTCAGTTCACCTATCTCTCTCCACCTCAAGAAGCAAACACTTGTGTGAACTGTGCATTGATTCCTACATACTTGCATATTGCACTTGTTATATTACTTTATGTTGACAATATCCATGAGATATACATGTTATAAGTTGAAAGCAACCGCTGAAACTTAATCTTCCTTTGTGTTGCTTCAATACCTTTACTTTGATTTATTGCTTTATGAGTTAACTCTTATGCAAGACTTATTGATGCTTGTCTTGAAGTACTATTCATGAAAAGTCTTTGCTTTATGATTCAGTTGTTTACTCATGTCATTACCATTGTTTTGATCGCTGCATTCATTACATATGTTTACAAATAGTATGATCAAGATTATGATGGCATGTCACTTCAGAAATTATCTTTGTTATCGTTTTACCTGCTCGGGACGAGCAGAACTAAGCGGATGCTGATACGTCTCCAACGTATCGATAATTTCTTATGTTCCATTTACATTATTGATGATATCTACATGTTTTATGCACATTATATGTCGTATTTATGCATTTTCTGGAACTAACCTATTAACAAGATGCCGAAGAGCCAGTTCTTTTTCTGCTGTTTTGGTTTCAGAAATCCTAGTAAGAAATATTCTCGAATTGGACGAAATCAACGCCCAGTTCCTATTTTGCCGGAAGCATCCAGAACACCCGAGAGCCGTCAGAGAGGGGCGTGGGGCCCACACATGGTGGCGGCGCGGCCAGGCCTGGGCCGCGCCGCCTGGTGTCTGGCCCCACCGACCCCTCCGAGGCTGCCCTTTCGCCTACAAATAGCCTCCGTCGCGAAACCAGTCCGAGAGCCACGATACGGAAAACCTTCCGGAGACGCCGCCGCGAATCCCATCTCGGGGGATTCGGAGATCGCCTCACCTGCGGAGAGGGGATTCATCTCCCGGAGGACTCTACACCACCATGGTCGCCTCCGGAGTGATGAGTGAGTAGTTCACCCCTGGACTATGGGTCCATAGCAGTAGCTAGATGGTCGTCTTCTCATAATTGTGCTTCATTGTTGGATCTTGTGAGCTGCCTAACATGATCAAGATCATCTATTGTAATACTATATGTTGTGTTTGTCGGGATCCGATGGATAGAGAATACTATGTTATGGTGATTATCAATCTATTGTTTATGATCTTGCATGCTCTCCGTTATTAGTAGAGGCTCTGGCCAAGTTTTTGCTCTTAACTCCAAGAGGGAGTATTTATGCTCGATAGTGGGTTCATGCCTTCATTGACACATGGGACAGTGACAGAAAGTTCTAAGGTTGTGATGTCTGTTGCCACTAGGGATAAAACATTGATTCTATGTCTAAGGATGTAGTTGTCGATTACATTACGCACCATACTTAATGCAATTGTCTGTTGCTTGCAACTTAATACTGAAAGGGGTTCGGATGATAACCTGAAGGTGGACTTTTTAGGCATAGATGCGGTTGGATGGCGGTCTATGTACTTTGTCGTAATGCCCAATTAAATCTCACTATATTTATCATATCATGTATATGCATTGTTATGCCCTTCTCTATTTTGTCAATTGCCCGACTGTAATTTGTTCACCCAACATGCTTTTATCTTATGGGAGAGACACCTCTAGTGAACTGTGGACCCCGGTCCTATTCTTTACATCGCATACAATCTACTGCAATACTTGTTTTACTGTTTTCTTCGCAAACAATCATCTTCCACACAATATGGTTAATCCTTTGTTACAGCAAGCCGGTGAGATTGACAACCTCCACTGTTTCGTTGGGGCAAAGTACTTTGTGTGTTGTGCAGGTTCCACGTTGGCGCCGGAATCCCTGTTGTTGCGCCGCATCACATTTCGCCACCATCAACCTTCAACGTGCTTCTTGGCTCCTCCTGGTTCGATAAACCTTGGTTTCTTTCTGAGGGAAAACTTTCTCGTGTCTGCTATTCTCACACTGCTTTTATAATCATGCTATGTGCATTTCCAATCTGCTTGCTCTTATACCTCGTCTTTAGCTTATAGCTATTTTTTCCATGAATGCTCCTGTCGCACAGCTTGTATAGTTATTGCTGCGTGCATGTCTGGTCTTTGTATTATCGTAGACTAACTTGTCAATGTTATTTTTCCTAGGGATTGATCATGCGAACCACTTATTAGAACATCCAACATTAACAGCGGGGACGCTAGGGAAGGTTGGAATCTGAGTTCTTGGTTGGTAACTTTGGCAGTTTACTTCCGTTATTATCTATAACCTATATGCATTGTTCCTTATGCAAGAGATTAACACTTGGAACCCTGCCATAGCAATGCCATTCATGCTTTACTATGTTTCTGCCTATTTGATATGCTTGTCTTGGAGCAACTGCGAAGGTGATTTGAACCTGACATTTGGTCATTCTTAATGCCAGTTTACTTTATGTGGAAAACCTTGGCATTACCCTACTCTAAATCTGAATGTCTGAAATTCGTATCTCATGCAAAGCAACATCTAGTTGGTTTTAATCTGATATCTGGTAAATATTGGCTTATTCATTTGGCAGCTCAAGTTTTTTGTTATTTGAAACCAGCTGACTTGGTCTTAAATGTGATATCTAAACACAGATTAAGGACAATGGAGCAGGAGGATTAGCATTTCACTTGATGGTTGAACCTAAAATGACAGGCATGTCGACCACGACTAGTGCACGCAAGAGAAGGACCTGCAGCGAGCCAGTATGTGCTTAGTACATGCATCTTATCTTATCTTGTGCTTATTTCTGCTACATGCTGTTATCTGATCTCTACATTGCGTAATACATGTTTGAATAGTTAATTGTTGTAACTATGTTTGCAATGTTACCAGAATGCAGTTTTAATGAAGCAGTCATCATTAGAAGATAGTCGCCAAAAAAGGATCTGTAGCGACCCTGTGCAACATTATGATGTAAGTCTGTGCTTAGTACAAGTTCCATACATTGTCTTATTTATGCAACTTGTTATTATCTTATATCTACATTGCATAATAAATGTTTGCATAGTTCATCGTTTAACTCTTTTTGCATTATTATCAGAATGCAGTTGTGATGAAGCAATCTTCATTAGAAGAGAGGCCCACAAAAAGTTCTGATCTTTCTTCTGATGCATCTTCTCATAGCCGTCAACCTAGACCATTCCTTTCATCAAACAGTAAATATCTCAAGGCTGTACTTTATAAAAGACATGGTATTGCTGCTTTAAGATCTGTAGCTGATATGTTGACAAAGAGTACACAAGATTCAATCAAGGCGATTGCCAAATGTCAACGTGTTATTGATGATGCTAATAGAAGTCCTCAATGATTCTATGTAATTTTTTATTTGGGCACATTAATTGCCTTGTAATTTTCCTAGTTATTTTATTTGTGTATGTAATTGTGTGTATCATTGATATCAGATTTTAGGCTCATGAAATTTAATGCAAGTTGACTAGTCAAACAACTAGGCCCCTACAACAGATTGGGCCGGCCCACTTATTTAGTAGGCCGACCCGGTTACACGATAGTGGGCGCTCCACCTGCTTATTCGGCCGGCCCACTATCTTGTTGGGCCAGCCTACTTGCTATATGGTGGGCCCCACATACTAAATGGGCCGGCCCTTTAAAAGGAAAGTGGGACCCACCTGTGTTTTTGGCCCGGCTATCTTGTTGGGCCGGCCCATTTGCTATATTGTGGACCCCACATACTAAATGGAGCCTTTTAACGGGAACGTGGGACCTTTTGTGTTTGCCGGCCCGTTTTTGTTGGGCCAACCCACTTCTATATGGTGGACCCCACATACTAAATGGCGGCCCTTTAACGGGAAGGTGGGACCCACATGTGTTTTTGGCCGGCCCCTTGCTATATGGTGGACCCCACATACTAAATGGGCGGCCCTTTAACGGAAAGTGGGACCCACCTATGTTTTTGGCCGGCCTTGTTGGGCCAGCCCATTTGATCTATTGTGGACCCCACGTACTAAATGGGCCGATAGCAAGAAAGTGGGACCCACATGCTAATTGGGGCCCACTAACTTCTTGGGCCGGCCCACTTGCTATAAGGTGGACCCCACTTGTTAAATGGGCCGGCCCGATAACGGGAAGTTGGCCCCACATGTCTTGTGGGCCGGCCCTTTAACCTGTTGACCGGTCAAACGAGTGCATTTGGCCCACATGCTTAGTGGGCGGCCCATTTAAGTTTTGACCAGTCAACCTTAGAGGTTAGGCCCGGCCCACGTAACTAATGGACCAGCCCAGCTATATAGTTGACCGGTCAAACTAAGTCAGCTGGCCCGGCCCGCTTAAGACGTGGCAGGCCTCGTGTGGGCCTACCATCTACCACGGGGTTTCGGCGGTTAACGCCCCGCCGTTAACGGTGTCGCCACGTGTCGTTTGCATGACGTCAGCAGTCAACGGGCTCCCGAAAACACTTGTACAACGGTCCGATTTTCCGTGGCGGAAGGGCGCCCAAACGCGACGGACCGAAAAAAACGTCGTAGGACTTTGCCTGACGCAGTTTCGACAACAGAACCCATATCGTCGGGTTAGGCCCATAGGCGACGAAAAATGCCCCTTAGTGGACGATTTTGAGACGTTGTCTATCAGAACTTTTCTTGTAGTGATTGTACCAACATGCATGTCGGATACCTCAGATCTCACTATCAAAAATCTATTGCCAATGCTATGAAATGCATATCCCAGGAAAACACAATCCACGGTTTTTGGTCCAAGCTTGCGCTTCTTGGGTATTGGCACATTTACTTTCGCCAACAACCCCAAGTACGTAAGTAGGAGAGTTTCAACCTTTTCCTTTCCCATTCCTCAAAAGGAGTAATGGTTTTGTTCTTTGTGGGGACACGGTTTAGGACATGACATGCAGTCAATATCGCCTCCCCCACCATGCCTTGGATAGACCCGATGTATCTAACATGGCGTTAACCAAATCAGTTAGAGTACGGTTCTTTCTTTCGGCCACCCCATTTGACTGAGGTGAGTAGGGAGGCGTCCTCTCATGGATAATACCATGTTCCGCACAAAAAGAATCAAACTCGTTGGAAAAATACTCTCCACCACGATCAGACCTTAGCCGTTTAATCTTTCGATCAAGTTGGTTTTCTGCTTCAGCTTTATAGATTTTGAAGTGATTAAAAGCTTCATCTTTAGATTTCAGAAGGTACACATAACAATATCGAGTGGAGTCATCAATTAACGTCATGAAGTATCTTTTCCCACCTTTTGTCAACTCGCCATTCATCTCACAAAGATCTGAATGTATGAGTTCCAGCGGTGCCAAATCTCTTACCTCCGCAGTCTTGTGAGACTTGCGAGGTTGCTTAGCTTGCACACATACTTGGCACTTGGATTTCTTGACAATAGCAAATTTCGGAATTATATTCATATTCGCTAGCCGCGTCATGCACCCAAAATTAATATGACAAAGTCGTGAATGCCAAATATTGGACTCACTATCATTGCTAACATGATTAATAATTTGAGTACATAAGTCTGATAAAGATAAGCGGAACAAGCCTCCGCACTCATAGCCTTTTCCAACAAATTGTCCATACTTAGAAATTACAACTTTATTAGACTCAAAAACCAACTTAAAACCATCTCGACATAGAGCGATCCGCTGACGAGATTCTTATTGATGGAGGGAACGTGCTGCACATTCTTCAGCTGGATGGTCTTCCCCGAAGTAAACTTCAGATTTACCGTACCAACACCATGAACAGAAGCACGTGAGCCGTTTCCCATCAGCACGGAGCAAGTTCTTGCGACCTGATAAGATGAAAACATGGAAACATCAAAACATACATGTGTATTGGCAGCCGTATCAATCCACCAATCAGGAGAGTTACATACTGAAAGGACAGTAGGGGAAATACCATACCCAACGTCCTTCATCTCAGTATCGCCAACAATAACAACATTAGCGGTCTTGTCGTCGTTCCCACGCTTATCATAGCGATTAGGGCAATTAGGAGCCCAATGTCAGGAGCACCACAAACATGGCAATTCCCTTTCTTCTTATAAGGAGTCTTCTTCTTGAAGTTGGTTGAGTGTGAGGCCTTGTTCTTGCCATCAAACTTGCCTGCCCCGGAACCGGTTCATGAGGATTCCAGCGATCCCGCCGAAATCCGCACGATATCGATTCAGAGACGCCCTCCGACACGACGTGCGCGAAGAATCACACACGTGATGCCAGAGGAATTAACACGAGCGGTAACATTACAACAGGATTACAATAGAGCCCACAAGAAACATATATTACAACAACGACTCCAACGAGTCAAGATACAAATAGATACATACAAAGATCCAAATCATACAGAAGATCGAATACGTCCGAGTACGGACAAGATACAAATTGGACTAAGAGTCCTGAAGATAACCAGCGGCGTCCATAACCCTGCCCAGGCCAAGCCGGAAGGGTAACCTTGCTAACGTCGTCATCTTGTACCTGTCAAAGTCGGGCCATCGGTTGCCGACAAAAGGGAGGAAGCAAAAGAGAAAGGGAAAAGGCGAGAGTAAGTACCAAGGAACGAACTCCGGCACGTACTTAGCGAGACTAGAAATGGCTATGCTCGCCGGGCGAATACATATATCGCCTGGGGCTATATGGTAGGTTTAGCGGCAGCAAAACTATAACCAATAGAGACACGCTACAACATCCGTCTACTCAGAGAAGATAAGAGAGCGCATGAGGTAACAGATAAATACTACACAAACATAACCCAGCCAATTACACATATCCCCTTCAACAAAGCGAAGAGGCAATGTAAAAGGCACTCAACGGTGGACAAGTTTTATTAGGTATCGGTTGTAGTAATGCTATATTACTACGCAAGTTATTAGCAGATTATTAACAACAAGTATAAGGTGTAAGTTGTTCTATGATCAAGCTATACAATTCCAAGTCGTCCATAACCGCGGACACGGCTTATCGATAAGATGTACACCCTGCAGGGGTTGCCCAAATGTAACCATACGCATGCTCGAACCCGCATAGCAAGTGCGGAGTCTCACAACAAGACCGTTCCCAGATCTGCAAGAATGCCTAGGGGGGCCACCCAACTAAGCTACCCGTGACGAAGTTCGGCCGTACTCCGAGACGGACCCAGAGGTTGCGTAGGCGTCTAGGCGGGCACTAACGGCCAAGCACTAGATAAGTCGTCTAGCAATTATGCAGTGCAGTACAGAATATAAACACCCGAAGGCAACAGGAAGTAAACACCCGAAGGCAACAGTAATAAATATGCGTGCACCAAATAAAACCAAGGTTGTGGCCCCCTTTTCAACAGACTTGAGAAAAGGTAATGGGTGAGGGGGGTCCCAATAAACGTCCCCACGTACGGGTAGAGCGCTCAATCTCGGAACAGATAACAAGAACTCGGGTCCTAGGGGACATTAGCGAGTCAAAGTTCCGATGCTTTCGCAAAGGGGCTCAGATGCCTCTGCTTACAATTTTAGTTGTTAACAATAAAGTAAAGTGTGAATATCTCCAACAATGATATAGCATGTGATAACCTCCCAACAACCCAACATATCCCGATAACAGATCGAGATAAACAACAGAGCCTAAACACGCCTACGACTCGCAAGGCTCAAACATCAAGCAACGGCTATGGTTAAGGAATGATACATATAGGATTATTATGGTAAACAAGTGGAATAGGAGACGTGACTCGATAAAGAAGCGCAACATAAGGATAGCAATGCGAGGGAGAGTAGGTGAAGAGAAAGGGCTCGCCTGTGAAAGGTTGCAGAAGAACTTGTTGGAGAACTCGTCGTATCTCACAACACCACTTCGCGTTCCTATCCGAGAAGAAGCAAATGCTGGACAAACAACGTATGCAAGTCTTAATACTACGGATAAAGAACCAGCATGCTCAAGATGATATGCATGACATGCAAGGATGGTGCAGTGCATCTTATCCAAATTAAGCGGGATCGGAACCCCGGACAATCAAATTAGGTTGGAGTTGCATTTTCTACCGTCAAAGTTAAGGGTTGATTAGCATGGCAACACATGGCATGGGTGAGCTACATCAATATTAAACGAAGCGGGAAATCCTTAGGCGGATATCCGAAATACTCCGCATATATGTGAGGTGAACATGCATAACTATCAACGGACGACATGATGCGAGATGCAAACAAATGAATGGATGGCATATTCATGTTCCTTGCATTTTTCTGATCAACTTTCATATAGAACACATTTTATTTTGAGTTACCAATTAAAAGTTATTAACATATTAGGTTTTTAGTATTTAAAATATAGAAAACATATTTTATTTTAAATAGAAAAGGGCCCAGATTTGATTTTCGAACGGGGGAAGGACCCCGGGTTAGTTTTGAAAGATCCAGGGGGTTACTGGCAAAACAGACAGGAACATGGACCCCGGGTTAGGTTTTCGGAAACTGCAGGGGCCTAGCTGGAAAAAGATCTAGATCGGATGCAGGAGAAACGATTCTCACCGAAGGGGGACCTAGCCCGTGCGCGCGTGTGGGTCCGCTGCCGTCGGCGCCGGCGTGCGAAGCGTCTTGAGGGCGCACGGAAGGCGCTCGACGAAACGCGCGCGGGAAGTGGTCACCACGGCACAGCCGACGAGTGCGCGGGCGATGTGGGGGTTCCCTGGACGCGCAGGCTTGCGCATACGACGCGCCTCGTCGATGCGGTCCAAGGGGAGGTGGCGCCGCTGACTGGAGGTTGTCGGAGCACCGCCGGCGGGGAGGATCTGCGGCAGCGCGGCCGGCAACACGGTGAAACGGGGGTTCACAGGGAGAGAGAGGAGAGGATGTCCAAGAGGGTAGCATGGTTACCAGGAAGACGATGGTGTGGTCGCCGGTGACGGAGGGGAGCCACGGCCGCCGGAATCGGCGTTTTTCTCGTCGGAGATGAAGAAGGGGAACAGCGAGCTTGCGGTCGATTGGGGAAGCGCGGGGTCGATTCCTTCCGAGGCACGAAAACGGGACGCCGCGTCTTCGGGTGCTCTCGGCGGCGTGCGGGGTGGCCGGAATCGAAGGCGCCGGTGAGTCTGCGGCGGTGGTTCACGGGTTCGCGGAGAAGGAAAAACGAGGGGAAAGAGAGGCGGCGGCGGGTGGGAGGATGAGGAGGGCGCTAGGGTTTGGAGGAGGGAGAGGGGTTAAAAGGGAGAGGGAGCGGGTGGCGCGGTGGTGGGGAGGACCACGGCAGCCTCCTCACGCCATCTGCGTGTTGCTTTGGAGAAGACGACAAGGGAGGGGACGTCCGGTTCAGCTTGGGCCGGGGTGGGCCGGAAGGAAGGAGGGGAAAGAAGGATTGGGCCACGAGGAGAGAAAAAGGCCGGATGGGAGAGAGCCAGGGGAGGAAGAGGATCTGGTTAGGGGTTAGGGTTTATCTTTGTTTTCTTTTTATTAAAACATTCGAATTCAAAACCTGATTCTGTTTTGAATTTGAAACAAAGGTGAGTACTAGATTTTAAAATAGTTTTCAAAATATTTATTTATTGTAACCAAAACAAAACACATTATAATCAAAAACTTCTTTGTTGGAAAAATTAATTATAAAATAGGTGATATGAGGGAGAGAGAGAGAGGTTAGGGTTTTATTTAAAGGAAAATACAAGGGGTTTATAAAATAGTTTTATTTAATAAAATCATGGATGATATGATGCATATGCCATGATGAACTTGGAACGACACGGAAAAACAAGCAGCGGTGAAAAATCTAATATATGGTTTTTCCGGGGCGTTACACCTTTTCCTTCAGATTTGTTCTTGTTCTTGAACTTGTGGGGTTGGAAGTTTTTCTTCTGTACCACATTGGCACTAGAACCTCCCTCAAAATCTCGAGCACGTGTGTCCTTTGCTCTCGCCTTTTCTTCCACATGAAGAGACCCAATGAGATCCGAAACGGAAAACTCTTGTCTCTTATGTTTCAGAGAAGTAGCAAAGTTCCTCCATGAAGGAGGAAGCTTGGCAATAATGCCACCGGCCACAAATTTGTCCGGTAAGGTACACTTAAACTGCTCAAGTTCTTTGGCAAGTGACTGTATCTCATGAGCCTGCTCAACAACGGAGCGCTCATCAGTCATCTTGTAGTCATAGTATTGCTCCATGACATACAATTCAGTGCCAGCGTCCGAGACCCCAAATTTGGCCTCGAGTGCATCCCACGCATCCTTACCATGCTCAAAAGTCATGTACGGGTCAACAATGTTGTCCCCAAGAATGCTGAACAAGGCCGCCTTAAACATGGCATCGACCTTCTCAAACTTTCTGCTCCTCTGCAGAGAGAGGCCCCTCAGGTCTTGCATCTGTGGCGCTAAAACAGCCTAGGTTTGTAAACCATAGAACTGCCTTTGTGCGCCACCTCTTGTAATGCATACCATCAAAGAGGGGAGGTCGAGTAGCGGCAGCAATGCTGCTTGAATTGATTTGCCTATAATCAGGTTTTTGGATTGTTGAATATATAAGCAAATTATCATATGAATTAATCCGAACTAATAATTGATAAATCATGACTACAAAACAGACTAATCATGCACTAACTCATGAACAGCATCACTCTAGTAAGATCTGAAACGACTCTAACAGAAACTGGAGAAACGACGATCAACTTCACAGCAGCGTCGTTGTCGCCCATGTTGAGGTTGCCGAAGAGGTTGTCGATGTCCGGGAAGAAGTTGTCGTTCGGGAACTCGTCGTCCGGACGACGTCGTGCTGCCAGTAGTCGCGCGTCGTGACGTGCGTGACGAGGCGAGGCGAGGCGGGCGGAGGAGGAGGAGTGCGCGGGGGCTCTCTCTCTTCTCACTCACTTACTAGGACTAGAACATCCCACCTTATATACCACTCCAACTCTCTCCCAACTAGCAATATGGGACTAAACTTTAGTCCCACCCCTTGCCATTTCCACATGGGCCAAGAGAATTTCAGAATTTGTATTGAGACATGGGCTAAGGCCCAATACAAAATTCCAGCAATTATTGTCAGGAAAAAACGATTTTGAAGTTACTATGTTGATAGATCTATTGACTCAAAAGTCTTCATTGCGGGATATGGTTCATGTTTGTGCCAATGTTCATTGAAACAAGCGTAGCACCTTGTCTAAGTGGAGTTCAACTAACAGTCTCCACCGAAGTGCAAAATTAAACAGCAAAGCGCCCTAATTGTCAAGTATGTCAAAGCCTCCTGAAAATGATGGTGGTAAATTGTTGAATGTAGATGGGCTGCAGCCCAGTAAGGCAGCCCATGTAGTCTACAATTCCTGAAATCTCAAGGCCCATCACGTTGGCAGCTTGGGACAGCCTTGGGGGACAAAGTTTAGTCCCACATTGCTAGTTGGGAGTGAGTTGGAGTGGTATATAAGGGCTGTTGTTCTAGTCCTTCCAAGTGAGTGAGAATAGAAGGAGCCCTCGCGCACTCCTCCTCCTCCGCCCGCCCCGCCTCGCGTCACCACGCACCGGTTCGTGACCGAGCGTGCATGCTATGCATGCGTCGCGTGCGATACGTCTCCAACGTATCGATAATTTCTTATGTTCCATGCTACATTATTGATGATATCTACATGTTTTATGCATATTATATCGTATTTACGCATTTTCTGGAACTAACCTATTAACAAGATGCGAAGAGCCGATTGCTTTTTTCTGCTGTTTTTGGTTTGAGAAATCCTAGTAAGGAAATATTCTCGGAATTGGACGAAATCAACGCCCAGGTTCCTATTTTGCCCGGAAGCATCCAGAACACCCGAGAGCCGTCAGAGAGGGGCCACGTGGGGCCCACACATGGTGGCGGCGCGGCCCAGGCCCTGGTCGCGCCGCCCTAGTGTCTGGTCCCACCAGACCCCCTCCGAGGCTGCCCTTTCGCCTACAAATAGCCTCCGTCGCGAAACCCCCAGTACCGAGAGCCACGATACGGAAAACCTTCCAGAGACGCCGCTGCCGCGAATCCCATCTCGGGGGATTCAGGAGATCGCCTCCGGCACCCTGCCGGAGAGGATTCATCTCTGGGAGGACTCTACACCGCCATGGTCGCCTCCGGAGTGATGAGTGAGTAGTTCACCCCTGGACTATGGGTCCATAGAAGTAGCTAGATGGTCGTCTTCTCCTAATTGTGCTTCATTGTTGGATCTTGTGAGCTGCCTAACATGATCAAGATCATCTATATGTAATACTATATGTTGTGTTTGTCGGGATCAGATGGATAGAGAATACTATGTTATGGTGATTATCAATCTATTGTTTATGTGTTGTTTATGATCTTGCATGCTCTCCGTTATTAGTAGAGGCTCTGGCCAAGTTTTTGCTCTTAACTCCAAGAGGGAGTATTTATGCTCGATAGTGGGTTCATGCCTTCATTGACACATGGGACAGTGACAGAAAGTTCTAAGGTTGTGATGTGTTGTTGCCACTAGGGATAAAACATTGATTCTATGTCTAAGGATGTAGTTGTCGATTACATTACGCACCATACTTAATGCAATTGCCTGTTGCTTTGCAACTTAATGCGAAAGGGTTCGGATGATAACCTGAAGGTGGACTTTTTAGGCATAGATGCGGTTGGATGGCGGTCTATGTACTTTGTCGTAATGCCCAATTAAATCTCACTATATTTATCATATCATGTATATGCATTGTTATGCCCTTCTCTATTTTGTCAATTGTAATTTGTTCACCCAACATGCTTTTATCTTATGGGAGAGACACCTCTAGTGAACTGTGGACCCCGGTCCTATTCTTTACATCGCATACAATTTACTGCAATTGTTCTTTACTGTTTTCTTCGCAAACAATCATCTTCCACACAATACGGTTAATCCTTTATTACAGCAAGCCGGTGAGATTGACAACCTCACTGTTTCGTTGGGGCAAAGTACTTTGGTTGTGTTGTGCAGGTTCCACGTTGCGCCGGAATCCCTGTTGTTGCGCCGCATCACATTTCGCCACCATCAACCTTCAACGTGCTTCTTGCTCCTCCTGGTTCGATAAACCTTGGTTTCTTTCTGAGGGAAAACTTGCCACTGTGCGCATCATACCTTCCTCTTGGGGTTCCCAACGGACGTGTACATTTATGCGCATCAAGCCTGTTTTCTGGCGCCGTTGCCGGGGAAATGAAGAAAAGCTACACCACAGAGATTTCTAACTCCCACGTCAACTACACGCCAGCAACTGTTTTCTGCGCCGTTGCCGGGGAGATCAAGACACGCTGCAAGGGAGTCTCCACTTCTCAATCTCTTTACTTTGTTTTTGTCTTGCTTTATTTTATTTACTACTTTGTTTGCTGCACCTAAACAAAACACAAAAAAATTAGTTGCTAGTTTTACTTTATTTATTGTCTTGCTCTCTATATCAAAAACACAAAAAAATAGTTACTTGCATTTACTTTATCTAGTTTGCTTTATTTACTGTTGCTAAAATGAATACCCCTGAAAATACTAAGTTGTGTGACTTCACAAACATAAATAATAATGATTTCCTATGCACACCTATTGCTCCACCTGCTACTACAGCAGAATTCTTTGAAATTAAACCTGCTTTACTGAACTTTGGTTATGAGAGATCAATTTTCTGGTGTTAGTTCTGATGATGCTGTTGCCCATCTTAATAATTTTGTTGAACTTTGTGAAATGCAAAAGTATAAGGATGTAGATGGTGATATTATTAAATTGAAAGTGTTTCCTTTCTCATTAAGAGGAAGAGCTAAAGATTGGTTGCTATCTTTGCCTAAGAATAGTATTGATTCATGGACTAAATGTAAAGATGCTTTTATTGGTAGATATTATCCTCCCGCTAAAATTATATCTTTGAGAAGTAGCATAATGAATTTTAAGCAATTAGATATTGAACATGTTGCTCAAGCATGGGAGAGAATGAAAACTTTGGTAAAGAATTGCCCAACCCATGGACTGACTACTTGGATGATCATCCAAACCTTCTATGCAGGACTAAATTTTTCTTCGCGGAATTTATTGGATTCAGCTGCTGGAGGTACCTTTATGTCCATCACCTTGGGGGCGGCTACAAAACTTCTTGATGATATGATGATAAATTACTCTGAATGGCACACGGAAAGAGCTCCACAAGGTAAGAAGGTAAATTCTGTTGAAGAAACCTCTTCCTTGAGTGATAAGATTCATGTGATTATGTCTATGCTTGTGAATGGTAGATCTAATTTTGATCCAAATAATGTTCCTTTAGCTTCATTGGTTGCTCAAGAAGAAAATTTTGATGTGAATTTCATTAAAAATAATAATTTCAACAACAATGCTTATAGGAACAACTCTGGTAATAACTATAGGCCATATCCTTCTGCTAATGGTAATGGTTATGGTAATTCTTATGGGAATTCTTAAAACAATAATAGGAGTGTACCCCCTGGTCTTGAAGCTATGCTTAAAGAATTTATTAGTACACAAACTGCTTTTAACAAATCTGTTGAGGAAAAGCTTGATAAAATTGATATTATTGCTTCTAGAGTTGATAGACTTGCCTCTGACGTTAATCTTTTAAAATTGAAAGTTATGCCTAATAATGATATTGATAATAAGATTACTACTACAGCAAATGCCATCAAGTTAGAATTAATGAGAATATAAGATTAATGGCTGAATTGCGTGCTAGGTGGGATAGAGAAGAAAATGAAAAACTAGCTAAAAAGAATAATGTAGCTAAAGTTTGGACTATTACCACCATTAGTAATGATAATGATTCACATGTTGCTGCACCTCCTACTATCAATGGTAAAATAATTGGTGTTGGCAATGTTTCTACTCCTAGTGCAAAGCGTACAAAACTGCCTGAAATTGCTAAAACTGCTGAAACTGCTTGTGATAAAACTGCTGAAATTTTTTCCAACCTTGGGGACAATGATCCCATTGCTGTAGCTCATAATGATTTAGATTTTGATGATTGTCACATCTCTGAAGTTATAAAGTTCTTACAAAAACTTGCTAAAAGTCCTAATGCTAGTGCTATAAATTTAGCCTTTACAAAACATATTACAAATGCTCTCATAAAAGCTAGAGAAGAGAAACTAAAACTTGAAACTTCTATTCCTAGAAAGTTAGAAGATGGTTGGGAGCCCATCATTAAAATGAAATTCAATGACTTTGAATGTAATGCTTTATGTGATCTTGGTGCAAGTATTTCTGTTATGCCTAAAAAGATTTATGATATGCTTGACTTGCCACCATTGAAGAATTGTTATTTGGATGTTAATCTTGCGATAATGTTAAAAAGAAACCTTTGGGAGGATTGATAATGTGCGCATTACGGTTAACAATAACCTTGTCCCCGTTGATTTTGTTGTCTTGGATATCGAATGCAATGCATCTTGTCCTATTGTGTTGGGAAGACCTTTTCTTCGAACCGTTGGTGTTGTTATTGATATGAGGGAAGGTAATATTAAATATCAATTTCCTCTCAAGAAAGTTATGGAACACTTCCCTAGAAAGAGAATGAAGTTGCCTTTTGATTCTATTATTAGAACAAGTTATGATGTTGATGCTTCTACTCTTGATGTTACTTGATTTACACTTTCTGCCTAGCTGAAAGGCGTTAAAGAAAAGCGCTTATGGGAGACAACCCATGTTTTTACTACAGTACCTTGTTTTATATTTGATTCTTGGAAGTTGTTTACTACTGTAGCATGCTCTGCTTATCATGTTTTTGTGCCAAGTAAAGTTTCTATGTTATAGTTGATGTTATATTTGGGATCGCTGCGCAGAAACAGCATTGCTGTCTGTCACGAATCTGGGCACAAGTCTCTGTAGAAAATTCGAAAAAATCTGCCAATTTAGCGTGATCCTCAGATATGTACGCAACTTTCATTAGTTTTGAGTTTTTCCATTTGAGCAAGTCTGGTGCCATTTTAAAATTCGTCTTTACGGACTGTTCTGTTTTTGACAGATTCTGCCTTTTATTTCGCATTGCCGTATTTGCTATGTTGGATGAATTTCTTTGATCCTGTAGCGACCCCGGATCGGGTAGGATCCAAAGTCCCTGTGATTAAACATGCTAGTCCCTGGATCATTAGCTAGCACTCACAGTCGATGAATAATCATGTAAAACACAAGTCTTTATTACACGATTCGAATAATCCAGAGTACAAATGTTTACAACTTGCATAGCCAAAGGCTAGCTCAATACAACGGAAAACGAAATAACATCTTGGAGTCCCATCAATGCCACAGGCTCGTTGAGTGTAGACTCGCGACCTACGCATTCTCACAAGTCGTCGAATAACCTGCAACATGAAAGGTTGCAGCCACGAGAGTGGTCAATACTTTGAATGTATGGCAAATTACACCAAGAAGAGAAAATTGACTACATCTACATGCAAGGCAGACAAGAGAAGGCTTGAGTTTTATTTGCGTAAAGCCAATTTTTACAAAGTTAAAGAGAGAAAATCTTTTACCCTACTTTGCAAAATTTTGATAAATAATATTGGCCGAGTGGAGCACATGGATATTACACACCAAGTGTCCAAATCAACCTAACACTTGGATATGACACACCAAGTCCCAAACACTTGGATATTACACACCAAGTCCCGAGCACTTGGATATTACACACCAAGGCTCCAAAACCCACCTATGAACGATATTACACACGCCATAGGGTTTTGAAAACTCCTTTGAAAAGAGAGAGGAAATCCTTCAGAGGCTCCATCCTTCAGATGCTCAAATTGTCCTTTTACCGTGGACACGGCTGATCGATCAGGTTAACACTCTCGAGAGGTTGCGCTCTTTACCCACAATTCACAACCAAGCCTTTTTGCCAAAATTCTTCATCTTCATTAAGGCCAGGACGAGGTCACGACGAAGCTTTTTCTTAGCAGCCCCTCTACCTTCCGGATCCGCCCGTGCCCAAAATTCCTCCCAATGGCGGTACCCAGGCGAGGTTTCCCACTAAGTACTTAGCCAAGACAGAGCCCATATTGTATTGTGGTTGCACTGGAAGCTTCTGACATCTGGAACATGGCAGACTTCTTTGATCCTGGGCGGCAGTCCTCCACCAATCTCACACTCGTTGTCCCGTCAAAACCATTCCGCCCAGAAGAAAACTTAATTTTATTTTGAAGGAGACTTTTGGGAGAAAAGTTGCGCTCATAAACAGAGCTCAAGTACTTAGAAAAATTCTTGTTTCGAACCCTTTCGATATTTATATAGCACAAGCATAGTACTTAGAAAAATTTGGGAATTCCTATGGCCATGATATCAAGTGGAAATATTTCTAAGTAATATTTCTACTCATGGCAATCTACAAAATAGCACGCGACTTGCAAAACATTCACCAAGTAAAAAATCTACCAAAACATCCTACACATGCATACTATTCATTTGAAGGAAAAAGACATGCATAGAAAACATGGGACAGACATATGAACAAAGGTGTAACTTGCCTTAGTAATATTTGATGATGATTTCTTCTTTGTGAACTTTCCCGCGCACTCCGAATAAATCTAACGCATAGAAAAATATACACGCAATGAACAACCATTGCAAATAAAGAACCAAATAAAACAATGACACGTAAACAAATACCAAAACATGTAAAACTTGATTTAATTCCAAAAATATTTTAAATTCGCACAAAAACAATTTACAAAAATTATAACATAGGTACACCACAAATATCATTTTCCAAAAGAATTAAATTAATAGGATTTTTATATAACTTTAGATATGTTTGAAATAAGGTTTAAAGCCTAAAATTACAAACATATACGTACTAATGTAATCATAAATTCTAAATTCCAACGCCATATTGTAAATAATAAAATTATAAAACTAACGCAAAAAGAATCGATCAAAACGGAATTACGGTTATTTAACTATGATTTTTCAAAGATTTGGTGTTTTCGCGATTTAGAACTGCGAACATGCTCCGTTGGATTCCGATCTGACGACTCCTGTTGTTGCGTTCTTGGAAGTCTTCAACCTTTAGTAGACCATCATGGCGTCTGCTGCTCCGACGTTGCCCGGTGCGATTCGACCAACTCAATTTTTTTATAGAAAAGGAATAAATACTAACGCAGTGAATTTGATTCAACCGAAACTAAATAGCCAAAACGTATTTGAATTCAAATATTTAGCCTGCAGATTTGATAAAATCTATAATTAGAAAAACTAGTACCATCAGATAGAACTTTTAATTACGAATTCAACTCAAAAAGAATTAACTAAAACGAAGCTCTAGATATTAAGATAAATTTTTGAAGTTGTGATCAGAGAGGGAGCTGCACTCTGGAACCGATCGATCGGTCACTGCCCACGAACAGAGGTTATACCGGTTCAGTTAATTGTCCTAACATGGACCATTGGATTTAGATCTAACTGTCTACAACCACAGCTACCCAACTAAACAACCTATTTAGTCTAATGGTGCTGAGAGACTTACAGCACCCTCGCGTGGTCAAGGACGAGAGGAAGGAGACGGTAGCGGCGAGCTTGGGTGCGGACGATGGCTGCGTTTTCGTGCTTCCCAGACTTGGCGAAGTACTTGACGGGGTCCTCCTCTTCTTCGCGGTGTGGCGTACGTCAACGGCGTCCGTCGGCGTGGTCCTGAGTAGCTGCTAATCTCAGCTGGAGGCTGCGAAGTCCGGCGGAACTCCGGCGACCTTGTGTGCGTGTTCTTCCTTCTGCGGATGAGGAAAAAGGTTAAGAAGATGGAGTAGATCGATCTATGAATCTTGGACAAAGAAGGGAAGGGCGGGTGGTCCTGGAACCTCCTTCGAACTTGGTGGCGGCCGTACTCCGACGAGATCGGAAATCCAACTTTCGGTGATCTAGAGTTTGCAATTTTTTGAAAAAACAGAGAGGGGTCGATGCGGCAGTATATATGGAGGAGTTTTCGTGGAGTAGGGGCAAAGAAATCGGCCGAATCGAGAAGTCTTGCCGGTATTGATTCAGTTACTGGATGAACTCGTATAGGAGATGGTCTCCAGGAAGATGATGACAGGTGGGTCCATGTAATAGGAAAAAAAAATAAACTGAAGGTCATCGATTGGCTGAAGCAATGTGCATGGCCGCTCGTGCATCTGGTCGTGGTTGCCCTGGCCGTTCAGGTACGTGCAGTCTATCTATTCTCTTTTTTTTTTTTGCTTCCCATTTACTTAGGAAAAACTCTAGAGATAATTATTCAATTAAATGTTAAAAACCAAAACATGTAAATTGGACATAGGGAAATCCATTTTCCGCCTGAAATAAAATATACAAACATATTTTATACACTTTGGCTATATAGCTAGTTGTGCATTTTTTTAATAATTTAGGGGATTTTTAGTTTCAATCACTCAATCAATTCAAACATACACGAAATACCAAGCATTAATCCACCATAATTTGAAAAAGTCATTTTATTCCCTCTCTTTATACATTTAGTATGGTTGGGTAATTATTTTAGTTCAAACTAAAGAAGCCAAGTGGTTGAAACAAAATGAATTTTTTATTTGGATAGTCATGTTAATCCACTCATATAAAAAAAACAAAATTTTAAAGCAAGGTTGAGAAAATTCAAACAAGTTGTCAAAAATTTCTTTCCATTCATAATTTCAATCAAAGTCAAACAATTCAATCAAATTTATTTATTAATTTTTAACATTCCAAAATTAGGAAAATTTTGGGATGTTACAGATCCATTAATGTCCAGTAGCTTTGTGCAATGTCCAGAAGTGTTAACAATGATTGTGCTACCTCTGAACATGTGAATTATTAATTGTGCACTAACCCTCTTATGAGTTTGCTTGAAGTTTTGTGTGAAAGAAGTTTTCAAGGGTCAAGAGAGGAGTATGATATACTATGATCAAGAGGTAAAGCTCTAAGCTTGGGGATGCCAGTGGTTCACCCCTGCATATTTTAAGAAGACTCAAGCGTCTAAGCTTGGGGATGCCCAAGGCATCCCCTTCTTCATCGACAACATCATCGGTTCTCCTGAAACTATATTTTTATTCGAGTCACATCTTGTGTTCTTTGCTTGGAGCGTCGGTTTGTTTTTGTTTTTGTTTTGTTTGAATAAAATGGATCCTAGCATTCACTTTGTGGGAGAGAGACACGCTCCGCTGTTGCATATGGACAAATATGTCCTTAGGTTTTACTCATAATGTTCAAGGCGAAGTTTCTTCTTCGTTAAATTGTTATATGGTTGGAATTGGAAAATGCTACATGTAGTAATTCTAAAATGTCTTGGATAATGTGATACTTTGCAATTGTTGTGCTCATGATTAAGCTCTTGCATCATATACTTTGCACCCATTAATGAAGAAATACATAGAGCTTGCTTAAATTTGATTTGCATATTTGGTCTCTCTAAGGTCTAGATAATATCTAGTATTGAGTTTTGAACAATAAGGAAGACGGTGTAGAGTCTTATAATGTTTACAATATGTCTTTTATGTGAGTTTTGCTGCACCGGTTCATCCTTGAGTTTGCTTCAAATAACCTTGCTAGCCTAAACCTTGTATCGAGAGGGAATACTTCTCATGCATCCAAAATCCTTGAGCCAACCACTATGCCATTTGTGTCCACCATACCTACCTACTACATGGTATTTCTCGCCATCCAAAGTAAATTGCTTGAGTGCTACCTTTAAAACTCCATCATTCACCTTTGCAATATATAGCTCATGGGACAAAATAGCCTTAAAAACTATTGTAGTATTGAATATGTACTTATGCACTTTATCTCTTATTAAGTTGCTTGTTGTGCGATAACCATGCTTAGGGGACACCATCAACTACTCTTTGTTGAATATCATGTGAGTTGCTATGCATGTCCGTCTTGTGAAGTAAGAGAGATCTACCACCTTAATGGTTGGAGCATGCATATTGTTAGAGAAGAACATTAGGCCGCTAACTAAAGCCATGAATCATGGTGGAAGTTTCGGTTTGGACATATATCCTCAATCTCATATGAGAATAATAATTGTTGCTACATGCTTATGCATTAAAGAGGAGTCCATTATCTGTTGTCCATGTTGTCCCGGTATGGATGTCTAAGTTGAGAATAATCAAAAGCGAGAAATCCAAAATGCGAGCATTCTCCTTAGACCTTTGTACGGGCGGCATGGAGGTACCCCTTTGTGACACTTGGTTGAAACATGTGCATTGCGAAGATCCGGTAGTCCAAGCTAAGTAGGACAAGGTGCGGGCACTATTAGTATACTATGCATGAGGCTTGCAACTTATAATTTACATAACTCATATGCTTTATTACTACCGTTGACAAAATTCTTTCATGTTTTCAAAATAAAAGCTCTAGCACAAATACAACAATCGATGCTTTCCTCTTTGAAGGACCTTTCTTTTACTTTTATTGTTGAGTCGGTTCACCTATCTCTCCACCTCAAGAAGCAAACACTTGTGTGCTGTGCATTGATTCCTACATACTTGCATATTGCACTTGTTATATTACACACTATCCATGAGATATACATGTTATAAGTTGAAAGCAACCGCTGAAACTTAATCTTCCTTTATGTTGCTTCAATACCTTTACTTTGATTTATTGCTTTATGAGTTAACTCTTATGCAAGACTTATTGATGCTTGTCTTGAAGTACTATTCATGAAAAGTCTTTGCTTTATGATTCAATTTGTTTACTCATGTCATTACCATTGTTTTGATCGCTGCATTCATTACATATGTTTACAAATAGTATGATCAAGATTATGATATGGCATGTCACTTCAGAAATTATCTTTGTTATCGTTTTACCTGCTCGGGACGAGCAGAACTAAGCTTGGGGATGCTGATACGTCTCCAGCGTATCGATAATTTCTTATGTTCCATGCTACATTATTGATGATATCTACATGTTTTATGCACATTATATGTCGTATTTACGCATTTTATGGAACTAACCTATTAACAAGATGCCGAAAGCCAGTTGCTGTTTTCTGCTGTTTTTGGTTTCAGAAATCCTAGTAAGAAATATTCTCGGAATTGGACGAAATCAACGCCCAGGTTCCTATTTTGCCCGGAAGCATCCAGAACACCGAGAAGAGTCGGAGAGGGGCCACGTGGGGCCCACACAAGGTGGCGGCGCGGCCCGGGCCCTGGCGCGCCGCGCCTTGTCTGGTGGCCCCAGGCCCCCTCCGAGGCTGCCCTTTCGCCTACAAATAGCCTCCGTCGCGAAACCCCGTGCAGAGCCACGATACGGAAAACCTTCCGGAGACGCCGCCGCCGCCAATCCCATCTCGGGATTCGGGAGATCGCCTCCGGCACCCTGAGGGGATTCATCTCCCGGAGGACTCTACACCGCCATGGTCGCCTCCGGAGTGATGAGTGAGTAGTTCCCCTGGACTATGGGTCCATAGAAGTAGCTAGATGGTCGTCTTCTCCTAATTGTGCTTCATTGTTGGATCTTGTGAGCTGCCTAACATGATCAAGATCATCTATCTGTAATACTATATGTTGTGTGATACGTCTCCAACGTATCGATAATTTTTTATGTTCCATGCTACTTTATTGATGATACCTACATGTTTTATGCACACTTTATGTCATATTTGTGCATTTTCTGGAACTAACCTATTAACAAGATGCCGAAGTGCCAGTTCTGTTTTTGCTGTTTTTGGTTTCAGAAATCCTAGTAACGAAATATTCTCGAATCGGACGAAATCACCGCCCGAGTTCCTATTTTTCCCGGAAGCTTCCAGATCACCGAAGAGGGGCCAGAGATGGGCCAGGGGGGCCCCACACCACACTTGGGCGCGGGCCAGGGCCTGGCCGCGCCACCTAGTGGTGAGGGCACCCTGGTGCCCCTCCGAGGCTCCCCTTTCGCCTATTTAAAGGTCCTGACCTAAAAACCCTTACGGAGGAAGCCACGATACGCGAAACCTTCCAGAGCCGCCGCCATCGCGAAGCCAAGATCTGGGGGACAGGAGTCTCTGTTCCGGCACCCTGCCGGACGGGGAAGTGCCCGGAAGGCTTCTCCATCGACACCGCTGCCATCTCCACCGCCATCTTCATCACCGCTGCTGCTCATGAAGAGGGAGTAGTTCTCCATCGAGGCTCGGGGCTGTACCGGTAGCTATGTGGTTAATCTCTCTCCTATGTACTTCAATACAATGATCTCATGAGCTGCCTTACATGATTGAGATTCATATGAGTTTGTATCACAATTTATCTATGTGCTACTCTAGTGATGTTATTAAAGTAGTTTTATTCCTCCTGCACGTGTGTAAAGGTGACAGTGTGTGCACCGTGTTAGTACTTGGCGTAGGCTATGATTGTGATCTCTTGTAGATTATGAAGTTAACTATTGCTATGATGGTATTGATGTGATCTATTCCTCCTACATATGCATGAAGGTGACAGTGTGCATGCTATGTTAGTACTTGGTTTAGTCTTTTGATCTATCTTACACTATAAGGTTACTAAAATATGAACATTAATTGTGGAGCTTGTTAACTCCGGCATTGAGGGTTCGTGTAATCCTACGCAATGTGTTCATCATCCAACAAGAGTGTAGAGTATGCATTTATCTATTCTGTTATGTGATCAATGTTGAGAGTGTCCACTAGTGAAAGTCTATTCCCTAGGCCTTGTTCCTAAATATTGCTATATGCTTGTTGTTTCTTTAGTTACTCTTCTGCGTTACTCTGCATGTTTACTTCCCATAATATTACTACAATCAACTGCACGACAGAAGCACTTTTAAGGCGCCATACTACTGCTCATATTCATTCATACCACTTGTATTTCACTATCTCTTCGCCGAACTAGTGCACCTATTAGGTGTGTTGGGGACCACAAGAGACTTCTTGCTTTGTGGTTGCGGGGTTGCATGAGAGGGATATCTTTGACCTCTTCCTCCCTGAGTTCGATAAACCTTGGGTAATCCACTTAAGGGGAAACTTCTTCTTTGTTCTACAAACCTCTGCTCTTGGAGGCCCAACACATCTCTACAAAATAGAAGCACAGTAGACATCAAGCACTTTTAGGCGCCGTTGTAGGGAGGAAAGGTAAAAGGCACTCATACTCCGGTTCCAGGTAACAAGTACTTTTCCGGCGCCATTGTGTGTGTGCTCGAAGCTATTTCCTTTAGACTCTGCTTGCGACATTTGGTTTCTTGTTTACACTAGTTAGGCATAATGGACAACAATGACCTTTTTATTCTATTTCCTGATTTAAGACATGGATGGTTTGATGCGAAAATTAAAAAACCCATGGAACATATTAATATGAATGCTTTGAACACTATTGTTGCTAATGCTATGGAAAATTCTAAGCTTGGGAAAGCTGGCTTTGATGAGCATGATATTTTTAGTCCCCCAAGCATTGAGGAGAAAATTTACTTTGATGATACTTTGCCTCCCATTTATGATGATTATAATGATAGTAGTCTTTTGTTACCACCTGTTATGGAGGATAAATTTGATTATGATTACAATATACCTCCTATATTTGATAGCTACTTTGTTGAATTTGCTTCCACTACAATTAATAAGAATGACTATGCTTATGTTGGGAGTAGTAATTATTTTATGCATGAGACTCATGATAAGAATGTTTTATGTGATAGTTATATTGTTGAGTTTGCTCATGTTGCTACTGAAAATTATTATGAGAGAGGAAAATATGGTTGTAAAAATTTTCATGTTACTAAAATGCCTCTCTATGTGCTGAAATTTTTGAAGCTACACTTGTTTTATCTTCCTATGCTTGTTACTTTGCTCTTCATGAACTTGTTTATTTACAAGATTCCTATGCATAGGAAGCATGTTAGGCTTAAATGTGTTTTGAATTGCCTCTTGAAGCTCTCTTTTGCTTCAAATACTATTTCTTGCGGGTGCATCACCAAAATTGCTGAGCCCATCTTAATGGCTATAAAGAAAGAACTTCTTAGGAGATAACCCATGTGTTTATTTTACTACAGCAATTTTTGTTTTGTTGTGTCTTGGAAGTTGTTTACTACTGTAGCAACCTCTCCTTATCAAGTTTTTGTGCCAAGTAAAGTTTCTATGCTAAAGTTGATGTTATATTTGGGATCGCTGCGCAGAAACAGCATTGCTGTCTGTCACGAATCTGGGCACAGGCCTCTTTAGAAAATTGAAAAAATCTTCCAATTCGAGCGTGATCCTCGGATATGTACGCAACTTTCATTAGTTTGAGTTTTTCCATTTGAGCAAGTCTGGTGCCGCTTTAAATTCGTCTTTACGGACTGTTCATTTTGACAGATTCTGCCTTTTATTTAGCATTGCCTCTTTTGCTATGTTGGATTTATTTCTTTGATCCATTAATGTCCAGTAGCTTTATGCAATGTCCAGAAGTGAAAATAATGTTTGTGTCACCTCTGAACATGTGAATTTTTGATTATGCACTAACCCTCTAATGAGTTTGCTTGAAGTTTGGTGTGAAGGAAGTTTTCAAGGGTCAATAGAAGAGGGTGATATAATGTGATCGAGAAGAGTGAAAGGTCTAAGCTTGGGGATGCCCCGGTGGTTCATCCCTGCATATTTTAAGAAGACTCAAGCATCTAAGCAGGGATGCCCAAGGCATCCCCTTCTTCATCGACAACTTATTAGGTCACTTTTAGTGTTATCTTAACTAAAGTTCATTTGTGTACATGATCACGTATCACTTTCGATAAATAAGAGTGTACTGTTGACAAGCGGTTTCGATGAAGGATTCTGTAAATGCTCACAGACAAGTATTCAGGGGGTTTTGATATTGCAGATAAATAAAGTACAAGTAAATAAAATGCGAGAGAAATAATTGCAGCAAGTGGCCCAATCCTTTTTAGCACAAAGGACAAGCCGGTTTGTTTACTTATAATGACCAAACGTTCCTGAGGACACACGGGGATTTTAGTCTAGTACTTTCGCTTCATGTGGTTTAATAATCTTCATTGTTTTGATAAGTGTTGTGTGGGTGAACCTATGCTAATGCACCGCCCTTCCTAGGACTAATACATACTTGTGATTATACCCCTTGCAAGCATCCGCAACTACAAGAAAGTAATTAAGATAAATCTAACCACAGCCTTAAACTCTGAGATCCTGCGATCCCTCCTGCATCGATATACTAACGGGGCTTAGGTTTCTGTCACTCCGGCAACTCCGCAATTAGCAACCGAATACAAGATGCACTCCCCTAGGCCCATAAATGGTGAAGTGTCGTGTAGTCGACGTTCACACGACACCACTAGAAGAATGACACCACAACTTAAATATCATAACATTGAATATTACTCAACCATAATTCACTACTAGCATTTAGACTTCACCCATGTCCTCAAGAACTAAACGAACTACTCACGAGACATCATATGGAATACAATCAGAGGTGATATGATGATGAATAACAATCTGAACATAAACCTTGGTTCAATGGTTTCACTCAATAGCATCTACAACAAGTATAGAATAACACCGGGAGAGTTTCCCCTATCAAACAATCAAGATTTAACCCGAATTGCTACAGCGATGACGAGGTGCAGCGGTGGTGATGGCGGTGTAGATGGTGGAGATGATGATGATGATGATGGAGATGATGTCCCGCTCGATGACGATGGCGATGGCGTCGATTTCCCCCTCCGGGAGGAATTTCCCCGGCGGATTCCTGCCCGCCGGAGAGCTCTTTTCTCTCTGGTGCTCTCCGCCCCGCAGAGGCGGCTGTAACCCTTCGTGAGGTCCTCTCGTGGCTTAGGTTTTCGGGACGAAGGATACGCGAAGAAAAGGAGGCGAGAGGGGCTGTGGGGCCCCCAGAGCATAGGGTGGCGCGGCCAGGCCATGGGCCGCGCCGCCCTATGGTCTGGGCCCACAGTGGCTCTTCTCCTCTTCCCCTTTTGGCTCCCTCCGTCATCTAGAAAAATAGGAATTTACGTGAAATTCCCTTCCACAGTTGATCTTCCGAAATATTGCGTTGACGGTGCTTTTTCCAGCAGAATCCTGGCTCCGGTGCTTGATCCTCCAATGATGATGAAACATGCAAAATAGATGAAATAACATAAGTATTGTGTCCCAATATGAAATATATCAATGAATAACAGCAAATTATGATACAAAATAGTGATGCAAATTGGACGTATCAACTCCCCCAAGCTTAGACCTCGCTTGTCCCCAAGCGAAACTGAGCTCGATAAACAAGACCACATGTTTATGGAGTGAAGAGTCGATAAATAAAATACGGACAAGAAGCATCATATTCATTCACACAAGACATTCTAGTAAACAACTTCCTCATATAACTCATCTCGAAATAAGTAAAGAGAAATCACAAGTAAAGGTGCATAAGAAATAATTGGTGATGGCAAAAAGAACTACTAACGGATTGTATTTCTAAGCAAAGCTTTCATATTAGAATTTATAAGCCTTCATATTTAAGCATGACATAATCATTGATAACTTCAAAGTCATATTCATTCAGATAAAATTGGTACTAAACAAGAAAGTATAAAAGACATGATTAACTGAATCATAGCATAAATGATTGGTTCACAACAACTCAATTGCTTGCTTGAGATAGAGGGAAATAGGTTTACTGACTCAACATAAAAGTAAAAGATAGGCCCTTCGCAGAGGGAAGCAGGGATTAAATCATGTGCTAGAGCTTTTCAAGTTTTGAAATTATATAAAGAGCATAAAAGTAAGATTTTGAGAGGTGCTTGTTGTTGTCAACGAATGGTAGCGGGCACTCTAATCCCCCTTGCCAAACGAACCTTCAAAGAGCGGCTCCCATGAGGGACGGTATCTCTACCAGCAAGGTAGATCATCCCCTTCTCTTTTGTTTACACATGTATTTTAGTTTTATTAAGGATGACACTCCCCCCAACCTTGGCTTTCTCAATCCATGGCTAACCGAATCCTCGGGTGCCTTCCAACATTCACATACCATGGAGGAGTGTCTATTGCAAAATTAAGTTGCTTACTGATAAATCAGAGCAAAACATGTGAAGAGAATTATTAATGAAAGTTATTAATTGGGGCTGGGAACCCCGTTGCCAGCTCTTTTTGCAAAATTATTGGATAAGCGGATGTGCCGCTAGTCCATTGGTGAAAGTCCGCCCAACAAGATTGAAAGATAAAACACCACATACTTCCTCATGAGCTATAAAACATTGACACAAATAAGGAGTAGTATAGTTTGAATAATTTAAAGGTAGCACATGAAGTATTTACTTGGAATGGCAGAAAATACCATGTAGTAGGTAGGTATGGTGGACACAAATGGCATAGGTTTGGTCTAAGGTTATGGATGTATGAGAAGCATTCCCTCTCGATACAGGTCTTTGGCTAGCAAGGTTTGATAGCAAGCATAAAGGTTGAGGGAAACAAACAAATATACATATGATAGAAACAATCATGCATCTTTCTCATAAGCACAAGCAATTTTAACTTCAGAATACTAAGCATAGAGATAATAGTAATATATCTAAGTGTATTTCTATCTTCTATTAAACATCAAGATGTTGTTGCTATTGACCAATGCTAAGTTTGCCAAAACCAAATAGATTTACTTGATGCTCCCAAAGTGATATCAATACTCATGTCAAGAGTAATCATATAATGGAGATTGCAAACTAAAATAAGGTGTGCAAAAAGTAAATGATAAGACTTCTCATTAATATTCCATAACGATAACTCACACCAACGGATACATAGATAACTAACTAAGAGAGATACTTCCACATTGCATACTATTCCATATAATAACTTCCCTACTCATGATATGACACTACTTGATAGTAAAAGATAAAGGTGGTGGTGATGTGATACCGCGGCACTCCCCCAAGCTTGGAACAAACCAAGGGGATGCCAATACCGATGATGAATTACTCCTTCGGTGATGATGGTGAATCTTTGTCGTCATCAGACTTCCATGGAAGAGGCCCTCCATCAACAAAAGACATCTTGGTCTCCGGAAACCTGAAACTAGCAGCATGACTTATGCGCTTAAACCTGTTTTCATACTCACAGTTTTGATTATGAACATCATAGAGTTGAGCTTGGAGTTTGTTGGTGGTGTCGTGAAGTGAGAAGATATCGTCCCACAGCTTTGCAGTCTCCTTCTTGTGTCCATCAATGAGTTCAGACACAATCTTGTGAAAGATATCCACTTCACGCTCAGCCATCTTCTTGTAGTTGAAAACCTCTTGTTCCAGTTTCTCCATCCTGTCTTCCAAACTCCCTTCTCCCTTAGGACCCTGGACATCTTTGATCTGCAACTCTCCATCCACGAGCCGCAACTCTTTGGGGTGCATCTTCAGCTCGTTCATGTACGGGTTGACGACGTCCTCAAAGAAGCTGTCCTTCTGAGTTCCCGACGAAGACATGATGGATCTAGATCCGAAGCAGATCCTGGCAGAAAACAGCTCGAAACAAAACACGACGAGAAAACGATATTACGGACCTCCAGGGGTCCGGGGGATTATATAGCAAATATTTTTACGACAAAAGGAAGGTTCCAGATCGAACCAGAGTCGGAAAGGGGCGACGAGGCGGCCAGACCATAGGTCGGCGCGGGCCCAGGTCAGGCCGCGCCGGCCTATGGTGGCACGCCCTCGTGCGTCCTTTCCACTCCGTTTCGAACTCGTAATTTTTCATATTTTCTAAAAACAGCAAAAATAATGTTCGGAAAGGTAAACGCGGACTTTTTATTACCTATACTGTTACCTATTCAAAGTCCAGTTCTGGCGGACTGTCAATTTGTCCTTTGATGAAAGCCTCCGGTGTTTCCACTTGAATAATATCAACATCCACATTATAAGAATCACCCGAGATATAATGCTTGAGTCTTTGTCCATTCACCACTTGTGTGGCATTGCCTTGGAGAGAGCTAATTTTAATTGCTCCTGAACGATACACCTCCTCAACAACATATGGTCCTTCCCACTTCGAGAGTAATTTCCCTGCAAAGAATCTGAGACGAGACCGATACAATAGAACTTGATCTCCAACATTAAATTCTCTTTTGATGATCCTTCTATCATGCCATTTCTTAACTTTTTCTTTAAAGAGTTTAGCATTTTCATAAGCTTCACTTCTCCATTCATCTAGAGAACTTAATTGCAACAACCTCTTATTACCGGCTAATTTAGGATCTTTATTTAGTTCTCTAACAGCCCAATAAGCTTTGTGCTCTAGTTCTAGAGGTAAATGACAAGCTTTTCCATAAACCATTTTATAAGGTGACATTCCCATAGGATTTTTATAAGCAGTTCTATAAGCCCATAATGCTTCTTTCAATTTGCTAGGCCAATTCTTTCTAGATTTATTAACAGTCTTACCTAAGATAGCTTTAATCTCTCTATTTGATAATTCTACTTGACCACTAGTTTGAGGGTGATAAGCAGAAGCAATTCTATGATTAATACCATACTTAGCAAGAGTTTTTCTAAAACCTCCATGAATGAAATGAGAACCTCCATCAGTCATAATATATCTAGGTACTCCAAATCTAGGAAATATAATATCTACAAGCATTTTTATAGAGGTCTCACCATCAGCACTTTTTGTAGGTATAGCTTCTACCCATTTAGTAACATAATCAACAGCGACAAGTATATGAGTGTTACCGTCTGAAGAAGGGAAAGGTCCCATGAAGTCGAATCCCCAACAATCGAATGGTTCAATAACAAGAGTATAATTCATAGGCATCTCATTGCGTCTAGAGATATTACCAACTCTTTGACATTCATCACAAGATAAAATAAATTTCCTTGCATCTTTGAAGAGTGTTGGCCAATAAAAACCTGATTGTAGAACCTTTTGCGCGGTTCTATCTCCAGCGTGATGTCCTCCATAAACACTTCCATGACATTTATTCAATATCTCCTGTTGTTCATATTCAGGAACACATCTTCGCATAATACCATCCACTCCTTCTTTATATAAGTGTGGGTCATCCCAAAAATAATGCCTCAAGTCATAAAAGAATTTCCTCCTTTGCTGAGCTGAAAAGGTTGGAGGCAAATACTTCGAAACAATAAAGTTAGCATAATCTGCATACCAAGGGCTCTCTCGCGAGCTCACCTTTATTACAGCCAATTGTTCATTTGGAAAACTATCATTAACATGAACAGGATCATAAGCAATATTTTCCAATCTAGACAAATTATCAGCAACAGGATTATCAGCACCTTTCCTATCTATAATATGTAAATCAAATTCTTGCAACAGAAGTACCCATCTAATAAGCCTTGGCTTAGCATCTTTCTTTGTCATAAGGTATCTAATTGCAGCATGATCAGTATGAATTGTAACTTTCGAATCAACAATATAGGGTCTAAACTTATCACAAGCAAAGACTACAGCTAACAATTCTTTTTCAGTTGTAGCATAATTTCTTTGAGCAGCATCAAGAGTCTTACTAGCATAATGAATAACATTTAATTTTTTATCTACTCGCTGTCCAAGAACAGCGCCTACAGCAAAATCACTAGCATCACACATAATTTCAAAAGGCAAATTCCAATCAGGAGGTTCAACTACAGGAGCAGTTGTTAAGGCTTTCTTTAAAGTTTCAAAAGCTTCCTTACAATCATCATCAAAAACAAAAGGTACATCTTTTTGAAGAAGATTAGTAAGAGGCTTTGAAATTTTAGAGAAATCTTTAATAAATCTCCTATAAAACCCAGCATGACCAAGAACACTACGAATACCTTTAACATCCCTCGGATAGGGCATCTTCTCAATTGCTTCAACTTTAGCTCTATCAACTTCAATACCTCTCTCGGAAATTTTATGTCCCAATACAATTCCTTCATTAACCATAAAGTGGCATTTCTCCCAATTAAGAACAAGGTTAGTTTCTTCACATCTCTGCAAAACTTTATCGAGGTTTCGCAGGCAATTATCAAAAGAATTCCCATAGACAGAAAAATCATCCATGAACACCTCTACAATACTTTCGCAAAAACCATGAAAAATAGCAGACATGCATCTTTGAAAAGTAGCAGGAGCATTACATAAACCAAAAGGCATACGCCTATAAGCATAAGTTCCATAAGGACAAGTAAAAGTGGTTTTCTCTTGATCTTTAGCTTTAACAGCAATTTGTGAAAACCCAGAATAACCATCAAGAAAGCAAAAAATGAGTATTTTTAGATAACCTTTCTAACATTTGATCAATAAATGGTAAAGGGTAATGATCTTTCTTAGTAACTTTATTAACTTTTCGAAAATCAATGCACATTCTATAACCTACAACTATTCTTTGAGGAATAAGCTCATCATTATCATTAGGCACAACAGTCATTCCTCCTTTCTTAGGAACACAATGAACAGGACTAACCCATCTACTATCAGCAATAGGATATATAATACCAGCTTCAAGGAGTTTTAATACCTCATTCCTTACCACTTCCTTCATCTTCGGAATTAGACGACGTTGATGTTCAACAACAGGCTTTGCATCTTCTTCCATATTAATAGCATGTTGGCAAATAGAAGGAGAAATCCCTTTCAAATCATCAAGAGTATAGCCAATAGCTCCTCGGTGTTTCTTCAATATTTCCAATAACCTTTCTTCCTCAACCTCTGAAAGCTTAGAACTAATAATAACAGGATATATTTTCTTATCATCAATATGAGCATATTTAAGATTATCAGGTAAAGGCTTTAAATCAAAAACAGGATCTTCCTTTGGTGGCGGTGTTGTACCCAAATCTTCCACCGGTAAATCATGCTTGAGAATAGGTTGGCGACGAAAAATTTCCTCAAGCTCATCTCTTTCTTTCCTAAAAGCTTCACTTTCACTATTCTCCAAATGTTGCTGCAAAGGATTATTAGGAACAAGAACAATAGATGCACACTGCTCCATTTTAAAATCATTACTAGGCAAGTCAGCTTTATAAGGAGTTTTGGTAAATTTAGAAAAGTTAAATTCATAAGGTTCACCAGCAAATCTGGTCAAAATTTTCTCTTTCTTACAATCTATAATAGCTCCACAAGTATTTAGAAAAGGTCTACCAAAAATGATAGGACAATGATCACTAGCAGCAGAACCAAGTACCAAAAAGTCAGCAGGATATTTAATCTTACCACATAGAACTTCCACATCTCGAACAATACCAATTGGAGAAATAGTTTCTCTATTAGCCAGATGAATAACCACATCAATATCTTCAAGTTCACAAGAACCAATTTCGTGCATAATCTCCGTGTAAAGCTCATAAGGTATAGCACTAACACTTGCACCAATATCACATAAACCATAATAGCAATGATCACCAATTCTAACAGATAGCATAGGAACACTAACTTGTTTGGATTTATTAGGATGTGAAACAATATTAGAAGCATCTTCACAGAAAATAATATGACCATCCTCCACATTTTCAGTCACAAGATCTTTAACTATAGCAACAGCAGGTTCAATTTTAATTTGTTCTTCAGGTTCTTTAGGTTTCTTTTCACTTTTATTAACCGCACTAGATATGACAGAGTACTCCTTCATTTTAGCAGGGAAAGGAGTTTTTTCAATATAAGCTTCAGGAATAACATTATCAACAGTTTCAACCACTACACATTTGTTTACAGATGAATCAACTTTATCTTTATACGGTTCATGATACTTGTCAAAATTCTTCTTAGGCAGTTCATAATGAGAGGCAAAAGCTTTATAAAGATTTGCAACAACTTGAGAATCAAGACCATATGTAGCACTCATATTACGAAATTTATCAGTATCCATAAAAACTTCAATGCATTTATAATCATAAATTATACCTGATTCTCTATCTTTGTCGTTCTCCCATCCTTCAGTATTTTCTTGGATCCGATCAAGAAGGTCTCTTTTAAACTCTTCATTCTTGCGTGTAAATGATCCAGAACAAGAAGTATCCAGCAAGGTCTTGTCTTGAAAAGAAAGTCTTGCATAGAAATTATCAATAATAACATTACCAGGAAGCTCATGAATGGGGCATTTGAGCATTAAAGACTTCAATCTCCCCCAAGCTTGGGCAATACTCTCTCCATCATGAGGCCAAAAATTATATATGCGGTTCCGATCTTTGTGAATTTCACTTGGAGGATAAAATTTGGAATAAAATAAAGGCACAATGTCCTCCCAATCAATAGAATCACCATTCTTCAGCAATTTATACCAGTGCGCCGCTTTACCAGACAGCGATATAGTGAATAGTTTCTTCCTAACTTCATTCATAGAAATACCTGCACATTTGAATAACCCGCATAATTCATGCAAAAACAGTAAATGATCACCAGGATGGACAGTTCCATCCCCTTCATAGCGGTTATCCATAACACGTTCAATAATTTTCATAGGTATTTTATATGGTACTACTTCCTCACCTGGCGCCTCATCCACTACCGTTGCAGTAGTAGTAGATTTCCCAAATAGAAATTGAAGAGAAGATCTCTCCATAATGATTTATAGCAGCAGGCAGAAATAAAATCAGCACAAACAGTAAATTTCCTTACCAATTCCGCTTACCAATAGCGCTTCACTCCCCGGCAACGGCGCCAGAAAATAGTCTTGATGACCCACAAGTATAGGGGGTGTATCGTAGTACTTTCGATAAATAAGAGTGTCGAACCCAACGAGGAGCAGAAGGTGTTGACAAGCAGTTTCGATGAAGGATTCACTGTAAATGCTCACAGACAAGTATTCAGGGGGTTTTGATATTGCAGATAAATAAAGTACAAGTAAATAAAATGCGAGAGAAATAATTGCAGCAAGTGGCCCAATCCTTTTTAGCACAAAGGACAAGCCGGTTTGTTTACTTATAATGACCAAACGTTCTTGAGGACACACGGGGATTTTAGTCTAGTACTTTCGCTTCATGTGGTTTAATAATCTTCATTGTTTTGATAAGTGTTGTGTGGGTGAACCTATGCTAATGCACCGCCCTTCCTAGGACTAATACATACTTGTGATTATACCCCTTGCAAGCATCCGCAACTACAAGAAAGTAATTAAGATAAATCTAACCACAGCCTTAAACTCTGAGATCCTGCGATCCCTCTGCATCGATATACTAACGGGGGCTTAGGTTTCTGTCACTCCGGCAACCCCGCAATTAGCAACCGAATACAAGATGCACTCCCCTAGGCCCATAAATGGTGAAGTGTCGTGTAGTCAACGTTCACACGACACCACTAGAAGAATGACACCACAACTTAAATATCATAACATTGAATATTACTCAACCATAATTCACTACTAGCATTTAGACTTCACCCATGTCCTCAAGAACTAAACGAACTACTCACGAGACATCATATGGAATACAATCAGAGGTGATATGATGATGAATAACAATCTGAACATAAACCTTGGTTCAATGGTTTCACTCAATAGCATCTACAACAAGTATAGAATAACACCGGGAGAGTTTCCCCTATCAAACAATCAAGATTTAACCCGAATTGCTACAGCGATGACGAGGTGCAGCGGTGGTGATGGCGGTGTAGATGGTGGAGATGATGATGATGATGATGGAGATGATGTCCCGCTCGATGACGATGGCGATGGCGTCGATTTCCCCCTCGGGAGGGAATTTCCCCGGCGGATTCCTGCCGCCGGAGAGCTCTTCTCTCTGGTGCTCTCCGCCCCCGCAGAGGCGGCTGTAACCCTTCGTGAGGTCCTCTCGTGGCTTAGGTTTTCGGGACGAAGGAGTGCGCGAAGAAAAGGAGGCGAGAGGGGCTGTGGGGCCCCCAGAGCATAGGGTGGCGCGGCCAGGCCATGGGCCGCGCCGCCTATGGTCTGGGCCCACAGTGGCTCTTCTCCTCTTCCCCTTTTGGCTCCCTCCGTCATCTAGAAAAATAGGAATTTACGTGAAATTCCCTTCCACAGTTGATCTTCCGAAATATTGCGTTCTGACGGTGCTTTTTCCAGCAGAATCCTGGCTCCGGTGCTTGATCCTCCAATGATGATGAAACATGCAAAATAGATGAAATAACATAAGTATTGTGTCCCAATATGAAATATATCAATGAATAACAGCAAATTATGATACAAAATAGTGATGCAAATTGGACGTATCAACTCCCCCCTGGTTCATATGAACACATGTGTTCTTAGCTCATAATGTTCAAGGCGAAGTTTCTTCTTCGTTAAATTGTTATATGGTTGGAATTGGAAAATGCTACATGTAGTAATTGGTAAAATGTCTTGGATAATGTGATACTTGGCAATTGTTGTGCTCATGTTTAAGCTCTTGCATCATATACTTTGCACCTATTAATGAAGAAATACATATAGCTTGCTAAAATTTGGTTTGCATAATTGGTCTCTCTAAGGTCTAGATAATATCTAGTATTGAGTTTTGAACAACAAGGAAGACGGTGTAGAGTCTTATAATGTTTACAATATGTCTTTTATGTGAGTTTTGCTGCACCGGTTCATCCTTGTGTTTGTTTCAAATAACCTTGCTAGCCTAAACCTTGTATCGAGAGGGAATACTTCTCATGCATCCAAAATCCTTGAGCCAAACACTATGCCATTTGTGTCCACCATACCTACCTACTACATGGTATTTCTCCGCCATTCCAAAGTAAATTGCTTGAGTGCTACCTTTAAAATTCCATCATTCACCTTTGCAATATATAGCTCATGGGACAAAATAGCCTTAAAAACTATCGTAGTATTGAATATGTACTTATGCACTTTATCTTTTATTAAGTTGCTTGTTGTGCGATAACCATGCTTCTGGGGAACGCCATCAACTATTGTTGAATATCATGTGAGTTGCTATGCATGTCCGTCTTGTCTGAAGGATCTATCATTTTAGTGGTTGGAGCATGCAAAATTGTTAGAGAAGAACATTGGGCCGCTAACTAAAGCCATGAATCATGGTTGAAGTTTCAGTTTTGGACATATATCCTCAATCCCATATGAGAATAATAATCATTGCTACATGCTTATGCATTTAAGAGGAGTCCATTATCTGTTGTCCATGTTGTCCCGGTATGGATGTCTAAGTTGAGAATAATCAAAAGCGAGAAATCCAAAATGCGAGCTTTCTCCTTAGACCTTTGTACAGGCGGCATGGAGGTACCCCTTTGTGACACTTGGTTGAAACATGGCATTGCGAAGATCCGGTAGTCCAAGCTAAGTAGGACAAGGTGCGGGCACTATTAGTATACTATGCATGAGGCTTGCAACTTGTAAGATATAATTTACATAACTCATATGCTTTATTACTACCGTTGACAAAATTGTTTCATGTTTTCAAAATAAAAGCTCTAGCACAAATATAGCAATCGATGCTTTCCTCTTTGAAAGACCATTCTTTTACTTTTATTGTTGAGTCAGTTTACCTATCTCCCTCCACCTTAAGAAGCAAACACTTGTGTGAACTGTGCATTGATTCCTACATACTTGCATATTGCACTTGTTATATTACTTTATGTTGACAATATCCATGAGATATACATGTTATAAGTTGAAAGCAACCGCTGAAACTTAATCTTCCTTTGTGTTGCTTCAACACCTTTACTTTGATTTATTGCTTTATGAGTTAACTCTTATGCAAGACTTATTGATGCTTGTCTTGAAGTACTATTCATGAAAAGTCTTTGCTTTATGATTCAGTTGTTTACTCATGTCATTACCATTGTTTTGATCGCTGCATTCATCTCATATGTTTACAAATAATACGATCAAGATTATGATGGCATGTCACTTCAGAAATTATCTTTGTTATCGTTTTACCTGCTCGGGACGAGCAGAACTAAGCTTGGGGATGCTGATACGTCTCCAACGTATCGATAATTTCTTATGTTCCATGCTACTTTATTGATGATACCTACATGTTTTATGCACACTTTATGTCATATTTGTGCATTTTCTGGAACTAACCCATTAACAAGATGCAGAAGTGCTGTTCTTTTGCTGTTTTTGGTTTCAGAAATCCTAGTAACGAAATATTCTCGGAATTGGACGAAATCACCGCCCGGGTTCCTATTTTTCCCGGAAGCTTCCAGATCCAGGGCGAGAGAAGGGCCGGGGGGCCCCACACCACACTTGGGCGCGGGCCAGGGCCTGGCCGCGCCAGTGGTGAGGGCACCCTGGTGCCCCTCCGAGGCTCCCCTTTCGCCTATTTAAAGGTCCTGACCTAAAAACCCTTACGGAGGAAGCCACGATACGCGAAACCTTCCCGAGCCGCCACCATCGCGAAGCCAAGATCGGGGACAGGAGTCTCATTCCGGCACCACGGGGAAGTGCACCGGAAGGCTTCTCCATCGACACAGCTGCCATCCACCGCCATCTTCATCACCGTCTTGCTCCCATGAAGAGGGAGTAGTTCTCCATCGAGGCTCGGGGCTGTACCGGTAGCTATGTGGTTAATCTCTCTCCTATGTACTTCAATACAATGATCTCATGAGCTGCCTTACATGATTGAGATTCATATGAGTTTGTATCACAATTTATCTATGTGCTACTCTAGTGATGTTATTAAAGTAGTTTTATTCCTCCTGCACGGTGTGGTGACAGTGTGTGCACCGTGTTAGTACTTGGCGTAGGCTATGATTGTGATCTCTTGTAGATTATGAAGTTAACTATTGCTATGATGGTATTGATGTGATCTATTCCTCCTACATATGCATGAAGGTGACAGTGTGCATGCTATGTTAGTACTTGGTTTAGTCTTTTGATCTATCTTACACTATAAGGTTACTAAAATATGAACATTAATTGTGGAGCTTGTTAACTCCGGCATTGAGGGTTCGTGTAATCCTACGCAATGTGTTCATCATCCAACAAGAGTGTAGAGTATGCATTTATCTATTCTGTTATGTGATCAATGTTGAGAGTGTCCACTAGTGAAAGTCTATTCCCTAGGCCTTGTTCCTAAATACGTTATCGCTGCTTGTTTACTGTTTACTGCGTTACTACTGCTGCGTTACTACGCATGTTTACTTCCCGCAATATTACTACCATCAACTGCACGCCAGCAAGCACTTTTCTGGCGCCATACTACTGCTCATATTCATTCATACCACTTGTATTTCACTATCTCTTCGCCGAACTAGTGCACCTATTAGGTGTGTTGGGGACACAAGAGACTTCTTGCTTTGTGGTTGCAGGGTTGCATGAGAGGGATATCTTTGACCTCTTCCTCCTGAGTTCGATAAACCTTGGGTAATCCACTTAAGGGAAACTTGCTGCTGTTCTACAAACCTCTGCTCTTGGAGGCCCAACACTGTCTACAAGAATAGAAGCGTAGACATCATGTTGTGTTTGTCGGGATCCGATGGATAGAGAATACTATGTTATGGTGATTATCAATCTATTGTTTATGTGTTGTTTATGATCTTGCATGCTCTCCGTTATTAGTAGAGGCTCTGGCCAAGTTTTTGCTCTTAACTCCAAGAGGGAGTATTTATGCTCGATAGTGGGTTCATGCCTTCATTGACACTGGGACAGTGACAGAAAGTTCTAAGGTTGTGATGTGCTGTTGCCACTAGGGATAAAACATTGATTCTATGTCTAAGGATGTAGTTGTCGATTACATTACGCACCATACTTAATGCGATTGTCTGTTGCTTTACAACTTAATACTGAAAGGGGTTCGGATGATAACCTGAAGGTGGACTTTTAGGCATAGATGCGGTTGGATGGCGGTCTATGTACTTTGTCGTAATGCCCAATTAAATCTCCCTATATTTATCATATCATGTATATGCATTGTTATGCCCTTCTCTATTTTGTCAATTGCCCGACTGTAATTTGTTCACCCAACATGCTTTTATCTTATGGGAGAGACACCTCTAGTGAACTGTGGACCCCGGTCCTATTCTTTACATCGCATACAATCTCTGCAATTGTTCTTTACTGTTTTCTTCGCAAACAATCATCTTCTACACAATACGGTTAATCCTTTGTTACGCAAGCCGGTGAGATTGACAACCTCAACTGTTTCGTTGGGGCAAAGTACTTTGGTTGTGTTGTGCAGGTTCCACGTTGGCGCCGGAATCCTGTTGTTGCGCCGCATCACATTTCGCCACCATCAACCTTCAACGTGCTTCTTGGCTCCTCTGGTTCGATAAACCTTGGTTTCTTTCTGCGGGAAAACTTGCCACTGTGCGCATCATACCTTCCTCTTGGGGTTCCCAACGGACGTGTACATTTACGCGCATCAGTCCCTGGCTTCCTACGCGTGTCAACGCGCTCGGGCGCGTGTCCCTGCCTCCTCCTAAGCTATAACAGGAGACAGAACAGATCTGGAGTCTTACGCCCAGAACTCTCTAGCCTGCCTCTCTTACGAAGAAGTTCCTTTTGCTGCGCTATTCTTTAGTCTTCCCCATCCCGGCGACTGCGTGCACAGCCGTCTGATACGTCTCCGACGTATCGATAATTTCTTATGTTCCATGCCACATTATTGATGATATCTACATGTTTTATGCACACTTTATGTTATTCGTGCATTTTCTGGAACTAACCTATTAACAAGATGCCAGTGCCAGTTCTGTTTCTGCTGTTTTGGTTTCAGAAATCCTAGTAACGAAATATTCTCGGAATTGGACGAAATCCCCGAGGTTCCTATTTTGCCGGAAGCATCGAGAACACCGAGAGCCGCCGGAGAGGGGCCACGGGGGCCCACACATGGTGGTGGCGCGCGAGGGCTGCCCCCCGCGCCTGTTGTTGTTTGGCCGCCTCGTCAGCCCTCCGACTCCGCCTCTTCGCCTATATAAAGGTCCCGACCTAAAACCTCGATACGGAAAAGCCACGGTACGAGAAACCTTCGAGCCGCCCGCCATCGCGAAGCCAAGATGCGGGGACTCAACCGGCACGGAGGACGGGAAGTGCCCCGGAAGGCTTCTCCATCGACACCGCTGCCATCTCCACCGCCATCTTCATCACCGCTGCTGTCTCCCATGAGGAGGAGTAGTTCTCCATCGAGGCTCGGGGCTGTACCGGCAGCTATGTGGTTCATCTCTCTCCTATGTAGTTCAATAAAATAATCTCATGAGCTGCCTTACATGATTGAGATTCATATGATGATGCTTGTAATCTAGATGTCATTATGCTAGTCAAGTGGGTTTTACTTATGTGATCTCCGGAGACTCCTTGTCCCACGTGTGTAAAGGTGACAGTGTGTGCACCGTGTGGGTCTCTTAGGCTATATTTCACAGAATACTTATTCACTGTTATGAATGGCGTAGTGAAGTGCTTATTCATATCTCTTTATGATTGCAATGTGTTTTGTATCACAATTTATCTATGTGCTACTCTAGTGATGTTATTAAAGTAGTTTTATTCCTCCTGCACGGTGTAATGGTGACAGTGTGTGCATCCGTGTTAGTACTTGGCGTAGGCTATGATTATGATCTCTTGTAGATTATGAAGTTAACTATTGCTATGATGGTATTGATGTGATCTATTCCTCCTACATGGTGTGAAGGTGACAGTGTGCATGCTATGTTAGTACTTGGTTTAGTCGTGTCGATCTTTCATGCACTCTAAGGTTATTTAAATATGAACATTGAATTATGGAGCTTGTTAAGTCCGGCATTGAGGTTCGTGTAATCCTACGCAATGTGTTCATCATCCAACAAGAGAGTGTAGAGTATGCATCTATCTATTCTGTTATGTGATTAAAGTTGAGAGTGTCCACTAGTGAAAGTCTAATCCCTAGGCCTTGTTCCTAAATGCTATCGCTGCTTGTTTCTTGTTTTACTACGTTACTACTGCGTTACTACTGCTTGTTTACTTCCTACAATATTACTACCATCAAGCTGCACGCCAGTAAGCTATTTTCTGGCGCCGTACTACTGCTCATATTCATTCATACCACTTGTATTTCACTATCTCTTCGCGAACTAGTGCACCTATACATCGACAAGTGTATTTGGTGTGTTGGGGACACAAGAGACTTCTTGCTTTGTGATTGCGGGGTTGCTTGAGAGGATATCTTTGACCTCTTCCTCTGAGTTCGATAAACCTTGGGTAATCCACTTAAGGGAAACTTCTTTGCTGTTCTACAAACCTCTGCTCTTGGAGGCCCAACACATCTACAAGAATAGAAGCACCCGTAGACATCAAGCTATTTTAGGCGTTTCTTGCAGGAGGAAAGGTAAAAGGTACTCACACTCCGGATCTCGGCTACTAAGCTATTTTCGCCGTTGTAAGTACTCGAAGCTATTTCCTTTAGACTCTGCAATTGCGACATTTGGTTTCTTGTTTACACTAGTTAGGCATAATGGACAACAATGACCTTCTTATTCTATTTCCTGATTTAAGACATCGATGGTTTGATGCGAAAATTAAAAAACCCATGGAACATATTAATATGAATGCTTTGAACACTATTGTTGCTAATGCTATGGAAAATTCTAAGCTTGGGGAAGCTGGCTTTGATGAGCATGATATTTTTAGTCCCCCAAGCATTGAGGAGAAAATTTACTTTGATGATACTATGCCTCCTATATTTGATGATGAGAATAATAATGATAGCTACTTTGTTGAATTTGCTCCCACTACAACTAATAAAATTGATTATGCCTATGTGGAGAGTAATAATTTTATGCATGAGACTCATGATAAGAATGCTTTATGTGATAGTTATATTGTTGAGTTTGCTCATGTTGCTACTGAAAGTTATTATGAGAGAGGAAAATATGGTTGTAAAAATTTTCATGTTACTAAAACACCTCTCTATGTGCTGAAATTTTTGAAGCTACACTTGTTTCATATTCCTATGCTTGTTACTTTGCTCTTCATGAACTTGTTTATTTACAAGATTCCTATGCATAGGAAGCATGTTAGACTTAAATGTGTTTTGAATTTGCCTCTTGATGCTCTCTTTTGCTTCAACTTCTATTTCTTGCGAGTGCATCATTAAATGAGCCCATCTTAATGGCTATAAAGAAAGAACTTCTTGGGAGATAACCCATGTGTTTTTTTACTACGTACTTTGTTTTATATTTGTGTCTTGGAAGTTGTTTACTACTGTAGCAACCTCTCCTTATCATGTTTTTGTGCCAAGTAAAGTTTCTATGTTAAAGTTGATGTTATATTTGGGATGCTGCGCAGAAACAGCATTCTGTCTGTCCGAATTGGGAAGAAGTCTCTGTAAAAAAATCATAGAAATCTGCAAATTTACGTGTGTGATCCTCAGATATATACGCAACTTTCATTAGTTTTGAGTTTTCCGTTTGAGCAAGTTAAGTGCCCCTTTCAGATTCATCTTTACGGACTGTTCTTTTGACAGATTCTGCCTTTTATTTCGCATTGCCGCTTTTGCTTTGTTGAATGGGTTTCTTTGTTCCATTAACTTTCAGAAGTTTTGTGCAATGTCCAGAAGTGTAAAGAATGATTGTGTCACCTCTGAACATTTAAATTTTTATTGTGCACTAACCCTCTAATGAGTTTGCTTGAAGTTTGGTGTGAAGGAAGTTTTCAAGGGTCAAGAGAGTATGATATACTATGATCAAGAGGAGTGAAAGCTCTAAGCTTGGGGATGCCCCGTGGTTCACCCTGCATATTTTAAGAAGACTCAAGCGTCTAAGCTTGGGGATGCCCAAGGCATCCCCTTCTTCATCGACAAAGTATCAGGTTCCTTCTCTTGAAACTATATTTTTATTCGGTCACATCTTATGTACTTTACTTGGAGCGTCTACATGTTTTTGTTTTTGTTTTAATAAATGCTTGTGTGGGAGAGAGACACGCTCCGCTGGTTCATATGAACACATGTGTTCTTAGCTTTTAATGTTCATGGCGAAGGTTGAAACTGCTTCGTTAATTGTTATATGGTTGGAAACGGGAAATGTTACATGTAGTAATTGGTAAAATGTCTTGAATAATTTGATACTTGGCAATTGTTGTGCTCATGTTTAAGCTCTTGCATCATATACTTTGCACCTATTAATGAAGAAATACATAGAGCTTGCTAAAATTTGGTTTGCATATTTGGTCTCTCTAAAGTCTAGATAATTTCTAGTATTGAGTTTTGAACAACAAGGAAGACGGTGTAGAGTCTTATAATGTTTACAATATGTCTTTTATGTGAGTTTTGCTGCACCGGTTCATCCTTGAGTTTGCTTCAAATAACCTTGCTAACCTAAACCTTGTATCGAGAGGAATACTTCTCATGCATCCAAAATCCTTGAGCCAACCACTATGCCATTTGTGTCCACCATACCTACCTACTACATGGTATTTCTCGCCATTCCAAAGTAAATTGCTTGAGTGCTACCTTTAAACAATTCAAAAGTTATTACCTCTTATTTGTGTCAATGTTTTATAGCTCATGAGGAAGTATGTGGTGTTTATCTTTCAATCTTGTTGGGAACTTTCACCAATGGACTAGTGGCTTCATCCGCTTATCCAATAATTTTGCAAAAAGAGTTGGCAATGGGATTCCCAGTCCCAAATTAATTAACAAAAATAGACACTCCTCCATGGTATGTGATTGTTGGACGCACCCGAAGGATTCGGTTAGCCATGGCTTGAGAAAGCAAAGGTGGGGAGGAGTGTCATCATAATAAAACTAAAATAAAAAGGCACTCCTTCATGGTATGAGATTGTTGGCAGGCACCGAGGATTCGGTTAGCCATGGTTTGTGAAAGAAAGGTTGGAAGGAGTGCCACCCAAAAATAAAATAAAATGGGAGCCGCTCTTTGAAGGTTTGTCTGGCAAGGGGGTTAGAGTACCCGCTACCATTCGTTGACAACAAAAAACACCTCTCAAAACTTTATTTTTATGCTCTCTTTATGTTTTCAAAATAAAAGCTCTAGCACAAATATAGCAATCGATGCTTTCCTCTTTGAAGGACCTTTCTTTTATTTTTATGTTGAGTCAGTTCACCTATCTCTCTCCACCTCAAGAAGCAAACACTTGTGTGAACTTGTGCATTGATTCCTACATACTTGCATATTGCACTTGTTATATTACTTTATGTTGACAATATCCATGAGATATACATGTTATAAGTTGCAGCATGCTGAAACTTAATCTTCCTTTGTGTTGCTTCAATACCTCTACTTTGAATTATTGCTTTACGAGTTAACTCTTATGCAAGACTTATTGATGCTTGTCTTGAAAGTACTATTCATGAAAAGTCTTTGCTTTATGATTCATTTGTTTACTCATGTCATTACCATTGTTTGGATCGCTGCATTCATTACATATGCTTACAATAGTATGATCAAGGTTATGATGGCATGTCACTTCAGAAATTATCATTGTTATCGTTTTACCTGACGAAGCAGAACTAACTTTAGGGATGCTGATACGTCTCGACGTATCGATAATTTCTTATGTTCCATGCCACATTATGGATGATATCTACATGTTTTATGCACACTTTATGTCATATTCGTGCATTTTGGAACTAACCTATTAACAAGATGCCGAAGTGCCGGTTCTTTTCTGCTGTTTTGGTTTCAGAAATCCTAGTAACGAAATATTCTCGGAATTGGACGAAATCAACGCCTAGGCTCCTATTTTGCCGGAAGCATCCAGAACACCGAAGCGCAGAGAGGGGCCACGGGGGCCCACACATGGTGGTGGCGCGGCGGGCCGCGCCACCTGTTGTTTGGCCGCCTCGTCGGCCCTCCGGCTCCGCCTCTTCGCCTATATAAAGGTCTGACCTAAAACCTCGATACGGAAAAGCCACGGTACAAGAAACCTTCCGGCGCGCCGCATCGCGTAGCCAAGATGCGGGGGACGGGAATCTCTGTTCGGCACGCCGGGACGGGGAAGTGCCCGGAAGGCTTCTCCATCGACACCGCTGCCATCTCCCGCCATCTTCATCACCGCTGCTGTCTCCCATGAGGAGGAGTAGTTCTCCATCGAGGCTCGGGGCTGTACCGGTAGCTATGTGGTTCATCTCTCTCCTATGTAGTTCAATACAATAATCTCATGAGCTGCCTTACATGATTGAGATTCATATGATGATTCTTGTAATCTAGATGTCATTATGCTAGTCAAGTGGGTTTTACTTATGTGATCTCCGGAGACTCCTTGTCCCACGTGTGTAAAGGTGACAGTGTGTGCACCGTGTGGGTCTCTTAGGCTATATTTCACAGAATACTTATTCACTGTTATGAATGGCGTAGTGAAGTGCTTATTCATATCTCTTTATGATTGCAATGTGTTTTGTATCACAATTTATCTATGTGCTACTCTAGTGATGTTATTAAAGTAGTTTTATTCCTCCTGCACGGTGTAATGGTGACAGTGTGTGCATCCGTGTTAGTACTTGGGGTAGGCTATGATTATGATCTCTTGTAGATTATGAAGTTAACTATTGCTATGATGGTATTGATGTGATCTATTCCTCCTACATGGTGTGAAGGTGACAGTGTGCATGCTATGTTAGTACTTGGTTTAGTCGTGTCGATCTTTCATGCACTCTAAGGTTATTTAAATATGAACATTGAATTGTGGAGCTTGTTAACTCCGGCATTGAGGGTTCGTGTAATCCTACGCAATGTGTTCATCATCCAACAAGAGAGTGTAGAGTATGCATCTATCTATTTTGTTATGTGATTAAAGTTGAGAGTGTCCACTAGTGAAAGTCTAATCCCTAGGCCTTGTTCCTTGCTATGCTGCTTGTTCTTGTTTACTACGTTACTCTTTGTTACTCTTGTGTTACTTCCTACAATATTACTACCATCAACTGCACCCAGTAAGCTATTTTCGGCGCCGTACCTGCTCATATTCATTCATACCACTTGTATTTCACTATCTCTTCGCCGAACTAGTGCACCTATACATCTGACAAGTGTATTTGGTGTGTTGGGGACACAAGAGACTTCTTGCTTTGTGATTGCGGGGTTGCTTGAGAGGGATATCTTTGACCTCTTCCTCCCGAGTTCGATAAACCTTGGGTAATCCACTTAGGGAAACTTGCTGCTGTTCTACAAACCTCTGCTCTTGGAGGCCCAACACTGTCTACAAGAATTGAAGCACCCGTAGACATCACCGTCCGGGAGAGCAGGCCTCCGAAACCCAGTCCGTTGAGATCCTGCACCGGGAGGCGGGCGATAAGGTTTTTGGGGAGCGTCTCGGTGCGACTGCTCGCTGCTGCGCGTGCTCTTCTTTGCCGGTTCGACTGCTTCTTCGACGACTCCGACTACACCATGGGCGACATCAACTATTACCATGGTGGTGCTGCTAGTGCAACCTTCACGGTCGCGATGTACGTGCTCTTCCTCTCCTACTTTGCACTGCTAGTTGTTCCATGTTCAGATCTGATGCATGTGCTTAGTCTGATGTGTATGGTTAAGTATGCTTGTGCATCTGTAATGTTGCTTTCGGTAATTAATCTCACCCGAAAATTGCCTAATAATCTAACAATCCAAAAACCTTATTTGCTTAGGCAATTTTCACCGTCTGGTTTTACTGCTGCGCTCAAACCGAGCCCGTTTACGGGTTCTCATTTCAATAGATGGCAGAATAAGACCTTCTTGTGGCTCACTTCTATGGGTGTGCACCGAGTTGCCGAAGGTACTACCAGAGGTCCGCTTACTCCTGAAGAGGATAAAGCGTTCAGGGATGCCACCGTAATCTTTGTGGGTGCCGTCCTAAGTGTGCTTGGAGACAAGTTGGTTGATGCTTATCTGCACATCCGAAATGGGAAGGAACTGTGGGATGCACTGGATGCTAAGTTTGGTGTTGCCGATGCCGGAGGTGAACTGTATGCTATGGAGCAGTTCAATGACTACAGAATGGTTGAGAACCGATCTGTAGTAGAACAGGCTCATGAGATACAGATCATGGCAAAGGAACTTGAGCTCCTCAAGTGTGTGCTACCGAACAAGTTTGTCGCGGGATGCATTGTCGCTAAGCTTCCCCCTTCATGGCGGAACTTTGCCACTTCTCTGAAACATCAGAGACAAACACACTGGAGGAACCGAGGGGCGTTCTGCTGCCAATATGGTACAGAAAAATGCCCACAAGTCCAAGGGAAAGAACAAAGGAGTCTCCCAGACTACCAACTTCAAGAAGAAGGGGAAAACGGAGAAGAAAGATCCTTGCTGGGTGTGTGGCGAGATAGGCCATTGGGCTCATCGTTGTCCACAACGCAAAGGAAAGAAAGGTCAGGCTGGACAGAACTCAACTTCTGTCAACATGGTCATTGGTAACACGGAGGAAGGAACTACAGGGTATGGTAATATATTACCTACTGTTCTTTCGGTGTTTCAGCCCACAGAATGGTGGGTTGATACAGGTGCTAATGTTCATGTGTGTGCTGACATCTCCATGTTTACCTCTTATCAGGCACGAGGTTCCTCAGTAATGATGGGGAATGGGTTACATGCTACTGTTCGTGGTGTTGGCACGGTAGATCTGAAGTTTACTTCGGGAAAGATCATGCAACTGAAGAACGTGTTGCATGTCCCTTCTATCAAGAAGAATCTCGTTCGTGGCTCCCGTCTTATGAAAGATGGGTTTAAGTTGGTGTTTGAGTCCAATAAAGTTGTACTGTCTAAGTATGGAACCTTTGTTGGAAAGGGCTATGAATGTGAGGGAATGTTCCGCTTCTCTCTAGAAGACTTCTGTGATAATGTTGTGAACCATGTAAGCACTAGCGTTAATGAGACTAATGTTTGGCATTCACGACTTTGTCATGTTAATTTCAGTTGTATGTCGTGACTTGCTGATATGAGTTTAATTCCGAAATTCACCTTTGTTAAAGTCTCTAAGTGCCATGCTTGTGTGCAAGCAAAACAACCCCGCAAGCCTCACAAGCCTACGAAGGAAAGAAACTTGGAACCGCTAGAGCTCATACATTCAGATCTATGTGAGATGAATGGTGAGTTGACAAGAGGTGGAAAGAAATATTTTATGACTTTGATTGATGATTCCACTAGGTACTGTTATTTGTATCTTCTGAAAACTAAAGATGAGGCTCTTGAGATCTTTATAATCTACAAGGCTGAAGTTGAAAGCCAACTTAAAAGAAAGATAAAAAGGGTTCGGTCCGATCGTGTGGAGAATACTTTTCTAATGAGTTCAAGTGCGGAACATGGTATAATCCATGAGAGGACGCCTCCCAATTCCCCACAATCCAATGGGATTGCGGAAAGGAAAAACCGTACTCTAACAGATTTGGTTAACGCCATGTTAGATGTTTCGGGTTTATCCAAGGAATGGTGGGGGGGTATATTGACTTCCTGTCATGTCCTAAACCGTGTTCCAACCAAGAATAAAGAGATTACCCCATATGAGGAAAGGGAAAAGAAAAGACCAACACTCTCCTACCTACGTACTTGGGGTTGTTTGGCTAAAGTGAATTTGCCAAACACCAAAAAGCGAAAGCTTGGACAAAAAACCGTGGACAGTGTCTTTCTTGGCTATGCTGCCCATAGCATTGCTTATAGATTTTCGTGGTGAAATATGGAGTGGACGACATGAATGTTGGCACCATCTTTGAGTCAAGAGATGCTACATTCTTTGAGGATATATTTCCTATGAGAGATATGCATGGCATGTCTAGTTGGGAATCTGATCCAATTCATGAAACTCCTATGGAGTCTAGCGAATCTGATGATGAGAGTTCAGATTCTGATGAGGATGACAATGAAGCTCCAACGAGGAGTAAGAGACAAAGAACTGCAAAGTCTTTTGGTAATGATTTCATTGTATATCTTGTGGATGATACTCCCACTACCATTTCAGAAGCTCTCGCATCTCCTGATGCAGACTACTGGAAGGAAGCGGTTCAAAGCGAGATGGATTCCATCTTGGCTAATGGAACGTGGGAGTTAACTGAGCGTCCTTATGGGTGCAAACCTGTATGATGTAAATGGGTATTTAAGAAGAAGCTTCGAGCTGATGGTACTATTGAGAAGTACAAAGCTCGACTTGTAGCCAAAGGCTATACCCAAAAAGAAGGCGAAGATTTCTTCGATACATACTGTCAACACCCGGATTTTTAAGTCCAGATACCTATTATGCCATTCATCGCAATCCCAGGAATATTGTTTTTGCGAGACATAATAGCTTGATATCACAACACATCATTCATTACAACACATAATCGTCTTACAACAAAGGATCACATGATCCGGTCTTATTACAACATAGTGGATCTAGAGATCCTATTACAAAACATAGCGGAGCGAAGTAACGGTCGTGGTCCATCATTCCACGAGCAGCGTTGACGTCGGGGAGCGGTCCTAGTTGTCGTAGACGTTCTGCATCCATCTTCCTCGTCTGCTGTTCACCTTCATAGTCGGCCATTTGAATAGCCGGGGACAAAGCCATGAGTACTTTTAAAGTACTCGCAAACTAATACTAGTGTAAGCACTATCAATTGTGGTAAGGGAAACTAAGCTCTAGGTTTATTTGCATAAAGCCAAGTTTATTTCATAAATATTTAGTAAAGATGCTTGAATCGCTAAACTAACTCAAGTGGGAACATTAGTGTCATTCCCACAACTCTGTTGTGGTTCAGTCAAAGTCACCATTTACCGGTCACAATCCAGTCACCCATGTCACATTTTTGAAAATGGTCTGATGATGAATATCCAATGTCGGTAACCGTGGACAGGCTACTTCGAATAGTTCTACACTCTGCAGAGGTCGTACACTTGTGCCACAATATTTGCAATAATCCGTCAGGGTTAACTGGCCCTGATTTATCATACTCCGTATGCGGACTACCAACCATAACCTTTCACTTATATACCCTAGTACAGGCACCTCTCCCCATGAGCTTGGCCTCCCGGTGAGAACCAACTGTTAACCGGGAACTGCACAGGGCTTGGGCCGGACAATTCACCTCATTCACGTCATATCACTTCTGTAGAGGCAGCCTTCAGCCTAACCCCGATGAAGCTTGTTTAGAGGGAACCCATACTAAAGCACATAAATTTCTAGTTAAGCCCTTACCCATTTTGGGTATTGTGGGGGTACTTTCAAAATTGGAATGGTATCGCATCCGAACCCAACCATCAGTTTTATATCAAAAATCACCATCTTCTCTTGGTCATATTCACCTTCAAAGTCATTCAAGGGAATGAACCATCATTCCAAGGTTTCCACTTCATTTCAAAGTCACATGTTCCCATCTAGAGTAGTCAAATTTTAATTGATTAGCAATAGCAACTATATGAGGGGTGCTATCTAGCCTTGAGTGGTGTCAATCTAAACCAAGTATTGTTCTACTCTGGACCAAGTAAATCATAAATCAAAAAGTACTTTGAAATAAATAAGCCAAGGTAAAAGTAAGTAAAAACATGGGATAGGTAATACATAAAAGTAAAAAGTGATGGTGCCTTTGCTCTTGCAGAGCTAAGAACTTGTTTTAGCAAGGGTTAGCTTGCATTAGTCTAGCTTGCAAGAATATTAGCTTGCTTGTATGGGTAATAGCTTGCATTAATATCAGCTTGCATTAATATCAGCTTGCAAGAGTATTATCTTGCCTTGATTGGTGAGGTGATCAAAGTATTCTTCTTCTTCCTCTTGGTAGAATATCTCCTCCTCTTGATAGTCTCCGGTACTAGCGTCTATAAACGAATACGAGGATACAATCACCAAACAATACTTAAGTACTCTTAATTAGCCTTAGTGGCTCACACAATGATCTAGCATCACTACTTAACATTTACTACCAGATTATGCTAGGGTTTTTTATTTATTAATAGGAAAATAATTTCCTCTCATTGAAAAATGGGGTTAGGGTTTCTCTTTGGTTTGGTGAGAAATAATTTCCTCTCATTGAATCTTCTTAAGATTTAATTTCTCTTATGAATAATATATGACCTAGGTTGACTAAAGTCAACCTCTTCATACTTATCATTTGAGAAAATGATTTAAATGAGGTTCCATACCTCATGCAATTTAATACTAACATGGTAGTATTTTAATGCCACCAATAATTCAATATGAGGTTACCTAGACTATGATCACTACCTCATATTGGATTACTTGAGAACAAGATTTAAATGAGAGGAGTAGCTCTCATATGATTTAACACATAATTGTAACTAATTTACAAGACTATTATTGAGGTGATTTAATATTCTCAACTAACCAGGGATGATCCCATGTTGACCAAGGTCAACACTTCACACTTAGTATTTGAGAAAAGTGAATTAAATGAGATTCATCATCCCATGTGATTTAATTAATTTAAGTATTATTCAGATTTAAGATTTATAAAGGAGCAAGTATGAGCTTAGGAAAGTAAAGGTCAATACATTACTTCCTATTATTTGAGAAAGATAATTTAAATGAGGTGGGCACCTCATATTATTTTAATGACACCTTGCAATGGTTTAATATTATTAATTAATTTAATGTGAGTTTTAAATTGACCATGGGATCTACTTCATATTAATATGGTGGAGGCAAGATTTAAATGAGGCCTAAGTATCTCATATGATTTAATAGATAGGTTTGAAATATTTAAATACTACTTATGAGAATGATTAATTGTTTTCAAATAGAAACCTATGGTTCATTAATATATGTGTTATTAATTCTCATTGAACTATTTGGCTTAATGATTTTAGTGAGAAGCTATGCCTCATATAAGTTAAACTATCCTCTAAATGATTTAAAATCTATCAGTAATTAAGCATGAGACTTACTTGACCAAGGTCAGTACTTTGAGTTAAATTACTTAGGATCACAATTTAAATGAGAGAGAAGCCCTCATACTATTTAAATAATTCTATGTGTATGTATTAAATAGACTAGAAATGGTTCCATAGCCATTATTTAACTCTAGTTCATGATCATGCAAAACAACTATGCTATATTTTTGCATAAACAATTAGCTTAGGTCAAATGTGATTTATTAGAGTTGGAATCAATTAAAAATCATTTCTAGATAATTTCTAATATTTATTTGAAGTTAGAAAAGGCCCTGCCTTGTTATTTTTATCATTTAAATTTAACTACGAATTTGGACATGGGGCCAGTGGCATTATTTAGATAATTTCATGAGCTTTCCAAATATATAAAATTTGTTAAATTTGGTGCAGTAGATTTCAAACTATTTAATTTTGAAGTTGGCACCAGCATTGAATTTAGCTAAAAGGATCAAATCGAATTTGAACTTCGTGGGCCGTGCGGGAAAACAAAATGGGCCGAATGGAATTAAACGGAGAGCAACACAGCCCGTGTGCGCGGGGGCCTCTGACAGTGGGCCACCCGTCGGTGGCTCTGCGAGCGAAGCGGTACGAGCGACGTGATCCATTGGATCAGAACTCGATCGAACGGCGGGGCTTCGTCGTCTCCGACGAGATCCCGCGTGTGGCGGCGTACCTAGGGGGTCGGAGGGCGCTGTGGGTCGGAGGTCGATGGCGAGGTTCGAGGCGACGTTGGCGAGGCGAAGAGGCTCTGGTACAGTGGCGGAACTTGGGGAGGCGCGGATCAATGGCGAGGATCTGCGGGCTCCGGCGGCTCCGAGCTTCAAATTGGGGCGACTCCGGCGATGGCTAGTGAAATTGATCGGTGGAGGAGGCTCAGTGAGAGGAGGGGAGGGAGCTGGTGTGTGGTGATCGTCCCGGAGCGGCCTCCTTTTATAGGTGATCGAGGGTGCCGTGGGTGCTGCGAAGGGGCGGCCATCGCGCGGCGTCTACGGTGAGCGAAGGGGCAAGCTAGGGCGCATGGCGTAGGCGTCGTCTAGGCGGAGCTAATGAGCGACGGCACGGGAAAAGGGGTCTGAGGCGAGCTGGCGATGATGGCGTCCGTGCGGTACCGGCGCGGCATGCGTCGATCATGGCGACGGTCAGGGAGCGTGCGCGAGCTAGGGAGGGTGTCTAGGAGGTAGCTGGGGTAGTGGTGATCATGCTTGCCGGTGAGAGAGGGAGAGGAGGTCGAGCGAGTCCAGGCGAAGGCGTGCAGGCGCGTCCGGGCGTCGTGCGGCGCGCTCACCGCGTGCGTGGACACCGTGGCATGTACTGGGCGCGTGCGTTCTGGTTTCCAGCGTGCAAGGGTGAGGCTCGGCCGTGCACAGGCAGTGTCCTTGTGCACCAGAGATGCTAATTGACAAGGTGTAGGAGAGAGTAGAGGCTTAGATTGCTCGAGTGTATGTGGGTGAGCATGGTGCACGGCATGGTTGCCAAAGTGCTCATGTCCTTGCTTTCCACAGAGCCAAAGTGCTTGGCTTGATGCAGAGAGGGTACAAGGGTGTTGATGATCACCATTGGAAAGGAGTTGAGGCTAAGAACCAGTGTGTAATAGCATGTGTGCCAAATTCAGAATCATGCCTGCAAGGTGTTTGACACAATGGCCGCATGAAAATTTTTGTTGAATTTTGCAATTCTTTTTGGTGGAGCTCAATTATATAATTAATGTGTTGGATTGGTGGTGGTTTGGTTCAATTTGGTGAAGATTTGCAACAATTCAAAATGTGGGTCATCTTCACATAGATTTAAAGTCTCCACTTGTCAAAATCATACTGGTCAACCTGGTCAACAATAGCAGAGATGGTCAACATGAAAGTTGTTGACCTTGCCATGGTCTTGGATGACATGGCACTAGTTGACTAAGTTTAGTTTGAGAATTGAGAAATACAGAGGGGTAAAGTGGGGAACATTTTATAAAATGGCCAAATGACCATTATCACATGTATGTTGATTTTGAGATTTTCTTTGATTTGATTTTGGTTTCTTTGATGCAATTGTGTTTATTTATCATATATAAACATTTTACAAGCAAGAGATCAAGCAATGGTGGCCTTGGTTGAAGATTTGCAATTTGGCATAATGTGTATGTGAGTGAAATTTTGGAATTTTCTCCCCATTTGAATTCTCTTCTTTTGATTTGACTTTTGTTGACTCTAATGTGGTTCCTATTAGTTTAGAAATATTTTAAGAGCATTGAACCCAATTCAAATGGTCTTGTTCAAAGATTTGCAAGTTTGGCCTTAATACATAAGAGGTGATGTGTCAAATTTTAATAAACTTGTGAATTGCTTCCCTTGCTTTACTTAGGCATGGGTTAGGGTCCATTTAATGTTATATTAGGTTTAGAGATGGTTTCACTCCATTTGGTCAAGGTTTGAAGTCATAGGTCAAGGTTTAGTGAATTAGCTATGTGTCACATAGGCTTCTATGCATATGTTGTATTTGAATTTAAATTTGAGTTGGTTTGACCCAATTGGTGTTGTTGAGTGTTGAAATGGTATATGGAGGTGATCCAACCATTCACAACAAGTCCTAGGGTTAATTTTCTTAAATTCCCATATTTGCTATTTTACTCTCATATGCCTCTATGGCATTTTTAGTTTCTTTTTATTTTCTTTGGTTTCAACTTGGAAATGATTTAAGAAGTACTATATAAGGTTTATAAAGCCTTTCCAATCCTTTAAATAAAGTGAAAAGGTCTAGGGTAAAGATTTATAATTATATCCATAGGCACATATGCCTTTTTCTCATTTAATTTCTTTTTATTTTCTTTTATCTAGGATGGTGAGAAGAGGGGTGAGGTTTTAGGGTTTAAGATTATTTCAAATACTAATAACAAACAATCATGGCAATATCACAAGAATTAAGCAAGATTATTATGTACCAATCTTAATTTAATAAAAGTTTTTGTTGGTTCCAAAATTTGGAGCTAGGGAACTTTGTTTATTTTGTGTTGAATTTTCTGGGATGTTACAAACCCTTCCCCCTTAAACAAATCTCGTCCCGAGATTTTAAAGAGTTAGGTTCCTAAGAGAGATTGAGCATTTTGATTTAACGGGAAGGCATACTTGTCGGGTCTGGGGTGCTTCTGAGCTTGATGGCCGTCATGTGGTAAAAATGTCCGTTGTTGTTGTTGGTTCCTTCTACTTGCGGCGCTGTTGCTGGGCAGTGCAGTGGTGTTGGCGGCAATCTTGGCAAGCTTCTTGGGGCATTCCTTGGAGTAGTGGCCCACAACTCCACATTCATAGCAGTTTATAGTTGACTTATCCTTCGGGGTGACGGGGATGGCATTACTTCCAGTTCTCGGGCCAGTGTTGGTGTTGGTGTTGTTCCCATTGTTGTGGTGGCTGTTGGGGTTGCGGTTGTTATTGTTGTTGCCTCCGGGCTTCGAGGTCCTCCGTGGTTATTCTTTATTGGGGCGATAAATCTGCGGGTGGCTTTGTGTTTAGGGGTGAATCCTCCGGATGAGTTATTGCGGTGCTTACGGGTATGGTGGGGTCCATTCGGTTCATCATTCTGCGCTTGCGGTTCTCATTGGCTTGATGCAGCTTTCCTTCCATCTGTATGGCTGAGTCTACGAGGGCTTCGAGGTCAGCGAACGGAATATTCACTAACACAGTTTGCATCTCGTCGTGCAGTCCGTTCAGAAATCTTTCCTTTCTCTTCTCATTTGTGTCGGTCTCGTCCGGGGCGTACCTTGACAGAGTGAGAAACCCGCGGTATTCCACCACGGACATTCTTCCTTGCTTGAGTTCACGGAACTCGTCTCTCATTTTCTTGATTAATCCTTGGGGCACATGGTACTTGCTGAACTTCAGCTTGAAGTCTTCCCATGTCATCATCTGTCCTGCATTCATTGCACGGGCACTAGTCCACAGGCTCTTGCGGGTCCTGACAAGTAGTGGGTGGCAAATAGTACTTTTGCGGCAACTCCGCAACTTCAAGGTTGTTCTCTATTGTCTGGAGCCAGTCATCAACATCCAAGGGCTCTTCGGTTTTGTTGAACTTGGAGGGTTGGTTCTGGAAATTCTTCAGCCTTGACCCAGGGTGATCGTGGTTTCCACGGCCTTGATTGTTACGAGCTAGCTGTTGCAGAGCAGTGATATTGGCCTGCCTTTCAGGGCGTTCGGCCTCTCTGTCTTCCATCATGAGCTGCAGCATCTGCATCATCGTATCTTGGTTTGCGTTGCAATTTGGTGGGGCCATCTGATTATGTAGATATATCATGAGATAAGAGGGAAATTTTCTATGGCTTATTTTGAGTTAAGTTTAAACTTAAACTTAAGATATTTTCAAGATAAATATAACACATATTTTATTTATTCACAACAAACATTACACATTACAAGCTAAAGCACTAAGGGTTTTAAGAACCCTTTTTCCACAATCTACGATACATGGTGCGGGATACAACTCACACCTACGTAAGTGAAGCTAGTGCAACTATTCCTCATTGTTTTCATCCACATCGATGGGAATGATCCCATCCTCTGCAGACTCCAGAAACTCGTAGTCCTCCTCATCAGTGAACTCGTCATCCTCAAAGTCGTTGTCGTCACTCAGGAAGTCATCGCCTTCTTGGATGTCTTCTCCATCCTCCTCCATCTCCTGGATCTGGTCCTGCTGTGTCCGGACAGTCACCTCTAAGGTGCGAATCTTCTCGCGAAGACGGGTGATAGCAGCGACATTCTTGGCGCGCAGCGCAGTGACCGGCGGTCCTTGGCGAGTAGCTGATGGCGTCAGCATGATGAGCCAAAGCCATCTGGGCACGGTGGGAGTGGACACGTGTCAGCTCTAGGTCCTTCCGGGTCTCATGAAGCATAAAGTCCAAATGCTGCACATGAATTTTGAGCACCGGGTGCGAAGAGAGTGCCATGGGCTCTCCCATGGTGTCGTGCCTCGCGAAGTGGGCGAAGCGGCTTCCCCGGAGTGCGGCGATGTTCTGTTCGCACACCCGAGCAAGTCCCTCTGAAGGGCGTGAGCAAGACCGTCCACCCAGCTGTAGGCCTTGAAGGAGGAAAGGATCCTCTCCGAGATGGGAGGTTCCGAACTTCCCTTCAAGTCAGCGGTGATCATCCACTGCTGTTCCCCGGCGGAGTGTTGTGGATCCGGACTCCGTGGGCTAGGGAGGTGGGCGTTCGAGCTTCTCGGACACTAGGTACAAGTCGCGCTCAAACACCAGACTTCCTCCGTTTTCCAGATCGTAGGTCTCCGTCTGGACGTAGGGCTCCATCTGAAAGTGAAATGGATGAGTAAGTTAGAGAGGTGTACAAGTGTGGCAAAATTTTAAATGGATTTATAAGGAGGTGCATGGTTTATTATTTTTAAGAAGATCTGGTAGAGAAGGAAATGAATAAGTTTTTCACAAATACTTCCTTCATTTGTTTTAGAAACTAAAATTTTCGAACGTCCATTCTAACTAGGGTCTCCTAAGGTCAAACAATGGCTCTGATACCAACTTGTCAATACCCGGATTTTTAAGTCCAGATGCCTATTATGCCATTCATCGCAATCCCAGGAATATTGTTTTTGCGAGACATAATAGCTTGATATCACAACACATCATTCATTACAACACATAATCGTCTTACAACAAAGGATCACATGATCCGGTCTTATTACAACATAGTGGATCTAGAGATCCTATTACAAAACATATAGCGGAAGCAAGTAATCGTGGTCCATCAGTTCCACAGCTGTTGACGTCGAGCGGTCCTAGTTGTCGTAGACGTTAACATCCCATCTTCCTCGTACAGCTGTTCACCTTCATAGTCCGGCCATTTGAATAGCCCGGGGACAAAGCCATGAGTACTTTTAAAGTACTCGCAAACTAATACTAGTGTAAGCACTATCAATTGTGGTAAGGGGAAACTAAGCTCTAGGTTTATTTGCATAAAGCCAAGTTTATTTCATAAATATTTAGTAAAGATGCTTGAATCGCTAAACTAACTCAAGTGGGAACATTAGTGTCATTCCCACAACTACTGTTGTGGTTCCAGTCAAAGTCACCATTTCACAATCCAAGTCACCGGTCACATGTCACATTTTTGAAAATGGTCTGATGACGGAACAATATGGCCTTTCCAATCGTCCGTAACCGTGGACACGGCTATTCGAATAGTTCTACACTCTACACTCTGAGAGGTCGTACACTTGTGCCACAATATTTGCAATAATCCGTCGGGGTTAAGCCCTGATTTATCATACTCCGTATGCGGACTACCAACCATAACCTTTCACTTATATACCCTAGTAGGGCACCTCTCCCCATGAGCTTGGCCTCCCGGTGAGAACCAGCTGTTGGGGAGGGGACAGGGCTTCACCTCATTCACCTCATTCACACATCACATCAGCCAGTAACCCCTGAAGCTTGTTTAGAGGGAACCCATACTAAAGCACATAAATTTCTAGTTAAGCCCTTACCCATTTTGGGTATTGTGGGGTACTTTCAAAATTGGAATGGTATCGCATCCGAACCCAACCATCAGTTTTATATCAAAAATCACCATCTTCTCTTGGTCATATTCACCTTCAAAGTCATTCAAGGGAATGAACCATCATTCCAAGGTTTCCACCTCATTTCAAAGTCACATGTTCCCATCTAGAGTAGTCAAATTTTAATTGATTAGCAATAGCAACTATATGAGGGGTGCTATCTAGCCTTGAGTGGTGTCAATCTAAACCAAGTATTGTTCTACTCTGGACCAAGTAAATCATAAATCAAAAAGTACTTTGAAATAAATAAGCCAAGGTAAAAGTAAGTAAAAACATGGGATAGGTAATACATAAAAGTAAAAAGTGATGGTGCCTTTGCTCTTGTAGAGCTAAGCACTTGTTTTAGCAAGGGTTAGCTTGCATTAGTCTAGCTTGCAAGAATATTAGCTTGCTTGTATGGGTAATAGCTTGCATTAATATCAGCTTGCAAGAGTATTATCTTGCCTTGATTGGTGAGGTGATCAAAGTATTCTTCTTCTTCCTCTTGGTAGAATATCTCCTCCTCTTGATAGTCTCCGGTACTAGCGTCTATAAACGAATACGAGGATACAATCACCAAACAATACTTAAGTACTCTTAATTAGCCTTAGTGGCTCACACAATGATCTAGCATCACTACTTAACATTTACTACCAGATTATGCTAGGGTCTTTTTATTTATTAATAGGAAAATAATTTCCTCTCATTGAAAAATGGGGTTAGGGTTTCTCTTTGGTTTGGTGAGAAATAATTTCCTCTCGTTGAATCTTCTTAAGATTTAATTTCTCTTATGAATAATATATGACCTAGGTTGACTAAAGTCAACCTCTTCATACTTATCATTTGAGAAAATGATTTAAATGAGGTTCCATACCTCATGCAATTTAATACTAACATGGTAGTATTTTAATGCCACCCAATAATTCAATATGAGGTTACCTAGACTATGATCACTACCTCATATTGGATTACTTGAGAACAAGATTTAAATGAGAGGAGTAGCTCTCATATGATTTAACACATAATTGTAACTAATTTACAAGACTATTATTGAGGTGATTTAATATTCTCAACTAACCAGGGATGATCCCATGTTGACCAAGGTCAACACTTCACACTTAGTATTTGAGAAAAGTGAATTAAATGAGATTCATCATCCCATGTGATTTAATTAATTTAAGTATTATTCAGATTTAAGATTTATAAAGGAGCAAGTATGAGCTTAGGAAAGTAAAGGTCAATACATTACTTCCTATTATTTGAGAAAGATAATTTAAATGAGGTGGGCACCTCATATTATTTTAATAACACCTTGCAATGGTTTAATATTATTAATTAATTTAATGTGAGTTTTAAATTGACCATGGGATCTACTTCATATTAATATGGTGGAGGCAAGATTTAAATGAGGCCTAAGTATCTCATATGATTTAATAGATAGGTTTGAAATATTTAAATACTACTTATGAGAATGATTAATTGTTTTCAAATAGAAACCTATGGTTCATTAATATATGTGTTATTAATTCTCATTGAACTATTTGGCTTAATGATTTTAGTGAGAAGCTATGCCTCATATAAGTTAAACTATCCTCTAAATGATTTAAAATCTATCAGTAATTAAGCATGAGACTTACTTGACCAAGGTTAGTACTTTGAGTTAAATTACTTAGGATCACAATTTAAATGAGAGAGAAGCCCTCATACTATTTAAATAATTCTATGTGTATGTATTAAATAGACTAGAAATGGTTCCATAGCCATTATTTAACTCTAGTTCATGATCATGCAAAACAACTATGCTATATTTTTGCATAAACAATTAGCTTAGGTCAAATGTGATTTATTAGAGTTGGAATCAATTAAAAATCATTTCTAGATAATTTCTAATATTTATTTGAAGTTAGAAAAGGCCCTGCCTTGTTATTTTTATCATTTAAATTTAACTACGAATTTGGACATGGGGCCAGTGGAATTATTTAGATAATTTCATGAGCTTTCCAAATATATAAAATTTGTTAAATTTGGTGCAGTAGATTTCAAAATATTTAATTTTGAAGTTGGCACCAGCATTGAATTTAGCTAAAAGGATCAAATCGAATTTGAACTTCGTGGGCCGTGCGGGAAAACAAACACGGCCCAGCACACAGCCCGTGTGCGCGGGCCTCCTGACGAGGTGGGAGCCACCCGTCGGTCTTAAGCGAAGACGGTACGGCGACGTGATCCGTTAGAACTCGATCGAACGGTGGGAGCTCGTCGTCTCCGACGAGATCGGCGTCTGGCGGCGTACCTAGGGGGTCGGAGGGCGATGTGGGTCGCCGGAGGTTGATGGCGAGGTTCGAGGCGACGTTGGCGAGAAGAGGCTCCTGGTACAGTGGCGGAACTTGGGGAGGCGCGGATCGATGGCGAGGATCTGCGGGCTCCGGCTCCGAGCTTCAAATTGGGGCGACTCCGGCGATGGCTGGTGAAATTGATCGGTGGAGGAGGCTCAGTGAGAGGAGGGGAGGGAGCTGGTGTGTGGTGATCGTCCCGGAGCGGCCTCCTTTTATAGGTGATCGAGGGTGCCGTGGGTGCTGCGAAGGGGCGGCCATGGCGCGGCGTCTACGGTGAGCGAAGGGGCAAGCTAGGGCGCATGGCGTAGGCGTCGTCTAGGCGGAGCTAATGAGCTTGACGGCACGGAAAAAGGGGGAGGCGAGCTGGCGATGATGGCGTCCGTGCGACCGGCGCGGCCATACGTCGATCATGGCGACGGTCAGGGAGCGTGCGCGAGCTAGGGAGGGTGTCTAGGAGGTAGCTGGGGTAGTGGTGATCATGCTTGCCAGGGAGAGAGGGAGAGGAGGTCGAGCGAGTCCAGGCGAGGCGTGGCGCGTCCAGGGCGTCGTCTGGGCGCGCTCACCGCGTGCGTGGACACGCCGTGGCATGTACTGGGCGCGTGCGTTCTGGTTTCCAGCGTGCAAGGGTGAGGCTCGGCTGTGCACAGGCAGTGTCCTTGTGCACCAGAGATGCTAATTGACAAGGTGTAGGAGAGAGTAGAGGCTTAGATTGCTCGAGTGTATGTGGGTGAGCATGGTGCACGACATGGTTGCCAAAGTGCTCATGTCCTTGCTTTCCACAGAGCCAAAGTGCTTGGCTTGATGCAGAGAGGGTACAAGGGTGTTGATGATCACCATTGGAAAGGAGTTGAGGCTAAGAACCAGTGTGTAATAGCATGTGTGCCAAATTCAGAATCATGCCTGCAAGGTGTTCGACACAATGGCCGCATGAAGATTTTTGTTGAATTTTGCAATTCTTTTTGGTGGAGCTCAATTATATAATTAATGTGTTGGATTGGTGGTGGTTTGGTTCAATTTGGTGAAGATTTGCAACAATTCAAAATGTGGGTCATCTTCACATAGATTTAAAGTCTCCACTTGTCAAAATCATACTGGTCAACCTGGTCAACAATAGCAGAGATGGTCAACATGAAAGTTGTTGACCTTGCCATGGTCTTGGATGACATGGCACTAGTTTACTAAGTTTAGTTTGAGAATTGAGAAATACAGAGGGGTAAAGTGGGGAACATTTTATAAAATGGCCAAATGACCATTATCACATGTATGTTGATTTTGAGATTTTCTTTGATTTGATTTTGGTTTCTTTGATGCAATTGTGTTTATTTATCATATATAAACATTTTACAAGCAAGAGATCAAGCAATGGTGGCCTTGGTTGAAGATTTGCAATTTGGCATAATGTGTATGTGAGTGAAATTTGGGAATTTTCTCCCCATTTGAATTCTCTTCTTTTGATTTGACTTTTGTTGACTCTAATGTGGTTCCTATTAGTTTAGAAATATTTTAAGAGCATTGAACCCAATTCAAATGGTCTTGTTCAAAGATTTGCAAGTTTGGCCTTAATACATAAGAGGTGATGTGTCAAATTTTAATAAACTTGTGAATTGCTTCCCTTGCTTTACTTAGGCATGGGTTAGGGTCCATTTAATGTTATATTAGGTTTAGAGATGGTTTCACTCCATTTGGTCAAGGTTTGAAGTCATAGGTCAAGGTTTAGTGAATTAGCTATGTGTCACATAGGCTTCTATGCATATGTTGTATTTGAATTTAAATTTGAGTTGGTTTGACCCAATTGGTGTTGTTGAGTGTTGAAATGGTATATGGAGGTGATCCAACCATTCACAACAAGTCCTAGGGTTAATTTTCTTAAATTCCCATATTTGCTATTTTACTCTCATATGCCTCTATGGCATTTTTAGTTTCTTTTTATTTTCTTTGGTTTCAACTTGGAAATGATTTAAGAAGTACTATATAAGGTTTATAAAGCCTTTCCAATCCTTAAAATAAAGTGAAAAGGTCTAGGGTAAAGATTTATAATTATATCCATAGGCACATATGCCTTTTTCTCATTTAATTTCTTTTTATTTTCTTTTATCTAGGATGGTGAGAAGAGGGGTGAGGTTTTAGGGTTTAAGATTATTTCAAATACTAATAACAAACAATCATGGCAATATCACAAGAATTAAGCAAGATTATTATGTACCAATCTTAATTTAATAAAAGTTTTTGTTGGTTCCAAAATTTGGAACTGGGAACTTTGTTTATTTTGTGTTGAATTTTCTGGGATGTTACACATACTCACATGTGGCGAGATTGACCACAATTTGAGTACTACTGTCATTGGCTGCCTCACACGGTCTTCTCGTTCATCAAATGGACGTTAAGACGTCTTTCTTAAACGGAGAGTTGGACGAGGAAATTTACATGGAACAGCCTGATGGTTTCGTACTAGAAGGTCAAGAAAGAAAGGTGTGTAAACTAAATAAATCTTTGTATGGTATCAAACAAGCGCCCAAACAATGGCATGAGAAGTTTGAAAGAACTTTAACATCTGTGGGCTTTGTTGTTAATGAAGCCGACAAATGTGTGTACTACCGCCATGGTGGGGGTGAGGGAGTTGTCCTATGTTTGTATGTGGATGACATACTAATTCTTGGGACAAGTCTCAAAGTGATTGAGGAGGTCAAAACCTTCTTATCTCAGTGTTTCGAGATGAAAGATCTTGGAGAAGGTGATGTTATACTAAACATCAAGTTAAGAGATGAGAATAATGGGATTACACTTGTGCAATCTCATTATGTTGAGAAGGTGTTGAGCAGATTTGGCTATGCTGATTGCAAATCTTCTCTCACACCTTATGATCCTAGTGTCTTGCTTCGAAAGAATGAAAAGGCGGCTAGAGATCAGTTGAGATACTCTCAAATCATTGGTTCACTCATGTATTTAGCTTGCGCTACGAGGCCTGATATCTCGTTTGCTGTATGCAAACTTAGCCGGTTTGTGGCCAACCCGGGAGATGATCATTGGCATGCTCTTGAGAGAGTGATGCGCTATCTAAAGGGAACCATGAGTTATGGAATTCATTATACCGGGTATCCAAGAGGACTTGAAGGGTATAGTGATTCTAATTGGATTTCAGATGCTAAAATGAAGGCCACAAGTGGATATGTTTTCACTCTTGGTGGTGGTGCTGTTTCCTGGAAGTCTTGCAAGCAGACCATCTTAACAAGGCCAACTATTGAAGTAGAACTCACAACATTAGATACAGCTATTATCGAAGCGGAATGGCATCGTGAGCTCTTGATGGACTTGCCTATGGTTGAAAAACCAATACCGGCTATCCTCATGAACTGTGATTATCAAAGTGAAAAGTTCTAAGGATAATATGAAAAGTTCCAAACATGTCAAGAGGAGATTGAAGTCTGTCAGAAAACTAAAAAACTTTGGAGTGATAGCATTGGATTATGTCCAAAGTGCTAAGAATCTGGCAGATCCTTTCACAAAAGGACTATCAAGAAATATGATAGACCTTGCATCGAGGGAGATGGGTTTGAGACCCACGTGAGGGTGTAACCCAACCTATGTGATCGGAAATTCCGTGAAGTAGGACCTGGAAAAACAAACCGGAGCAACTGAGTTGAGAGAATAATTTACATACTCCCACTCCGCTGCATATGCAAATGCTCTCATAGTTACTGTAAGGCAGGTTGACAATGTCTTAGTGTGTTCTGTGCGGCTCTTGATGAGCGAAGACGCTGTCCTACAGGGCGATCTTTGAAGAACACACCTATATGAGTGACACTGCTGGTCACAGTGTGGGAGATTTGGGTGAATCTCTAGTAAGCTCATGAAGGGCCGAGGAGTATGACTACTAAGCTCCACCCGAGGGGAAGGCTATGGTAGCCTAGTACCGTGCCGACATTGAGTGAAACTTGCTGCACAAGGCTGACAATTAAAGACATAGTCCATTGTTCAGTTGTAGTCAAGCGTAGCTCCTTGCCTAAGTGGAAGTTCAACTTAACAGTCTCCACTGAAGTGCAGGTATATTAAACAGTGAATGGAACTAATGTGCCATCTGATGTGCATATGAGATCTGGTGGAGGATTGTTGAATGTAGATGGGTTGCAGCCCAGTAAGGCAGCCCATGTAGCCTACAATTCCTGAAATCTCAATGCACATCATGTTGGCAGCTTGGGACAGCCTTGGGGGACAAAGTTTAGTCCCGCATTGCTAGTTGAGAGTGAGTTGGAGTGGTATATAAGAGCTACTGTTCTAGTCCTTCCAAGTGAGTGAGAACAGAAGCCCTCGCGCACTCCTCCTCCTCCGCCCGCCTTGCCTCGTCACACACGTCACGTTTCGTGACTCGAGTTCGAGTCACACTTAAGGAAGTCTAAATTTTTGGTTGGTGCACCAAGCCAGGTTGGGTACGGGTCGACACATGTGCATGCTCGCCGCGTGTCCACAGCTTCCTACGCGTGTCCAACGCGGTCGAGCGCGTGTCACACCTCCTCCCGAGGCTATACCGGGAGACAGAGCAGTTGGAGTCTTACGCCCCGAACTCTCTAGTCCGCCTCTCTTACGAAGAAGTTCCTTTTCTTTGCGCTACTCTCTAGTCTTCCCATCCGGCGGCTGTGTGCACCGGGAGAGCAGGCCTCCGAAACCCCGTCCGTTGAGATCTTGCAGAAGGCGGGCGATAAGGTTTTGGGAGCGTCTCGGGCCTGTTCTTGCTTGTGCTCTTCTTCTTGGGATTGTTGCTTCCTCGCGACTCCGACTACACCATGGGCGACATCAACTATTCGCAAGGTGGTCTTGCTAGTGCGACCTTCGGTCGCGATATACGTCTTTCTCTCCTGCTTTGCGGTGCAACTTGTTTTATGTTGGATCGATGCATGTGCTTAGTCTGATGTATATGGTTAAGTATGCTTGTGCATCTGTAATGTTGCTTTCGGTAATTAATCTCACCCGAAAATTACCAAATAATCTAACAGAAATTCGATGCAAAAAGATACTAACGACGAGGAAAAGCAAGCGGCCACTACCGTCAAAAATCAGGTCAACCTTTTGCGTGTCCATTGTAAAGTCAGCTCCTGCTCAAAGCTCATCTCTCTCTCTTTTTTTTTTTGAAAAAGGCATGACAGAGAGGCAGGTCCTTTTTCGCGGGAGCGTGCGTGCGTGGATAGGTCTCTCTCCGTCCTCCTGGACCTCCTCGCTCGGTAATCCCCATCACCTGATGTCCTACTGCCACTATCGCAGCTTGTTTCTCTCGGTGGGCGTCTTGGCTTCGCGTACTCCGTCGCCGACGACGGGGGAATGGATGGACCACGCCGTGTACAGCAGTGGCCGTGGACGAAAGCGACCATATACGTGCTCTGTGCGCACGCACACGCATCAGCAAAGCACGTGAACAACATCCGGCACATGCACCAGTCACCACATGCGTGTCAGCGCTCGGTTCAGGCAGGCAAACCAAAACGAATCCAGATCAGACAAACTCCACGGCGCCGCCGGAGCTTGCTTAGCTGAATCGAGCAAACAACGAAGGATCAGCCAGACATGCACCGGTACGATCATCATCAACGAATCCTGATCAAAGAAGAAGGACTCCAAGTGGAACCGGCTGATGATCAGTGTTTGTGCCACATTTGGGAGACCGCCAGCATCCACGCAATCAACGGGGCCAATTAAAAACATGGCGTGGAGTTTGATTAGCGCAAGATCAAAGCGGAGTTTGACGAGCGCAACATCGTCGACAAGAAGTAAGCCAAGGTGGTAAGAGCAGCTCCAGCCGTTTCCCCGGCAGGTCCCCAGGACCCTTTTTTTTATCTGGATAGACGAAAACGGTTTAGTCGCGGCCCGGATCCTCGTTTTCGCCCGGATTTGACCTTTCATCCATCCGGCGAGCCCAGGTCATCTCCGGACCCCCGGGAAGCGCTCGGGAAGTTCGGACAAAACGAAAGCGTGGGAAACATAGAAAAAACTCCCCGCGCGGCTGGTGGCCCCGACTTGTCGGCGAGAAAGGCTAATCGTCTTCCGCACGCTGGAAAAGCCTGCCGCCGGCCAGTCTTCGTCGGAAGCGTAGCTTCCACGCGACGAGTTAATGCCGTCGCCTTGAATTCACGCGCGGCTCCCTCTATTTATCGAGGAACTACCACGTCTGGCCGCATTCACCACCGCCGTCTCCCTTCTGTCCCTAGCCCAGTCTTCTCTCCCCAATCCTCCTCCAGCGAGCAATGGTGGACCACGGCGACGACGTGGCGAACGACGGCTTCAGACGACGTTCCCTACACTAGTGGGAGGCGGGACTTCTGCACATGGCGGGCTACCCGGCGCCGCCGGACTTCCGCGCGTCCGGAGGATGGCGCCTGAGCACGGGTGGCGTCCCAATCCCGCCGCTTTCGGTGGGATGCGACTGGAGATGCTCTTGAACTTGCCAAAGTATAATCGGGAACCAAACACCCCTAAATTCATCAAACAACAAAGGATTATCCAGATAAACGATCATCATCATAGTCGGGCTTGGCCGGTGACTGCGCGCCTCCGAAAAGAGACTTCCCCCTTGGATGGTTGTCGTCGTTTTTTTTTGGTTCAAAATATATCTTCGGTGTAGATGAGTGTACAAAATGAAAGCAAAATATTATGTATCCCCGGCTATGTAAAAATGTAAAAAAATTAGATCTAGGGATATAAACTGTGCAAAATTCAAAAGCTACCAGATTTATCAGTATATGCACTTTTGTGTAGGCCGAAACACAAAAGATTTAGCTTCGAATTTTTGCAAGCTGTGCAATGCTTCATTATCAACATGACAACATGACTTTCTTCATTTATAAAAATATTAGAGATTTATTAAAATTTAGATGTATTTCGACATCGAGGTAGTAGATATTTTGTCAAATTTTATCTGCTGTCACACGGCAGTACGGCACAAGATGTGGTGCGGTGCGGTACTGCGAGGTACAGCGGTGAGTGTGATGTCCTGGAGTTACTTTGCCTTCCGGAGACAGATCGACACGTAGTGGCGTGGCGTACCCTTCTTGCAGGAGTACGTACGTAATGTATGTGTGCTGTTTTATTATTGTACTGACAGTGTGTACAGTCTCCGCTCGTCGCTTTTCACGAGCCATAATTACTTGCGTCCGTGCCAGAGTAATTTACACACAAAAAAAACCTTGATAAAAGTTACACAAAATGATTCTCCGGTCAAATTAATTCGCGCCTCTAACTTTTTATGTGGCTCCCTTCGCAAAAACACTACACCTGTCTATGTGACGTTCGTGGGAGCGGCGCCATACATCGTCGGCTGGCAGGCTCGAGTGCGTCACGTATGACAGGATATGTGGCGCTGTTTCCACGGACGTCACATAGATATATGTGATACTCTTGCAAAGAGAACTACACAAAAAAATTAGATACGTGAATAGTTGCCTGGAGGATTCTTTCCCTATTTTTGTGTACCCCCTATCATCGTCTCTGGCCTTAGTATTCCGGGCCGGCTTGCTTTACCTAGCGATTGGGTGAAACTGAAAGTAACTTCACAACTTTCACTTACTTCGTTAGGGACTTGGGGTGCAGGCGCGCAGTGCTGCTTTGAATCTTACAAAAAAGAGGAGTTTGACGGAAAATATTGGTTTTTTCTGAAACAATTTTGTAAACATATAGAACGTTACCATGACCATATAATATTTTTTGTCAGAAAATTTTAACGTTTTAAAATACGTACTAAACAGATTTTTAAAAACAGGTCGAGCATATGCCTCGTCCACGATTTGATACAACAAAGAGGGGTCCATTGACCAGCTGACATGCGGGCTCCATAACAAAGGAAGATGTGTTGTTAACTATTACTCCCTAGTGAGGTGAACTAGTGCTGCCAAACTACTTTGACAGTTTTATATCTCAAGAAAAAAGAAACCTACGATGCTCGGTTAGCTAGTCCATTTTTTTCTAATACACTAACTATCCTAGGACCCTTGGATACATTTTTATTGACGCGATGCTAAACGCGCACCAACTAACGCGAGACCTTCATGCTCCGGAGCTAACAACCAGTGTTCCGGTGCATGTTTAACGTGTTTTGCCATTGTGCATAGAACCCAAGGTCAAAGAATATACGAACACACATGTTTTGAAAGCACAACAAGTCAACTGATTAGTCGGTCAAATATGAACAACAATGTATGTAGCGTGCATCAATGCATGCACTAGTAGAAAAAGGAGATTTAATTATGGTTTTGCAACCGGAACTACAAAATCAGGACTAAATACTCTCGTTAGTGTCGGTTGTAATACAAACCGGGATTAAAATTCCCGCCACGTGTGCTACGGGCGCGCACTGGGGAAGAACCTTTAGTTCCTGTTTGTAACACCAATCGGGCCTAAAAGTTATTTCGTCTATTTTTATCTATTTTTTTAATAATTATTTTTCCACTCCCTCTTTTTTATATTTTTTCGGAATTTCTAATATTTTAGTTATTTGAGAAATTTAGTCTCTAACTACATTTAATCTCTAGTCAAATTACTTACTTGTGGTTAAACTTTTCGCTCGGTCACCCATCCTCCCACTACTCCAGCACTAGCACGCTTAAGATCTGAGTTCCTTTCTGTCCCGCTTTCAACCGCATCCGAATGATAATAGTATCATATCAATCCTATTAACATGTTGGTCACGATGTCACACTTTTTTATTGATTGAATTCCAAATAATTTTTAATAAACAAAAGTAATGATGTAATAATAATCTTGAATAAATTAATAAACAATAAATTTTCAAACTTTTTTGCAAAACCTAAAAGCTGAAAATCTAAAAATTAGCTAACCGGTTAAACCCTAGTGAATTCGAATGTAACTTTATCCCACGATCATTTTGATATGTTATACATTTTTTTTCCAACATCGTATGCAAAAGTTAATGCCATTTTACCTTTTCTAAATATATTTTTGCAAAAAAAGTCAAAATTCAAATTTGTTAATTTCCCTTAATAGTAGGTTGTGTAACATATAGGAATCTCAAAAGATTTTTTTTTGAATTTTCTATTATTTTCTTTTGTATTTTACAAAGATAAAAAAGACGACCCACATCAGGGTGGTGGGGAGCAAAAAAACCTAAAAAGACTTTAGTCCCAGTTGATAATTCCAACCGGACAAAAGGGTTTCGCTCCGGAGGCAGCCTGCCGCAACCCCTTCAGTTCCAGTTGGTAATACCAACCGGGACTAAATGTTCCAAACGAACTGAGACTGGAGGGTTTCGCGGCCCGCGCCGTTCGAACCAGAACTAATGTGGCCTAGTAGTTCCGATTTTAATTTAAACCAGACTAAAATTTTCATAGGCTTCGGACGAAAGCCGTGTTTTCTACTAGTGATGGTACCATGTAGTGTAGGGCATTCTCTCCCCTGTTTTAAAGCATCTCCAACATGCGCGCTATATGTCGCTGCGACCGTGCTATAAATGTTTACCGCCCGCCGCCTCGAATTTTCCCCCACCGGAGGCGCTATACTAGAGCATGTTCGCGAGCGCTAAATATGTTCATCCGCCGGACGCTCCAATATACAGCGCGCAGCGGCGGCGGAAACAACATTTGATCGTATTTGCGTACGGAATAGATCAAACAAAACATGAAAATTAAATGGAAATACAAAATTATATTGCAAACTTCGACGCTACAACCAAATTTATTTTGAAAAATACCCTAAACTACTCGGAATCCCAATCGAAAACCGACGAGCCCGGAGTTTTCGATGACACCGGAGATGTCCACTCGAAAGAGGAGGAGGAGGAGGAGAGGGCGATCATCGACGGGCCGGCGCCGTTTTTCTTCTCCTTTGTCTTCCTCTCAGCCTTCTCCTCCCTCTCCTTCTTCCTTCCCGACAACTTCTCCATCCGCTCCTCGCGATCTACCTTCTTCGCCGCCTTCTCCTCTTCCTCCTTGTCGTAGAAGGCCTTCATCGCAGCGACGTCTTCCCGGAACTGGCGTGCCCACTCGAGGCAGAGCCGCTCGTCGCGCTCTGTGATGATGAGCCGCTGCTCGAGCTCGCGCTGTCGATGCTCGCGCATGACGCCGGAGGCGACAGCGCGAGCGCTTCCGCCTGTTGCCGCGTCCAGACGTCGTCGAAGTTCATCGAGCGGCGGGAGCGGCCGAGGCGCCAGACGACCGCGTCGTAGGCGCGCGCCGCCTCGTGCGCCACCTCGAACGTCCCGAGCCCGATGCGCTCGTCGCCGTTGTGGATCTTGGCGTAGAATGTGCCGTTCGGCCACGCGCGGACGCCGCGGTAGTCGAAGCTCGAGCGACGGCGGGGCGGCATCTTGTCACGAGGCGGAGCGGCGGCGCGGAGCGAGATGGGGGCTGCGAGGCGACACTTGGGCTGTGAATATTCCGGACGGTTAGGTGCGCACGTGCGTGGCGTCTTATAGCGCGCGTGGCTCTCGACACGGCAAGTTTGACGCGCGGGGCAAAACTTTTAGCTCGAAGGGCTTTTTCGTGCGTCCGCTGGAAATTCGCGGCAAATCGGCGGTTAATTTACCGCGTGCGATTTTTGGAGCGGCTGTTGGAGATGCTCTTCTGCAGTGTCACGTTAACGTGTGTAGACCCACACGCGCGCAGAGAGAAGGAAGGCCCGCGGAGCAGAAGGGGGTAAACTTCACCCCTGCGGTGTAGCATGATGCGCCTTTTGACAGACACGTAAACTTACCAGCGATCATCTCGCTCATCCCTTTGCCGTAAAAGCCCATGCTACTTTTATGGCAGAAAGAGAGCACTACGGCCTCGAACCCGAGCATGAAAAAGGGCATTCAGAAAAGAAAAAAATGTGGACTAGCTTGAAGTAGGCTAGCTACCGATTAACCTAGACGCTTAATCCATGATGATTCTCGGAGGCGCTATCATGGCGTAAATTGCACACACGCGCGCACGCCTCGGTTGCTGCACTATCCGCTTTGCTTGTTTTGCGTCGATCCCCTCTTCTCTCGTAGCAGCAGCAGCAGCGCAAGATATCTATCTAGGCAGGTTCCCTTTGGCGATCGCGTCGCAGGATGGCGATCGATATGGCCATAACCTCTAAAGTACCCCTCGATTCGGTGATGGTCGAAAGGTTTAAACAGAAGGATGGACGGATGATGGGTCGCCACCCATTCCGGTGTGGGGTTTTAGCCATCCGTACAGTACAGATATCTGCATGCCTCGTGCAGCGGCGCGATGCGGCCATGCGTCAGGGGAATCTCCGGCCGGCAGCCGCTACAGGCTGACTTTTACATCGCCGGCCGGAAATAACTGCCAGAGTGGCGGACCTACCTTCTTGTGCCTGGAGCTTCAAGAATGAGGAGATGTGCCCTCTCCCGCTGTCCTCGTCCCTCTGATGAGGAGGTCGAGATCATGGCCACGGAGATGGCCCACGTACAGAGGTACCAGGTGGCCGCCTTTGAGCACGAATACAATGTGGCGCATCAAGCGCTGGTGGAGGTGGTCGAGGTGGCGGCGCAGCAGGCTCAGCGGGCGCTGCAGCAGGCGGAGCAAGCGGTGGCCTCTGTGCATCCTAATCGTCTTCCACCAACTGCAAAACCAACTTGGAGAGAACATATCCAACTCTCGAATCACAGTTCAGATCACCAAGCTCGGCATAAAAGGTAGTCCGTTTCGTTGTCCAACTGTCTTGCCGATCGATTACATCAACTATATCTTCCCCATCTTCAATCCTAACATACCCTAGCTTCAAATCATCAAATCGTGACAGTGATACTTCTTGCTCATGGCCCCAAGCTATACTCTCCTCAATTTTTTCCACCCAATTCTACACCGCCTGCTCTTTCATGCTCTGAATTTCTTGGGGATCAATCTCGGTACAATCGACATTCCATTTGAAAATTGTTTCTCTCTCAACTAGCACAGGGGCCCTCGCAAATGCGAGGGCATCACCTTTGGTACTTTAAAATTATTTACTATTTATTTTTATCTTTTACACACAAAAATCATCCCATTTAGCTCTTTGGTTAGTGAAAAGTACACGATCTTTACGTATGCATATATTCCTAAATGCTTAACTTTGAAAATTGTGTACATGAGTTCATTTCCAAGAAATAAAAAATATTATGAAACCATTTTTATGGAAAAAATTTATTATTTTCCCCTAAAGCCTCTAAGCTTATAGATAATCTATATATTTTTTGTGAGATTGCTGGAAATATTTCCCTAGTTTATCTTGATAGGGCAGTGAATACATGTAAATCTTCTTGTAGAAGGAAGAAAAAAAGTTGGTGTTGCTATAATATATAGAAATGTTTGAATCGCTGACTCGCTTCTTTGAGAAGCATTTGAATCGCTGACTCGTTGACGTGTATTCATTTACAACGTTGCTATAATATATAGAAACGTGTTGCCAAAATATTATGAACATCATCACGAGACATTTCTTTGTGGCATGTAGACTTAAATCAGCAAATACATGGGTCCATCCAGCTAGAGTAGTTCAATCTGAGCCGTCCTAAAAGAAATGAATATGAGCTAAACTAAAATTACAGGAATTCACTTGTTCTTATGTACCGTTTTCCTTATTTTTTTTCTCTTTCCGAGGTCATCTTTTTTTAGGCCACACTAGTGGAGAAGAGGCCTTTGGTTCTAAGCAAATAACCCAGTGCAGAACCAAACCGGGACCATTGGGGGCATTAGGCCCGGTTCGTTTTGCCCATGGCGGCCCCACTGGTTCAGAGCCTGTCCTGTAGTGGCCTTTGGACCCGGTTTGTATTACAAACCGGGCCTAAAAGGTGGCGGCAGGCGGCAGAGCGTGTCGGCGTGGGAACCCTTTAGTCTGGTTTGTAATACAAAAGGGTCCAAAGGCCCCACCTCTGGACCCGGTTTGTATTACAAACCGGGACAAAGTCCCAATCTGGCTATATGACCTTGCCCCTGCCCAAATGTGAGCCACACTTGGCCATTTTTTCACTTTCTTCACAAGAGGGTGTATTGCTCTCCTCTCTTCTTCACATGCACAAGAGGTGTTCGATGAAATGCTTAAGAGGATTTACACAATCAAGCCACACTTAACTTGCTTTTTCTTCTTCATCGAGGTTAACAACTTTATCCTTTTCATCTGTAATTGATAAAATGTAATGGTTTTTGATATAATGTTAATTATATCATGCAGATGAATCGGCAATGGATGTACATTGACCGACGGTTTGACGAGTTCACTTCGGGCCTAGAGAATTTCATCGCCGTGGCTGAGGCAAACAAACATGGTGGCTTCATGTATTGTCCATGTGTCGACTGCAAGAATATCGTAAATTACGCTCACTCGAGTGTCATTCACAGCCACCTTCTGCGGGAAGGTTTCATGCCCAGCTACTATTGTTGGACCAAGCACGGAGAAAGGGGTTATGATGGAAGACAATGAAGAAGAGGAAGAGGATGATGACGGTTATCCCAATTTCCCTGAATACGATGATCTGCAGAAGGCAATGAAGACAATGAAGTAGAAGATCAAGAGGCACCAGATGAGCCTGCTGATGATGATCTTGGTCGGGCCATTTCTGATGCAAGGAGAGAATGTGAAACTGAAAAGGAAAGGTTGGCCTTCGACAAGATGATAGAAGATCACAACAAATTGTTATACCCAACTTGCGAAGATGGCCATAAAAAGCTAGGCAACTTGGAATTGTTGCAATGGAAGGCGGAGAACGGTGTCACTGACTCAGGATTTGGAAAGTTGTTGACAATAATTAAGAGGAAGCTTCCAAGGGGTAACGAATTGCCCGCTAGTACGTACGAAGCGAAGAAGATTGTCTGCCCTCTAGGATTAGATGTGCAAAAGATACATGCATGCATTAATGTTGCGTCCTCTACCGCGGTGAGTACGAGAATTTGGATGCATGTCGGTGTGCACTGCATTGCGGTATAAGATCAGACGAGATGACGACCCTGGTGAGGGCGAGCGCCCCAGGAAGAGGGTTCTGCCAAGGTTATGTGGTATGCTCCTATAATACCACTTGAAACCTTGTTCAGAAATAAAGAGCATGCTAGGTTGTTGCGATGGCACAAAGAGGACCGTAAGAAAGACGAGATGTTGAGGCACCTGCTGATGGCTCCCAATGGAGAAAAATCGATAGAGAGTTCCCAAACTTTGCACGGGATGCAAGGAACTTAAGGTTTGGTCTAAGTACAGATGGCATGAATCCTTTTGGAGAGCAGAGCTGCAGCCATAGCACCTGGCTTGTGACTCTTTGTATATATAACCTTCCTCCTTGGTTGTGCATGAAGCGGAAGTTCATTATGATGCCGGTGCTCATACAAGGCCCGAAGCAACCCGGGAACGACATTGATGTGTACTGAAGCCATTAGTCGAAGAACTTCTACAGCTGTGGTCCCTAGCAGGTGTACGTGTGTGGGACGAGCACAAGCGGGAGGAATTTGACCTAAGAGCGCTGCTTTTCGTAACCATCAATGACTGGCTGCTCTTGGTAACATTTCGGGACAGTCAAACAAGGGATACAATGCATGCACACATTGTTTACATGAGCTCGAAGGTGATTATTTGGAAAAGGTCAGAAGGTCGTGTACCGGGGGCATCGTCGATTTCTTAGGATTACCCATCCCGTAAGAAAGAAAGGCAAGCATTACAACGGTGAGGCTGATCACCGGAGGAAGCCTCCCCATCGTGATGGTGTTGATATATTTGGTATGGTCAAGGATCTAGATGTAATATTTGGAAAGGGTCCTGGCGGACGGTCTGTTCCGAATGACGATGCCGGACACGCGCCCATGTGGAAGAAGAAATCTATATTTTGGGATCTACCCTATTGGAAAGTCTTAGAGGTCCGCTCTTCAATCGATGTGATGCACGTGACGAAGAATCTTTGCGTGAACCTGCTAGGCTTTCTGGGCGTGTACGGGAAGACAAAAGATACACCAGAAGCACGGGAGGACCAACAACGTTGGAAAGACCCCAAAAATCTGCATGAGAGAGTTAAAGGACGTCATTTATCCAGCTACGCTCTTACAAAAGCAGAGAAGGAAATATTTTTGAATGTCTGAGCAGTATCAAGGTCTCGCTTCTCCTCCAATATAAAGGGAATAATAAATATGGAGAAGAAAACACTGAAGTCTCATGACTGTCACGTGATAATGACACGGTTGCTTCCGATTGCATTGAGGGGGCTTCTACCGGAAAATGTTCGACTGCCCATTGTGAAGCTATGTGCATTCCTCAATGCAATTTCGAGAAGGTAATAAATCCAGAAATTCTACCGAGGTTGCAGAATGATGTGGTCCAATGTCGGTTAGTTTGGAGCTGGTGTTCCCACCATCCTTCTTCAATATTATGACACATCTCCTCGTTCACAGTCGATGAGATTTCCATTCTCGGTCCTATATTTCTACACAATATGTTCCCCTTCGAGAGGTTCATGGGAGTCTTAAAGAAATATGTTCATAACCGTGCTAGGCCGGAAGGAAGCATCTCCAAGGGCTATGGAGCAGAGGAGAGTCATTGGTCTGTGTTGACTTTATTCGACCTTAAGCCGATTGGTGTTCTGAATCACGGCATGAAGGAGACTAAGTGGAAAAGGCACGCTAGGAAGGAAATCAATGATATGTAGGACGGAATTTCTTTGACTCAAGCACACTACACAGTTCTACAAAGTTCCACCTTGGTGGCTCCGTATATCGGTGACCACAAGAACTTTCTACGCTCCCAGAACCCGGGGCGTCGAACGATTGGATTAGACGTGAACACATGTCGACTTTGGCGGTTGGTTGCATAAACATCTCCTGAATAACAAATATATTGAAGATCAGTGTACTTGCGGCCCGGACACCATCTTCGACTGTAGTGACTTTCCAAGGGTAAGAGATAAATGGGAATACATTTTACACGATCGCCCAAGATAAAAAGAGCACCAACCAAAGCAGTGGTGTCCGATTTGATGCAATAATGAATGAAGGACCAAATGACACATATTATGGTTACATAGAGGATATATGGGAACTTGACTATGGACCTTCTTTTAAGGTCCCTTTGTTTAGGTGCAAATGGGTCAACAAAACAGGAGGCGGGGTTCAGGTAGACAAGTTGTATGGAATGACAACGGTGGATCTCAACAATCTTGGGTATAGAGACGAACCATTCGTCCTAGCCAAGGATGTGGCCAGGTTTTCTATGTGAAGGACATGTCTACCAAACCAAGAAAAAGGAAACATAAGGAAACAAATACATCAAACGATGAGCCAAAGCGCCACATAGTTCTTTCTGGAAAAAGAAACATCGTGGGAGTGGAGGACAAGACAGACATGTGAGAAGATTATAATAAGTTTGATGAAATTCCACCCTTCAGAGTGAACATTGATCCAAGCATCAAGTTAAATGATGAAGATGCTCCATGGTTAAGGCTGAAGAAGATTAAATGATGAAGATGCTCCATCATCAAGTTAATTGTAGAATGTGCATGGCACAAATGAGTATCTCAACATAGCAATCAATTTAACTGTATGTAAGATATTAAAAGTGGAGATTTCCCAACCCCCAACAGTACTACTGTTAGAGGAGATGTAGTCGTTCGGGGGCTTGCGAGGAAAATTCCGAGGAGCGCCGAAGATGCCGTAGGACGTGTGCACCAACGACATCTTCGAGAATCTGCGCCACGGGAGATTTCCCAAATGTTTCCCCAACGATCTTGTTAGAGGAGATGTAGTCGTTCACGGGCTTGCAGGAAATTTTTCCGAGGCACAGCTTCCGAAGATGCCGTAGCGCGTGTGCACCAACGACATCTTCGAGAAGCTGTGTCACGGGAGATTTCCCAACCCTTTCCCTTCATCCATGGGAATGAAACTGTGCTTGGCTTGTTGATCTGCTTGGCAAGGCGTATCGATGCTCCTTTTATAGGCCCGCACCTCTTCTACTTTGTATTGTTCTTCGACAGGGCGTCGTGCGCTACATGCTTTATCTCATCGAGCAGTGCGTCCACCCATGCGTTCTTATCCTGCCGACATCTTTAGTCCCGGTTGTACCCACCAGCCGGGACTAAGGTTACACGTCCTTATCCCACCGACAGGTTTGTTAGATGACAAAAAAGGATCTTTCGTCCCGGTTGTACCCACCGCCGGGACTAAAAATTATCCCACCGACAGTTTTGTTAGATGAAAAAAAAATGATCTTTAGCCGGTTGTACCCACCAGCCGGGACTAATGTTTTGGCGCCACTGCGTTCCCGCCTATTTTTCTTCCCGCGCTTTCCACCCTTCTCCGTCCTCCCGCCATTTTTCACTATATATATGATGGCTTGGCCTCCATTTACATATCACATCTACACTCATATCTGCAAACCTCATCACTCTGTCCCATGGCTTCCATCGTATCTCTAACCCTCCGGGGGCGGAGGCGCTTTGCGCGTCGAACTACCCCACCCGCCGAGACTACCGCGTCCGACCGGCTGGTTGCTGAGCGTCGGAGGCGTACCGGTCCCTCCTTTCCCTCTAGGTGTGGCGCGCGAGATGGCCATCACGAACCACTACTTCGAGCTCACGCGAGGCAGCGGGGAATCCCCAGTGGCATCCCGACTACTTCCCAACTTGGGAAAGCTTCTTCATCAATCGACGTGAGAGGCGCTTGCCGGCACGAGGAGGGTGGCCCGCCTCCTTCGGACTTCAACGAGGCCGGCCGTCGGCTGTGGTGGCGCGGCCGGACTCTCCCGGCGTCATGGCCCACCGTGGCCCGCACTGTGCTACCCTCCTCCGGCCCACGCGTGCTCTCCCGCCGAGGTTCGACTACCACGACCCCGATGCCGGCGATGATGATGACGGCGACTACGACGACTACGATGGCGAGTACTATCGGGCTAGGCACGAGTATGGTGAATGACTCGAACAGTCGAATCGGCCATATGTATCTTAATTAATTTTCGGTTGAGCTAGTACTTTAATTCCATGTATCGAAACTTTTCTCATCATCGTCTGCCACAACGACTTTATTGAAAATACAATTAAAATATATAAACAACTAGTGGCCAGTACATGGCGGTGACGGTGGTGGTGGCCGGTACATGGCGGTGACGGTGGTGCCGATCACGACAGTGGCGACAGTACTGTACATGGCGGTGGCGGCGGTGGTGGCGACATGGCGGTGAAGTGGTGGCGTACAGCGGTGGCGACGGTGGCTGTAAATGCATGGCGGTGGCGGTGGCGGTGCCGGTACAGCGGTGGCGGCGGTGGATATGGCGGCGGCGGCGGTGAACACGTGTGGCGATGCGGTGGCACGGGAAAGAACGGCGGTAGTGGGCGGTACGGCGGTGGCGGCGGTGGCTTTGTACATGGCGGTGGCGGCGGTGGTGGCAGTATGGCGGTGACGGTGGTGCGTGCAGCGTGGCGTGGCACATACATGCATAAGCGGTGGCGATGGCGGTGGCATTACTGAGCGGTGGCGGCGGTGCTTTACATGGCGGCAGCGGTGAACCGTGTGGCGTGCGGCAGGCAGAAAGGAGCGGTGGTGGCGATACAGCGGTGACGGTGGTAGCGATACAGCGATGGCGGCAGTGCTTTGTGCATACATGGCGGTGGCGGTAGCGGTGGCGATACAGCGGTGGCGGCGGTGGCTTGTACATGGCGGCGGCGGTGGACACGTGTGGCGGTGCGGTGGCAAAAGGACGGCGGTGGTGGCGGTACACGGCGGTGGCGGCAGTGGCCTGTACATGGCGGTGGCGGCGGTGGTGCGGTACATGGCGGTGACGGTGGTGGGCAACGGTAGCGGCAGTGGCGTACATGGCGGTGGCGGTGGCCGATACACAGCGGTGGCGGCGGTGGACACGTGTGGTAGTGCCGGTAAGTGGTTTTTATTTGAAATAAGGCGGGAATGAAATTTTAAAAAAATGGTCTTTGGTCCCGGTTTGTAATACAAACCGGACCTAAAAAGCGCTGACGCAAAACCGCGAAAAAAGGCCTTTAGGCCGGTTTGTATTACAACCGAGACAAAAATTTTGGTCCCGGTTTGTGCCACGACCGGGACCAAAGGGTGTGTGTGTATATAACTGAACACTTCGTCTCCGCGGAGATCAATCCCGCGGAGACGAGCGCTGGCGCCGCCGGGCTGCCCAAATCGCCGCCGGCCCGTCTCCCGCGCGCCATCGCCGCCGCCGCCGCGCGCCATCGCCGCCGCCCTCCCGCGCCATCGCCGCCGCCGCCCTCCCGCGCGCCATCCCCGCCCTCTCTCTCTCCCGCGCGCGCGCACGTCGGCCGCGCGCCCCGCCGCGACGCCCCACGCCTGCGTCCCGCCACCGCCCGCCGCCGCGCACGTCGCCTCCGCCGCCGCGAGCGCCACCGGCTGCGCCCCCACCACCGCGCCTCCTCCGCCGCGCCCCGCCACCGCGCCTCCTCCGCCGGTAAGAGCCGCCGCCCACCTTCTCCTCTTTTTTTTTTTTTTAGTCATTTGTTAGATTAGTTTGTTAGGTTAATTAGTTAGAAAAAATAGTTAGTAAAATTAGTTAGTAAAATTAGTTAGTAAAATTAGAAACAATAGTTACATAAAAAGTTAGATAAAAAGTTAGAATAATTAGTTAAAACAATAGTTAGAAAATTTACTTAGTAAAATTAGTTAGTAAAATTAGAAACAATAGTTACATAAAAAGTTAGATAAAAAGTTAGAAAAATTAGTTAAAACAATACTTAGAAAATTTAGTTAGTAAAATTAGTTAGTAAAATTAGAAACAATAGTTAGATAAAAAGTTAGAAAAATTAGTTAAAACAATACTTAGAAAATTTAGTTAGTAAAATACTGTAGTGCCGACGCCGTTATGAGGGCCGCCGCGCCGGTAACCACTACGCTCGCGATGGCGCCCCCAAAATACGATAGTGCCGACGCCCCTGTCGGCGCCCCCAAATAGAGTATGTAGTGCCGGCGCCGACTAACATAAAAGTAGTGAAGTTATTTTTAATTTATGTTAACGTTGGTACATATATATATGATTTGTTTTCGTAGCTACGATGCCGCGACAGCCGCCGCGCCGTGGTCTGACTCTTCTAGAGGAGATGCAGCAGTGGGGGAGGTCCGGGACTGGGCTCCGCCGGGGTGGCACTTCCGGGTCGCGCACCTTGGTGCGGAATCCGGGTCCCGTCGTCGACCCGGATATTCTTTGGTGGAGGTCTTATGGGCCACGGTCGTTTCAGAGGGAGCCGGCCCCGAGGAGGTAGCTCAGCGCATTGCGGCGGAGGACGAGCACGTTCGCCGTTACATGTATGCGTTAGACAACATGTATAGGACCGGATGGAGCGTTATGCGGGATCTCATGTTAGCTATGCTCCCGTGACTGTTCCGTGGCTTTGGGTGTTCACCCGGCGCGGCTCAGGTCCCGGTCGGCGCGGTCGTTGAGAGGTTGTAGTATTGATTGATGTATTAGGGTTAAATAAACATGAACCCGATCTATGTATGCATGTTGCACTATCTGCTTTCAGCACTATATTATCGATCCTTAGTTAATTAAGAACTACATATGTAACTCCATTTTCAGTTTTCTGCATTATCCTTAATTTGATCATATGATGGTTCCTATATATAGCTTGCAGGTCGTTGTAGAAAGCATGAAGAGAGATGAAACTCAAGAAAATTTCATGGCTGACCTCATAGCCAACGGTACTCTGGATGATCGCGACGACGTCGTTATTCCAGATGATGGCGGTGACGATGTCACAGCAACTTTTTTGAATGACTCCGGTGAGGGAGCGGAGAATATTGAGGAAGAAGATCCTAATGGCGCCGGTGAGGAAGAAGATCATCATAATGGCTCCGGAACCATAGTTATCACCCAGGTATATAAATTAATTAAGCCGTTGTTGATCGACTAGATGCATTAACCAATTAAATTGTACTGACTATGAATTATTTCTTTTTTAGCCCTCCGGATCGAGCACTTCTTCTGTAAAGTCGAGGAAGCGAGGCCCGGCCAAAAAGTTGGACGACGGTGTTAGGCACGACATCACCCACATCGCTAAGGATGGTAAACCGATTGCTCCAGAGAAAGGTGCAAAGGCATTCATAGCTCAATGCGGAGTGCTTGTTAGGGACCACGTCCCGATCACCGTTCGAGAATGGAACAAGCCAAAGGGACTAGTGCTGTCTGCAGAGGAAGAAGCTCAAGGTCTTTATATCGATGATGTAGCCAAAAACAGCATTCTGACAAGCTCATGTCACATTTCAACATAGTACCCGAAGAGGGGGTGCCGCTGAAAAGGCCAAGATGGAGCATGCCCTCCGCGAGTTTGCCAAGAAGAAGATGGCCGAACTATTCAAGAACCACAAGAAAAGATTGCACGGCCTTATCAAGAAAAAGAAGACTCCGGACGGTGAGAAGGTAAAAAATCACTGGGACGAATTCGTGAAGTACAGCACGGAGTCGGAAGAATTTAAGAAAAGGTCGGAAACAAATAAGGCAAATGCTGCGTTGAAGAAATATCACCAAATTCGGGTCCAGGTGGATACGGGGCTAACCGTCCTAAGTGGGAGGCAGCGAGGCGGGACTGACCGAAGGGATCAGATTAGGGACACACGGTTGGATCGAACGGTGCAAGGAGTGGTTCTACGGGATTGGGGGAACGTTGCATCCAGAAACAGGGAAGTGCATCTATAAGAAAGCTCATCTGAAGTTTCCCATTGAAGCCCTGGAAAAAGCACATAAGGACGTGGAGGAAGGGAGGTTCCAGCCCGATAGAGAGAACGATGAGCGACACGCGCCCTTGGGAACAAAGAACACGGCGGACGAACACGAGGCACGAAGGCTCCGTTCCGTGGAACATTGGCTTTCCCGCGGAAAGGAAGAGATTTCCTGATAAAAGCCATGAGAGGAGAAAGGCAAGGAAGCAGACCGCATAGCGACCTTAGAGGAGGGTTTTACCACCATGCAAGCCTAATTAACCATGGTAACCCAAGTACTTACATCCCAGATGGCTCAGGGGCAGGCTGTAGATCCTGCGCCATTGCTCGATGCCCTCGTCCCGCTGCAATCTCAACAACACCGGAGAAGCGGCGTAGCTTCCTCTCAGCAGGCCGATCATATTAATGATGAGGTGGTCGAGCCTCCTCGCTACCCCCCCGTGGATGATCTCACTGAGAGCCGTCCTTGTGAGCTGCATGTTAAAGTTTTCAACCTATCCTTCAAGGCGGCGGTCGGCATCTTCTTACCTACAAGGTCTTACCATTGCCGTCCGGTCCAAGACGACTTTGTTGTTGTGATGGTGGATGAAGTGTTGAGAGATTATGAGGGGATGGTGCTTGAGCACCCTGCAGGTGAAGATGGGGAAATCAAAGAACTAGGAGAAGCCCGTAGAACCACCGTGCAATGGCGGAAGGAGAACATTGTGTTTCCGGGTGAGAAGCCACCAAGCCGACCACCTCCTCCGCCTCCTCCGCACCTACCAGTCTCCTCCGCGTGATGAGTCTCCTCGCGTGATGATTCTCCCGCCCTGTGCATGAGCAGTCTCCTCCGCGTGAAAACACTCCGCCGCCTCCTCCTCCCTCGTGGGACCGCCGCCTCCACCTAAGCAAAAGAGGAAGCTAACCGGGGCACCTCCTGCTCGAAGAGATCATCAACTCGATGAGCCCCAGAGTTGACAGAGCAGTTTCTGAGCCAAAGAAGCTTGCGCCAAAGATGTTTATTAAACCGCAAACAATGAAGCACTTTGCCGAGACGAGAATGAAGAGACCTGAGCTGAGATCTGATCATGACCGCTCTCTTGGACAGTCCTATAGAGCGAGCAAAGAAGCAAAAAAGTCGCCCAGCTTGGACAGCAGGACAATCAGGCCATACCCCACTTCGTCGTGCAGCCCTATGATGATCCAGAGATGGCATCGATGATCGAACGGGAGGCTAGAGCTCAGGGAGCATCAGTTGATTACGAAGATTACTATCCAACGGCTCAAGTGGTAAACAAGTATAGATACGGAAAAGATCTCGTCAAACATGGCGAGCTCGCGCGTCTAGGTACTCAGATGCGAAGGTTGCATGACTGGTACCTGAAAGCCTGTCGAAGAGGTGATCGCTACCTCACGGTGTATCTTAGAGATGAGCATTACTTCCGGGGGAACGAGGAGATAAACCTTGAGTTAGAAGAACTGTTTCAGTTATTCAATCAAGACGCCCTCAACAAAGCTGTCATCAGTTGCTACTGCCTGTAAGTGATTTATTTATGTAATTAAGTCTGTAGCTCAGCGCTCATTCATTTGCACTAACAATTATCCTCACTATATTCTTGTATGCTATATATTTAATTATGCAGAATGAAGAAGCTCGAATGCAAAGGAAGAAGCTCCTACCACTGGGGTTCATAGACCCAGACACAGTTCATGAAGTTACGGTTCGAGACTTCGCCAAGGACACAAAGGACAACATGGTAATGTTTTTAGTGAAGCAAGCAAACAAAGAGGAAATATTCTTTCCCTACAACTTCAAGTGAGTGTTATATATAACATACATTATGCTTGTGCAACTTCCACTTTATTCTCCTAATCATTGAGCTATGCTTGTGCAGATTCCACTTTATTCTCCTTATCATTGATCTTCACAAAGGAGTCGTAAAGGTCATGGACTCGAAACGTAAAGAATATGCGGAATGGGCGGACATGGCTGTCATCCTTCAGAGGTAATTTCAATCAATTTCGTATTGGCATCTTCATCTGTTCTAATTCGACGATATCATCAACTAATCAATAACTCATTTACTCATTATTTTTGCCGGGGCAGGGCTTGGAAACGGTTCATCACTACTGTTCCGGGTAAATGGAAACCGGAGCTTACATTTGAAGATTACCCTGTAAGTAGTACTATATATATAGCTATGTCCGTGAAACTCTATGTATGATATTTACTTTCAACTAGTTCAAATGCCCGTGCGTTGCCACGGGTCCTCAAATTATATTTCTCAATACACATATATAATTCACAACTTAAAATAAATCAATGACATCATAATGTACTACACCATGATAATACTGAACGCAATAACAAGATCACATTATTGTGCATATACGTGGTTCCAAGATCTAGATCTTCTTATTACTCTTTCGCGGTAAGCCCCACACATGTGTTTTGAGTCGTCATAACTGTCAACTCAACAAGCTCTTCTTTCGGATGTATTATTGTCTCACAAAACATGAGTGTTGCAAACACAGGTATAACTGACAAATACTTCTTTTCTGATTTTTCTGATTAGTCCAAACAATACTTTTATATTCGTAAATATCCAAAGACAACCATGTATCGTAGCCTTCTATGTAAAACATACAAAAGGGACTCCTCACTCTTTGAAGAAAAGGAAATCCTAACACTTTTTTTTGGAAACCCTTTGCAGAAAAGGAATGTGAACGATGTAAAGCCAACCGCCTCCTCGCTCTCTCGAGCTCAGCCACTTTATCGTGCTCCACCACTCTCTCGAGAAGACCGAGCAGCTGGTCCCTCCCATGCCTCTCCATCACCGGGGCGAGGATCACCGCAGTTCCGTGTTCGGTGGCCTTCAGAGACCACACCTAGTAGGTGCATCACCAGACACCGGCACCACACTATCGTCGTCGTGGCCGTCCTCCATCTGAGACCATGGATATGGTTGTTTGTGGTCGCTCCTGCCTCTCTATCAACATCTTGGTTGTGGCTGTAGGGGAACTCCAATTATGGCCACGCGATTCGGCCTCGACGTCCTTACCTTCAGCAAAGAGACCTTCACTGACAAGGTATACGTTGTGCAAGCTCATTACCCTTCTAGAAATCGTAACAACTATTTGCAACATAGCATAAAAAGAAAGTAGCTCCTGCATTTCCCTCCCACTGTCTTATCTTTTTTTCTGACAGAAAGTTGTGTAAAGGATAGAATTCTATATGAATGTCTAAATTTGTAACTAAAACATGTATAAAGATTAACTAAATACCTTATAAAATGATGATTTTAACCATGTTTTGATAAACTCGGCATGGTTGAATTTAAGCATTGTATAATGTTTCCATTTTCGACCATGATGTTGTGTCAGGCTATCGTGTGTTGGTTCCACTTCAACAGCAACTATGCTCTCTCTAGCTCCATTTTTCTTGTTCTAAAAAATAGATCCCTCCTTTCTAACGAGACCCTCTAGCTCCCTATTAAAGATAATAAAAACTAAATGATCAATAATAGAACTGCAAATACAAATATAGCATTGTTCTAAAAAAGTATGTTTTTTTTGACAATGATAAAATGCTAAGAAGTTCATGACAATTAGAGCTATCTTATTCAGTCTTACTAAATCCTTTTCAAATGACAATGATACTTACTGAAATATAATAAAAGAAAAATGTGCATGCCAATTCTTGGTGAAGTTAGATGGAATATGATGCATCCAAAAGCTAAAAAGTACAACAGATATTGTCCCAATGATGCCAATGATCAATACAAGCATATTGCCCCAGAAGCTAAAAAGTACAACATATATATATATATATATTCCTGAGGGCAAAAAACCTCTAAAAACTTATTGTAAAACATGTGCAGGCTATTCGAGGATAAAAAACTCATGCATGCAAAAAAATCAAAATCTTTTAGCAAATAGTACTTGCCCAAAACTCAAAAGAAATAGATGCACTATAAACGGTGTGGCTCTTACCATGACAATAATGAATATTTGCAATCCCCTTTATCCAAATGTCTCATAATTGCAGTCAAATCTGGGAAAAACATATGCACTGCTACAAAACCAAAACGTCGGATATGACAAGAAAAGATCACCCAAGTTCTCAAATAATCTACATGGCAGCCCCATGCAGACTATTGCGTGCCAGGAATAGATGATTGGTATGAAGATAAGTACTATGATATCTTTGATTTGCTCATTCAGCATGAAACACCGAAAAATATTCTCGTTTCAAGGGAACTTCACCGATTCACCTATAGCTACAAAAAAACGTGGAAGATTTTAAATGTTCCATGTGTTGTAAAGCTTTCTCATAAGATATTTCAACTAAGATATAATAAAGAATTTTTTATGGGCGTTATTCAAGATGATGTTTTGAATGATAGCACGATTTGCTTCTTATGTGACACAATTAATTACTCTACTGCAAATAGTTTTAATGTCCAAGTTACCAGTGCTTACAACATTCTAAGATTAACAGTATTAATTGTTCAGACTCAAAGAAGGATAAAGGAATAAAGTGACGTCGAATTTTAACTACCATGTAGATTAAAATTACTAACCTCAACTTCAGGAACGATAAGGAAAATGACCACATCAGAATGAACTAAAATAGCGGCGCCTATTTATTAAAAGGGAAAACAAACCATACAACAACATTCCATTTGTAGCCTCGTGATATTTCACAAGAACAAACAGAAAGAAATTATAGATGTGTCATTTGAAAGGAAAAGGAAGAATAAAATTAAGGAGATACGGACCAATAATTGGACGAAGAGTCGGGACACGTCCAACAGGAGAAACCTGAACACTTTCTGGCAGTAGACAGTCAAAAAACCGAACCTAGAGTTTTGAGGGAGAAAATGCAACCTGTTAGCCACTTAGCTATGATTTTCACCAATCCAGGATGTAAAAGTAATAATGATAGTGATACCAACCTACTCTGGGCCAGCCGATTCATCCAACCAGGGATGAGAGTTCTTACAGCAAGTGATTGCAGTTTGAAATCAAATGGTATGTGTTTTCATGATACTTCCCTGCTAGTTTTTCAATGAACGAGCGGAACTCTTCCTGAGACATGTCAGTTGTGCCTAGCCACACCGTCTTTCTATAGACAAAGCCAGGGCAACATTTTGATTCCACCTCAAATACACCACTGGAAGAGAAATCATGGGCCCCAAATCCATATTTCATGCCATGTACTGCTCATTAGGGCGGGAAATGGGTAAAAACATGAGTTCAAGCTTTTGAAATGCACATTAGGAAAGGAAAAAGGGCGTGTGCTCTAACCAACCAGTCACATCTCAGTTCTCGAAAAAGGAAAAATATAGCCGTGGCAAACAAAAGTGAAATTTCACACGCAGCCATGCTTGATTCGGCATGATTAGAACAATGCACACAGTGAAATAAACCTGCAGTCAGTCTCAGTTCTTGAATTTTAGTGAATGGCAAACTGGACTATGGAAGCTTTTTTTGCCCTGGATGTCCGGAGAACCTATGAATAATAATATTACTCTTGAACCTTAACAATAAGAAGTCATCAATTTGTTTCATGGAAAGCAGAGTGTACCAACACAGATATCATGCACAATTCGTCCCCTAACCCCATTATTTTCTCTAGCATTGATCAGATATGGCAAAATATTTTTGGAAATCGTCCAACAAAACTCATTGCTCTACGATGGAAGTGACCAAAACACTTAAAGCAATTTCATCCTAAAACAGCAACAACAATAGCAAAATTGTGCAAAAAACATACCCAACCGTTTGTCGGGAAGATGCAAAATCAGCCGTCCTACCAATATTAATAGGGGGCAGAATCACATGCATTGAAGAATCCGCTGGAAAAAAAAAAGGGATGTGTCAAAGAAAGAACCCATACCTTCGATTCCGGAGTGAAAGGCCTCGAAGCCAGTGGTGGCAAAGAAAGAACCGATACATATTCTAGGAGACCTAAACTGACGGCCGTGGGTGGCTTGAGTTGCCGGTGTTGATAGAAGTACTGGATCTCCGCCTCAACTTCGGACCTCAAGTATCTGGATGTTGGTATGTTTCTGATTCTAAAATATTAACCGGTTTGCGAAGCGATAAATACAGGGCATGCAAAATCATCTATTCTAAACTGGAACTCTACAGTTTTAGAGGAAACAAATAAACAACCAAAACTCAGGACACAAATGCTATTCTAAATACGTGACATGGAAATAGCAGTAAAATTCTGAACATAACATCGAAGGAAAGACTACCAACCTTGCACCTAGAGACATTATTTTTTCATTACCATAACTAAAATCTGACGGTAGGCATTCACGCAATATTTGAAAAGCAAAGCATACCAGAATAACATAAAATTTAAGTGCCAGGCTTGCAACTAACCTTTGGCACGATTTTTGCATACCACATACAACTTTCTTCCCTCAAATCTTCAATCAATGACTTCCCACAGCTCTTCTCGCCCAACAGATGGATGAACTATCCGTGTTAAGAGATTGGCGGGAGTCCTTTCCATGTAAGGCTTCTTGCCTCAGCTAGCCGAACATAGCAGGGTAAAATGGTTCCTGTATTTGTTTAAAATATTACTGAACATTGTAATTCAAGCTAGCTGACCACACATGCTACTTAGAGTGAAAGAGGGGACTCAAGTTTATTAAGTTGTATCATGTGCATAAAAACTAAAAACAAGACAGATTCCATGATAATGTAAAAGATAAATTTATTCTGGCTGCTTTTAGCTCTGCAAAAAAACTCTGGTATTAAAGAGAGTACATACACCCAGAAGAATGTACAAATTTGATTTTTTATATTAATAAAATTTGTTAATTTCTATACATATAATTTCAGAGAAGCTTCTACATGGTCTACTCTATAATCATTCCACAAAGCTAAGTAACAACTACATCACTACTGAGACATAATATTCAGTCTGTAATCACAGTAAGTACACAAAATCATCCCAAAGCGACACTAATAAGACATGACACTTAGTCTGTAACCATTCCACGTAGCTAAGTAACAACTACATAGTGTAGGTACCTCCAGATAGAGTTTGAAGCTAATTGATAAAAGCTCACCTTGACATCACTGAATGTTGTGCTCGAATCTCTTCACACAATCCAAGGATTGTCTATTTATTATTATTCAAAGTCAATATAACTTACTGCTAAAATTGATTAAGCATCAGGAGCACTTGCATGACAAGCCTTTACCAATTCATCTATATTCAATCAGAGCATGTAGAATGTCAATATCAAGTATGAGAGCAGAAAGTTGTACCATTACAGAACTCATAAACTAAAGGTGCAGAGTAAAATAGCATGAGAAATTTCAATTCATTGAATGAAGGATGCACTTGAACAAGCAGGGCTGCGGGTTGCCAAGCACTTATTCAGAATCAGTTTTAAGAAATAGTATTGCTGCATTGCATATATAAGAGGACAATGTTCAGGTAACTTTGCCTACTGGGAAAGCTCTGTCAAACATCTGATTGTGCTTCAGTTCGTGTAACAATAGAACAAGTGTACCAAGGCATGTTATAGGAGGAATTACATATGCTATATCATTAGATCAAGGAAAAGGACACGTAGAAATCATGAACGCACAATCTGACCAAGTTGCCAACCTTTACTCATCTTCGGCCAGGTCACCAGCCTTCGGCATCATGGCCGATGTGTGCGCCGGCAGCACCTGCGCGGCGGAGAGGAAGGACGCTGGGTGAAGATCTCGCTGTCCATCGGTCTAGCCTATGCGGCCATCGATCTAGCCCCCGGGGCACCGGCCGGTGTAGTCCATGCGGCAACGGAGAGGAAGGACGTTGGGTGAAGATCTCGCCGTCCATCGATCTATCCCCTGCGGCCATCGATCTGGCCCCCGGGCTAGCGGCCGGTGTAGTCCATGTGGCGGCGGTCGGTAGCTCGAGCTGTCACGTGGGAAAGCTAGCGGTGGGGTGGGCGTGGCGGCGGCGATCTTGGGGCGGCGCTGCTCAGAGCTATAGCCAGAACAGGAAGACAGAGGAAGAGCGGAGATGGTTTGGAAAGCTAGCGAGACAGTGCAGGTTCATTGGGCCTGGCCCATGTGGACGACGGAGCGACGACTAAAGGAACGATGAAAGGAACGACCAACGTATTGGCAGAATAAGGAACCAGTTTAGTCTTTTTAAGTAGTAGAGATACGATGCTTGATTATTAGTTTGATCGAACTATTTTTTCGTAAAGTGTATGTGGCAGGAACGCGGGAATAACTTATGTGGATACTACGTCTGCACCTTCATTCGTGACATGACCTGTCCCAAGGGTGGGGATGCCCAAATACATGCCACTCGTGTATGATAACAAATTCTCACAATTATCTTAATTAGTACCATCTATTGTATGATTTCCATTCATATATTGATCTCCTTTTTAAATATAGATGATACGCCTGCGGGACAGTCTCATAACGGAGGATCAAATACGAGCAATTCAAGAGGAAATCGCGGGATTCTTTCTTACCGAGTGCATAACCCCAGGTGGAGAGCACTATGCGAAGGTCATAGCTAGGTGTTGAGCAACTTTGTAGAAGCTAATAGATTTAGTAAAGATCTGACTTGATATGCATGCATTACGTGTACTGTTGACGATGTCTATATATATTCACGATGATTTGTTTGTGGTTTCTTGAATGATATATATGCATTGCTGAAACTCAGCCGGCACGAAACGCCCTGTTTTCGCAGGCGGCTTCTGCACCCTAAACACGTGCGCGAAGAAATAGGAATTCTCGCGCGCTGAGCCCGGTTCGTACCACGAACCGGGACCAAACCTTCCACCGCGAGCTCCCTGGCCGCACCACGTGGCGCAGCTTTTAGGCCCGGTGCCTTTTTGAACCGGGACTAAAGGGGAGGGCCTTTAGTCCCGCCTAATTGGTCCCGGTTTGGAAACCGGGACTGAAGGCCCAAACGGACCGGGCCTGTAGCCCCGTTTTCCACTAGTGCCATGTGTGATACAGTTGTAGTATCTGAACTGCCTTTCCAAGGTCATCTTAGGAGTTGTTTGAACGCTCGTTTAAGTTTTATATGTTTGGAACTGTTTAGGGTTGGTTAGCTAGATCACATACATGTTACGTGGTGCATGGACTCTACTTTTAAAAGGAAATATGGACTTGGACTTCGAATTTTTTTCCTGACAACGTAGTGAGATTGGCTGCAACGACACTCGTTGGTCTTTTTCTATATGACACGTAAATGGATTTTTGGCGTGGCTGTCACATCATGTATATTCATAAAATATACGGTGGTACATGTTACGTATTTTTTTAAAAATACTGACAATTAAAATTACCCTAATACCTAAATAATTCTAATTACGTGGATTAACTGTACACATATATTACGAACCTAGCAAATTTTTTTTTGCGAATTTAACCAACCTAGTGATTTGTTGACCACTCGCACCTCCTAGGTAAAATAATAGATAATAATATTTTGTAATCTACAACTCCCGTACATATATATTGATATATATGTAGAAATAGTCAGACTGGATCTAATTCAATGTTATTATTTGAAAAAATGCAAAATGCAAAATAGGAGTTCTACCAAGAAAACCAAAAAAATCAAAACCGGGCTGATCATAATAGGAAGTGGCTTTGATGATTATATATTTTCTAAGTTTCGATTTGTTTTCAGAATTTTTTCATGCGTCCATGGGGCGGAGCTAATGCCATACAGGGAAAAGTTTGTGAGCGCGGCGTGGAGATCCCAGTTTTAATTAGGAAAGAGTGTTGGAGTTGTGTACGTTACCTTCTAAAAGTACTTCTGACAATTTGGATTCAGAACGTGATGGTTTTTTTTATTGAACTTGTTCGATGTGCATGTAACGTAATTCTTTGGGTGACTAACGTGGTAGATTTGGTGTGTCCAAAACATGATTAGCTTATGCGTGTTACGTAAAACTGTAAATCCTAGCCGTAAAATTTAGATCTAACACTTAATATAATTTAGATGATGTGGATTAACCTCGTGGCTCTATTAAATATCCGCATTTTGCTTTTAGTATATAATAGATAAACCGCATGATACCATCAACCAACTTGGCCCTTCATGGAAAAAAATTGACCGTAATTTCGAAGCTGCGCGCAACACCTTCTCCCCTGTTTTCCAATGGCGGGGCACTGTAAGCTAGCGGAAGCGGGCAATCAAATGAAGATGTAGAAGGGAGATGGGATATGGGCATTACCGATTAGAAGTAGGGGAAGTTCTCTCTCGCGGCTGCATTCCCCCCCGTTCAGTCCACCCGACTTGGGGCTCAATCTACGATTTAAATGGGGCAGTCAGATCTGAATCAACAGTGACGAGGGCGGGATTAGGGTTCAGAATGCCACTCACCTCGTTCGCCGCAGAATGCAAGCTCCGCCGTCGCTGAAATCGGTCCGCCGTCGCCGAAGAAGGAGAAAGGAAAGCACCGCCGCCGCCGTAGGAGAGGAACTGGGCGCGGTGAACGGGTGGCTTCGGTCAAAAACTTGTGCGCTGGAACGGACATGAAGCACACGTGTCTCAACTAATTGGGACCTACATGTCTTAACCTAAACAAGATGGGCTCGATTATTACCGTTTTATCGTGTTTGTGTCACTGGGCTATTAACTCGAGTCAAGACGTCGCATGCAGGCTATTTCGATGAAAAACGTCACACCAAAGCTTGTTGCATTGAAAGAGGGCTTGTTGCATTGAAAGATTTCGCATGTGAGCTATTTCCTCCTTTTCGAGGATATAAAGTCAACAAGCAAGCGAGCTTTTTCGCCCGCAAACGCATGACGCTTTTCAGTGGCATCTGGCATGGCAATTGCTCCCCGCCCCCGCTCTTCGACGGCTTGCTCTTCTTTTATTTTGCCTGCGGCGACGGGCAGCATCAGCTAGCTCGGCAGGGTGCTGGAGGCCGAGTGAGGTCGTCGAGTTGCTTTGCCTTCCGGAGGCAGATCGACACGCAGTGCTGTGGCCTACTCCGTTTCTGCAGGGCTACGTACGTACCTGGAGTACTTGATCAATCGACTGAGTACGTGTTGACGTGTTGTGCTCTGCGCGTTGTAGTGCGTAGGTGGAAATGACTTAACTGCCTTCAGTAACTCCGTTGAGGACTTGCGTTTTGAATCTTACTGAGAGGAGGGGTTTGATATAGAAAAGGGATCCATTGAGCAGTTGACAAGACATGCATGGCCGCAAAAGCGCTCTGGATTCTCTAACTTGGTTAAGCCAAGTCAGAGAGCTACAGTACCTCTAACTTGGTCTGATTTCTAACCGTTGGATCAAAAACAAACACCTCAGATCTCACGCTACAGTGGAGCTACAGGATCATGGCTACAGTACCCAGCTACAGGGTTGTTTTGCTACAGTACCGTCGACACAGTAGCTCGCTACAGTATTCAGCTACAGTACCTAGATCCTGCCCTCCATTTGCGATCCAATGGCTCACGTTCCTAGTCAGGGCACTGTACCTCTCTAACTTGGTGAAGCCAAGTCAGAGAAGCTGCGCTGCCGCAAAAGGAGCATGTGTAGTTAAGCGATCCTGCTTTCTGATCTCAACTAGTAGTGCTGATAAACTACTTCGAAAATATGATATCCCAAAGAAAACGGAACAACCTTGCTCGGAGCTGCCGTTCTGTGCTTAGGGCATCTCCAACCGGGCGACCCATCCCGCGCCCGCGCGTCCGGATGGGTCGAAACGGACAAAATCGCGGCCCAGCGCGCGGACCCGTCCCTAAAACGGATGGCCGGGCGTCGGGACGACCCAAACCCGGCCCAAATCTTGGACGAGTTTGCGTGGCCGCGACGCGAAGGCTGGTCGCTCGCGTCCTCCCCTTGTCCGCCCCTGGCCCGCCTGTCTGCCTCCCACAAGAAACACTCCACTCCACTCCCAAAACCTAGAGATGGCCGACGAAGCGCGCCGCCACCGCCACCATCGGAGGAGGCACTCGCGGCCGTTGCCGCTCTGCGCCGTGGAGGCGGCTCCTGCCGGACGCTCCGGTGGTCGTGGAGCCCGGGCCGACGAAGAAGGCGAAGCCCGAGCTCACCGCGTAGCGAGGGCGATGGAGTCCAAGAAGCGGGCGGACGGCGCGGGCGTCGATCAACGGAAGAAGGAGGCCGCCGCCGAGGAGGAGGGTGCGGGCGGCGGAGCACCTCCTCCAACTCCAAACACGGGCGAAGAACACGGTCATGCAAGAGCAGGCGCAGGCCATGCTTTTACGCCACTCGCGCTCGGCCAGCACATGCTCATCCCGGCACCGGCACGGCCTCGGGGAGCTCGGCCTCATCCGTGACCCTGCCCCTTCCTCCAAGATCAACGGCCCACCGTCCGCCCCGTTTGGGCACGAATGGGGGCGCAGGCGGCACGCGTACCGATCACGGGATGGGTCACCGGAGGTGGAGAGTCCATGTCGGGGCCGTCACCTTCGTCCATTGACCTCAACCGTGCGCCGAACTCCAAAGGCCCCAACCTGGCAGCAGCTACCATGGCCGGTGCACGCAACTGTTCGACGATTTGTCGGCGCGCGCGTCACCGTCGACCGTGCGGCCCCTCCGTCTTACGCGCAGACGATGCCGGCCACCCTGCCATATCCTTCGACACAGCAGGCTCCACCTCCCGTTGACACACGGAGGGCACAGCGCTGTCCGGCAGCATAAACATCGAGGAGGAGCCGTTGTTCGTTGAGGGCCTCACACAAGCCGCTGCACAAGCTAGAGCTCGCCGGGTAAGCAAATGAACCGCCAACTACACGGAGAAGGAGGACAAGGTGATCGTCCAAGGATGGTTGACCATCGGGCAAGATACGTTGACAGGTGCCGAGCAGAACCGCATTCTGGCGCCGGATCTATGGATACTTCCATGAACATCGCAAATATGGACAGAAGCCATTTGAGAGCGACCGCAGCGAGATATCGCTCCAAAAGAGGTGGGGAACAATTCAAACGGAATGCAACAAGTTCCAGGCGGCGTATGCACGCGAAGCGGCTCCCCGTTAGTGGCATGGGTATGAAGGACTTGGTATGATTCTTAACCTCAACTTAATCATCCGATATTCGCACATATGTTTATCGTTGTTCTCTCGCTTTGCTCTAGGTGTGGCGAGCTTTGGAATTCTACAAAGCCAGCAATGGAGACAAGACCTTTGCCTTCCCTCATTGTTGGAAGGAACTCCAGGGCACCCCCAAGTTCCAGGAGGGGTATGAGGGGTACATGGCGACCTTGACTGGCAACAACCCCGCCAAAGATGCCACGGTCATTGACCTTGATGGTGGGCAGCCTTGCGGTATCTCCGCTTCTCGTGCAAGTCGTCCACGCGGCCACAAGTCAACCAAAGCCGACATGAAGCGTGATGCTTCGTCCATGCTATTGTATGGCACTTTGAAGGAGATGCATGCGGACAGAGAGGTGTCCACGGACAAGAGGGATGAGAGGAGGCGCCGGGAGAAAGAAGAGGACAGGAAGAAATTCTTTGATGTCCAGCAGAAGAAGCTTGAGATTGAAGAGGTCAAGGCCAGGCCAAAGCTAAAGAACTTGAGCTCAAAGAGAGAGAACTTGAGCTCATAGCGTGGCAAGGGCGAAAGAGGTGGAGATGAAGGCGAAGGAAATTGAGCTCAAAGCAATGGCAAGGACCAAAGAGATGGAGATGAAGGCGCAGGAAGTTGAGCTCAAACGCCAAGCCGAGGACAACCTCATCATGAACGCCGACTTGACCAACATGAGTGAGGCGAAGAGAGCTTGGTTCGAGAAGAGGCAGAAGGAGATCCTCGAGCGCCCAAATTGAGTTAGACAATCTCAATTGTAATTTTTATATTTTTCTCAAACTATGGCACATTTTAATTGATTTATCATGTTACATTTGATACTATTTTATGCTATTTGCTATATTTTATGTTTGTTATATATTATTCCATGTTTATGAGATATTATTCTAGGTTTAGACATTGTTTTATAAAGTATCTGTGGCCAGATGGCCTATTTCTCAAAGAAGTAGGCCAAATGGCCAAATTGGGTGGCCGCTGCGTTGGGCGCAGCGTGCGACCCAAACGGACACGCGGACGCGGGGCGCTGTCCGGGTGTCCGTTCGGCCACCCAAACGGCCCAAAACGGACGGCCCAACGCGTCCGTTTGGGTCGCCCGGTTGGAGATGCCCTTATATCCATGGAGGTATCGCTCGGAGCTGTTCGTTCGGTGTTGGCTAGTTGGCGTTGATTAAAGTGTTGGATATAAATATATTACAAATCCTCTTTATATCGGTTCAGATTTTTGGATTAGTTGGCCAGCGCATTGATCCTAGATGGAGATAAGTGGTTGAATGGCTGAAGTGTGGATGGTGGTGGTTCCTCTCTCGTGTCTGCATTGGTGCCTCTAGTGTGGAGTGCTCGACGAGCTCTTTCTCCGTGCAATGCTTTGTTGCTCTGTGGTAAGCTAATTTATGTCGCATTCATGCGGCATTGGCTAGCCTTCTCTCAGGGATGTTCATGTATGTTGTGTGCGGTCTCGGTGTTTGTCGTCCTTGGATGGCGTATGAGGGTCTCGTTGTCTTGTGTTGTGCCCATGCTCGCTTATTCGGTGATGGCAAATGCAAGAGGAAGTGCATTGGTTGTCTAGGTGGAACTTTGCCTTTCGGTGATTTTGGCAGCTCTCAGTGCCACGATGTAACCTCGACGGTGGGATGCTCTTCGACGGCAGCTACGGTCTTCCTAGTTCAAGGCCAAGAGGAAGTGCAGTGATTGTATCGAGGGAACTTAGCCCTTCGCTGGTGTCATCGGCTTTCGGTGTGTCGCGACGTGACCTCGGCAGTGAGATGCCCTTCGACGGTGGTTGTGACGTTCCTAGTTCTTCAAGGTGTAGATCGATCGTGAGGCAAGCAGGTTTCATTTCTGTATGCTGCCTCGAATACGAGATCATTTTGATTAATCCATCAACACTCATTCATGCTCTTCTCCGTCTGCTTCTTTGTTGTTGGGTGCTTAGTTTTTCTTTTTGGTTTGGTGGTATCGCTAGAGCTTTCTCATTTCTCTTTCCGACTTGTAGTCTGACTCTTTACTTGAGACTTGGATGAATATATGTTACAGTCAAAAAGGAAAACTCCGTTGAGGTGCAGACGTGCAATTGTTCTTTTGAATCTTACAGAAAGGAGGGATTTGATTTGATATATAAAGAGGAATCCAGCGACCAGTCGACATGCATGCCCCCAAAAGGAGCATATGTAGTTAGCCATTCATCCTTTTCGAGCTTAGCTAGCAGTGATAAATTAGTTTGACATTCTTAGTACTGTATATCGAGATAACAACAACTAAGCAACCATGCTCGGCTATCTAGCTATTCCCTTTTTTCTAAGACTAGCTAGCGTAGACACCGTTGTTAGTCGATGCTAACCGTACGCGCAAGGCGCAACAACTAACAGGAGACCTTGAGGTTTCAGATATAATCAGTGTGCTTCGGCGCATGTTTTGCGTTTTTGTCATTGTGCCTACAAGGTCAAAGAATACACCAACGCATGTTCTGAAAGTTTACCAACTAACTAACAAGGTCAAGTAGGAACAGCTAGCAAACATGCACGAGTGTAAGACATTCGCTTTATCTCTTTTCTTTTGTAGCTAGTGTCACGTCAACGTTAGCAGACCCACACACAGAAAGCAAACCCACGGAGGAGGAGGATGGGGGGTAAACTTCCCCCTGCGCGCAGCATGTAGCATGATGCGGCTTTTGACAGCCACGTAAACTTAACACGATCATCTCACTCATCCCTTTGCCGTAAAGCCCATGCTACTTTTGTGGCAGAAAGCGAGCACCACTGCCTCGAACCCGGGCATGGAAAAGGGCACAAAACCTTGCTAGGCTAGCTACCGATTAAGCTAGACGGTTAAGCCATGATTCTCGATCGCAGTCGCAGGCGCTATCATGGCACGAATTGCACACACGCACGCCTCGCTTTGCCACAAAATATCTACTGCTAAGCAGGTCAGATCCCTTTGGCGATCGCGTCGCAGGATCGCGATATGGCCTAATAAACCTGCAAAGTAACCCGTGTCTGCGTCGATACGGTGATGGTCGAAAGGTTATAAACAGGCCATGGATGATGGGTCGCCACCCATTCTTTCTTTTTTTTTTTTTTTTTTTTTTTGAACAAGGGAAGGGACCCAAAGGTCCCAGAACTGGCATTAATAAACAAAATTTTACAGTACTGCAGGAAAGACCTGAAAGAAAAGGAAAATTACAACCATGTCCTTCCGATTTGCACAAAAGACCCTAGAAATTTTTCCAAAACGCCATCGAGTCCTCATGCCAATCCCGACCTCGCCGGCGATGCTTTTGCCACCATCGCCAGCCGCGTCCTTGCCGTCAAATGGCAAGGTGAAGAGGGCCTCCCGCCGGAGGTTGAAGGAGGGGGCGAGGAGCAGTTCCGGCGAAACTTGTAGGAGCCAGAGTAATAGCCCCGCCACCCAGGAAGCAAACTGGATAGGATTTACCAGATCACCATGAATCCAGTTGCAGAAGAGGTCGTTGCAGTAGTCGAAGCAGAGACGAGGTCGCCGAAGCCAGTCCAGAGAAGAGCCCGCAGATCTACCATGGATAGTAGAGGCAGAAGTACCTCTAGCTGTGAAGAACATGATGAAGCAGAACCACCACCATCGCCTCTCCGTCGATCTGCAAAGGATAGCTCCATCAAGGCTTGCTTCCTCTTCTCCACCACCATGGTGGCCAGGGAAAGCAAGATCCAGGACGGATCTATCCAGATCGAGAGAAAAGCCAGAGAGCTTTATTGGGGGAGTAGTGGAAGCGCCGCCGCCCTCCGCCTCCGGCCCCGACCATCGGAGCGCCGCGGCCAGCAGCCCGACGACCACAAGCCACCGGGAGCCTCTCCAACTCCGCCATGGCCAGACTCCCATGGGCATAACGCCATACTCCACAGGGGTAAACAAGCAAGATCTACACCTAAAGCTAGCCCTATCTACTCCGGCGCCCTTCCTTGACCATCTCCGGCCGGCTAATCCGGCGAAGGAGGCCTCGGAGCGGCCCGGCCGACTGAGGTCGACCCTCAACTTACTGTAGCTGGACGAGAGAGGGGAGGGGGGGAAATGAGAGCCGTCCCGTGCTACATCCCTTTGAAGCCGCTTAGGCTGATGTTGTGTCGTCGCCACCCATTCCGGTGTGGGGTTTTAGCCATCCGTACAGGGATCAGGAATTCATTCACGATGCCTCGCCTCGTGCAGCAATGGGGTCGTGGGAATCTCGGGGTGGGATCGCGCCCACGTGCCCGCGACCGTGCGCTCCTGCGCTGTCTCCGCGCGGCGGATCGCCTCGACCAGGCTGACTTGTACATCGCCGGAAATGGCTGCCGGAGCGGCGGGCTCGCCAACCAGGCCCGCCTTCTCTTGCCGGGAGCTTGAAGAGCGTTATGGCATCTTCAGCGGTGGCCCCACGTAAATAAAAAAAGGAAAATGCTTGGGATCCGGCGACAGATCGCGTCGAGCGGATCGGTCGTCCGGCCTGGCTCCCCACGTCGCTTAGTGGGCCTGTTTTTTCGGCCCAACAATGGTTTCGCTGCAAAATACATGGAGCGAGATGATGAACTATTTGTTGTAAACAATCCATAATTTTTGTAGAATTTGTTGTTAACAATTGTTGTAAAGAGACCACTTTTTTTTGTTGATGCTAATAACAAAGTGATTTTTTATTTGTTGTAACCATTTGTGACTTTGGATAAAATAGTAGGTGATTTTTGTGGTAATTCAATATGTAGCAAATTAAACGTCGCTTGACCACTTTGCATCATTGTTGTAAACATCCAAATTAGTTGTTGTTTTCGTTATTAATTAATGTTGTAAATATATTATCGATTTATTGTAAATATACTTTTTGGCATGAAAATTGTTGTTTTTGTTAAAATTGGGATTGTTGTAAACACCAAAATTAGTTGTTGTTTTTATTGTTAATTAATATTACAAATATATTATCGATTTGTTGTAAATATTTTTTTGGCATGGGAACTGTTATGAACATCCAAATAAAAAATGTAGATTTTGTTGCTATTTTATTGTTGTAAATATATTGGTGATTTGTTGTAAAGATATTTTGGCACAAACCGTTGCTTTTCATTGAGTATTGTTGTATGTTTCCTATTTTATTGTATTCTTTTGTTGTAAAGCAACGTGCATGCTGGAGAACCACTGGACGTACTGCGGGTTGATTTCCTAAAAAGTGAGGGGCTTAAATGCAAAATGAGCTGAAACGCAGCTTACGCGTTAGATCCGGATCTGACGGTGCGAAGTACGACCGATTTTCGGTCCGCGCGTCGGGCGACCGATGCCTAGCGTTGGCCATCCAGTCTACCGGGCTGATGTAAATTGATCGGACGGTTTGGTGAGACCTACTTTCGGTCCAAATTTACGTTTGTAATGCATCTTCACGGACGCGGTGAGGTCAGCGTGTGTCCGCACCCTTCTATCTTGGGCTTGCCTGGCATTGATCATGGCCGCTTCGCCTTCTCTATCGCGTTAAGGACGATATCTCGCATGCCGCGCACCTGTTACATACCTACGGTCAAGCAAATTAAATGGTGTATGCGGGCCTTAACGCGCACCACATAAAACAGGGCGCTCAGGCACCGGCTCCTCCTCACACAAACCCTAGCGTCGCCCTCCACCTTATCCCCACATGATTCCATGGCAAGTTCTAGAGGACGTGATTACGGCCGTCAGGGCAGGGGCCGTAGTGCAGGATCCCCGCCGCTTGAACACTCGTTGTCGCCTGAGGAGGAGGAGATGGACTACTTCCACGACAAGTTCTTCGAGTTCGTCGTTCTCATCAAAGAGGACCCTTTCGGCCGAAGAGGCTCCCGGAGAAGTTCACGCAATTTCTCGTTGGCCATGAGCCGCCCGGGATGCACCTACAGGAAGCTAGCTTCATCGTTTGTCGGTGGCCGTTTGAGGTCATGTTCGACGGGCAAGGTCAGATGTTCCTCTACACTGGGTGGGAGAAGTTCACCCGCGCTCACAACCTGGAGGCCGGCTGCTTGCTAAACTTCTTCTCCGAAGGCGACGAGCTTACGATGAAGGTGTTCGACGAGACATCCTGCTATAGGCACTACCACGATGACAGAAGTTATGAGGAGAAGCATCTAGTGTAGGTTTGTAGATGTTCTTCATTTACAACATCGAAGGTGAGGATCATTAAAATCCTCTGGTTTGCATTATTGGGTGTTCTTCCTTCGCATCGAAGAAGGTGAGGGCCAGCATAAACCTCTAGTTTAAGTTCAAATTTTCTCGATTTTTCAATATTTTTAACTATGTAAATGATAAAACATATGTAATATGTCTATCTCAATTAAAATTTGTTAGAAAAATAAAAAAAAATATGTTAGGGCACCAAGCCAACCCCGACCCAAATGGAAAAATGTGTATGTGTCTATTTTGGGTCGGACCATTATAGATGCCCTTACAAACTGAATATGATTGCTTATCTGCACATTAATGGCGCCCCCGTTTTTCATCTTTGTACTCAACTACACGTCTTTATACGCTTAATGGGTATTAACGCAGCGTCAAGCATAATGGTAGATGTACAGCTAAGACTACTCATAGTGGGAGTAACTTCACTAGTAACTAAGTGTCCAACTCAGCAAATTTGCTTATGTGGCAGTGAGTTAATAAGGAGAGAGGAGGATGGAGTAACATAGCTAGTTACTGTAACATCACATTTCCTAAGATACAATGAGTCTATAAGCTAATTAATGAAGATATCTATGATACTATTTTGATGTTACTAACCACTATGAAGGTAGTAACATAGAGTAGTAACATGTGCATGTTACACTTCCCACTATGACTAGTCTAACGCATGGACCGTGTAATCTTCTCAGATCCGAGGAATAGTTCTCGTAGCCTGTTAGTGGTCGTCGAGGTGGATGCGGATTTGGTCGCAGGGATGCGTGGTTTGATGCCGTGCTGGTCGCAGATGACGAGCTGCTAGGAGGGAGTAGAGCGAAGGGCATTCAGAACTCGCGGTAAAGTTTGACTTCTGGAAATACATTTCATTCTTGTATATGGAAAATTATACTACGGACTATCAGATTTTCAAGGGAAAGTTGGTGAATTTGAACGGAGAATACTTCGTAAAAGTCGTACAGTAGCTTGTCCCCTAGAACAGGAGGCTCGTTGAATGGGGCGCCGTCCAGCAGCCTACTCCCTAAAATGAAATCTACTGCCACCTTGGATGCTGCGTTGGATTCCTGTCACCCTATGCTACGTTACAGCCCATTTGTCTCTACCGAAAATTCGCCACAAGTCCCTAAAGTAGCCCCCGAGTGATCAAGCAGGTCCCTGAACCTTCAAACTGCGTATCTACTCCAATCTTTGAACCTGTTCAAGTGGCTCAGATAATAGTCTCGAACGCACCATCATGGTTGACCATGTTCCAACGTACGGTGGGTGATAAAAATATGAAACGAGCCTTGTCTCCTACTCACTCGAAATACTCCCTCTCTTCCATGTTACTTGACATAGTATGAGGTTTGTTTAAAATTAAGCTTTGTAATATTTGACCAACTATTTATGATAAAATATCAAAATACTCCATACATAATCAAATGTCAATCATAGGACAATATATTGCATTGCAGTACTAATGAAATTATTTTGTTTTTTCTACATAATAATATATCTTTACATATGACTAATCAAAATTGTCAAAGTTTGACTTTGACCAAACCTTATATATTGACAAAACCCTCTGGGCCAGGGGCATCGTCTTAAAACTCGTGATGCCTAGAGTGGTTGTTGGTGGAATGGTGTTTCATGTACAACATCGGTGGCAACGGATCTCGGCGGCGTGGTGCATCGGGGTATCGGCGGTGGGCGTGTGACGATGGACGCGCGCAGAGTGTGGCGTTGTCTGGCGTCAACAACAAGGACGATGAAGATTGTGCATATATTTATCATGAAGATTGCTCGGCGGTTCGATGGAGGTGACGGTTTCTGTCGCGTGTGCGTGAGGTACTCTTTAAGAGTATGCTAGATCGGATGCACGCTTCCGTTCGCTTAGAGGATGTCTCGGGGTATGCGATGGTCCCGTTTCCTAATTGATGAAGGGTTTTCGCGTTTTGCGGGCACAAGGCCCCATTGGCATGTTTTCCACTCATTGTCGGGTGTAGGTGTTCTGTGGTGGCTTCAGATTTTTTTCATTTTCTCATTACCATGAAATTTAAACTACCATTTTCTCATTACCATGAAACTTAGCAAATTCTCATACTATTATTTTACGAAAACTTACATGCGTAAGTTAACCGATTAGTTTTAGCATTTACACAACCTTTACATTTTTTTGCTAACATAAAACTTTGAGTACACTAGAACCTATGTTCATTCACAAATCTCCAAAAAAGCGAATTAAATGTCTAGGTTTTAGTCACATGTGTGGTTAGCCCCACATTGTTATTTTTGCTTACCATGCTATCAATATACCGTAGTAGTATTTTAAGATATTTATATTTTCAGAAGAAAAACAGGTGGGTTTACAAAATATATGTCTACAATTCACCAATTTTCTAAATCGACACACTATACGTTGTTGCATTTATCCATTTATCTTCCCTACGCGCGTGTGTAAAATAATTGAATTTAAAATTTCTGTGATTGTATTTTCAATTCACTCAAATATTTTCAATACATTTCACAACTTTATGGAGGCACCACCCCTTTTGTAGTATGGCAGTAAATCAAAATGCTTTACAGCACTAGAATCGTTGTCTCTTGATATTGGCATAAGGGTCTGTTATCTTTTGTGTAAATTTTAGGATCCAATTTCTTTATTTCGAAGGCTCTGTCCTTTCGTTTGAGTCCGATATGGTTGATCCATGATTTTAAGGTTATGGATGCACATTATTACCAAGGTACTCGTATTAACCATCTGATTGCGTACAAATCAATTTCAAGATTCCATATAAACGCTTGGTCAACTCACTGTTTCTACGCAACTTTCTAGCTGGCGTCGAAACCACTATATTTTTGTTCATTTTGTAATAATCTGTGTACTGATTAGATAAACAAAGTACAGCTTACGATTTAGTCTTGTAATCTCGATGAAGAATGGTATAAGTAAGGAATAGCATAACCTTGAAATGGCCTAGATAATAGACACTCATAGATGACAGTAGCTTGTTTGACTCGTGTGCATACAACACGTGCACGGGCGTCGAAATTGGACATTTCACCTCTGAGTTTTGGGTGGGATAGTCGTATTGTTGTCTGCTGAGAGAATGGACCTGAACCAAATTGCCGTTTTTACGTTTCGGATTGAATTCGTAGGCAGAGTTGGCGCCCATCACCAGCCGGTGACCAAAACCAGCCGCGTCGCGCATTTTTCGTTTCTCGCACCATAGTCAAAACGCCGCCGTCCGCCATTATCAGTTTCCTTGTGTGCGCTTGCCTGGCTGTCTATCTGTCGACCTGTCTCTCTCGGCGCAGAGGTCAAACCAAAAGCGCACACACACCACCGCCCGCTCTCCAATGGCGGCTCCCTCCACCCTTCAAAACCACCTCCCATTCCCCGCACTCCCCCTCTCGTCCTACTAGCTCAGGTCAGGTCAGAGGGAGACACCGCGCGCGCGCGTATCGTGTTGGAGCACCGAGGAGGCGAATCTGCCGAGCGCCGGCGCGCGTCTATGGAGGGGATGTGGAGGAAGGCCAAGAAAGCGCTGGGCATCGGCCTGTGCGCGCACCTCCCCGTCGTGTCGGGCGACCGGGAGGACTGCGCCAGCGAGCGGCGCGCGTCCGATGCGTTCTCCCAGGACTCGGCGGCGCTGGCGTTGGCGGCGGCGCACGCCTCCGCGCCCAACACGCCCGCGCAGGCGGAGGCCGTCGCGCTGCTCCGCAGGTCCAAGTCAGGGGCCAAGTCCTCCAAGGTGAGGCCTTTTTCCCCCTCTCCCCGGCCAAGCTCTTCATTCATTCCGCGTTAAGATTTGTCCTTGCTTTGCGCGCGGCGGAGCTAGTACTACTAGATGTGAAATGCCGCGGTGACAGGAGGTTTCCCCTACCATTCAGTTGCTGATTGGAGCGAATGTGGCTTCGCCGGTGCAAGATTTAGGTCCAGATTCGGTTCTTCCTGTCGGCGATTTTTGGTTCGGAGTGATGGGCGTTTCGGTTTGGATTATCTTGCTTTGCGCCTTACAGTTTTCGTTTGTATGCATCTGGTTTTTTAATCCTACAACCATTTTTGTCTCGAGCTCCACCTGTACTAACTTGGATTTGCCATTTGTTATTCTTGTCTGGAGTTCGAATAATCTAGTGCTGTTTCCTCCTGTGTCTCCGAGAAATCACGGATCCGCAGATTTTCATAGAAAAGTTTTGATGTTTTTTGCCGAACTATCCCTTTTCGACATTATTCGAGGAGAATATACCAAAAGAAATTGCACATGTCATTGACAAAATGATGCGGTTCTGTTGGCCATCTTCTGTGCCACCTGTATTTTTCGTAACATTTCGGTGCTGATCTGTAGCACATATACATTTCTACCAGTGCAAAACCTCCCAATTTGTTGAATATTCACATATTCATGTTTCTGCCACCATTGCTAGTTGTGTCCTGGTATCCTCCAAGGCTCTTTGGTATGGTCAATTCCACTTGCTCCTTTTTCTGTGGGTGCACACAGCTTAACGTAAGCTTCACCATATCTACTGCTTCTATTTGTTCCTCCACGAAAGTGAAAGTTGGCCTCTTTGGTCAACGATATCCACATGGTCACGTGTATCATCTTACTACTATCACGTTTCTTAATTTGCTAAAGGTGAATCTTCCAACTTGAGAGCTGTTATCCATTACCAGGAATGCTGAATGGCCAGCCTTGCAACAGACTTTATTGGCACTTTTATATTTGTTACCAGGAGTATTACTAGTTGTCATGGCAAGCTCGCGATTTCTTTGAATGGTCCAAGATCTGAATTTTCCTGCATAATCGTTATTTTTTCTGTGGCGATTTTGATGCCTTTATCGATGGGTTCACACATTTGTTATTCAATAGTAGTGCGTCTGACTGAGATGTTGTGTATGGAAATACGCCGAATTGACCATCAACTTCACGAGGATCTCCTCAATAGGGTTGACATTTATCTGCCTAATGTGAGCTTGAAAGTTCTCATTTTGCTTGCCTGGTCAGCCTCAGAAGTAAAGACTAAACATATGAGGAAATAAACACTAGGTTCATTGTTCATTGTGACACACTTTTTTAAAGGTAATGCCTCTAATCGTGACATAGTGTCAGGAAATGATGCCTGAGCAAATGTCTTTTTAACATCTTGTTTAAGAGTTGGCAAACTGCACCATCTGCGAAACCATCTGGAAAGGGTGCTGATTCCATTGGCTTTTTGTGGTGCGGACACTCTTTGATAAAAATGACTACTTAACTTGCCAATATATAGATGGTTATGAGCAATTCTGTGTTGACTCTGACATTCGTGGTAGGTATTGGTACACATGTCTTCATTTTCCGATTTATGCTTTGCTCAAAACCAGTAACAGTTTACATCTTTACCTAGGTGCTGATAAATTGTTACTCCCTCTGTTCCGAAAAGGTTGTTGCCAGCTAACACACCGATTCAACTTAGTCCAACTTGCCGGTGGTGACAACAGGTCTGGAACGGAGGAAGTACATCCATTGAACACTGAATGATAGTTGAATTTGATAATGGTTTAGTCAAACTCCTAAAATAAACCTCAACTTGTTAGCCTTTGTCACGTATTGGCAATATCCTGTATTACTGTGTATTTATATTTTCATGCGAGGTGGTATTCCATTCTCTATATTAATTTAGTAAAAAAAAACAATTGATTAGTGCCATCCTTTGGAAGTTCTTTGTCCATTCCTCATCAATAGGAAGAGTGAACATATATACGGTTCAATGCTGGTACGCTTTGGTGAAATATAGTGAAACTAGACGCTGTTGAGACCACCTAACCATAGAGAGGTGGTTGGGGGTATATACAACCATGCAATGTTGCCTTGAATAAATGCGTCAACTGCAAGGCTGAAGGTGGGACATAGCGGATCTACATGCACGAGATGAGCATTAGTTTGTCATATGGTCAACTTTTTGAAATAAGTTTATTTCAAAACATTTGGTGGTTCTTGTTGAGATCATTCATTCACCAGAACAGTAGGCTAGTTAATGAAGGTAGGTTCTTGCTAACAGTACCACCATCCGAATATGCATATGGGAAGCCATTTTAATATTAAGTTGAATGAATTAGATCATGTGCTCAACCAGGAGTACCTTGTAGGCTGCCTTATCTTGAAGTTTTAGGATAAACATCTCATAATATTTGAAATGGTTAATCATCAGCATGTTCCTTGTAAAAAATTATTAGCATATTCATGTGCGCTGGAATTGATAAATCTGACAAAGGCTTTTGAACGATACTTCATAAGTTGCATTGGGATGCCAAATTGGCTTGTCAAATGCCATTTCAACTTTGCAATATTGCCAAACATGGATGAGATATAAAAATGGATATGCTCATTTTGCAATATTGACATCAGTCTTTTCTCAACTGGGTGCTTTGCTTGTGCTTATGCTACAAAACTTTCATGTGATAAATGTTTCTTAGATTATGTCTCCATAATTTTTTAAATGTCTCTGTGTTACTTTATTTGGCTGTTGCTACGGGATACATTCTTACAGCGTATGGTTAAACTAATACATCTTCTGTTTCTTTTTCAACAGAAAACATGCGCAATATGTTTCGATTCCATGAAGCCAGGTCACGGCCAAGCTCTCTTCACTGCTGAATGTTCTCACATGTTCCATTTTCACTGCATCTCCTCCAGTGTGAAACATGGAAATTATGTATGCCCAGTTTGCCGAGCAAAGTGGAAGGAGATACCATTTAATCGCTCAGTATCTTCTATCGGTCCTCGTGGAAGAAGTGGGTTGAATTTGAACCGAGCTCAATTACCCCAACAAGATGGCTACATGGCTCTTCTCCGACAGGTTCCAAACCGCCAGCGAGAAGCACCTGCCTTGCGTACTTCTGAGCCATTAGAGTTCAACGATGACGAACCATTGCAGCTGATGGAGGCTGCTGACAGTTGTGATGTTAGATCTAGTAGAACAGTGGAAATGAAGACATATACAGAGTTCTCGGCGGTTCCACAGTCATCATCTCAAGATGATTTTGCTGTTCTGATCCATCTGAAGGCCCCATGCGCTAACCAAGATCAGGTCACAAGCAGACTGGTTAATGCATCCTCAGTTGTGTATCCTTCATCTCGTGCTCCTGTTGATCTTGTTACCGTGCTTGACGTTAGCGGCAGTATGGCAGGAACCAAATTGGCATTATTAAAGCGAGCAATGGGCTTTGTTATTCAACACCTTGGTCCATCTGATCGACTTTCAGTCATCGCTTTCTCTTCTACTGCCAGAAGGCTGTTCCATCTCCGGCGGATGTCCCATTCTGGCCGACAGCAGGCCTTGCAGGCTGTTAACTCACTTGGTGCTGGTGGTGGCACAAATATTGCTGATGCCCTGAAGAAAGCTGCTAAGATTATTGAGGACCGCAGTTATAAGAATCCAGTGTGCAGTATTATTCTGTTGTCAGATGGTCAAGACACCTATAATATTTCCTCGAATGTTAGGGGAACACGGCCTGATTATAGGTCACTTGTTCCATCTTCCATTCTAAATCACACTGTTGGCATAGCACCTGTCCATGGATTCGGTTTTGGAGCAGACCATGATTCAGATGCTTTGCACACAATCGCTGAGGCCTCTGGTGGTACATTTTCCTTTATTGAGGATGAAGGTGTGATTCAGGATGCATTTGCTCAGTGCATTGGTGGGCTTCTCAGCGTTGTTGTTCAGGATATGCGCTTAACAGTGGAGTGTGTGCATACTGGTGTTAAGCTTCACTCCATCAAATCTGGTAGTTACTTGAGTAAGGTGGCTGGAGATGGGCAGAATGGTTCAATTGATGTTGGACATCTCTATGCTGACGAGGAGAGGGATTTCTTGCTCTCTGTGAGCTTCCCACAATCCCGTGAACAACAGACCAAACTTTTGAAGGTTGTCTTTTCGTACAGAGATCCAGTGACAAATGAAGGTGTCAAGATCCAAGGCTACGAGGTGAAGATCCTGAGGCCAAAATCACCCACATCGGAACCTGTTTGCATGGAGGTTGATCGTGAGAGGAACCGAGTCCGTGCTGCCGATTCTATTGAGGCCGCAAGAGCTGCTGCCGAGAGAGGTGTTCTTTCTGACGCAGTGGCTATTCTTGAGGATTGCCGAAGGATACTGTCAGCGTCCTTTTCAAGCCAGAATGGGGACCGTTTATGCATGGCCCTTGATGCAGAGCTGAGGGAGATGCAGGAGAGGATGGCTAGCCGGCAACGCTACGAGTCTTCTGGGAGGGCATACCTGCTCTCTGGACTAAGCTCGCATTCTTGGCAGAGAGCCACCGCGCGCGGCGACTCCACAGACAGCAGTACACTTGTTTACTCCTATCAAACACCATCCATGGTTCAGATGCTGCAGCGCTCGCAGAACCAGTTGCCCTCACCTCAGGTCCCAAGGCCTCAGATCATCGTACCAACAAGGTCATTCATGCAGAAGCCTCAGCCAAGGTAGAAGGCAGCTCACTGTTATCTTGTGAAGGAAGCGCATGGATGACGGTGAAGAAATAATATTGGTCTCATTGTTTAGTAGGGCAAAATGTGTTGGTTTAGTATCCATCTTTTGTTTTCCTTTGTTTGAGTCATGGTGGCGGTATACCGGGGATGGTGGGTTGGGCTTGGAGGTATATATGTGTTCTGGGTGGTATACTGGAGAAAGCGAGGAGGGGGTGGGCTTTGGTGGTACATACATTGTGGGGGGTATACTCCTGTGGTGTGAAGGAATAAGGGTTGGGAAGTAAAGTAGGAGCGGGGCTGGAGAAATGGTATAATGGCTTCAAGGGGGAAGAAGGGTCTAGGTAGGTAGGTAGCTCAGTTCGTCACCAAGTTTATTTACTGATGAACTCATTTTCAATTGGTATTTAGTAATGTAGATAAGCGGGTCTGGTCAGAGTGGCATGTATCATGGAACCTTGGAAAATTTTGATTTTGGGGGTGCAATGCAATTCCATGGATCCAGATTGCTGTTTCTGTTCAGTTGTTTGTTGGTCGCTCATGTTCCGCTTCATGGCGTGAAGGCGCATTGCAAGTTATCAGGTGTTCCGCTGATTTGATTTTGCTCTGATGCTTTTCTTTTATGTCCTGATGATTTGAGCACCATTGGTCAGACTCTTGAACTAGCACTCCTATGGTGTATGAATCTTTGATAACTGACATTCCCTCCATTCCAATGAGTAAAGTTTTTTTTAGAAGTCAAGTTAAGTAAAGTTTGATCAAACTTCTAGAAAAAACTATCAAGAACCATGATATTACATAGATATCGTATGAAAATATGGTTCATGATTTATCTTAGGGTGCTGATTTTGAATTGTACATATTAATATTTTTTCCTAAAAACTTAGTCAAACCTTATGTAGTTTAAGTTAAAAAAAAGATGGGAATCACTAGGGATCGGAGCCCGATATTTTCTTCCCATCGGACTGGTTGTTTGCCGCACGATTCGATCAGTGTAGAGCGTCCGATGACGACGAGTAAAAAGCGCGCATGTTGCCGGAGCAGTTAGTTCAGATCTGCACCAATTTCGTTTGGTATCCCTAACTGCTTCCGCAAATTACGTTAAATCTGGGAAACTAAGTTACATGGGCTCTGTTTGATCGCTTCATCCATCTTTACTATTATATTCCAGTTGGTCGTACGTCATACATGCGCACCTTCACCGTCGGATCAAAGCAAATTATTGCTTTCCTTCCTTTACTACCCAGCTAGCTAATTGCCAGATCAAAACATATCACTGCTTTCCTTAATTCGTTACTTACTCTGTAAAATCGTTATTTCCTTCCTTCTTTTCCTCAAAAAACTAGGAAAGTGATTATAATTAATCTCCTCCCGCAACCTCCGCTTTTCTTCCTCCTGCCACCTCCGCTCATTGCATCATCCATCAAGGGGCGGACCCATGTAGGCCCAGCAGAGCCCAGCTGAGCTGATCGATCTCCTGACTACACACGGGAAAAATAAGTGTGATATCGATCTGTTGTTCCGTAGGTGCGTCTCTCGCCTCTTCGCCTGTTCGCCTGGCCTTTCTCCGCCACGCTCGCCATCGGGGATCCCAAGTCGCACAGCTCAGAAAATCGCTGGGCAAGCCGCCAGATCATTGGAGAATAAAAGGTGCGCATCTTCCAGTCTGTAATCCCTCTGATTAATTGTTTTACTTCGTCTAATCATTCTCTCTTGATTGCGGTTACTAGGGTTTAAACTTTGAAATTTTGGGAATCAGATTCTTGGTCGCTATTTCATCAATCATCATAGCAATTTGATTTTGGTTATTCATCAATTGATGACTAGACCGCTAAAATCAGAATGGCGCAATGTCACGTAAGTTCATCTCGAAAACTATCAGACTATACAGTCAATTGATATCTTTTATCTGTTGGTTCGCTTCATCAACTCATAAATTATGTAACTTTGAAATTTCAGAAACATTAATGGACAAGTTTTGAAAAAGAGGAAATCCTGAGAAGATCGATGAGAATGTTGGTCCATCACGTGAAGGCAACTATGCTCTCGATGATGATAATTCCCCATTACATGAACCTGGTGATCTAGCGAAACTTTTGCAAAAGATTTTGATGATGGAGAACTCGGGGACCTTAGACATCACCTCCATCTTTACATTGATGATGTTCGAGCAGATGCTCGATTCTCTAGCATAATAATATTTGTGAGCTCTCTCAAAAAAAGATTATATCCTCTGGTTTATCGACTATTAAAGCTAGCATTAGTCTTGCGCCACTGCTACAGTTGAGAGATGTTTTTCTGCCATGAAATTTGTGAAGACATATTTGTGTAATCGTCTCAGTGATGACGCCTTGAAGCACAATGTTATTTGCTATTGTGGAGAAAGAAGAAATGAGAAGAGTTATCATTGATGCGGTCATAAATTAATTTGAGATCTTGCAAAACCGTAGAAAGCCATTCTAAAATGTAACTCTTAACTTTATACATCAGTCCACACTCCACAAGTTTATTCAGTATGTTACTAACATTTTTCTTTCTTTTGCAGGCAAGCGAGACCCCTGTCATATGTTTCCCGCCGCAACCAGATTTGTTTTCTTAGTTGGAGTTTTTTAATGTTTTATTGCACAATTTTATGATGGAATAATATATCAAGAAGAATACTTTATTTTGGTAAGCATTTTACTGCCAGATATTATAAATTTTGAGGTGTGTTACTCGTGTGCATTTTTCCGTGATGTACTGGGACATTTTCATCTTGGGTCCGCCAGGCATCATACCATGCGGCAGTGAGCGGAGGACCCTAATTCCCGTCCATCCGTGACTACAAGGAATGAGAACGCAAGAAGATCTTGCGATCTCGAGGCCGATCAAGACAGATACGCCATCGAGCGGGACCAGATCAAGTAGGTTGGCGAGGTGGCCAGCGAAGATCTACTGGAAGAAAAACTCCCCCGATGTCGAGCCATCAGCGACTCCTTCCTGCCGCTCCATGTTCCGCCTCTTCCAATTAGAAGGGTGCCTGCCTTGTTTCGTTCCCCTCCGCCCCATCCAGAGCCTGAAGAGGAGTGGACTGCGAGTGTGCTTGTGATGGCATCGCTTGTGGTCGTCCTGGTGGCCATCGCGGTCATGGTGGTGGCATAGATTCATGGCCAAGCGGAGGGAGGAGGTTCGAGATCGTCCTGGTTGTTGGGCCTTCAGCGCTAAGAGATTGGAGGTCGAGGAGGATCTGCCCGTCTCACCCATTCTCTCCTTGCCTTCTTGGCAGCGTCGTGCGCCAGGGTTGAGGTTGGGGTTGGTGTTCCACCAGCAGAGGTAGGGGAACAGAGCATCGGAGGCCGACATAGTGACCGGCGATGGTCGCAGGTCGGGCTCCTCCGCATTGGAGTCTTTGTGGCGATGGGAGGCGCTCGGGGATGCCGGGAGCCGGCAGCTTCCGGAGCTAGCGCTGTGTGTAGCATGTAGCCGGCAGATCCAGCGGCGCGTGCTCTGTGTATATAAGGTCAGTTTGGTACAAATTTATTGGAGTCACAAACCGTGGTTGGAGTAACAACCCGGTAACTACTTATGTGTGAAAACTTGCTTGCAGGTTTTCCGTACGATCGCGATCACACAGCTGACAAGTTATTGGAATGGGATTTTCCTCTAGCAGTGGCAGATAAAGCAATTTTAGGCAATGAATTATATCACCAACATGAGCGGTAATTTAGTATATCTTTGCAAGATTCGGCATTCTTCTGGATCCGAATTTCTGTCCTTGATCCAACTTCATGGTTTTAGTTTTAATTTTTTTTTTGACATCTACTATTGCTTATTGACATCTATGTATGCATTTTTGCAAAGCAACGCAATCATAGGAAAGGTGCAGATAAGACCCGAAGCATGTGAGTATCTTTTGACTCATTAGTTTTTCTCTCCTTATTTAGTTCTGTATTTGGTAGCTAACTTTAATCCAAAGCTATTGTTTATTAATTGAATCGTGTATGTAATAAAACTGTGTAACCTGGAATATATCTGTGGATTATATTTGGTGACATACTAACTTAAAACTGTGTTGATAGTATCAATCTCCCAAGTATGCATACAGTAGGTGTTTTTTCTTGCATCCTCGCCAGCTATATTGGCAACCTATATTAATTAAAGTGTGGGGTTAATTTAAGTTTATATTTGCTTGCACAGTTTGTTTTTATCAAACATGGATGATACAGCTAATAAAAAGGCACGGAAGGAACAATTACTAACCCGTATGATGACAGTTAAACATATACGTAGTAACCTTTAATGAAGACTGAACTGTATCATAATTTTCTCCACAAGTTTCTTTTGTGTTATGTTGGAGTTAAAAAAAATCATGTTATTTGCAGGAAATGAATCTAAAAAGCACCAATATTGTGGAGCATCGAGGTAAAAACATCAAATAACTGACATTTGAATGAGACATTCCCTTATTTTATTATGACAAATTATTTTATGTTTTGTTCAGATATGTAATGAAGGCCGTCAAACAGCCACTACTAGGAAAAGGCCTAGCCGTAAGAAGTGTGTCAGGCGCACCACAAAAATAGTGCGCCACTGCTAATTAGTAGTGGCGCACCAAAAAATGGTGCTCCACTACTAGAAAAATAGCAGTGGCGCACTAGTATAGTGATGGGCCACTACTACTTTGTAAACTGATTATAAACAGGTTCTCAGATTAACAGTGGCGCACCGCATATACGTGCGCTATTGCTATTTTAAATAGCAATGGCGCACGTATATGGGGTGCGCCACTGCGTTCAACTGGTAATAGCGCATTATATCTTTGTGCGCCACCACGCCGCACGTCTCGCCCACCACGTGCCGCCACGCGCCTAGCACCGGCCACCGCGCACGTGTCCCCACCACCAGACCGCACGCACCCACCAGGCCACAACCACACCGCACACCGCACGCACCCACCCACCGCACACCGCACGCTCTCTCCCTCAATCCCCTCTCAGTCTCTCACCCTCCGGCCACCCCAGATCTCGCCCCCAATCTCCCCCGCCGCCGCCGGATCCCACGTCGCCGCCGTCGACGCGGAGCCCTGCCTCGACGACGCGCTCGGCCACTCCTTCTGCTACGCCAACTCCGCCGCCAACCCCGCCGCCGCAGCATACTCCTCCTCCTTCCGCCACGACATCTCGGGCGCCGCCCTCTCCGCCAACTCCTCCGTGCCCGTCCCGCTCTACCTCTCCTCCTCCGCCGCCGACGCCACCGGTGGCCCCATGCCGCCGCCGCCCAACTACTCCTCCAGGCCACACCATTTCTCTTCTCCCCATTTCTCTTCCACATCGCACTAGGGTTTCTTATCCCCTTTCTCTTCCACATCGCGCCGCCGGCACATCTGTGGACACTGGGCAACACGACGAGGAGCACAGCGGCCAGGCAGCATGGCGAGGAGCACGGCGGTCGGGTAGCATGGCGAGGAGCACGGCGGCCGGGCAGATGGCGCAGGCAGCGACGCTGTCGGACTAGATTGCTTTTTTGTTTTTGTTTACAGGGTGTTTTTGTAAATATTGTTGTAATTTTTTGACTACTCTGTAATAATTAATATAATTGCTCTGTAATAATAATTAATATAATTACTGTAATGTTATTACATGATGACCTGGTTTGCATATGTTGTTTTCCAGTCCGTCAATTCGCCACAATAGATCCCATACAATAGGCCCCATGTGGCCTTTTTTTATTCGCTCACTAGCAATGGCGCACCGAATAGATGCATAGTGGCGCACCCTGTAGATTTAATAGTGGCGCACCTTGTAGGTGTATTAGTGCGCCATTGCTATCTAGCTTAGTAGTGGCGCACCTCTAGTGCGTCACTACTAATTATTAGCAGTGGCGTGATAGTAGTGGCGCACCACTAGTGCGCCACTGATGGCAAAAACTGGTGCGCCACTAATAAGCTGTTTTCTAGTAGTGAGCTCTCGTAGAGATACTGGAAATCTTGTTTGTAGTATGTGAAAAGTTCAAACTGCCCTTAGTTCAACCTTGGGTGCCGCAAACACCAGAGTTTACAGTCACATGGTGGTGGTGTGAAGAAGAGTTGCTCAAGCTTCGATGTAAGTTGTATGGAAGAGGCATGCTTCTCAACCAGTGATGTTGCCTTTCACGTTACTGATGCTTACGTGTGGGGCTTTAGAGATGTCTATTAAGCTCACCACCTATAAAAGGAGTAAGGAGATCCTGTAAAGGTATCCACTCACACAGACCATGTTTTTTGAAAGATGTCTTTAGATTCACGAAGATGGATTACATGTTGTACACTATTCTCACATTTTTGTATTAGCTGGCTGATTCTTGACATGCTTGCAAAATTCTTATACTGGAGATGATGATTATATATTAGAGTTTTTCCTGCCACCTGGTTACATAGAAACCTAATGAACAGAATGTCCATCATAGATGGGTTGATACAACATCTTCGTAGTTTATAGGTGGCCAGTGATGAAGGTTCGGATGAAGCTTATCTTCAAGGTGATCATGCATGTTACTCTAAGTCATAGTGAAGAAACGAAGAATACATTTCATGCATTAAATGAGAGTGATATGCATGGAGGAATCGAAGAGTCCGATAACACGAACAATAGGAGAAGGAGATGGACATTGGGGGCACCCGAAGACGAAAGAAAAACTTGGTGTTACTAAATTCAGGTTCATTATACAAAGTGGCAATGTAGACAAATATTTTGTATATACTACGAGTGGATAAGTCAATATACACTTCAATTTCCACATTCAGGGCATTTCAGTCAGAGGATATTAAGAAAAGAACACACCAACTTCCGTGAAGAAAATTCTCTTGGTTTTTTTTAAGAATGATGAGCCATATTGTTTTTGGCTGAAGCAAAAAAAAAAAGAATACAATTATGCTTGTCCCAAATATAAGAGTGGTTCAGAAAAAAAAGTGACCATAACCATAATTGATGTTGTTACTAATGATGTGTATACAATTTTACTCAAGCTTGCTATGCTCATATTGTCAATCATATATTCTATGTGGTACTTCAGAAAAAATCCTAAGAAAGATCAGTTTTCATTTTATACTAGACTACATCATGTAGTCTACATGTAACTAGAGTGGAGTTTTAAATTTCTTTTTCTTCAATGGTCAAAGAGAGAAGACATGGGTTGGTGAAAGGAACCCCTTGTGCATTTGGCGATCAAAATAAAGAAAATACAAGTTTGTTCAATGTCAAGGAGCTAGATTATGTCATCGTTGAATAAAAAAATATTTCAGTTGATACCGGTATGTGCTTTATTTTTTCCGCGGTTTTGTTGTGTATGTATCTATAAGATAAAATTGTTGAGCCGTTGCTTATGCATATGAAGTTCAGCAATCAATTTTCATCAAATTACATTTTGAGAAAAGAAGAAACACATTGTTTTTGTAATAATATGTGGCTCTCTTTTTATACATGAATTTTTACGTGTATATAATTTGCATATTGCGATAAAAACTAGCAACCGTAAGAAGTGAGCCTAGCTCGTTTGGTTAGGGAAGTGGATGTACAACCTAGCCACCCAAGTTCAAGTCCCAGGGACGCGAATTTAGGTTCTTATTATTTAAAAAACAAAATCACTGTAGGGGTTTCCCCTACGGTATTCCTTTCAAAAAAACTAGCAACCGTAGCAACGCACGGGCATTTAACTAGTTACTTTAGGAAATGAATTTACGAAATTTAAGGTAATAGATTCCGGTGCTTTGCTTCCTTAGAAGCAAATCTTTTTGGTTTGCATTGTTAGGTATTAAATTTGTTTCCAAACTTATTTCAATGTGCTTCCAGAGCGACAATAATTTGCTTCGATATGATAAGACATTACTTCTATACTTTTTTTTCCATCAATTTTGTGCCGTCTGCCGATGAATTTGCTTCTATGGTGAATTAAACTTAAGTTTTAACAAATATTTCTCATGTAGGTATTTCCCTTTCAACAAAAACTTTGAACTGGAATTGTTTCTAAGAAATACAAACTTTTTTGGGTTAGAATAACTGCTATCATGATTATACATAATTCAAAAGAAGTAGGAATGTGCTTCCAAGAAATACAAATGAGCTTTCATATACAATTTTTCTTGCTTCCATTGACAAGGAATCATGCTCCCGTGGACAAAAATTATCGATTCCATGCTTGTGCTCCAAACAAATTGATAGTTTCTTCCTAATCTCGTACAACCTATGACAACGCCGTCGATGAGCCAATGTCTTTGCTTGCAACCCTATGATACTGTGGTCATGCTACGTTCCAACGCTAGCTGTGCTTCCTAGATATTGTAGTTGTGCTTCTTCAGGCAGACGGTGCTTCTTCAGAGGCAGACCATGCTTCTTCAAAGGAAGACCATGCTTCCTTGGTGGTGGTGGTTCATTCAGAATTTCAGATGGTGGCCTTTCTTCCTATCTCAGCAGAATGGTGAAGGGATTGAAACTGCATGGATGGAGCAAAGCTGTAGCATGGATAAAACTTAGCAAAGGGCCTCATTGACGGTGACCTAGCTCAGTTGAGACAATGAGTTGTAACCTATGAAAGTTTTGGAAGCAGCCGGTCGCCTTGATGCCGCCGCTGCCAAGATGGGTCGGTGCAAAGGAAAACGTGCTCCTTGACGTGCCTCACCAGCCTTTCCATTAACGAATAACGACGATGAGGACCAGCATGTCGATCTGAACGTTAGCAAAGCTGCAACATATAAACAATATCACAAGGAATGGAAGCATGTAGAGGTATCAAACTCATATATTTTGCTAGTATATCCTAGACATGGAGCGGTAAACAAATTTGACAGTTTGTCACCAGGACTGGGCTACCCAGATTTGCTCCTGTATTACGTGACATTTAATCTTCCATATAGACTTGTGCTATTCTCATCGTTGTAGCTACCTTGTTTTCGTCGGGCAGCTGCAAACGCGCGATGCGACCAAGGGTGTGGACTGTGGTGGAAGCAGCTGATGCCAATGGCCGGAATGGCCACACAGATGGGCAGACGAGGCCTCGTCGGCGCTGCCACCCGGGGAATAAGCTTCTAGATTGGGTGGAGTCCGGCGTGATGGAGGAAGAACGGCGAAAGATGCGGTAGAGCGGGGCGCGGTCAGTGATGCTCCGACGATGTCTCCCCGCAGAGTAGCTTCATGCGTGCCGCTGGCGCACTACACTACGGGAAAGCCAGCCTTTGCCGTGCTCCAATTCGCACGGCAAAGAGCTCTATACGCACGGCAACGGCTTTGCCGTGCGCGCCCTCACGGCAAAGGTTGCACGGCAACTGCTTCGACGGCAAAGCCTCCTTTGCCGTGCGCTTGCAAGGTTTGCACGGCAAAGCTCTTTGCCGTGCGCGCCAATCTCTGCCGTGCGCTGCAATGTCTGCCGTGCGGCACAACTTTGCCGTGCGGCAGGGGGGCTGCCGTGAACGAAATCGTTGCCGTGCGCCACAAATCTTTGCCGTGCGACCGACGTTGCCGTGCGCCACCATTCTGCCGTGCGCACCTTTGCCGTGCGGCCTTGCTCTGCCACGCACGGCAAAGCCCCGTACAGGCACGCCCCCAGGAGCTCCCAGGTTCACAGGCTACCGCCACGTGGCTCCTTTGCCGTGCGTGTGCGCACGGCAAAGTGACCAAAGTCCTTTGCCGTGCACACGCACGGCAAAGGGCCCTGTTTTTTTCATTTTTTGCTGTTTTTTGCTTATTCCCTGCATTTCAAATATAGCAATTGACAATAAAGCATATACACATATAATCTTCAACATAACATCACCAAACACTACGGGAACACCACAAATACATCAAACACACATATTAATGCATACAATGCATTACATAGAGTCCATAGTCCATCCACACAAGTTACATAGAGTCCATAGTGCAATGTCCAATATTACAATCCATTAGAAGCAAACAATCCGACAAAGTGCACGAAGACCATGCCATCAACCTTGTCCTCCGCTTCCGCCGGCCTCATCGTCATTTCCTTGTGACATATAATCTATAAGGTTGATGGAATGAACATTTACATTTGCATTTGCATATTGATCACTTGAACAAGCACAAGTAGCGGGTTGGGCACAAGAGGACTCACCGCGGTTCATGCTCCGGATGATGTTCAAGTTGTTGACGGTGATAGGTGTCCCCGGGGTCTGAGTGGGCGGTGGCGGCATCCACGGCATGGAGTAAGGTGGAGGAGCAGGAAGACTCCCCGGTGGAGAAGTCGAACCGTCGGCTCATCACACTCATGCCTGCTGCTTGCATCATCTCTGCTGCTGTTGCATCTGCGCATCATCTGTGTCTGCTGCGCTGGTACTCAGAATCTGCTGCTCCATGTGCGCCCTTTGCTCCTGGGCCTCCTTCGCTGCCATCTCCTCCTACGTTGTGTTGCCGCGATGTCATTAACAATTCAATGGAAAGCATGTAAAGGAAATGTAGAGGCTCGAGGAAGAACATACCCGTAACCGCTCGACAGCTAGATCCGAAGCCCGTGGCCGGGGCTCTACCTCGGGCTGGCCGCTCTTACGACCACGACGGATCTGGCGGAGAGAGGGAACCTTCGCTGGGTCGACGCACCCGTCACCAAACCACAGGCGGCCATGCTTCAAGCCTTCTCCCGCAAGCACCGCGACCTCAGGGTCAAAGTCCTCGGCCTCTGGGTTGGCCTCCTCGCCGTACTTCTGCTTGAACTTGGAGACATACGACGTGCACTGGGTCTCGGATTGCGGGTTAAGCCCACGGCGGACCCCGTCTCAGGATCAGGCGTCTTCCTTTGCTTCATCTTCTTTAGCACGGCAAAGACGTTAGGCTTGACTTCCTGCAAAAGAGAACATGTAATCAAGTGAAGTGGCACACCCTTGCGGAGTTAACAAATATATAACATGAATTCAAAGAATGAAGGAACCATTAATTTGCTCACCTCGTTCTCGGTGGTGAGAGAGGGGATGCTGCCTTGGATATGCGATCCACCTCGCATCTCTGCCCGCTTCTTCTTGCCCTCCTCGTGCTTCTTGAGGTACTGGGGGCATGTCCACCACATGACCATCGCAAGAAAGCACCTATCGTCCTTGCCGACGTACTGAGGAGGGTTCTACATGCACAAGATAAACCCATTATGGTAAAATAAACTACATGGCGCTAAAGCAAATCAATAACACATAAATGCAAATACCTGCATGTACTGCCACGCTGCATGAGCGTGTCGCGAGCGTCCTCCTTAGTCATGTGGACGAAGCGGTCGGCGTGCCAGTCGCGGACGCATTGAATACGTGCCTCGTAGTGCATGCCAGTCACCCTCTTCCTTGCAAGCTGGTGTAGGACATCATCGCACGCACGCTCCTTGCCCTCGGCCCTCTTGAAGTATTTCTGCAACAACCATGCACATAGGTAAAACAAGGGGCATTAGTGCAATTATTGTGAACCAAGGAGAGTGTATGAATGGTAAGAAGTCAAAAGTCACGTACCCAGAATTTGGCAACAACCAAATCCGCCGCGGTGCCGCGGCCCATAGGATCTTCCGCGAGGCTGTAGTGCGCCCACCTCCAAGCTACGTCGCAGCCACCAGTAGGGAAATTGACTATCCCAGGGAAATACCATCTAAGTAGGCCCCCAAGGATGTTCGAGTACCCACGTGGCGGTCTCTGCGACGGGTCTTCATACGTGAACGAGCTGCACCATGAAGACAACATCAATATGTATGTGATAATAATTTTGATAATGACAAAATTGCGATAACGAAATGCCAAAAATTAACATGTACCTCCTTCCATAGGGCACTAGAACAACGTGCCTGTACGCCAGGACTTCAGCGAGGGGAGCTGTGTTATCCCACGCCGATGTATCACGTTCCTCTCCTGGAACTGGCTGGAACGTACTGGATCGGCGGCTCTCCTCTGGATCCTGAGAGGTCCTCATCCTCACCTCCTCCTAATCCTCCCCCCCCTCCTCCTCCCCCACCCCCTCCTCCTCCTGGTCCTCCCCACCCTCTCCCCCCCTCCTCCCACCCCCGTACCTGGTCCCCGTCATCATCTCGGCCGGGAGGGGGACTAGGACAGTACCCGCGTCGCATTCTTCCCCGCCGCGTTGTGCGACAGGGGAGGGGGCTAGGAGGGGGTACTAGGTGGCCCCGCCTCGAAGTCCCTACACCTACCAAGTCCTTGAGCTTCTTTTTAAGACCGCCGCCCCTTTTTTTTGGCGGCATGCTTCAATCACCTGCAAACACAAATGAAGAGAGTGGTTTATTAGTACGCAATATTGTAAAGAGATAAATATTAGTGAAAGCAACAGAAATATAAGTAGATGAACATTAATGAAAGCAACAATAATGCAAAAGGATGAACATTAATTAGTGGAAGCAACAAATAGCAAGCATAGAGTTCTCTATTACACGGAGTTATTACAAATAACCTAGCTAGACAATCTCTATTACACGGAGTTATTACAAATAACCTAGCTAGCCTCACAATTACTACTACATAGATCAGTAGCCTGTGTCGCCGTCCGTGATTGGACCGCGTGTCTCATCATCGTCATCAGGCTCGGCGAACCAATAATCATCAATGAAACCTGGAGGTGGTCCATCTACATCGAGGTCAATCCCTGCTCTGAACGCCTCGAGCAAACTCAGGTCTTCCGGGGCACAAACATCCTCAGCTTCATCTTCTGCATTGTCCCCATCCATGCCCGCATCTTCTTGTTCATCGTCTACGACCATGTCATCGATAGTCGGCAAGGCGATTGTGAAATGCCCGGGGAGCCCTTCTTCCTGATAGAACTCGACACTCTTTGCTGAGGGGTCTACGCGGCGGTAATCGTCCTTGTTTGGCGGGGGCGGCCTATTGCGTGAAGGCACCGTCATCACAACATCCCATCCATGTAGACGTTTTGTCGGGTTTCTGCACGCGTACGGGAGATAGAATACTTGAAAGGCCTGGGTAGCCAAGATGTACACATCCTCTCCCTTATAAACAGAGTTCCTCTCAACTTCGACCAACCCAATTTCAGGATCCCGTCTCACCCGACGTGGGTCAAACCAATGACATTTGAAGACGACGGGATTTAGCCCTTTCTGAAACCCGTAATTCAGCTCGTATATACCCTCGACTCTTCCATAGTAATGGAGCCCATCGTCACCTTGACATACCACCCCGCTATTTATTGTCTTCGCGTTGGGCCGGCTTGTTGTGTATTTATGGGTCTGGAAGCGATACCCGTTCACGTCATAGGAGTTGAAACGGAATGGTCAAAGCCCCTAGCAATTTTTCTTAGCTCTGACTTCATCTCTTTGTCAGTTCTTGCCTACAAGTTTAGCACGAGAAGTTTAGAACGAGAAATGACCGATAAATGTCGGAAGTGCTAGCTAATTTGGGATAGAAAAGTACCAAATTACAGAACCAGCTACTAAAACCGAAACCGCCGCCCTTATCGAAAATTTGCTTGGATTCTTCCGGGGTAGGCTCCCTGTGGGTATTCTTCCAATGTATAGCCTTGAATTGCCTATACCGATGAAAAGAGGAAGAGTTAGCCACGCAAATACGAGTGAATGTTTGCGAATAACTAAATGGTTCGCACTTACTCGATGTACGGCTTCACTTCGACCATGGTGTTCAAGACATACGAGTGGATCAAGGTCCGCTCCCTGCAGGTCCGTTCTGTACGGCTTCGAGCCACTTGACTTGCCACCAAGCCCCACGAAGATGCTAAGCTTGGGTACTTCTTCATTGTTGGCGGCATTGTAACGGAGGACCGGGTTGTGCTTTGTTGGGATCATACGTTCGAGGCTGCCTCGGCTATGGATGCTTCGATCTTGCATTTATTGCCAGTCATTTGACGAAGCTTTTGTGTTCTCTCGGGACCAAACTGCCAACGGCCCCAATTCCCCCCTTTAAGCATTCCTCCGCGAGGTGCAGGATCATATGTTGCATCGGATTAAAGAACCCTGGAGGAAAGATCTTCTCTAGATCGCAAAGCAACACGGGTGCCTCTTCATCCAGCTTCTCAATCACTTTAGTGTCTAACTCCCTAGCACAAATCTGGCGGAAGAAAAAACTCAACCTCGCTAGCACTCGCCAAGTCTTCTCAGGGACATAGCCTCGAATCATCACCGGCATTATCCGCTCAAGCCATATGTGGTAGTCATGACTCTTCAGCCCTTGTACTCGCAACGTTTCAATGTTCAGACCCCTCATCCAGTTGGCTGCGAACCCATCAGGGAAAAATAAGGAGTCCTTCATCCATTGGAAGACCTCCCTTTTTGGGCCTTTGTGAGACAGAACGGAGCGTGTGGCTTAGTCCAAGTTTTTTTGGCACCATGAGGTGGCTGCATGTTCAACTCCGGCCTATCGCACCACATTTCTTGATCAATTCGAGCCTTTATGTTATCCTTCGTCTTCTCGGTGTCCACAATCGTGCTCCAAATGGCTTCACTGATATTCTTCTCGGTGTGCATTACATCAATGTTATGCGGGAGCTCGAGAAACTCAAAGTAAGGGAGCTTCCATAAGCACGGCTTGTGAGTCCATTGGTGTGTCTCCCCATATCCCAAGAAACCATTCCCATCAGGGCTAGGCTTAAGAGCATCTAACTCGGCCTTGATTTCCGTTCCGGTCTTCGGAATTGGCTTCGGGCCACGGACAACACGGCCTTTCTTGAAGCTCTTTACATCACGTATGCATGCCTCCGCTCAAGGAACTGTCGAGCTTCATCAAAGCATGAATACTTGCCTCCCTTGTTTAGCCAGAAGAAAGTCACGGCCTGCCTGCACTGTGGGCAAGGCCACTTCCCATGTGTACACCACCCGCAGAACAAAGCACGTGCCGGCAGGTCATGCAGGGACGTGTGGTACCACACATACATATCGAAGTACTCCTTCTTTGATGCGTCATATGTTCGGATCCCGCGACCTTCCCAGCCACGAACCAAGTCATCCACCAGCGGTTCCAGGTACACATTCATGTTCTTACCCGGGTATTTGGGCCCTGGGATTATCATCGACACAAACATGTTCTCGATCTCATGCAGACGCCAGGGGGAGGTTCATGGGAATAACAAACACCGGCCAACAACTGTATAGTGCAGCCGACATACCATATGGATTGAACCCATCGGTTGATATCGCAACTGCTACGCTCCTCGGGTCACCTGCTTTCAGTGGAAATTTCTTGACAAAGTTCTTCCATGCAGTACCATCCGACGGATGTATCATCTTGTCGGTGTATCTGTTTCCTTCCACGGCCCACCTCATCTGCTGGGCAGTATCCTCGGTCATGAAGAGCCGCTGGATCCTCGGTAGAACTGGAAGATAGCGGAGGATATTCTTGGCAACCGTGGTCTGCCTCTTCTGACCATCACCATTGCGGTCTACCTCAAAGTACCTAGAGGAATTGCATTTGATGCAATAATTTGTGTCGGCGTGCTCCTCTCTGAATAGCATGCATCCCTTTGGACAAGCGTGTATCTGCTGAGATGACATCTTAAGGTCACTGAGCAATTTGGTCGAATAGTAGAAGTTTTGCGGCAAGAGGTGCCCTTTCGGCAGAAGGCTGCCTACGATGAGAAGTTCATCGAACCCATCTCTGCACAAGTTCCTATGGCACTTCAAGGCCATAAGGCGAGCGATGGCATCTAGTTGGGTAACCTCTGTATTTTCATGTAGGGGTTTCTGCGAAGCAAACAGAGCCTCATAATACTCCTTTGTGTTTTCCTCCGGGTCCTCACTTGTCTCCGCATCCTGAGGTGTCTCCACCTCTACATGAGGGCTTTCAGGCACATTACCATTAGCCAAGTTTTCTAAGCACCTATCAAAACCAGTGTCATATTCCCCCTAGGTTGAATCTGCCGCACCTCCTTCCTAGCACGTTTCTTTGCCTTTTCTCCATGGTAAGTCCAAATCTTGTAGGACGGTGTGAACCCAAACTTGATCAGGTGCATACTCATAGTTTCCTTGTCCTGTGCCTTTCGGTTAGCGCACTTACTACAAGGGCACCAAACACTTATAGGTCTGCTAGGTATGGCAAACGCCCTATCCACAAACTGCTCGGTCTTTTCTCCCCATTCATCAGTATAGTTCCACTGACTGATTCTGCCATCGTACATCCAGCCACGATTATCCATCCTCTAATCAGCAACAAAACAGACGAACATAGCATTTATATATCAAATAGGAAATAAATGCATCATATATTTATTTATTTTACGCGTGCATCAACCTGAAACTCTACTAGGTGGGCTCCTAGCAGCCGCCGGATCCGTAGATTGAGTACGTTCTCCCAGCTCTACCCCGATCCGAGACAGAATTCGGCAGCACCTCCCCGCTGCTCTCCCGATACACGTCTCGGCAAAAAGCCGAGAGGGGTGTGCATCCGGAGAACAACGGGGAGGCGCTACCGAAATCCTGTCTCGGATCGGGGTAGAGCACGGAGAACGTACCCAACTACGCATCCGCCGGCTGTCCCGATAAATGCCGTAAGAGTTACGGTTCATAATATGCGAGACCACTAATGCATATTTATCCGCGTAACCCTTACGGTCGGGAAGAGACGCCTAGGTATCGCGACAGACTTGGTGATCTAGACACAAAAAAAAACCTAGGTACATGTAAAGGTGGGAGGGAGATTTATACCCTAGACGCGTGAGAGAATCACCGAAGAAGATCCGGGACGCCGCCCCCGTCAAACACCCCTGCGACGCTGCCCCCGTGTCCACCTCGAAGCATCACCTGCATACCGAGGAAAATCAATTAGAGGCCCTTATCTTTTCTAAAGAGGTGTATTTTATAAAACAATCCAAAATCCTATATCTAAAATAATGTGTGCCCTAACTTCCATTTTTTTGCTCTAAATCGCACTATTATAAATACACTATTTCAAATAAATTGTGTCATAAATCACATATCTAAAATAATTTTTGTACTAAACTACCCTATTTTTCATGCACATTTATTTTAACTACTAATTAGCATGCATATTATTTCATGCACATGGAAATTTACAAAAAAAATTGCCCCATACCGGCGGAGGGTGGTGGCGGAGCTTCCGCGGAGGGTGGCGGCCGCGGGAGGGAGCAGCACGGGAGGCGGCGGCGAGGAGCGACGGCGGCGGCGGAGAGCAGCACGGGAGGCGGCGGCGGGGCGACCAGCACGGGCGGCGGCGGCGAAAGCGGCAGCAGCCGACGGAGGCGGCGGCGGGCTAGCAACACGGCGCGGCGCGAGGAAAGGGGGCGCAGGAGGGCGAGCGGGGAGGAGGGCGGCGAAGCAGCAGCACGGCCGGCGGGGGCGAGCAGCACGGGAGGCGGCGGCAATGAGGAGGAGGGCGGCGGCGTTCGGCTCGTGGGAGGAGGAGGCGGCGGCGTTCGGCTCGTGCGAGGAGGAGGGTGGGCGGCGGCGTGTGTGTGCGAGGAGGAGGATGTGCGGACCAGGTGCCGCGCCTTATCCACGCCCCTTTGCCGTGCGCCGCCTTTGCCGTGCGGCAAAGCGCTTTGCCGTGCGGCATGTCTTTGCCGTGCGCAGGCAGGGCTTTGCCGTGCGGCAGGCTTCTTTGCCGTGCGTCGGCGCACGGCAAAGGTTTTTTTTATTTTTTTCATTTTAATTATCAACAACATTCATTTCTATTTCTACATTATATTAAACCTGTTTTTTTCAATATGTGTATTAGTTAATAATGTATGTATCATGCTTTCAGTTTCAAAAAAATTCAGCATGCATTTCAAATATTTAAGTTGATTTATGTGTGCATTTATCAATAAAGGTTTGCGCATAAATATATTATGTCCTAAACAAAGCTAATAGAACCTAAACCCTAGCCCTACCCCCTAGACCTATACCTAACCATAAATACTTACATTGAACCTAACCCTAACCCTAACCCTAAACCCTAAACCTAAACCTAACCCTAACCCTAACCCTAAACCCTAACCCTAACCCTAAACCCTAAACCTAAACCCTAGCCCTACCCCCTAAATTAACCTATACCTAACCATAAATACTTACATTGAACCTAAACCCTAGCCCTACCCCCAGACCCTAGCCCTAACCCTACACCAAACCCTAACCAGTAGATCAGGCACACCCTCGATCATGTGATAATGGCTCGAGCTGCGGGTATGTATGTGCCAAAGGGTCCCAATCTTGGTTCTCCATGTGTATATGTCCTAAACAAACCTAAAAGAATGAAAAGTTACATTGGTGCACCCTCGCGCGGAGAAATCTAGGGGGTATACCCGCCGGGGCACACGTTCCGCTCTTTGGGGGAAGGAGGAGAACGACCGCGAGCACCGGAACCCCACCAAACCTTGCATGTGGGCCTATGATATGTGTCAAAGTGTGGTGCAAGGTCTAACACTGCAAAAGTAGCTCCCCTAAACCCTAGACCCTAGCCCTAACCCTACACCTAACCCTAACCAGTAGATCAGCACACCCTCGATCATGTGATAATGGCTCGAGCTGCGGGTATGTATGTGCCAAAGGGTCCCAATCTTGGTTCTCCATGTGTATATGTCCTAAACAAACCTAAAAGAATGAAAAGTTACATTGGTGCACCCTCGCGCGGAGAAATCTAGGGGGTAGACCCGCCGGGGCACACGCTCTTTTGGAAGGAGGGGGAGAACGACCGCCGGAGCACCGGAACCCCACCAAACCTTGCATGTGGGCCTATGATATGTGTCAAAGTGTGGTGCAAGGTCTAACACTGCAAAAGTAGCTCCCCTAAACCCTAGACCCTAGCCCTAACCCTACACCTAACCCTAACCGGTAGATCGGGCACACCCTCGATCATGTGATAATGGCTCGAGCTGCGGGTATGTATGTGCCAAAGGGACACAATCTTGGTTCTCCATGTGTATATGTCCTAAACAAACCTAAAAGAATGAAAAGTTACATTGGTGCACCCTCGCGCGGAGAAATCTAGGGGGTAGACCCGCCGGGGCACACGTTCCGCTTTTGGGGGAAGGAGGGGAGAACGACCGCCCGGAGCACCGGAACCCCACCAAACCTTGCATGTGGGCCTATGATATGTGTCAAAGTGTGGTGCAAGGTCTAACACTGCAAAAGTAGCTCCCCTAAACCCTAGACCCTAGCCCTAACCCTACACCAAACCCTAACCAGTAGATCAGGCACACCCTCGATCATGTGATAATGGCTCGAGCTGCGGGTATGTATGTGCCAAAGGGTCCCAATCTTGGTTCTCCATGTGTATATGTCCTAAACAAACCTAAAAGAATGAAAAGTTACATTGGTGCACCCTCGCGCGGAGAAATCTAGGGGGTAGACCCGCCGGGGCACACGTTCCGCTGTTTTGGGGGAGGAGGGGGAGAACGACCGCCGGAGCACCGGAACCCCACCAAACCTTGCATGTGGACCTATGATATGTGTCAAAGTGTGGTGCAAGGTCTAACACTGCAAAAGTAGCTCCCCTAAACCCTAGACCCTAGCCCTAACCCTACACCTAACCCTAACCAGTAGATCAGGCACACCCTCGATCATGTGATAATGGCTCGAGCTGCGGGTATGTATGTGCCAAAGGGTCCCAATCTTGGTTCTCCATGTGTATATGTCCTAAACAAACCTAAAAGAATGAAAAGTTACATTGGTGCACCCTCGCGCGGAGAAATCTAGGGGTAGACCCGCGGGGCACGTCCATTTTTGGGGGAAGGAGGGGAGAACGACCGCCGGGCACCGGAACCCCACCAAACCTTGCATGTGGACCTATGATATGTGTCAAAGTGTGGTGCAAGGTCTAACTGCAAAAGTAGCTCCCCTAAACCCTAGACCCTAGCCCTAACCCTACACCAAACCCTAACCAGTAGATCAGGCACACCCTCGATCATGTGATAATGGCTCTAGCTGCGGGTATGTATGTGCCAAAGGGTCCCAATCTTGGTTCTCCATGTGTATATGTCCTAAACAAACCTAAAAGAATGAAAAGTTACATTGGTGCACCCTCGCGGAGAAATCTAGGGGTAGACCCGCCGGGGCACACGTTCCATTGTTTTGGGGGAGGAGGGGAGAACGACCGGAGCACCGGAACCCCACCAAACCTTGCATGTGGGCCTATGATATGTGTCAAAGTGTGGTGCAAGGTCTAACACTGCAAAAGTAGCTCCCCTAAACCCTAGACCCTAGCCCTAACCCTACACCTAACCCTAACCAGTAGATCAGGCACACCCTCGATCATGTGATAATGGCTCGAGCTGCGGGTATGTATGTGCCAAAGGGTCCCAATCTTGGTTCTCCATGTGTATATGTCCTAAACAAACCTAAAAGAATGAAAAGTTACATTGGTGCACCCTCGCGGAGAAATCTAGGGGTAGACCCGCCGGGGCACACGCTGTTTTGGGGGAAGGAGGGGGAGAACGACCGCCGGAGCACCGGAACCCCACCAAACCTTGCATGTGGACCTATGATATGTGTCAAAGTGTGGTGCAAGGTCTACACTGCAAAAGTAGCTCCCCTAAACCCTAGACCCTAGCCCTAACCCTACACCAAACGCTAACCAGTAGATCAGGCACACCCTCGATCATGTGATAATGGCTCGAGCTGCGGGTATGTATGTGCCAAAGGGTCCCAATCTTGGTTCTCCATGTGTATATGTCCTAAACAAACCTAAAAGAATGAAAAGTTACATTGGTGCACCCTCGCGCGGAGAAATCTAGGGGGTAGACCCGCGGGGCACACGTTCCGCTGTTTTGGGGGAAGGAGGGGGAGAACGACCGCCGAACACCGGAACCCCACCAAACCTTGCATGTGGACCTATGATATGTGTCAAAGTGTGGTGCAAGGTCTAACACTGCAAAAGTAGCTCCCCTAAACCCTAGACCCTAGCCCTAACCCTACACCAAACCCTAACCAGTAGATCAGGCACACCCTCGATCATGTGATAATGGCTCGAGCTGCGGGTATGTATGTGCCAAAGGGTCCCAATCTTGGTTCTCCATGTGTATATGTCCTAAACAAACCTAAAAGAATGAAAAGTTACATTGGTGCACCCTCGCGCGGAGAAATCTAGGGGGGTAGACCCGCCGGGGCACACGTTCCGCTTTTTGGGAGGAGGGGGAGAACGACCGCCGGAGCACCGCAACCCCACCAAACCTTGCATGTGGACCTATTCTATGTGTCAAAGTGTGATGCTAGGTGTAATTCACCAAATGGTGCATGGCATGGATCCCCGGTCTGACATTCCTCACCTTCGGGCGATAACACTTAACAGATTCCTGGACGTGTACGGTGAAGTGTCCCGCCGCGGGTATATCGGGGGCTAGACTGTGCCAAAGGGTACCACACATGGTTTTCCATATGTCCATGGACTAAACAAACCTAAACCTATGAAAAGGTATATTGGTGGAACCTCGCGCGGAGAAATCTAGGGGGTAGACCCGCCGTCCCGCTGTTTTGGGGGGAAGGAGGGGGACGGCCGCCGGAGCACCGGAACCCTGATATATGTGGGGGATGAGCATGGAGACTAATTTTGTATTTCACATAGTGTAATAAATAGTCATCAAAAAGAAAAACTAATTAACAAAATAAATATAAGTAGTAGATGAAATAAAATAGTTAGAAAAACAAATAAAATGTATATTGGCGCACGGCAAAGGGAGAAGCGCACGGCAAAGGACCCTTTGCCGTGCAACTGGTCTGTCTGCACGGCAAAGGGGCGGGCACGGCAGTGCATTTTCTCCTTTGCCGTGCGCTGTTTCTTTGCCGTGCGGCTTGCAGGGACTTTGCCGTCTTAAAATCTTTGCCGTGCGCTGCTCCCATTCTTTGCCGTGAGGAACTACTTTGCCGTGCGCCATATCTTTCTTTGCCGTGCTATGTTTCTTTGCCGTGCGCTGCTCTAATTCTTTGCCGTGCGTTTTTGCGTTGCCGTGGGCTCTTCTTGCTCCGCACGGCAAAGAAATCTTTGCCGTGCAGCAGCTCACGGCAAAGCTTGGCTGCACGGCAGCGCCTGATTTTCCCGTAGTGCTAGACGAACGAGGTGGAGGCGGAGGTGACGACCTGGAGGGAAGGAAGGAACACAATGGGAGAGATTGGGACGATGCGGGGAGATCAGGGCACAGAACGACCCGGGGGCGAATGTGAGCGGCGCGGCACGGCACAATTTGGGGATCAGGAGAAATTTCAGGATTTTGGTCAGCGATAAAGGAGGAAAAAAATGAGATGGGACTGGAAACCAGCCCGTTCGATCGCAGTGAGATGGACGTCCTTGGAGAGGTCCGACGGATCGTTTTGTATCGGACTATGATAGATAGTGTTTACCAATCTTATTTACTGAAATAGAGGTAGTATTCACGAGCTGATCGAGCAGCCAATGGCAAAGCATGAGGTTTCGGGCCCAAGCTCCAAATTCAGCCAAGCGCAGAGTAGATCGTATTTTCTCCTGAGTTAAAGAGGCCAGGACTTTAACATATAGCCGATTCTTTATTATATGAGAATAATAGCGAAAATTTGGAACTGTGCGGTGTCATGTGGCAAGAACACTTACCCCTGCTGTTTTGCAGGGCGGAGTACTCAAATTAGGCCGTGAAAAGTGCATTGCTCTTTGGCCAAGAAGGCATCATTCATGAATAACTAATTTTGAACTTGTTGATACTGTAATACATAGATCGCCTGTAACAAGGTATCAGTACAACCTGCTTATCTGCATGCCTAGATCACGTAGAACTTGCAGTAGAGTTGTAGAAAGCCTAACAAATTAACTACTCCGTATAACAAAACGAACAAGATCCAGTAGGGCTATTGTATAACAGGGCTAATTCCATCTCCACTAAAAAAACTAATTCCGTGGTCTCTTAACCGGTTAAACCTAGATGCGTACGTAGCACAAAACCCTAGCTAGCAACCATGCCACCGGTGCTGTCTTCCGCGCCGCCGACGCCCGGCTTCAGAAGCTTCCTCCACGGTTGGGGCCGCCCGGCCGGGGTCTCCTCGGGCAAGTCCGGAAGCTGGTAGATCACCCTGCACGGCGGCGAGGGCTCGCCGCTGCTGCCCAGGACGGCCGTGCACAAGACCACTCTCTGCTTGCAGTACTCGCAGTACCTCGACGGCGCCACGAGCGCCACGTCTACCGCCGCGTCCCCGCGCCGGAGCTCCTCCGCGAGCCGGTCCCGCGCGAACTGCGGCACGGCCACCGCGTTTCCCCACGCCATCACGGACCCCTGCTCCGTGACGTTCTCGCTCTTGGCGCAGAACTCCGGCACGGGGCCGTGCGCCAGCGCGACACCGGCGTAGGAGACGGACGCCGCCGTGCCGCGCTCGAAGCACGCGGCGTCGTACTTGCGGGGCTCCGTGATGCGGATGGTGAGGTCGAAGGTGGGGTCGAGCGTTGGCAGGGTGAGGTCGAGGCCCGAGAAGCCGGCGACGGCGACGCGGTACTCCGGGATCTTGCCCTCGTCCTCGGAGTACAGGAAGCCCAGGTAGAGGATGGGCACCATGATTACGAGCGCCGTCAGGGCCCCGGCGATGCCCGGCAAGATGTGGCAGAGGATCTTCCCCAGGTCGCAGCCGTCGTCGTCGATGTCGTCGTCTCGAGCTCGAGTTCGAGCTCCCATGGCGGCGTGTTTCGCCCTACCACGATCGTCACGGGAGTATGATGATGGGAAGGGGGTTAATTAGACGTCGCGTCTCACGGGAGTTTATATAACTCGTTGTCCATGGGTCGAGATTTTTTGCATCGGTCAATGAGTTTGGCATTGACACGGATTGTTTGCTAGACGTACTTGGGCGTGGTGCTGTTTTCGGATCTAACTTGAGTCTTGAGGTGCACCATTAGTCAGAATTACAATTGCCTATGTGTATTGTGATGTGATCTCTAACTGGATACTAATAGCTCACGGTGGACGCGAGCCAACTCGATCCAGCTCGAGCCGAGCCAGCTCCATAAGCATTTCAAGCGGGCTGATGTATTTCAGACGTTTAAATTGACCGCCAACCGTTTGCATCGGTTCGCGAACGCTATACGAGTCGTGATAACCGTTTGCGTTGGGGTATCCAGCGGCGCGGACGTTTTTTAGCATTGACATCGTCAATATCGGTAATGGCGGTTTAACGTCCCGTCAAGGCCTGTCGCCGGCGATTACCGGTTCCCCGTGACGATTGTTGTCCCCGCGCGTGGCCAACACATTGGCACGTTTCACGCGGGCGCGCGGGAAATGACTGCGCGCGAACGCCGTTTCCGCCTCGCCGTGGCTATATATGGTGAAGCGGCGTGGCGTGACGCCTCAACCTAAACCGTAGAATCCATCCATGGCCGAGCACAACAACACCTCGGCTCGCATTGTTCAGATGGCCCGCGTGGTGCTCCGGTGATGGCGCTGACAATCTTGGTGGCGGTTGTTGTGGAAGCGGTTGGGAAACCCTAAGAGGAATGTGTGATGCACAACATCAAGTTTTCCTCGGTAAAACCAAGGTTTAATTGACATAGGATAAAGGCGTGACTTCTGAAGGTGTACTAGCTGACTGGTGGCAGGGCGCACTACCGGCGTTAGCAACAATGTGGAACATGCACACAACACAACCAAAGTACTTTGTCCCAACTTGCAGTGAGGTTTGCTGAACACAAAGGATTAGACGTATCGAGTGTAAGGATATGTTTGCAGTAATTAAAGAGAACATGAATATACAGTAAGTAAACAAAACATGATGATTGTATCAGTGTAAAAGAAAAGACCGGGGTCTACAGTTCACTAGAGGTGTCTCTCCATAAAGATAAATAGCATGTTGGGTGAACAAATTACAGCTGGGCAATTGACAGAATATCGACCATACATGACAAGATGATTACTATGAGATTTGTTTGGGCATTACAACATAATACATAGCCCGTAATCCAACTGCGTCTATGACTAATAATTCACTTCCGGTTATCGTCCGAACCCCTTTCAGTATTAAGTTGCAAGCAACAAATTATCACATTAAGCAATATGTGTAAAGTAAACAATAGAATTACCCTTGGATAAAACATTGTTGTTTTCTCTCTAGTAGCAACAACACATCTACAATCTTAGAAGTTATTGTCACTCTTCCAGAAAACTAGATGCATGAACCTACTATCGAGCATAAATACCCTCTCTTGGAGTCACAAGCATCTACTTGGCCAGAGTATCTACTAGCAACGCAGAGCATGCAAGATCACAAATAACATATGACATGAATATATAATCGATCTCAAACATAGTATACAATATTCATCAGATCCTAGCAAACACAACATGTAGGATTACATAAAGATGATCTTGATCATGTAGGGCAGCTCACAAGATCTATACATGAGGCATAAATTGGAGAAGACAACCATCTAGCTACTGCTATGGACCCATAGTCCAGGGATGAACTACTCACGCATCACTTCGGAGGCGGGCATGGCGATGCAGATGCCTCCGGCAATGATTTCCCCCACCGGCAGGGTGCCGGGAGGAGCTTTAGAACCCCCCGAGATGGGTTACGCAACGGCGGCCCGACGGACTTTTCATGGATGAGGCTCGGGTGTTCGGGTTTTCCCGAGATCATGAATAAATAGGCGACAGGGCTGGTGGAGGCCGGGTGGCCACCACCCCTAGCGCGGTCCGGGGATAGGCCGAGCCTAGGGTGGTGGCCGCCTGCTTGCGCCTCTCCGACTCCCCTATGGACTCTGTCTTCATTACGATAAAATATTGACTTCGGCTTTTGTTTCGTCCAATTCCGAGAATATTTCATGTACAAATTTTCTGAAATACAAAAACAGCAGAAAACATGGAACTGACACTGTGGTATCTTGTTAATAGGTTAGTGCCGGAAATCATATAAAAGTGTATCAAAGTGTAAGCAAAACATATATGACTTGGTGTAAAACAAGCATAGAGAATAAAAAATTATAGATACGTTTAAGACGTATCAAGCACCCCCAAACTTAACTCCTGCTCGTCCTCGAGTAGGTAAGTGATAACAAAATAATTTTTGAGGTGAAATGAAAGCCAACACAATCTTGATCAAGCATGTAAAGCATTGTGAGCTGGGATCAAAGTACTTTAAACATAGGTGTGATAGATATAATTCAATAGAACTTAGCAACTATGTTATAACATGAGAAGTAACTCAAACAAATGATCAATAGTGTATTGAAAGCAACCGTTTGTTTGTGAGCATAGATTAAACATAACAAAGTGATACTCAACATGTCATTTATGAAGTAGAAAAACATAAATACTAGGACACCTTTAAAGTTCAAAGGGTGACTAGACACAAGTAATTTAAGAACAAGCAATAGCACAATCATGAATCAATCAATAATAATTTTGGGACTATGCACATTGCACTAAGAATGACAACTATGCTCTCTTAATTGGTGCATAAAGTGAAAGATGAATACTCAACATAAAAGTAAAAGAAAGGCCCTTCGCAGAGGGAAGCAGGGATTACCCATGTGCTAGTTTTTATTTTGAAAGCAATAGGAGTATTGAAAATATTTATTTTGAGAGGTGCTACTCATGTCAACGGTTAACGAGGGTGCTCCTGAAATGCCCACATTTTGGGGCTTAGGGTTGACGCAATCCTGCAGGCTGACACGAGACATCGGATACCAAACAGACAAGGAGAGATTTAAGGTTCGGGGCCCTCGATGAGGTAAAACCCTTACTTCCTGCTTGTCTGATACTGATTAACTTTGAGCTCTCATTGCCCCTATCATAAGCATCTTGAATGGTTAAAGTTAATATGAGTCAAGTATGAGCTATATGATTGCAAATCACAAGTTGAAAATCTCATTCCCCTTGAATGCGAGTACCTAAACCTCATGCTACTCAACTTAGGTCCCAAATAAGTTCTTGTCATTGTAAGTATACATGTATAATTGAGAACCGCCAACGGGGTACCTCTTGCCCAATGATATGGAGGTACTCTTGTAAGAGCAATCCCATGCCAAAATGACAAGACAAACATACAATGAGCATCTGGGTATAGATTTTTTTATATTGAAAATGCTTCATAGAATGCTCACTATGGTTTAGCTATAAATTTCCACCATGAATGATGCATGGTTTAGATTAGCGGTCCAGGCGTTTCTCTAACTCATATACAAACTCCATGGACTTACAAGTTTCCATTTTATTTCGCACCGCAAGACATCCATAAACAAAAGAACATGACATCAACTAAATATAAGTGCAATATCGAAAGTGTTCCCCATGAAAGCATGGTTATACTAACTCCCAACTTGCAATTTGCAAACATATAAACTTCATAAGATATTCACAATGATCAAGTTTATTAAATGCAAGAAAGTAAATGTGCCATCAAGTCCGTGACAGCTTTACTGCCTAATTTTCTCATGCCAAAATTTAATTTGGGAGATAAATAAAAACATGATGAGCATACTTGGAATAGCAATAATGCTACTAGGTAGATATGGTGGACATAATTGGCAAACTTTGTTTCATGGTGGTTGGATGCACAAGTAGAGTTAATACTCAGTACAGGCGAAGGCTAGCAAAAGACCGGGAGCGACCAACTAAGAGAGCAATAATGGTCATAAGCATGCATAGCGAGAAAGCATTATCAATAAAAGCATAAAGTGATATTACAAGTTAAAAACTAAATGATCATAGAGGATTTAGTTGACTGGTTATAGTCATGACATGGTATAAGCATGCGCCAAGTCAACCCAATAAAGCATCAAAGGAGAATACCATAATATTATGCTTTTATGATAGAAACAACACATGATTCTTTCAATAACACATTATGCACTCTCGGCCATTTGAGACAAGTCATGCTAAAACAATAAATACTAAGCATATGACAAGAATAACATCCAACATGACATGCCAAAGTCTATGCCACAGTCTAGACAAGCTTCCTTTTGCATCACTATAGTCATGAAACATTTTACTCATATCCAACACCAATCAACTTATTTGAAATAGCTCTCAGAGATGGAATAAAATATGGACCAGAGAGCTAATCATACATAAATAAATAACACTAATGAGCTCTGAACAAAAATCGAATGAAAGAACAAGAGCTAAACGCAGTACTGGAAAACTAGAACACTCGCAGAACAATAACAACGAAAACTAGAGCGTTCTATGCAATTAAAATGGAGCGGGTCTGTCTCCAAAACAGATATGCCGAGATCCAACATATGCTATAGAAAGCAAAGCAAAACAAAACAAAACAAAAAACAAAAATAAAGCGCCAAGAACACATAGCGTATGAAGCAATAAAAATATAGCGCATAGAAAGATGACATGTTGCTTTTGTTGATGAAGAGGATGCCCAAGGCATCCCCAAGATTTGACGCTTGTACCTCTTGGATTTTTTTTGGGGTGCAGGGTCATCCCCAACCTTGAGCTTTTGTCCATTCTTCATCGCATTACATCATTCTTCTCTCTCTACACTTGAAAACTTTCTTCATACAAAACTTCACACAATTCTTTATTAGCAGTAGTAGTACAATCAAAATAAACAAATCCACTTGGGTTCAGTGATAACATTTATAAAACATATATTGAATCATTAGCTACTGTAGCAACCTTTCAAAAAGATCTTTGATCAAAAGAACTCAAAATGAAAGAGATTTAAAGGCAAATGCAAATAGTGAAAGTCAAAACAGACAGCAGGTAAAGATCGATTGTTTAGAAAATCTTCTGTTGCTCATCTCAAAACGTGGTCAACTAACTAAACTTAGATAATAACCTGGGGCATATGCATAAAAAATGGCAGCTCAAAATTCCGCTCTAGCTATGTGACATAGGCATCCCAAATGGGCCTGCCGGAGATAGTACCCGGGGTTTACTGAAGGCCCACTATCCGAAGAATAAGAAGATTCGGGAGCCCAAGATATATTAAGGAAAGCTAGAGTTGTAATAGGAAGTGTTATTTGTAATCGGCGGGATGAGTTAGAAACCGTCCCGGACTCTGTAACTTGTACAAAACGAAACCCTCGGCTCCACCTCCTATATAAGGGGAGTCGAGGGACAAAAGGATCGAATCTCAACATAACCCTAGTTTTCTAATCGTCAGTACTTTCGCCTAAACCTTTGAGATCTACTTGCCCTCTACTTCTAGCAAAACCCTAGTTTACAATCTGTAGGAATTGACAAATTAATCCTTTGTCAATTGGCGCGTCGTGGGAATTAGAGGTTGCAAGGAGCTGATCTCGATGGCACGTTCAAGATCTTCGACTTCGTCGACAGCAAGTAACGCGATGGATCGAGGTAACAAGGAAAAAACTGATCTATTCAATTTTATTCCTCACCCGCCCTCCCGTATGGATGCATGTGCCTATCTGGAGGAGCCATGACGTTCGGAGAATTCCGATTTGGCGTCAACAAGGAAGGATCCTACCGTCTCGAAGTTCCGATCTCGTCGGAATTTTCAGCGGTCGATTCTAACTTTTCGTCGAGTGACGAGGAGTTTTCGTCGCCACGCTTCGTCGACAACAGGCAAGCGGAAAGCTCGCCAAGATCTTCAGCAACACATCTTTCGAGTCATCTGCGGACTCCTTTATAAGCGTGACTCCGAAAGCGTCGACAGCTTCAACTTCATCGACAAATCTGCGCCATCGGAAAGGTCTTCACCACTCTATATGATGGTGTCACCAACCTTGAGAAAAATCAATACAAAATACCACCAGATCTGTGCGATAGAAGAAGCAGGAACATCAGAACCACAAACGTCAGAGGCTTTCGACGATTTGGGAAATCCATACGTCGATCCCGCTGATCTCAGGACAGGTCTAGGCACTAAATATGCCGGATCTTCAACTCGCGCAAAAGTCCAACTCCCGCAAGCTGCATGGGATAGGGCTGCGAGAGCCATGGATGGATCAGAACCAATGAATACTACTGCTACCGTACAAGAGTTACAGGCATATCAATATAGACTTGCTCGGGTAAGCAGAGAGTTGGAAAAACAGACAGCATCCCTGAATAGGAGGAAAGAAGCAGCTTCTGCATCAAGCAGACGCCGAGCGGAGTTAAGTCGCCTTTCAGGAACTTCGGGAGATAGTCACAGAGAAGCTCGGAGGAGAGCGATGTCTCGGCTCCAAAACATACCCGAAGCAGAAAGAGGAAGCATAATCCAAAATATCGACATGTCCTTTATGTCGATTGATGAAAGAGGAAATATCATCCCAAAAACTCCAGAAGCAGGTTACATGGCAACACAAGCTTACATCCTTGCGTCTAGACCACCTCCTGGGGACCCGAGAGAACCATTGTTCAATATGGCGATGGCTGGAGTAGGAGTAATGGGAACAGCGTTTGCAACAACGCCTCCCGAAGAAAATCCTAGGCGAAATAGTCCACGACCCAACACAGCAGTTCAAGACCCCCCAAGAACAAGTGGAGCAAGAGACACAGCAGTCCAAGTAAGGGTGGACAGAGCGCGACAAGAAAGAAGGGAGCGTCAGCACTCACCAGAAGTCGCCGACGAAGATATGTGTGGGCTCCCGTGTTTTACGAGAAGAGTTCGAAAAACTCGAGTCCCAAAAGGGTTCAAGCTACCCGAAAATTTCAAGAAATTCGACGGCCTGCAAGATCCCGAGGATTGGCTCGTGGATTATCTCGAGATGGTGAAGCTGGTAGGAGGAACCAGAGCAACAGCTATGCAAAGTATCCAAGTTCATTTGAGCGGTGCCGCGAGATCTTGGATAAAGAAACTCCCCCCAAGCTGGGATAACTTCGAGGACATCTTCGTGAAAAAATTCCGATCCAAAAACCTGCGTCATTGGAAGAGTTGAGAGCGTGTCGACAGAAACACGACGAGTCGATGAGGATGTAGGATAACGTAGCATAGAAAACAAAAATTTTCCTACGGCGAACACGCAATCCAAGCCAAGATGCAATCTAGAAGACGGTAGCAACGAGGGGATTGTCGAGACTACCCTTGAAGAGATTCCAAAGCCTACAAGAGTAGGCTCTTGTTGCTGCGGTAGACGTTCACTTGCCGCTTGCAAAAGCGCGTAGAAGATCTTGATCACGATCGGTTCCGGCGCCACGAACGGGCAGCACCTCCGTACTCGGTCACACGTTCGGTTGTTGATGAAGACGACGTCCACCTCCCCGTTCCAGCGGGCAGCGGAAGTAGTAGCTCCTCTTGAATCCGACAGCACGACGGCGTGGTGTCGGTGGCGGTGTAGAAGTCCGGCGGAGCTTCGCTAAGCTATGCGGGCAATATGAAGTGGAGGAGCAAAGCTAGGGTTTGGGAGGGGGTGGCCGGCCACTCTATGGGGGCGGCCAGCTTGTGGTCTTGGGGTGGCCGGCCCCCTCCCTTGGCCCCTCATTATATAGGTGGATCCCCAAGAGTTGGTCTCCAAGTCTTCGAATAAGACCCGAACCAAAAACCTTCCATATGGTGGTGAAACCTAGCCCAACTAGGACTCCCACCCAAAGGTGGGATTTCCACCTTCCATAGGGGGGGTGGCCGGCCCCCTATGGTGGAGTCCACTTGGGACTCCACCCCCACTAGGGTTGGCCGGCCATGGAGGTGGAGTCCCTTGTGGACTCCACCTTCCTTGGTGGTTTCTTCCGGACTTTTCTAGAACCTTCTAGAACCTTCCATAGAACCTTCCGCGACATTTTATTCACATAAAATGACATCCTATATATGAATCTTATTCTCCGGACCATTCCGGAACTCCTCGTGATGTCCGGGATCCCATCCGGGACTCCGAACAAATATTCCAACTTCATTCCATATTCAAGTACTACCATTTCAACATCCAACTTTAAGTGTGTCACCCTACGGTTCGCGAACTATGCGGACATGGTTGAGTACTCACTCCGACCAATAACCAATAGCGGGATCTGGAGATCCATAATGGCTCCCACATATTCAACGATGACTTTAGTGATCGAATGAACCATACACATACGATACCAATTCCCTTTGTCACACGATATTTTACTTGTCCGAGGTTTGATCATCGGTATCACACTATACCTTGTTCAACCTCGTCTCCTGACAAGTACTCTTTACTCGTACCGTGGTATGTGGTCTCTTATGAACTTATTCATATGCTTGCAAGACATTAGACGACATTCCACCGAGAGGGCCCAGAGTATATCTATCCGTCATCGGGATGGACAAATCCCACTATTGATCCATATGCCTCAACTTATACTTTCCGGATACTTAATCCCACCTTTATAACCACCCATTTACGCAGTGGCGTTTGATGTAATCAAAGTACCTTTCCGGTATAAGTGATTTACATGATCTCATGGTCATAAGGACTAGGTAACTATGTATCGAAAGCTTATAGCAAATAACTTAATGACATGATCTAATGCTACGCTTAATTGGGTGTGTCCATTACATCATTCATACAATGATATAACCTTGTTATTAATAACATCCAATGTTCATGATTATGAAACTAATCATCTATTAATCAACAAGCTAGTTAAGAGGCTTACTAGGGACTCTTTGTTTGTTTACATATCACACATGTATCAATGTTTCAGTTAATACAATTATAGCATGGTATATAAACATTTATCATAAACATAAAGATATATAATAACCACTTTTATTATTGCCTCTTGGGCATATCTCCAACAGTCTCCCACTTGCACTAGAGTCAATAATCTAGATTACATTGTCAAGTACCTAACACCCATGGCATTCTGGTGTTGGTCATGCTTTGCCCTAGGGAGAGCTTTAGTCAACGGATCTGCTACATTCAGATCAGTGTGTACTTTGCAAATCTTTACTTCTCCATCTTCGATGTACTCGCGAATCGAGTGGTAACGCAGCTTGATATGCTTCAGCCTCTTGTGTGACCTTGGTTCTTGTGCATTGGCGATGGCACCCATGTTGTCACAGTAGATGACTAGTGGGTCCAATGCACTAGGAACCACACCGAGCTCTACAATGAACCTCTTCATCCATACCGCTTCTGATGAAGCCTCTGAAGCCGCTATGTACTCCGATTCTGTTGAGGATTTCGCCACCGTGCACTGCTTCGAGCTTGCCCAGCTTACTGCAGCACCATTCAATATAAACACGTACCCAGATTGTGACTTAGAGTCATCAGGATCAGTGTTCCAACTTGCATCGGTGTAACTTGTTACAACGAGCTCTTGGTCACCTCCATAACAAAGAAACATATCCTTAGTTCTTTTCAAGTACTTCAGGATATTCTTGACCGCTGTCCAGTGTTCCATTCCTGGATCACTTTGATATCTGCTAGTTAAACTAACAGCATGTGCTATATCCGGTCTTGTACATAGCATGGCATACATGATAGAGCCTACTGCCGAGGCATAGGGGATCTGACTCATCCTTTCTCTTTCTTCTGCCGTAGCCGGTCCTTGAGTCTTACTCAAGACTTTGCCTGGTAACATAGGTAAGAATCCTTTCTTACTTTCGTCCATTCTAAACTTCTTTAGAATCTTGTCCAGGTATGTACTCTGTGATAGCCCTATTAGACGTCTTGATCTATCTCTATAAATCTTGATGCCTAATATATATGATGCTTCACCAAGGTCTTTCATTGAAAAACTATTATTCAAATAACCCTTTACACTGCTTAATAGTTCTATATCATTCCCAATCAATAATATGTCATCTACATATAATATCAGGAATGCTACAGAGCTCCCACTCACTTTCTTGTAAATACAGGCCTCTCCATGACACTGTATAAACCCGAAGTCTTTGATCACCTTATCAAAACGTCGGTTCCAACTTCTCGATGCTTGCTTCAGTCCATAGATTGAACGCTGAAGTTTGCATACTTTGTCAGCATTTTTAGGATCGACAAAACCTTTGGGTTGTACCATGTACAACTCTTCCTCAATGTCTCCATTAAGGAACGCCGTTTTGACATCCATCTGCCAAATCTCATAATCGAAAAATGCAGCTATTGCTAACAAAATCCTCACAGATTTTAGCTTCGCTACAGGTGAGAAAGTCTCATCGTAGTCAACACCTTGAATTTGTCGGAAACCCTTTGTGACAAGTCGAGCTTTATAGACAGTAATATTACCATCAGCATCTGTTTTTCTCTTGAAGATCCATTTATTCTCGACAGCCTTGCGGCTATCAGGTAATTCTACCAAAGTCCATACTTTGTTATCATACATGGATCCCATTTCGGATTTCATGGCTTCTTGCCATTTGTTGGAATCTGGGCTCATCATCGCTTCTTCATACGTCGCAGGGTCTTCATCATTGTTATCCACAATCATGACATTTAGACAAGGATCATACCAATCTGGAGTGGCACGATCCCTTGTCGATCTGCGAGGTTCAGTAGTTGTCTCATTTGAAGTTTCATGATCATTATCATTAGCTTCCTCTGTTGCGGTGTAGGTGGTATAGGAACATTTCCGGTACTGCGCTACTCTGATCAACGAGTAGAGATTCTTCAATCTCATCGAGTTCTACTTTTCTTCCAGTCACTTCTTTAGTGAGAAATTCTTTCTCAAGAAAGGTTCCGTTCTTAGCAACAAAGATCTTGCCTTCGGATCTGTGATAGAAAGTGTACCCTATAGTTTCCTTAGGGTATCCTATGAAGACGCATTTCTCCGCTTTGGGTTCTAGCTTGTCCGGTTGTAACCTTTTTACATAGGCTTCGCAACCCCAAACTTTTAGGAACGACAGCTTAGGTTTCTTATTAAACCATAATTCATACGGCGTCGTTTCAACGGATTTTGATGGTGCTCTATTTAAAGTGAATGCGGCTGTCTCTAATGCATAACTCCAAAATGATAACGGCAAATCAGTAAGAGACATCATAGAACGAACCATATCTAAGAGAGTTCGATTACGACGTTCGGACACACCGTTTCGTTGTGGTGTTCCCGGCGGTGTCAATTGTGAAAGTATTCCGCATTTCTTTAAATGCATGCCAAACTCATAACTCAGATATTCACCTCCGCGATCAGATCGTAGAAATTTAATCTTCTTGTTACGTTGATTTTCTACTTCACTTTGGAATTCCTTAAACTTCTCGAAAGTTTCGGATTTATGTTTCATTAAATAGATATACCCATATCTACTCAAATCATCTGTGAAGGTTAGAACATAACGATAACCACCGCGCGATGCTACACTCATTGGTCCACATACATCTGTATGTATGATTTCCAATAAGTCAGTAGCTCGCTCCATCATACCCGAGAATGGAGTCTTAGTCATTTTTCCCATCAGACATGCTTCGCATCTATCAAGTGACTCAAAGTCAAGTGATTCAAGTAATCCATCGGTATGGAGTTTCTTCATGCGTTTCACTCCAATATGACCAAGACGACAGTGCCACATATAAGTAGAATTATCATTCAATTTAATTCGCTTAGCATCAATGTTATGTATATGTGTATCACTACTATCGAGATCTAACAGAAATAAGCCATTCTTTTCAGGTGCTCGACCATAAAAGATATTATTCATAAAGATAGAACAACCATTATTCTCAGACTTGAATGAATAACCGTCTTGCATTAAACAAGATCCAGATATAATGTTCATGCTCAACGCGGGTACATAATAACAATTATTTAGGCTTAAAACTAATCCCGAAGGTAGATGTAGAGGAAGTGTCCCGACTGCGATCACATTGACCTTGGATCCGTTTCCAACGCGCATCGTCACTTCATCTTTCAGCAGTTGTCGTTTATTCTTTAGTTCCTGTTTCGAGTTACAAATATGAGCAACCGAACCAGTATCAAATACCCAGGTACTAGAACGAGAACCAGTGAAATGAACATCTATAACATGTATATCAGATATACCTTCTTTCTTCTTCTTGACAAGGCCGCTCTTCAGATCTGCCAAATACTTGGAGCAATTACGCTTCCAGTGTCCCTTCTCTTTGCAGTAATAGCACTCAGCATCAGGCTTAGGGCCAGACTTAGGTTTCACAGGAGGCGTGGCAGCTTTCTTGCCACCCTTCTTGAATTTTCCCTTAGACTTGCCCTGTTTCTTGAAACTGGTGGTCTTGTTGACCATCAACACTTGGTGCTCTTTCTTGATCTCAATCTCAGCAGCTTTTAGCATGCCAAAGAGTTCAGGAAACTCCTTGTTCATGTTCTGCATATTGTAGTTCATCACAAAGTTCTTATAACTTGGTGGCAGTGATTGAAGGACACGATTAATCCCCAGTCTATTAGGAATCACTATTCCCAAGTCACTGAGTTTCTTCGCATGCCCGGTCATGACGAGCATGTGCTCACTGATGGAGCTGCCTTCTTCCATCATACAGCTGAAAAAGTGTTTCGATGCTTCATAGCATTCCACGGCCGCATGAGTCTCAAAAATAGTCTTTAACTCTTTCATCAACTCATGAGGATCGTGGTGCTCAAAACGTTTTTGAAGATCGGATTCCAGACTGCATAAGATGGCACACTGAACTTGAGAGTACCGAGTTTTCCGAGTCGCGTAAACATTCTTTACTTCATCGGTTTCAGTTTCTGCAGGAGGGTCACCTAGCGGTGCATCAAGCACATATTGCAGATTTCCGCCATTGAGGAAGATCCTCACATGACGGAACCAGTCGGTGAAGTTGCTACCGTTGCTCTTAAGCTTTTCTTTCTCTAGGAACTGGTTAAAATTGATTGGGGACGCCATATCTACAACATATTTGCAATAGTTTAGACTAAGTTTATGACAAATTGAGTTCAAATTTTAATTCTACATAATTAAAAATCTAGGTGAACTCCCACTCAAAACAATATCCCTCGCATTGTCTTAGTGATCACACGAACCAAATCCATCACACCTATGCCCGATCATCACGAGACAAGATGTAATTTCAATGGCGAACACTCAAAGTGTTCATCATATCAATCATATGATTCATGCTCTACCTTTCGGTATCACGTGTTCCGAGACCATGTCTGTACATGCTAGGCTCGTCAAGGCCACCTTAGTATCCGCATGTGCAAAACTGTCTTGCACCCGTTGTATGTACTTATTGAATCTATCACACCCGATCATCACGAGATGCTTCGAAACGACAAGACTTGATAACGGTGCTACTAAGGATGAACACTTTATTATCTTGAGATTTTAGTGAGAGGGATCATCTTATAATGCTACCGTCGCGATCTAAGCAAAATAAGATGCATAAAAGGATTAACATCACATGCAGTTCATATGTGATATGATATGGCCCTTTTGTCTTTGCGCCTTTGATCTTCATCTTCAAAGCACGGACATGATCTCCATCATCTTCGGGCATGATCTCCATCATCGTCGGCGAAGCACCAAGGTCAATGGCGCCGTCTTCATGATCGTCCTCCATGTAGCAACTATTACAACTACTTTGAAATACTACTCAACATGAAATTTAAAGACAACCATAAGGCTCCTGCCGGTTGCCACAATACAATAATGATCATCTCATACATATTCATCATCACATTATGGCCATATCACATCACCAAACCCTGCAAAAACAAGTTAGACGTTCTCTAATTTGGTTTGCATATTTTACGTGGTTTAGGGTTTTCGAGTAAGATCCAATCTACCTACGAACATGAACCACAACGGTGATACTAGTGTTTTCAATAGAAGAGTAAATTGAATCTTCACTATAGTAGGAGAGACAGACACCCGCAAAGCCACTTATGCAATACAAGTTGCATGTCAAGCGTGGAGCAAATCTCATGAACGCGGTCATGTAAAGTTAGCCCGAGCCGCTTCATCCCACTATGCCACAAAGATGCAAAGTACTCAACTAAAGATAACAAGAGCATCAACGCCCACAAACCATTGTGTTCTACTCGTGCAACCATCTATGCATAGACACGGCTCTGATACCACTGTAGGATAACGTAGCATAGAAAACAAAAATTTTCCTACGGCGAACACGCAATCCAAGCCAAGATGCAATCTAGAAGACGGTAGCAACGAGGGGATTGTCGAGACTAACCCTTGAAGAGATTCCAAAGCCTACAAGAGTAGGCTCTTGTTGCTGCGGTAGACGTTCACTTGCCGCTTGCAAAAGCGCGTAGAAGATCTTGATCACGATCGGTTCCGGCGCCACGAACGGGCAGCACCTCCGTACTCGGTCACACGTTCGGTTGTTGATGAAGACGACGTCCACCTCCCCGTTCCAGCGGGCAGCGGAAGTAGTAGCTCCTCTTGAATCCGACAGCACGACGGCGTGGTGTCGGTGGCGGTGTAGAAGTCCGGCGGAGCTTCGCTAAGCTATGCGGGCAATATGAAGTGGAGGAGCAAAGCTAGGGTTTGGGAGGGGGTGGCCGGCCACTCTATGGGGGGCGGCCAGCTTGTGGTCTTGGGGTGGCCGGCCCCCTCCCTTGGCCCCTCATTATATAGGTGGATCCCCAAGAGTTGGTCTCCAAGTCTTCGAATAAGACCCGAACCAAAAACCTTCCATATGGTGGTGAAACCTAGCCCAACTAGGACTCCCACCCAAAGGTGGGATTTCCACCTTCCATAGGGGGGGTGGCCGGCCCCCTATGGTGGAGTCCACTTGGGACTCCACCCCCACTAGGGTTGGCCGGCCATGGAGGTGGAGTCCCTTGTGGACTCCACCTTCCTTGGTGGTTTCTTCCGGACTTTTCTAGAACCTTCTAGAACCTTCCATAGAACCTTCCGCGACATTTTATTCACATAAAATGACATCCTATATATGAATCTTATTCTCCGGACCATTCCGGAACTCCTCGTGATGTCCGGGATCCCATCCGGGACTCCGAACAAATATTCCAACTTCATTCCATATTCAAGTACTACCATTTCAACATCCAACTTTAAGTGTGTCACCCTACGGTTCGCGAACTATGCGGACATGGTTGAGTACTCACTCCGACCAATAACCAATAGCGGGATCTGGAGATCCATAATGGCTCCCACATATTCAACGATGACTTTAGTGATCGAATGAACCATACACATACGATACCAATTCCCTTTGTCACGCGATATTTTACTTGTCCGAGGTTTGATCATCGGTATCACACTATACCTTGTTCAACCTCGTCTCCTGACAAGTACTCTTTACTCGTACCGTGGTATGTGGTCTCTTATGAACTTATTCATATGCTTGCAAGACATTAGACGACATTCCACCGAGAGGGCCCAGAGTATATCTATCCGTCATCGGGATGGACAAATCCCACTATTGATCCATATGCCTCAACTTATACTTTCCGGATACTTAATCCCACTTTTATAACCACCCATTTACGCAGTGGCGTTTGATGTAATCAAAGTACCTTTCCGGTATAAGTGATTTACATGATCTTATGGTCATAAGGACTAGGTAACTATGTATCGAAAGCTTATAGCAAATAACTTAATGACATGATCTAATGCTACGCTTAATTGGGTGTGTCCATTACATCATTCATACAATGATATAACCTTGTTATTAATAACATCCAATGTTCATGATTATGAAACTAATCATCTATTAATCAACAAGCTAGTTAAGAGGCTTACTAGGGACTCTTTGTTTGTTTACATATCACACATGTATCAATGTTTCGGTTAATACAATTATAGCATGGTATATAAACATTTATCATAAACATAAAGATATATAATAACCACTTTTATTATTGCCTCTTGGGCATATCTCCAACAGAGGAAATACATCCAGCGGTGGAACATCATAAAGAACTCGGCAGAAGATATATCTGACGAGAGGGCAATAGATGCGTTCGTGGCAGGAATCCGGCGAGGAGATTTCGTCGAGGACTTAGGGAGAACCAACCCTAAGACCATATCAGCACTCATGGAGATAGCCAATAAATGGGCAGATGGAGAAGACGCAATATACAACAAGCGACACAGGTCGCCAGAAGAGGATCGTGGTCGAAATTATCAAAATAGAAGGCGATTTTCTCGCCAGTTCTACAACAACGATGCTCCCGGCCATATATCGGCTGGTTTTCGAGGAAATCCTGGAGGAAATAGTCGAGATGATTATCAAAGGAGTAATGAGCAACAAGGCGACAATAGAGGTGATTTTCGTGGCAACAGGCAAAATAGTGGACCAAGGACTCAAAGACCTTACGTGTCTCCCGAGGAGATGATGAACGGTCCGTGTCAAATGCACTTTTACCTCGACAACAATGGAAAGAGGCAGTCAGGACATCTCCAGAAAGACTGCCGTAATTTTCAGGCAATGTTGCGAGCCGCAGGAATTGCAAATGCCCAAGCAAATAACAGAAACCCTCGGGAGCCAAGGAGCGAGATCCACCTTCCACCTCCTCCCGCAATTACCGAAGAAAATCGACACCAGCTTAGAATTGCGGCAGCACCACATCCACCTCCATATGTTGACCCCAACTCTAACGGTGCGGTCTCGATGATTCAGAAAGCTAGGCCATCAAACAGGGCGCAGAAGGTAATCTCGCGACAAGTGTTCATGGCAGAGAAGATGCCTCCACCAACAGTCGAGTACCTAAATTGGTCGGGGCAAGACATCGGCTTCACAATTGCAGACCATCCGCAGCAAGTTCCTCGACCAGGACAATCAGCACTCATCTTACCCGCAGTAATCGCTGGTTTTGACGTGTCGAGAGTTTTCATAGATGGCGGCAGCAGCTTAAACCTCATGTATGCAGATACATTAAGGAAGATGAACATATCCCTAGCGAACTTGAAACCAACTGACACACGTTTCCATGGGATTACACCAGAGAAGCCAAGTTACCCATTGGGCAAAATCAACCTCGACGTTCAGTTTGGAACCCGAGAAAACTACAGGATAGAGAATTTGGAGTTCGAAGTTGTGGATTTCCCGTCGCAATATCACGCTTTGTTGGGACGACCAGCGTATGCCAGGTTCATGGCAGTGCCGCATTATACATATCTGTTGTGGAGGTTGCCTGGGCCCAAGGGACCTATCACAATCAAAGGAAGTTTCGCGTTATCTGATAAATGCGACAAGGATTTTCATCGACTGTCAGAAACTTTCGGGATGCAAGCAGAATATGCGGCGCCACGGTTCACTGATTATGATGTGCTGCCAGAGGTAGGGAGATCTTCTAAGGAGCCAACTTTCAACACAACCAAGGATTCAAAAGAGGTACAGATCCACCCGACAGATCCAAAGAAAACGACGTCCATTGCCGCAAACATGGATGTCGCATAGGAAAGCGCGCTCGTCGAGTTCCTCCGTGAGCACTGGAAAATCTTCGCATGGTGTCCAGCTGACATGCCAGGAGTACCCAGGGAACTTGCCGAGCACCACCTCAATTTGGATCCTCTCGCAAGACCAGTAAAGCAACCTTTGCGGCGTTTTTCGGAGCCTAGCCGCAAAGCCATGTTATCTGAAATAGATCGACTCAAAGATGCTGGTTTCATCAGGGAAATATCTACAGAAGCCACATGGGTAGCTAACCCAGTGATGGTGCCGAAAAAACACACAATAGTCCTTCGCATGTGCGTCGACTTCACGTGTCTCAATAAACATTGTCCCAAGGATCACTTTCCCCTCCCAAGGATCGATCAAATCATCGACTCCACGGCAGGATGCGAACGTCTTTCCTTCCTGGACGCATATTCTGGTTATAACCAGATAAGATTAAAAGAAGAAGATGAAGCCAAGACAGCGTTCATCACACCTTATGGCGTGTTTTGCTACAAAACAATGCCCTTTGGTCTGAAAAACGCGGGAGCAACATATCAGCGGATGATGCAGAAATGCCTAGCAACACAGATTGGAAAAAATGTACAAGTCTACATTGACGATGTCGTAATAACATCAAAGAAAGGGTCGACTCTGATCGAAGACTTGAAGGAAACCTTCGACAACCTCGACAAGTTCTGCCTCAAGCTGAACCCGACAAAGTGCTCTTTTGGAGTTCCTGCAGGAGAACTTCTCGGATTCTTAGTATCAGCAAGGGGGATTGAAGCTAATCCCGAAAAAATACAGGCCATCGTTACTATGAGAAAGCCAACAAAGCTGAAAGAGATACAACAGTTAACGGGGCGAGTCGCAGCTTTAAGCAGATTCGTCGCCAGGCTAGGAGAAAAGGCGTTGCCGTTCTATGCATTGATCAAACAAGGGGAAAAATTTCAATGGAACGAGGAAGCAGATAGAGCCTTCGAGAACCTCAAGCGAGCAATTTCGACACCACCAATATTAGTGGCACCGAAAGAGAAAGAACCTCTCCTCTTGTACATTGCAGCCACACCTCAGGTGGTCAGCACGGCCCTAGTAGTCGAGAGAGAAGAAGAAGGCAAGCTTCATGGAGTTCAGAGGCCAGTATATTTCATTAGCGAAGTACTGTCGCCCTCAAAACAGCGGTACCCGCAATATCAGAAACTGGCATATGGAGTATTCACGACAGCAAGAAAATTGCGACACTATTTTTCGGCGCACCCGATAATAGTGGTCAACGAGGCTCCCTTGTCAAATATATTGAACAACCCAGAAGCTACGGGTCGTGTCTCCCTTTGGGGAATAGAACTTTCTCCTCGGGACATCACGTATGAAAAAAGAAAAGCAATAAAGGTCTTACCAGATTTCATTGCAGAGTGGATGGAGCTACAAAACACGGGACCCCCAGATTTATCGAGAACTTGGACCATGAACTTCGACGGGTCCAAAAGATTGGAAGGTGCTGGAGCAGGTGTGATATTGGTATCACCTGAAGGCGACAAGCTGAAGTACGTTCTGCGGATGACGTTCCCAAACGCGTCTAACAATGAAGCAGAATATGAAGCTCTCATACACGGGATGAAGATGGCGAAAGCTTGCGGTGCAACTCGACTGAAAATTTTCGGCGACTCACAATTGGTAGCACAACAAGTCATGAACCAATGCGATGCAGTCAACGAAAGTATGATAGCATACAAAGAGGTGTACAATGAGCTGGAGAAGTTATTCGATGGTTGTGAGGTAAACCACATCAGCAGGATGAGCAACGATGAAGCCGACGTTCTTGCAAACATCGGGTCACAGTGTCTCGCGATTCCTCCAGGCGTGTTTTGGGAAGAGATAAGCGAGAGATCAACAAAGCCAGCAAAAACAAAGAAGGAGAAGAAAGAGAAAACCTCGAGTATCACCAAAGACACAGCAGAAGAAGAAGAAGAGCAAGAGCTAGTCATGATGGTGCAAGTTCCATGGATGCAGGCCTACATATCACACATCCTAAGGAAAACGATACCCGACGACCCAGTCGAAGCAAGGCGAATAATCAGGAGATCAAAAGCTTTCTTGTGGTAAAAGGGGAATTGTAAACGAAGTATTTCGGGCGTGCTACAAAGATGCGTTACACCCGAAGAAGGACGAATTATCCTGAAGGATGTGCACGAAGGGATATGCGGGCACCACGCGAGCAGCCGGGCTATCGCGGCTAAGGTTTTCAGAGCAGGATTCTATTGGCTAACAGCAATCGAGGACGCAAAGGAGATAGTGAGAACTTGCGACGCGTGCCAAAGATTCGCCGCCAGACCTCACTCTCCTGCAGCAGAACTTATGCCAATCCCATTGTCTTGGCCCTTTGCTCAATGGGGACTCGACATGGTGGGAAAACTACACAAAGCTTCGCCAGGAGGTTATGAGTATATGCTGGTCGCTGTCGACAAATTTACAAAGTGGATAGAAGCAAAGCCGATAAATTCACCGGACGGCGCATCGGCGATTAAGTTCGTAAAAAGCATCGTCTTCAGATTTGGAGTTCCTCATAGCATTGTCACAGACAACGGCAGTAACTTTACGTCCAAGGAGTTCAAAGCATACTGCGCAGAAGTGGGCATCAAATTGAGTTTTGCGTCTGTTGCGCATCCACAGACCAACGGTCAAGTCGAGAAGGCCAATGGCATTATCTGCAATGGCATCAAGAAACGCCTGCTAGGACCATTGGAAAAAGCTCGGCATACTTGGCCGGAGGAGCTGCCAAGTGTATTGTGGAGTATCCGAACAACACCAAATACGGCGACACAGGAAACGCCGTTTTTTCTGGTCCATGGCGCCGAAGCAGTCCTGCCGATAGAAATAGAGCACGATTCTCCAAGAGTCACAGAATATAATGAAGAAACCTCGAGAGAAGCCTTGGAGGACGATGTCGATGCACTTGACGAAGCTCGAGATGAAGTCCTGTCACGAGTCGCCAAATATCAACAGGACCTGAAGAATTACCACAGTCGACGATTGCGCCCAAGGTCTTTTCAAGTTGGTGACTTAGTTCTGCGACTCAACCAAAAAAGTCACGAAAAACTCGAGTCACCATGGCTTGGACCCTACATCGTCACAGAGGTAATCGAAGGAGGAGCATACAGAATCAAAGACAAGAAGACAGGGATTGCCGAGCCAAATCCCTGGAACGTGGCACAGCTCAGGCGTTTTTACGCTTAGATGCCGAAATATAGTCTCCTCTGTAAACATACAATGTACTGAAACGCCCGCGAGTTTTCAGACGCACTCTTTTCCTTTTTCGGGGCACCGAGTGGGGCCGGGAAAGGTTTTTAATGAGGCGGGCTCGCGGTGCTGCAATATAATAAAGATAGTGGAATTATATATCTTTTTCTCGACAGGATCAGGGGATTCCCCCTAAAAGATACAATATATATATACACACAGTGTCGATGAACGCAAAAGAAGCATCCTGCCTTGGTAAAAAATACCTCGCCAAAATAAAAAGAGATATCGACAAAATAGTGATCAACAAAAAGCTCGGGGGCTTGCACCCGCAAAAAATAGTACACAGTGTATATTATCTTGCCTTGGGACAACCTCGCATTATAATAAACAAAAAATATTGCAATCAAAACGCCCGGGGGCTTGGCGACAAAAATAAAATATAATGACTTTACAATATAGCTCGTATACACAGGATACAAATTTTGGAATAAGTTCGTCTTCAAGGATTTCCCAATATATTGTCTATGGTCAAGCGCTCATTATTTACAGCGCGAGTACTATGCTCAGCGTAGCTACCCTTCACGAAGAATTCGGAATCCATCCGGAGAAGTTCATCCATCATATCTTCAGCAACAGGAGTAACAATATCATCATATTTGCCGAAGTTTCTTTTCTTCTTCGACATCTTCTCCAAGCACTTTGGGACAATTTGCCCTACGTCTAACTTCGGGTAGCAGATTTTTATCATGATCATCGCAAACCTTGCGCCAGCAGCTAGTTGGGCTCGTACAAAGCCGTGGATGCGAGGAGCATCTCGAAATTTGTCCATCAATGCAGGAAGGGTCTCTGGCATCTTATTGCGAGGAAACATGGTACCATAAACCAGAGACAAAGTCCTTGTACAGAAGTCAAGATACTCGCGAACCTGAAGCGCGCGATCTTGAAATCTCACGATTTGGCGAGTCCGTTCAGGTGTGCCCCAAAAAGTCGACCCATGTTCACGTGCAAGCCGAAGAAGAACATTGGAACGAGCCTCGACACGTTCATCTTCAGTTGCAGTATCCAAAAAAGCACCTATTGTTTCATAAAACAAGTCAGTGGGTAGTAAAGAGGCAAGCAGCAAAGGAAAAGAAGAAGCAAGGCAAAGACAATGAAACTTACCCGCCATATCCAAGCTAGCATCTATTAGCAGCTGGAGCATAGAATTTTCTCGAGACGTAGCTGCAGCAGCCTCAGCAACAGCGGCGTCCTTTTCAGTCATGGCATCTTGAGCTTGTTGGAGTGCAATCTTCTCCCTTTGAGAAGATTCTCGAGATTGCTCCATAAGCATAAGCGACTGCTTCTTCACGGACTGGAGTTGTACTCGAAGTTCTTTCAATTCCTCTGTCAGATCCATACTCGAAGAATCATCAACAAGGTTAACAGGGACAGAAGACTTCTTCGAAAGAGACGAAGGAAAAACTTCGGAAGGACCAGGAATTGACGTATAGTTGTCAAAAATCAACTGAAAAATAGAAAAACGTCGACATCAATCATTGAGACAAAGTTCGACTTCCATTCATTCTCATAATATATACATGTCTATTACAAAAGAAGGACCTCTAGAAGACCTAATCATCGCCAGGAGCACTATAGCGACAATACCAAAAGGAGGAGGTAAACTAAAAACAAAGCAAAAGAATATGAAACTAGACCTCCGGCCTTGATGAGCTGGGAGTCGAAGATGGCTTGATCCCGAGATATGCCAAGATTTTCTTCGTGTTGGGTTTGGCTGCCTTAATCAGCGACCTCCACCTCGACTGCTCTATTTGATCGGTGTCGCCAACTTTCATCCAATCAACAGTCTGTTGGCTGTCAGCAACCAGGGCAACAGTGCTTTCGACAGCAACCTTCATGTTTTCCTGGCGCATCTTCAGTCCAAGGTCTTCTGATGAATTGAAGCTCTTGGCAAGGGTAAGGAAAGTCGGGGGCTCCTCTTTCTTCGGGAAGAAGTAGGGGAACAGCGTCGACAAGCCTGCACTAGCATTTGCCACGCCTTCACGAATTTCGGACCCATGAAGCTCCAGATAAGAAAGTGTGTCAAGGAGAGGGTCATTGACGGGATTCTCCAGATCAAAACCTTGGTTCGTTTGGGCTGCCGCAGGAAACAAAACATCAATCAAAAAACAAGAAACAGGAAGTGCACTAAAAATAGAAGGGATCGATAATATTACTTTCAGTACGTCGAATTTGTGATTTCAGACGCTTGAGGATCACCTCCTCACGAGCAGCTTGTGCAGTTTTATGCTCGTTTAAAGCAGATTCAGCATCCTCAAGTCTTTTCTGCAGTTCCTCGACACTAGCGACTTTTGCTTTGGCTTCATCAGCCTCGGCCTTGGCTTCGCTAGCAACAAGTTCGGCTTTCTTGCGGGCCGCCTCACTTTGTTCCAGCTTTTGAATAAGTGCGTCGGCACGATTATTGGCCTCTGCAAGTTTCTCTGTCGAGATAAAAAAAAGAGGAAAGATCAAAAATTGCGACAAACAACAGGAGCAAAAAGTCAGAAAGAACGGCAAGTATAAAGGTTGTTACCTTCAGTTTTGCTGGCATATTCTCGGTACCCAATGAATTGAGATCCGATGCGGATAAGATCTTTGATCATAGGCTGTCAAAAAAGAACAAAGCAAGAGAAACATCGGCATAAAAAAAAAGTGAAGGCGTGAAAAAGCAAAATAGAGGAAACATAGATATCGACAAACTTACATCATCCAAGAGAGGGTTAGAAGAGCTACTCGACTGAAGAGTAGGCTCCGGAATTGTTTCAACCCTTGCCCTTTTTGGTGAAGGGACAAGGGGGCTTGACGGAGGAGCAGTGCCGACATTTTGTCGAGGAGGCGACGTTTCTTCTCCTTCGACTGGCGTCTCCGAGGCGACTAATGTATGTGACGTACTCGTTCGAGCAGCCACATCAACATTTGGTACTACTTCTTCATCATCACTACGAGTAAATGTCGACAACATAAAAGGCAAGATAGACAAAAATCTTCAAAGTGCAAAAAACAGGGAGAGGGTACTTACGAACTGATGAGAGTCTCGAGGTATGGATCATAAGCTGCCTTCGGACGAGAAGGAACAGTTTCTTCGGGTTTGGAGGTGCCGGAAGCTTCGGCATCATCCCTTTTCCTCTTGTTCTTTGGGGAAACAGCAGGAGGAAGGGATTGCGTCGACTCGCTGGCTTCAGATTCAACTTCTTTTTCATGGGAAGCCGCAGATTTGTGAGAACCTGCGACTTCACTTTCATGAAGAGAAGAACCTTGGTTGTCTTCGGCAACGATAGCTTGTTCTTCGACTTCTCCATCCTCAGGAAGGGGAGGAAGGGAAGCCATAGTAGGATGGTTCTGCAGAAAAATAGCGACAAAAGAAAAATTAGCGAGATATCAATACAATGAGATGCAGGGAACGTTCGGAACAAGATAAAAATTCGAGAAGACAAAATACCTCGGGGAGAGGATTGGTGGAGCTGTATGGTTCCACGCGACAGGAGGAAGGAACAGGATCTTTCTTGTTCAAACGGGAAATTCTTCGAATCAGCTTCTCCAAGTCCTTTGCAGAAAGATCACTGGAGAGCCTATTGGCGTCGTTTCCACCAGCATACGTCCAAAGGGGATTTTTGCGAGCCTGAAGAGGCTGCACTCTAATTCTAAGAAAGTAGGCAGTGATTTGAACACCAGACAGCTCTTTGCCTCGAGTATTTTGAAGCTGATGAATACGAGACATAAGTGCTTCTGTCGCCTTTTTCTCTTCTTCGGAAGCTTCAGCATCCCAGGAGCGGCGGCGCTGAATTTTGGCATTTCCGTCGAAAGGGATTATGTTGTGTTCCACAGAATTGGCACTTTCTTCGTGTATGTAGAGCCACTTTTTGCGCCACCCTTGGACAGAATCAGGAAATTTGACGTCGAAGTAATCAACGTCAGTTCGGACACAGATAACAACGCCGCCTATGTTATAAGTGGCGTTGCGGGAGGCATTGCGGCGGAGGAAGAAAATGCGTTTCCAAAGAGCCCAGTTAGGAGGGACTCCAAGGAAACATTCGCACAGCGTGATAAAAATGGAAATATGGAGGATGGAATTGGGGGTCAACTGGTGCAGTTGAATCCCATAAACAAAAAGAAGGCCGCGGAGGAAATCGTGAATTGGGGTAGAAAGGCCGCGGATGAGGTGATCAACGAAACTAACCCGGTACTCCATTGGAGGGTTGGGGTAGCTTTCTTCGCTGGGAAAGCGGATGGCGTCCTCTTTCTTCATCAGCCAAGCCTCTTCAGCATGTTGAGGTCTTGGTTGGAGATTTTAGATCTCTCCCATTCAAGATCTTCGGCGGCCATCTCGGACTCTGGAGTACTGTGGCGCGTGAGTCGCGTGCGCGGTGGCATCAATGGCACTGGAAAAGCAATGTTCGTGCGTGCGGAAGATCGAAGAGAATTGGGCGCAGGGGAAGTTTTTGCAAAGAGGAACAGATGTGCGGCGCAAGCGAAGGAGTGAACCGAGGTTGAAGAAAGGTTTATATAGGAATCAGGCGAAGCATTGCACCGTTGGATGGAAAAAGTGTGAAGGAGATGATAACCACGTGGAGACGAGGGTAAAAAAGTATTTTTACATCGACGAGGTTACAGAACGTGCCAGAAAAAGGGGAGAACATGTGTCCCCCACTTGCACGACGTGTCCGTCAGATCAGGAATTGGGACCCACAAGGCAGCGAAACAAGCGGTAATGGTCAGTTTCCAAAATAGAAATCGTGGCTATCATCAGCAATGACGTCGTCAAGATAAAAGAAAAATTCGACTATGAGGTTTCAAAAGTTTATCGACAACACAAGATTATCTCGGGAGCCTTTGATCAAATACAAGTTTTTGCCCAAACGCTCGGGGGCTACTTTGGAAAAATAGAAAATTTCGAGTATGACAATATAGAAATGGCGAGAGCCTATGACCAAATGCAAGCATTTGTTCATAGCCTCGGGGGCTACTCCCATCGGGAGCGCTGGTCGCGCACCCGATAAATATAAAACTGTCGAGAAAGATTATAAATATAGCGGCAACGGATACTAATCTGTGGAGCCTACACCCAAGCACAAGTCCTTGGATGTAGCCTCGGGGGCTACTCCCATCGGGAACGCTGTTCGCGTGCCCGATGAATTTTTATCAAAATAAAGAAACAGAAGTGAGTATATTTCGAGTTACACAGATAACTCTACATATACTCCCATCGGGAAGATAAAATAAGTCATCAAATATGACTCGATAAAATGTGCTATTCCAAAGGCGAAAAGCACTCGACAATATATTCTCAGAACGCCAAAGTTGCGATCAATTTCTGAATGCCGCAAATTTGCGAAGGTAAGACCCCAGATCCGTTCGTTGGGCGTGGCATCGCCAAAGACTGCGCTCTGCTACTTTTATCCGTATCAACAGATACGAAGAAAAATCCTAACGGACGCGTTAGGTACTTGATAAATTTGACTGGGACTCGACAGAATGGTAAGACCTTAAGCGGCACCTGTCGAAGTTTGCACCAGTATCCCGAGATCATGTCCAGGGACGTGATCTTGAAGTAGGTTTTTGCGGATTGCCACTAGAGCAGTTAACTAGTACCTGATCCATCAGATGAACTAGCCCCAACTACCATTATCCCTGTACAATATAGTATTTTATGAGAAGAAGTATAAATAAAAGCTCTCGAATAAAAATAAACAGTCAAGATTTTCCCTGACTCTACGATTCAAGCAAAATCTCGGGGGCTACTGACATAGGCATCCCAAATGGGCCTGCCGGAGATAGTACCCGGGGTTTACTGAAGGCCCACTATCCGAAGAATAAGAAGATTCGGGAGCCCAAGATATATTAAGGAAAGCTAGAGTTGTAATAGGAAGTGTTATTTGTAATCTGGCGGGATGAGTTAGAAACCGTCCCGGACTCTGTAACTTGTACAAAACGAAACCCTCGGCTCCACCTCCTATATAAGGGGAGTCGAGGGACAAAAAAGGATCGAATCTATCAACATAACCCTAGTTTTCATAATCGCCGAGTACTTTTCGCCTAAACCTTCGAGATCTACTTGCCCTCTACTTCTAGCAAAACCCTAGTCTACAATCTGTAGGAATTGACAAATTAATCCTTTGTCACTATGTTTATGAATTTTTATGGTAACAACACAGAATCTGTTTTCAGGACAATAACTTCCCCAAATCTTACTTTCTTCCTATTAGAGGTTATTCTTGGCACAAAAACAAAAAAAAATGATAAGGAGAGGTTATTACAGAGGTAATATCTTCCAAGACTCAACAAAAGAAAAATTATAGAAAATAAACATGGGTTATCTCCCAAGAGTGCTTTTCTTTAACGCCTTTCTGCTAGGCGTAGAAAAAGAGCGAGCATCAAGTATTATCAAGTGAAGAAGCATCAAGATCAATCACTTCCTCTAAAACACAACTTGTCAAAATAGGCACTTTAGATACCCCTGGAGATGATTCAACATGTAAACCACTCTTAGTTGTACTAAAAGTTTTATCAATTTTAAACATATTATGGGGTTTTGGTTTAGGTGCCTTGGGAACATACATAAATTTTTGCTCTTTTCCCACAAAAGCTTTCTCCTTCTTAAACCCAAGAGAGGAAAAGGTTGAACTTAAAGTTTCCATAGCCTCCTCTAGTTTACCAATCCTAAGGTTTATACTATCATGGGTATTGCTAGCCTCTAAAACAGTGATTCTTTTATTGATACTTTCTATTGATTCATTAATTTGGCTAGCATTATCAAGGCAATTTGGCAAACTTTTCTCTAGAGAGCTTAGTCTTTCTATAACATCCTCCAAAGTGTTCTCAGTTTTAACAACATTAGTAGGTGGGATTCCTACCAAGCTTTCAATTAAATTGCAGGCTTCCAAAGCGGGAGCACCCAGAAAATTACCCCCCGTGAGAGTATCCAAAACATATCTATTCCAGCTAGATAAACCAACATAAAAATTTCTAAGGAGGATCATGGTAGAATATTTTTTAGTACATCTATGATGAGCATTACTTATTCTATACCAAGCATCTTTCAAACTTTCTCCCCTTGTTGCTTAAAAGAACGAACCTCAACTTCAGGAATACTCATTTTAGCAAAATTAAAACTAAGTAACAGACATAACAGCTATAATAGAAACAATTTTTTGTGTGTTTTTTATATAAAGACAACTATAACGAAACTATTTTGTGTTTTTGATATAATAAAGAAAACAAAACAAAGTAAAGTAAACTAAGAAAACAGTAACAAAGTAAAGAGATTGGAGATGAGAGACTCCCCTTGCAGAAATCCTCTTTCTCCCTGGCAACAGCGCCCGTAAATCTTGCTGGTGCTACGGTGATGGCGCTAGACAATCTTGGTGGCGGTTGTTGTGAAAGCGGTTGGGAAACCCCAAGAGGAATGTGTGATGAGCACAACATCAAGTTTTCCCTCAGTACGAAACCAAGGTTTAATCACCGATAGGAGAGCGGCGCGACACGAAGGTGTTGCTAGGCGACTAGTGGCGGTGCACTACGGCGTCGGCAACAATGTGGAACCTGCACACAACACAAATAAAGTAATTTGCACCAACTTGTAGTGAGGTTGTCAATCTCAGCGGCTTGAACACAAAGGATTAGACGTATCGAGTGGAAGGAGATGTTTGCAGTAATTAAAGAGAACATGAATTTAGTAAGTAAACAGAACATGATGATTGTATCAGTGTAAAAGAAAGGATCGGGTTCCACAGTTCACTAGAGGTGTCTCTCCATAAAGATAAATAGCATGGTGGGTGAACAAATTACAGCTGGGCAATTGATAGAATATCAACCATACATGACAAATGATTACTATGAGATTTGATATGGGCATTACAACATAATACATATACCGTAATCCAATTGCGTCTATGAATAATAATCCACCTTCCGGTTATCGTCCGAACCCCTTTCAGTATTAAGTTGCAAGCAACAGATTATCGCATTAAGCAATGTGTGTAAAGTAAACAATAGAATTGCCCTTGGATAATTGTTGTTTTCTCCCTAGTAGCAACAACACTTCTACAATCCTAAAAGTTATTGTCACTCTTCCAGAAAACTAGAGGCATGAACCTACTATCGAGCATAAATACCCCTTCTTGGAGTCACAAGCATCTAGTTGGTCAGAGTATCTACTAGCAACGGATAGCATGCAAGATCACAAATAACATATGACATGAATATATAATCGACCTCAACATAGTATACAACATTCATCAGATCCTAGCAAACACAACATGTAGGATTACATAAAGATGATCTTGATCATGTAGGGTAGCTCACAAGATCTACACATGAAGCACAAATCGGAGAAGACAACCATCTAGCTACTGCTATGGACCCATAGTCCAGTGATGAACTACTCACACAGCACTTCGGAGGCGGGCATGGCGATGTAGATGCCTCCAGCGATGATTTACCCCTCGGCGGGATGCCGGAAGAGCCGAACCCACGAGATGGGTTTTGCAACGGCGGCCGCGACAGAACTTTTCGTGGATGGAGGTTCGGGTGTTCAGGGTTTTCCCGAGATCGTGAATAAATAGGTGGCGGGGCGATGTCGGTGGAGGCCAGGGTGGGCCACACCACCCCTAGGCGCGGGCCAGGGCTAGGCCGCGCCTAGGGTAGTTGTGGCCGCCCTGCTGCCCCTCTCCGACTCCCCTCTGGACTTGATACGTCTCCAACGTATCTATAATTTCTTATGTTCCATGCTAGTTTTATGACAATACCAACATGTTTTAGTCATACTTTATTATGTTTTTATGCATTTTCCGGAACTAACCTATTAACAAGATGTCGCAGTGCCAGTTCCTGTTTTCTGCTGTTTTTGATTTCAGAAAAGTTAGTTTACAAATATTCTCGGAATTGGACGAAACAAAAGCCCACGGTCTTATTTTCCATGGAGGGTTCCAGAACACCGAAGAGGAGACGGAGAAGGGCCACGAGGCGGCCAACCCATAGGGCGGCGCGGCCCCACCTCTGGCCGCGCCGCCATATGGTGTGGGCCCCTCGGGCGCCCCCCTACGCTGCCCCTTCGCCTATTTATTTCCTCCATCGCGAAAACCCTAGTACCGAGAGCCACGATACGGAAAAAGTTCCAGAGACGCCGCCGCCGTCAAACCCCATCTCGGGGGTTCAGAAGATCGCCTCGGCACCTGCCGGAGAGGGGAATCATCACCGGAAGGCTCTACATCACCATGCCCGCCTCCCGGGTGATGCGTGAGTAGTTCATCCTTGGACTACGGGTCCATAGCAGTAGCTAGATGGTTGTCTTCTCCTCTTGTGCTATCATGTCTAGATCTTGTGAGCTGCCTATCATGATCGAGATCATCTATTTGTAATGCTACATGTTGTGTTTGTTGGGATCCGATGAATATTGAATACTATGTCAAGTTGATTATTGATCTATCATATATGTGCTATTTATGTTCTTGCATGCTCTCCGTTGCTAGTAGAGGCTCTGGCCAAGTTGATACTTGTGACTCCAAGAGGGAGTATTTATGCTAGATAGCGGGTTCATATCTCCATTGAATCTGGAGGAGTGACAGCAACCCCTAAGGTTGTGGATGTGATGTTGCCACTAGGGATAAAATATCAATGCTTTGTCTAAGGATATTTGTGTTGATTACATTATGCGCAGTACTTAATGCAATTGTCTGTTGTTTGCAACTTACTACTGGAGGGGGTGCGGATACTAACCTGAAGGTGGACTTTGTAGGCATAGATGCATGCTGGATGGCGGTCTATGTTCTTTGTCGTAATGCCCTAAGTAAATCTCATAGTAGTCATCATGATATGCATATGCATCTCTATTCTGTCAATTGCCCAACTGTAATTTGTTCACCCAAGATGCTATTTATCTTATTGGAGAGACACCACTAGTGAACTGTGGACCCCGGTCTTTCTTTTACATCTGAAATACAATCTACTGCAATCTCTCTGTTGTTTTCGCAAGCAAACATAATTCTCCACACCATACGTTTAATTCTTTGTTTTCAGCAAGCCGGTGAGATTGACAACCTCACTGTTAAGTTGGGGCAAAGTAGTTTGATTGTGTTGTGTAGGTTCCACGTTGGCGCCGGAATCACTGGTGTTGCGCCGCACTACACTCCTCCACCAACAACCTTCACGTGGCCTTCATCTCCTACGGGTTCGATAAACCTTGGTTTCTTACTGAGGGAAAACTAGCTGATGTACTCATCATACCTTCCTCTTGGGGTTCCCAACGGACGTGTGCTTTACCGTCACAAGGAAAGCTGCTTCCACGCCGCAACCGGCTTATTTTCTGGCGCCGTTGGGGAGATCAAGACACGCAAGGGAGTCTCTCACATCCAATCTCTCTATTTCTGTTTATTGTCTTGCTTTATTTTATTTTCTGTCTTGTTTGCTTTCTTTATATCAAAAACACACAAAAATTAGTTACTTATTTTACTTTATTTAATTTGGTTTGCTTAGTTTATTTTTATTACTGCTAAAATGAGTCATCCTGAAGTTGAAGTTCGTTCGTTTAAGCAACAAGGGGGAGAAAGTTTTAAAGATGCTTGGTACAGAATTAGTGATGCTCATCATAGATGCACTAAGAAACACTCCACTATTATCCTCCTTAGGAACTTTTATGTTGGTATCTCTAGCTGGAATAGGTATGTTCTTGATACTCTTGCGGGGGGTAATTTCCTAGGTACTCCTGCTTTAGAAGCTAGTTGCATCATTGAGAGTCTAGTTGGAATACCACCTATTAATGAAGCTAAAATTGAAATCTCTCTTGAGGATGTCATGAAAAAATTGGAAGCCATAGAGAAAAATCTTCCAAGTGTTGAGACTAAATTGGGAATATTACTTGATAATACTGATAAACTTGATAAATCCCTAGGAGGAATTAATGAAAGAATTGCTGTCTTAGAAACTTGTGCTATCCATGATAATCAAACCCATAGGATTGGTGAACTTGAAGAAGCTATGGGAACCTTGGGTTCAACTTTTTCTTCTCTTAAGTTTAAGGAGAAAGCTTATGTGGGAAAGGAGCAAAAATTCATGTATGTCCCTAAGATGCCAAAGCCAAAGAATCATTATGAGCTTAAAATTGATAAAACCCTTAGTACCACTACGGGAAATTTAGATAATGGAGCATCTAAGATACCTTTTGTGACAAGTTGTGCTCTTAAGAAAAATTATGATGTTGATGCTTCATCTCTTGATGTTACTTGATTTGCACTTTCTGCGCCTAGCTGAAAGGCGTTAAAGAAAAGCGCTTATGGGAGACAACCTATTATTTTATTTATGCAATTGTTGTTTTATATTTGAGTCAAGGTGCTTGTTACTACTGTAGCATTACCTTTGTATCTTTATTTTCTTTCATTGTTGTGCCAAGTAAAGTCTCTAATAGAAGGTTGATATTAGATTTGGATTTATGCGCAGAAACAGATTTCTTATCTGTCACGAATTCGCGTTTTTCTCTCTGTAGAAGAATCAAAAAATCTGCGAAAATTCATGCGTGATCCTCAGATATGTACGCAACTTTCATTAGTTTTGAGTTTTTCCATCTGAGCAAGCTAAGTGCCTCAAAAAAATTCGTCTTTACGGACTGTTCTGTTTTGACAGATTCTGCCTTTTATTTCGCATTGCCTCTTTTACTGTGTTTGATTGGATTTCTTTGCTCCATTAAATTTCAGTAGCCTTGGGTAATGTCCAGAAGTGTTTGGAATGATTGTGTCCTTGCTGAACATGTGAATTTTTGATTATGCACTAACCCTCTAATGAGATTGCTTTGAGTTTGGTGTGGAGGAAGTTTTCAAGGATCAAGAAAGGAGGATGATATGATATGATCAAGAGAGTGAAAAGTCTAAGCTTGGGGATGCCCCCGTGGTTCATCCCTGCATATTTCAAGAAGACTCAAGCGTCTAAGCTTGGGGATGCCCAAGGCATCACCTTCTTCATCAACAAACTTATCAGGTCACCTCTAGTGAAACTATATTTTAATTCCGTCACATCTTATGCGCTTTACTTGGAGCGTCTGTTTGCTTTTATTTTTGTTTATGTTTGAATAAATTCGGATCCCAGCAATCCTTGTGTTGGAGAGAGACACGCTCCGCTTTTTCATTTGAACACTTGTGTTCTTCATCTTATTTTAATATTCATGGCGAAGCTGAAAGCCGCAACACTTATTTATTTGGTTGGAAAACAGAAAATGCTTCATATTGTCTTGAATAATTTGATACTTGGCAATTGTTTTGAGCTCTCAAATAGATCATGTTTAAGCTCTTGCATCATGTAGTTTAAATTTAGTAGTGGAGAACTACCGTAGAGTGATACGTCTCAAACGTATCTATAATTTCTTATGTTCCATGCTACTTTTATGACAATACTCACATATTTTATACATACTTTACATCATTATTATGCATTTTCCGGCACTAACCTATTAACAAGATGCCGAAGTGAGTTCTGTTTTCTTGTTTTTGGTTCCAGAAATCCTACAAAGGAAATATTCTCGAATTGGACGAAATCAACGTCAGGATCTTATTTTTCCACGAAGCTTCCAGAGAGCGAGAGGCACCAGAGGAGAGCCCTGGGGCCCCACCCCACGGGCGGCGCGCCAGGGGCGCCCCCTATGGTGTGGGACCACCAGGTCTCCTCGAGGATGCCCTTCCGCCTATAAAGTCTCTCGCCTCGAAAACCCTAAAATCATAAGCCACGGGACGAGAAAAGTTACGCAGCCGCCAAGCATCGCGAAGTCAAGTTCGGGGACGAAGTCTCTGTTCCGACACGCCGCCGGATGGGGAATTGCCCCCGGAATTCATCTCCATCAACACCACCGCCATCTTCATCGCCGTTGATGTCTCCCATGATGAGGAGGGAGTAGTTCTCCCTCGAGGCTAAGGGCTCTACCGGTAGCTATGTGGTTAATCTCTCTCTCATGTACTTCAATACAATGATCTCATGAGCTGCCTTACATGATTGAGATCCATATGATGAGCTTTGTATCACTATTAATCTATGTGATACTCTAGTGATGTTATTAAAGTAGTCTATTCCTCCTTCATGATGTAATGGTGACAGTGTGTGCATCATGTAGTACTTGGCGTAGGATATGATTGTAATCTCTTGTAGATTATGGAGTTAACTATTACTATGATAGTATTGATGTGATCTATTCCCCCTTTCATAGTGTAAAGGTGACAGTGTGTATGCTATGTTAGTACTCGGTCTAAATTGCAATGATCTATTATGCTCTAAAGGTTACTTAAATATGAATGCCGAATGTTGTAGAGCTTGTTAACTCCGGCTTGAGGGAGCTCTTGTAGCCCTACACAATGAATGGTGTTTGTTATCCAACAAGAGAGTGTATGTAGCACAAGTGAGGAGAAGTTATTTATTTGTTATGTGATCAATGTTGAGAGTGTCCACTAGTGAAAGTAGGATCCCTAGGCCTTGTTTCCAATACTGCAAACATCGCTTGTTTCTTTTTTCTGCATCTTTACTTCTGCAATATTACCACCATCTATACCACCTGTGTTTTACTATCTCTTCGCCGAACTAGTGCACCTATACATCTGACAAGTGTATTAGGTGTGTTGGGGACACAAGAGACTTCTTGTATCTTAATTGCAGGGTTGCTTGAGAGGAATATCTTTGACCTCTACCTCCCCGAGTTCGATAAACCTTGGGTGATTCACTTAAGGGAAACTTGCTGCTGTTCTACAAACCTCTGCTCTTGGAGGCCCAACACTGTCTACAAGAATAGAAGCACACGTAGACATCAAGCTATTTTTGGCGCCGTTGCTGGGAGGTAAGGTAAAAGGTATTCACATCCTCCGACTACTAAGCTATTTCCTAGCATTGTTGCCGGTGTGTGAGTGCTCGAAGCTATCTCCTTTAGATTCTGCAATTAAATCTTTTTGTTTCTTGTTTTTATTTTCACTAGTTAGGCTTAATGGAAAACAACAAAAAAATTAGAGATCTTTATAGTATTTATCTTGAGTTAGGACATGATGTGTTTGAAGAGAAAATTAAAAAACCCATGGAACTTTGTTTGCAAAATAGTTGTAGCAATGTTATTAGCATGAACTCTTTGAACACCATTATTGCTAAAGCTATGGAAGAATTTAAGCTTGGGGAAGCTGGTTTTGAGGAGCATGATATTTTTAGTCCCCCAAGCATGGAGGAGAAAATTTACTTTGATGATACTTTGCCTCCCATTTATGATGATTACAATGATGAATATGATATTTTCAGTCCACCTACTATTGAGGAGAAAATTAATTATGATTACAATATGCCTCCTATATATGATGATTATGGTGATGAGAATAATAATGATAGCTATTTTATTGAATTTGCTCCCACTACAATTAATAATAATGATTATGCTTATGTGGAGAGTAATAATTTTATGCATGTGGCTCATGAAAAGAATGTTGTATGTGATAGTTATATTGTTGAGTTTGTTCATGATGCTACTGAAAGTTATTATGAGAGAGGGAAACACGGTTATATGCATCTTAATAATATTAAGTTTCCCCTCTTTATGTTGAGAATCTTGAAGTTACTTGTGTTTTATCTTCCTATGCTTGTCACTTTGTTCTTCATGAGTTTATTTGTGTACAAGATTCCTTTTCATAGGAAGTGGGTTAGACTTAAAAGTGTTTCTTATTTGCTTTTGATGCTCTCTTTTGCTTCAACACTTATTTCTTGCAAGAGCATCATTAAAATTACTGAGCCCATCTTAATGGCTATAAAGAAAGCACTTCTTGCGAGATAACCAATGTGTTTATTTTACTACTGTATTGTTGAGCCTTGGAAGTTGTTACTACTGTAGCAACCTCTCCTTATCATGTTTTTGTGCCAAGTAAAGTCTCTATGGTAAAGTTGATACTAGATTTGGATTGCTGCGCAGAAACAGAATTGCTGTCTGTCACGAATTTGCGTAGATATCTCTGTAAAAAAAATCAAACAAATCTGCCAATTTACGTGCGTGATCCTAAGATATGTACGCAACTTTCATTAGTTTTGACTTTTTCCATCTGAGCAAGTTAAGTGCCTCAGAAAAAATTTGTCTTTACGGACTGTTCTGTTTTGGCAGATTCTGCCTTTTATTTCGCATTGCCTCTTTTGCTATGTTGAATGGATTTATTTGTTCCATTAACTTTCAGTAGCTTTGTGCAATGTCCAGAAGTGTTAAGAATGATTATGTCACCTCTGAATATGTGAATTTTTGATTATGCACTAACCCTCTAATGAGGCTTTAAGTTTGGTGTGGAGGAAGTTTTCAAGGGTCAAGAGAAGAGGATGATACAATATGATCAAGAAGAGTGAAAAGTCTAAGCTTGGGGATGCCCCGTGGTTCATCCCTGCATATTTTAAGAAGACTCAAGTATCTAAGCTTGGGGATGCCCAAGGCATCCCCTTCTTCATCGACAACTTATCAGGTCACTTCTAGTGAAACTATATTTTTATTCCATCACATCTTATGTTCTTTACTTGGAGCGTCTGTTTGCTTTTGTTTTTGGTTTGGTTTGAATAAAGTTGGATCCCACAATCCTTGTATTGGAGATATTACGCTCCGCTTTTTCATTTGAACACTTGTGTTCTTAGTTATGCTTTAATGTTCATGGCGAAGGCTGAAAATTGCTTCGTTCATTGCTATTTGGTTGGAATCAGAAAATGCTTCATATGGTTTTGAATAACTTGATACTTGGCAATTGTTTTGAGCTCTCATAGATCATGTTTAAGCTCTTGCATCATGTAGTTTAAATCTATTAGTGGAGAACTACCGTAGAGCTTGTTAAAATTTGGTTTGCATGATTGGTCTCTCTAAGGTCTAGATATTTTCTGGTAAAAGTGTTTGAACAACAAGGAAGACAGTGTAGAGTCTTATAATGCTTGCAATATGTTCTTGTGTAAGTTTTTGTACCTGTTCATACTTGTGTTTGCTTCAAACAACCTTGCTAGCCAAAGCCTTGTACTGAGAAGAAATGCTTCTCGTGCATCCAAACACCTTGAGCCAAAACCCATGCCATTTGTGTCCACCATAACTACCTCTATGTGGTATTTTTCTGCCATTCCAAAGTAAATTACTTGAGTGCTACCTTTAAAATTTCATTCCTTTGTCTTTGCAATATATAGCTCATGGGAAAATAGCTTAAAAACTATTGTGGTGATGAATATGTAGCTATGTGTTTTAGTTCTTATAAGTTGCTTGTTGAGCGGTAACCATGTTTCTGGGGACGCCATCAACTTTTTACACCTTTGTTGAATATCATGTGAGTTGCTATGCATGTTCGTCTGAAGTAAGGGTGATTTATCATGATCAAATGGTTTGAGTATGCATATGTTAGAGAAGAACATTGGGCCGCTAACCAAAGCCATGTATCATGGTGGAAGTTTTCAGTTTGGACATTCATCCTCAATCTCTTATGAGAATATTATTTGTTGTTTAATGCTTATGCATTAAAGAGGAGTCCATTATCTGTTTTCTATGTTGTCCCGGTATGGATGTCCTAAGTTGAGATCTATTAAAAACGAGAAATCAAATGCGATTTATCTCCTTGGACCTTTGTACAGGCGGCATAGAGGTACCCCTTTGTGACACTTGGTTGAAACATATGTTATGCAATGATAATCCATGTAAATCCAAGCTAATTAGGACAAGGTGCGGGCACTATTGGTATTCTATGCATGAGGCTTGCAACTTGTAGGAAGTATTATGCATAACACATATGAATTATTACTACCGTTGACAAAATTGTTTCTATGTTTTCAAAATAAAAGCTCTAGCACAAAAATAGTAATCCATGCTTCCCTCTGCGAAGGGCCATTCTTTTACTTTATGTTGAGTCAGTTTACCTACTTCTTTCTATCTTAGAAGCAAACACTTGTGTTAACTGTGTGCATTGATTCTTACATGTTTACTTATTGCACTTGTTATATTACTTTATGTTGACAAATATCCATGAGATATACATGTTACAAGTTGAAAGCAATTGCTGAAACTTAATCATCCTTTGTGTTGCTTCAATGCCTTCTACTTTGAATCTATTGCTTTATGAGTTAGCTCTTATGCAAGTCTTTTTGATACTTGTCTTGAAAGTACTATTCATGAAAAGTTTTGCTATATGATTCAGTTGTTTAGTCATTATCTCTTTGTTAGCAATCTATTGCTTTGAATCACTCCATTCACTTCATATGCTTTACAATAATGTTGATCAAGATTATGTTGGTAGCATGTCACTTCAGAAATTATTGTTGTTATCGTTTACCTACTCGAGGGCGAGTAGGAACTAAGCTTGGGGATGCTTGATACGTCTCAAACGTATCTATAATTTCTTATGTTCCATGCTACTTTTATGACAATACTCACATGTTTTATACATACTTTACATCATTACTATGCATTTTCCGGCACTAACCTATTAACAAGATGCCGAAGTGCCAGTTCCTGTTTTCTGCTGTTTTTGGTTCCAGAAATCCTACAAAGGAAATATTCTCGGAATTGGACGAAATAAACGCCCATGATCTTATTTTTCCACGAAGCTTCCAGAGAGCCAGAGAGGCACAGAGGAGAGCCACTGGGCCCCACCGGGCGGCGCGGCCAAGGGCGCCCCTATGGTGTGGGACCACAAGGTCTCCTCCGAGGCTGCCCTTCCGCCTATAAAGTCTCTCCCTCGAAAACCCTAAAAACATAAGCCACGGGACGAGAAAAGTTACGCAGCCGCCATCGAAGTCAAGTTCGGGGGACAGAAGTCTGTTCCGACACGCCGGGATGGGGAATTGCCCCGGAATCCATCTCCATCAACACCACCGCCATCTTCATCGCCGTTGTTGTCTCCCATGATGAGGAGGGAGTAGTTCTCCCTCGAGGCTAAGGGCTCTACCGGTAGCTATGTGGTTAATCTCTCTCTCATGTACTTCAATACAATGATCTCATGAGCTGCCTTACATGATTGAGATCCATATGATGAGCTTTGTATCACTATTAATCTATGTGCTACTCTAGTGATGTTATTAAAGTAGTCTATTCCTCCTTCATGATGTAATGGTGACAGTGTGTGCATCATGTAGTACTTGGCGTAGGTTATGATTGTAATCTCTTGTAGATTATGGAGTTAACTATTACTATGATAGTATTGATGTGATCTATTCCCCCTTTCATAGTGTAAAGGTGACAGTGTGTATGCTATGTTAGTACTCGGTCTAAATTGCAATGATCTATTATGCTCTAAAGGTTACTTAAATATGAATGCCGAATGTTGTGGAGCTTGTTAACTCCGGCTTGAGGGAGCTCTTGTAGCCCTACACAATGAATGGTGTTTGTTATCCAACAAGAGAGTGTATGTAGCACAAGTGAGGAGAAGTTATTTATTTGTTATGTGATCAATGTTGAGAGTGTCCACTAGTGAAAGTAGGATCCCTACACTACAAGAAAAGTTGCCATGGCCGACGAAGTTGAAGTCGCGCCATGGTTGCTGGTGTACCATGGCCGACGATTTTGGTCCCTCCGTGGTGCATGTCAAAACTTTTTTTTTCTCGTTTTTGAGGCCACCTAGCCCGACGAAAGCGGCCAAAACGTCGCGTATGGTGGCCCGGGACGTGGTGCATCTCGAAATCTCGGGTTCGCCGGCCGAGTCAACGCAAATCCGCACCGCCGAGGGATGTAGGGCCCAGATGGCAGCCTCTCTGGCATTGTTTTTTTCTAGATCGCGCCATCTCGTTCAACGTTCTCCGATCGAGCCGTTTACGATGCAGGATCATGGGTCCCGCATGTCATCCTCTATGAACCAAAATTCTTTCTATTCTTGGATTTTTTGACCCCCTGATTTCTGGCTACTTCCTTTTTCTTTTGATCCCTTGCCGCCTTGGAAACGTTGAGACCGCTGCTGCTAAATGGGACCCGCATGTCATCCTCTATGTGCAATCAACTTTCTTTTCTTGGAGTTTTTTTGGCACCTCAAATTTGGTCACTTGCCTTTTTCTTTCGATCCCCTGCCGCCTCTCAAACGGTGATACCGCTGCTGCTAACGGGACCCGCATGTCATCCTCTATGTACTATAAAACTTTCTTTTCTTGAATTATTTTTGGCACCTCATATTTGGTCACTTACCTTTTTCTTTCGATCCCCTGCCGCCTCTCAAACGGTGATACCGCTGCTGCTAAATGGGACCCGCATGTCATCCTCTATGTACTATAAAACTTTCTTTTCTTGGATTTTTTTTGGCACCTCATATTTGGTCACTTGACTTTTTCTTTCGATCACCTGCTGCCTCTCAAACGTGATACCGCTGCTGCTAAATGGGACCCGCATGTCATCCTCTATGTACTATAAAACTTTCTTTTCTTGGATTTTTTGGCACCTCATATTTGGTCACTTGACTTTTTCTTTTCCCTGCTGCCTCTCAAACGGTGATACCGCTGCTGCTAAATGGGACCCGCATGTCATCCTCTATGTACTATAAAACTTTCTTTTCTTCGATTTTTTTGGCACCTCATATTTGGTCACTTGACTTTTTCTTTCGATCCCTGCTGCCTCTCAAACGGTGATACCGCTGTTGCTAAATGGGACCCGCATGTCATCCTCTATGTACTATAAAACTTTCTTTTCTTGGATTTTTGGCACCTCATATTTGGTCACTTGACTTTTTCTTTCGATCGCTGCCTCTCAAACAGTGATACCGTTGCTGCTAAATGGGACCCGCATGTCATCCTCTATGTACTATAAAACTTTCTTTTCTTGAATTATTTTTGGCTCCTCATATTTTTTCACTTGCCTTTTTCTTTCGATCCCCTGCCGCCTCTCAAACGGTGATACCGCTGCTGCTAAATGGGACCCGCATGTCATCCTCTATGTACTATAAAACTTTTTTTCTTGAATTATTTTTGGCTCCTGATATTTTTTCACTTGCCTTTTTCTTTCGATCTCATGCCACGTTTGAAACGTTGAGGAACCTGCTGGCTCATGGGACCCGCATGTCATCCTCTATGTACTATAAAAGTTCATTTTCTTGGTTTTTTTCACCATCTGATATTTGGCAATTTTCTTTTCTTTTGATCCCTGCCGCCTCTCAAATGCTGATACCGCTGCTGCTAAATGGGACCCGCATGTCATCCTCTATGTACTATAAAACTTTCTTTTCTTGAATTATTTTTGGCTCCTCATATTTGGTCACTTGCCTTTTTCTTTCGATCTCATGCCAAGTTTGAAACGTTGAGGAACCTGCTGGCTCATGGGACCCGCATGTCATCCTCTATGTACAATAAAGTTTCTTTTTCTTTTGATCTCAAGCCGCATTTGAAATTGAGACCACTCTGCTAAATGGGACCCGCATGTCATCCTCTACGTACAATAAAGTTTCTTTTCTTGGATTATCTTTGGCTCCTGATATTTTGTCACTTGCCTTTTTCTTTCGATCTCATGCCACCTTTGAAACGTTGAGTAAGCTGCTGGCTCATGGGTCCCGCATGTCATCCTCTACGAACAATAAAAGTTTCCTTTCTTGGAGTTATTTTTGACCCCTAATTTCTGGCTATTTGCCTTTTTCTTTGGATCTCCTGCCCCTTTGAAACGATGAGGACGCTGTTGGCAGGTCGGTCCCACAAGTCATCCTCTATGAACAATAAAAGTTTCCTTTGATGGATTTTTTTGAACCCCTAATTAATTTCTGGATATTTCCTTTTTTTTTCTTTGATCCCCTGCCGCCTTGGAATCGTTGAGGATGCTGCTGCCTCATGGGTCCCGCATGTCATCCTCTCAGAATGGTAAATGTTTCTTTTCTTGGATATTGTTTACCAAATGATTTTTGGCTTATTTTTTCTTTCGATCCTGCCGCCTTTAAAACGTTGAGGACGCTGCTGGCTCACGGGTCCCACATGTCAGCCTCTATGAACAATAAGCGAGGATGCTGCCTCATGGGTCCCGCATGTCATCCTCTCGAACGAAAATGTTTCTTTTCTTGGATTTTTTACCAATAGATTTTTGGTTTATTTTTTCTTTCCATCCCTGCCGCCTTTAAAACGACGCTGCTGGCTCATGGATCCACGATGTCAGCCTCCCCGTACAAGAAACATGTGATATCTTGATTATTTTGCAGACAATAAACAGTGTATTGCGCTCTGAGCTATTTCAACGGATAAATTAAATCTTTATTTTTACATAAACAAATTTATATGCTGAATCTCCTTGTTTTTTGTTTTTGCGAAGCATAGGACTTTCCTGTTTTTTTAGAAAAATCCGAACTATCCTGTTTTGGAGTGGGCTGAAATTGTACGAGTCAAAAGGGCCAGCAGGATAGTTCGAATGCCCAGATGTCCACATGCAGCCCAATTGAAATCGTTCTTTTTTTGGATTTTTTTCACCCCCTGATTTCTGGCTACTTCATTTTTCTTTTGGTCCTGTGCCGCCTTGGAAATGTTGAGACCGCTGCTGCAAAATGGGACCCGCATGTCATCCTCAATGTACAGTAAAATTTCTTTTCTTAGATTATTTTTGGCTCCTGATATTTGGTCACTTGGCTTTTTCTTTTGATCCCGTGCAGCCTCTCAAACGGTGATACCGCTGCTGCTAAATGGGACCCGCATGCCATCCTCTATGTACAATCAAGTTTCTTTTCTTGAATTATTTTTGGCTCCTGATATTTGGTCACTTGCCTTTTTCTTTCGATCTCATGCCACGTTTGAAACGTTGAAAAACCTGCTGGCTCATGGGACCCGCATGTCATCCTCTATGTACAATAAAACTTTCTTTTCTTCGATTTTTTTGGCACCTCATATTTGGTCACTTGCCTTTTTCGATCCCCTGCCGCCTCTCAAACGGTGATACCGCTGCTGCTAAATGGGACCCGCATGTCATACTCTATGTACAATCAAGTTTCTTTTCTTGAATTATTTTTGGATCCTGATATTTGGTCATTTGCCTTTTTCTTTCGATCTCATGCCACGTTTGAAACGTTGAAAAACCTGCTGGCTCATGGGACCCGCATGTCATCCTCTATGTACTATAAAAGTTCATTTTCTTGGTTTTTTTTCACCCTCGATTTTTGGCTATTTCCTTTTTCTTTTGATCCCTGCCGCCTTTGAAACGTTGAGGACTCTGTGGCTCATCGATAAAAGTTTCCTTTATTGGAGTTTTTTTACCCCTAATTTCGGCTACTTTCTTTTTCTTTTGATCTCAAGCCGCATTTGAAACGTTGAGACCGCTGCTGCTAAATGGGACCCGCATGTCATCCTCTATGTACAATAAAGTTTTCTTTTCTTGGATTATCTTTGTCTCCTGATATTTTGTCACTTGCCTTTTTCTTTCGATCTCATGCCGCCTTTGAAACGTTGAGTAAGCTGCTGGCTCATGGGTCCCTCATGTCATCCTCTACGAACAATAAAAGTTTCCTTTCTTGGAGTTATTTTTGAACCCTAATTTCTGGCTACTTCCTTTTTCTTTTGATCCCGTGCCGCCTTGGAAACGTTGAGACCGCTGCTGCTAAATGGGTCCCGCATGTCATCATCTATGTACAATAAAATTTCTTTCTTCGATTATTTTCGGGTCCTGATATTTGGTCACTTGCCTTTTTCTTTCGATCTCATGCCGCCTTTGAAACGTTGAGGAAGCTGCTGGAGCATGGGTCCCGCATGTCATCCTCTATGAACAATAAAAGTTTCCTTTCTTGGAGTTATTTTTTACCCCTAATTTCTGGCTACTTCCTTTTTCTTTTGATCCCCTGCCGCCTTTGAAACGTTGAAGACTTTGCTGGCTCATGGGTCCCACATGTCAGCCTCTATGAACAATAAACACTTCCTTTCTTGGAGTTATTTTGTACCCCTAATTTCTGGCTATTTGCCTTTTTTCTTTCGATCCCCAGTCGCCTTCTAAACGTAGAGGACGCGGCTGGCTCGTGGGTCCCAGATGTCAGCCTCCATGGACAATAAACCTCTCCTTTGTTGGATTTATTTTTCACCCTCTGATTTTGGCTATTTCCTTTTTCTTTTGATCCACTGCCGCCTTGGAAACATTGAGTAAGCTGCTGACACATGGGGCCCGCATGTCATCCTCTATGTACAATCAACTTGCAAGATCTTCGAGCGAAAGAGCTTGTATTAGTGGGACCCATATGTCAATCTCTATGTACAATAAAAGTTTCCTTTCTTGGATTATTTTTAGCTCCTGATATTCGGTCACTTTCCTTTTTCTTTCGATCTCAAGCCGCCTCTGAAACGTTGAGTAAGGTGCTGGCTCATGGGACCCACATGTCATCCTCTATGTACAATAAAGTTTCTTTTCTTGGATTTTTTTTACCCCTGATTTTTGGTCACTTGCCTTGACGCTGCTGGCTCATGGGTCCCACATGTCAGCATCTATGAACAATAAACCTTTCCTTTGTTGGATTTATTGTTTACCCCTAATTTCTGGCTATTTGCCTTTTTCTTTTGATCCCCACCGGCCTTTGAAAACGTTGAGGAACCTGCTGGCTCATGGGACCCGCATGTCATCCTCTATGTACTATAAAATTTCTTTTCTTGGTTTTTTTTTCACCTCTGATTTTTGGCTATTTCCTTTTTCCCTGCCGCCTTGGAAACGTTGAGTAAGCTGCTGACTCATGGGACCCGCATGTCATCCTCTATGTACAATCAACTTTCTTTTTTTGGAGTTTTTTTACCCCCTAATTTCTGGCTACTTTCTTTTTCTTTTGATCTCAAACCGCATTTGAAACGCTGAAACCGCTGCTGCAAAATGGGACCCGCATGTCATCCTCTATGTACAATAAGTTTCATTTCTTGGATTATTTTTGGCACCTGATATTTGGTCACTTGCCTTTTTCTTCCGATCTCATGCCGCCTTTGAAACGTTGAGTAAGCTGCTGGCTCATGGGTCCCGCATGTCATCCTCTACGAACAATAAAAGTTTCATTTCTTGGAGTTATTTTTGACCCCTAATTTCTGGCTACTTCCTTTTTTCTTTTGATCCACTGCCGCCTTTGAAACGGTGCGGATTCTGCAGACTAATACAAGCTTTTTCTCTCCAAGATCTTGCAAGTTGATAGATTAAATCATGGAATTATTAGGATATGTTTTAAATTTCAAATCCACTTTATGAATTATTAAAAATACCGTTATCCATGTGGGTATGGAGCGAACAAGGATTTTCATATTGGGCATGAGCAGTTTCAAAAATTGGAACCCAATAATTCAAAATAACTAAAAACAACTTTTATGTAGAATCTCCGCGTTTTTTTCTTTTGCCATTCATAGGATCTGTGTTTCATTAGAAAAGGGCCGAAATTGCATGAGCAGAAAGGCCCATTTGTAGTTATTGGGCTTCGACGGCCGGAGCAAGTAGGCCGAGAGCAATTACCATGTAGATGGCCGTTGGCAACCCAAAGTGAAATATTGGGCCCAACAGGGGAAGGCTGAACAGTACTATTTTCTAATTGGAAGGTGGTACATGGCGTTATCCTGACAAAAAAAAAATGGAACATGGGTTACTGAAGGTTGCCCATTTGTGCCTAATATGTTTGTCAGCAGGAGCTTTACCTTCCGCCGCCGCCGCTCCGCTTCCGCCGCCGCCGCCATGCCTCGTCGCGGGTCGAGCTACCGGTACGGCGGCGTCTCGAGCTCGGGGTACCGCAGCGTCCGCGCGCGCCCCAAATTAAGGTACTTCCTCCTCGGGACGGCACCTACGATAGGCTCGGCTGGCCTTGGGGCATTTACCCCTAGCCTCTTCCATGCTCAAGTTTTTGAAATGTTTCTGGCTCTGTTCAACACTGGATCAAATTTGTCAACATGACCATTCTTATGGAGTAGCAACGAGTTGAATCTCTCAAAACTCTTTAAGTTCTGCAATATAACGACTAATTGGTACTACCTTATACAAAATGATTACATATCCTTATTTTGGAAGCAAGCAATCACACACTTATAGTTTGCTAGTCAGCTGCACGTAACGTTAAAAATCGGCAATTATAATGAATAAACCTGTAATTTTCACTTAAAATGCATTAAGGAGCATCAAATTTGACAAATCAAACCATGTCGTACTGAAAATTGACATGTCTTTCTCATGCAGAAATGTAAAATTATCCATGCATGTGCGTTTATACAGGTTAAGTTTTGCACGTATTATTTTTTGTAACTTTTCTGACTACCTTCAAAGCTCCAATCCTTCTTCATCATCTTTGTTGTACCGCACTGATGCAAGTGAATGCGAGCTGCTCGCCAGACGCGACTTCGTGTCCGATATGTGTACTATGCCTTCTCCATCTAGTGCTAGTTACGCCTCTGTGCTAATTAATTCAGCACAAACCTCTGTCATTGCAGCTGTGACTCACCTCGACCATTGGAGCCCAATCACAAGAGCGAGCTCAGTCTCAACCAGAGAGGCATGTGTCTCATGGTTAGCTATCTACAACTTGCTGTCTTACTAAAACCGTGCCTATCATATAGAGATCACCTCGCTGGTGTAGCAATGGCTGCAAGTAGCTGCTAGCATGAGCGAAGGGGATAAGGAAGAAAAGATTAAAAAAATGGGGTGGGGCCAACAAGCAGGAAAGCTATCTACTAGCTTTATGGATGTTTCTGGAATTGGGTAGAAAATAGTACTCGATGACACTGTAGCAGCGAATCCCAGAGACCAAAGGCCGTTGGATGATGTCTAATGAACGGCAGAACAAAATCGGCGAAATTAGCTTGAATTTTGATAATAAATCTTGGGCATTTTCCCTCGAACATGATTTATCAACTTTGGGTAGTCTCTGGACTAGTCTCCCTCGTCCACCAATTATTATCATAAACTACTGCGGAAAGTTGAGGGCAGTCCCTAGTCCCGAGCACTTCGCCCACTTCCCCTGGCCTCATCCCAGAGATCTCACACCAACCACCTCACCGTCGACTAGCCGCCTGTCTACAGCCCTCCGAAGAATCCCCAATGGCGGCGACGCCCCTACTAGAGCGCTCCTCACGCGAGCGCATCATCGAGTCTGGCCCACATGTCTTCCGTGCCTGCCGTGTGTCGGCAAGCACGACCGACTTCTCCGTCGGCGAGCCGCCGGCCGTGGGCGAGGGCGAGGCGTCCCCGTACACTATGACAGTGCACATCTTCTTCTCGAGGACGTACGAGCTCAGGAGGATGGCCGGCCCCCTCCCTGCCCCACTGGATGAGGACGATATCACCACTACACCCTGCGAAGAGGTGGTGCTGGATCTTGGCTTGCCTCCGAGGAAGCTGCGTAGTGGGGGCAATGTCGTGCGAACTATGCGCGAGATTCTTGCCCGTGTATGGCTGCTCAAGAACCTGAACCTCACGGAGGAGGAGTGGGACATCATCATGCCTTACGATGTTATGCACCTGATGTGGCAGCAGGCGTGTCGTCGGCTCGGTGGCCTCCACTTCGACCTCACCCTTAGGGTGGACCACCGGCTCATCGTCAACTTGCCGGCGCTGCAGGACAGTTGGGTCCTAGTTGCGCCGGAGGACGGCCACTGCAGCATATGCATGCTGGGGCTGTCGCAGCGCACAACGGTGCGTCTCCGGGGATGCAAACACCCGTTCCATAGGAAGTGCATCTTCTCCTGGTTTGTAACGAACGCCAGCTGCCCTATCTGCCGCGATAAAGTGCTGACCCATCTTATTTTCGATTTGTAGCATAGTATGAATAAAAACCCTGTATGATAGGGATGCCATGCCAACTTGAATCCTATGTCAAGAGAAATTCTATTTGATTGTGGTTATAAGATATTCTGCATTAGTTTGATCTATTATCATTCTATTTTCCTATGGGATATGACCCTATGAATCAAACAGCATGGGATTACTTCCACACAATTAAGTTTGACCAACTTTTAGTAGGACAACAAACATAAATAATTAGTCATCATGGGATTACAATCCAACAGATAATTGTCTTCAGGACTCATACATTTTCCAAATAGAAAAATCAAAACAAATCATGGTTCTTCATCTCACAGCATGATACAGAGACAAGAGTCTATCATCATCATCATCATCATCATCATCATCATCATCATCATCATCATCATCATCATCATCATCATCATCATCATCACCTCCGTCTTCATTCTGATATTCGTGCATGGTCTCATCCTGCTCGTCCTGTCCATTCTCCTCCTGAGATTCACCAGGTAGCTTCAGTTTATCCATCTCTTTGTCGACTATGCTAACCTCAACAGTGAAATCTACTTCTCCATCATGTGCAGGGATACCTGTATCCAACGAGGTTTCATCAATGTCAGCAACTTTAGTTTGCATACAACCAGCGAAATCATCTTGCTGGGCACCAATTATTGGATCCGCATTCTCATCCAAATCATATATGTTCCTTGCCACAAACTTTTGCACATACTGCCATCCTTTTCTAGATCTGTCTTCCAAGAAAAGTACCTTGGCCGCTTGAGGTACCAAAATATAAGGATCATCCTTGTACCACTGAGCAGTAGTATTGACTGATATGAAATACCCATCATTTCTGGCACCTTTGCCCTTGTTTGGATCTTGGTTGTACCAATAACACTTAAATAGAACCACAGATCGGACAGTAACCTTATCACTATAGAACAACTGAATAACCTCTTCTATGTGACCATAATGGTCAAATGACTCTGATCTCTTTTTTCTGGTTGTCAAGTGATCTCCACTGGTTGTGATGCCACTATTTCGTGTCTTCAAATGTTGTTCACGCTCATAGGAGCTGTAATGGACACCATTGGCATTGCAAGCTGCAGCTACCAACACCCTCTTATCTGGACCACGTGATAGGACAAGGAGATCAGCACTAACAGCGCCTGGATTCTCCGCATGGAGTTTCGAGATCTACGATTACAAAATAGACAAGAGGTCATCTCATGTGAAAACACATAGACAAGTCAGAGTGCAATTGAACATCTTACATATTTCTCAAACCAGTCCTGAAACCCACTCCCACGTGCCGATAGCTTTCCATTCGTTTCCATGTACAACCTGCAAAACATAGCCAAGTCAGCTGAATATATTTCATTTTGATACAAGTTCATAGTATATGCGAGGAACTGAGTAGTTCGTGTGCATAGTACTCACTTAACATATTCATCAGCCTCTGTAGCATTATTCAGCACATACCAAGACAGCTGTTCAAATTCAGACTGCTCTAATGTTTTTTCGGTCCTCTTTCCTATTAGCTCAACACCATGATTAAAAACAGATCCTCCAACTTCCAAAATTCTGCGACCCCGATTGAATCTGGTCTCAATATCAGGAATATATCTTGAGGCAAATGTATATGCTTCAGCAGCAATATACGCCACTGCAATGCAAGCCTCCGGTCTAGCTTTGTTCCTAACTGTATTCTTGAAAGTGCACAGTCGACGTTCTATAGGGTACATCCATCCATACTGTACCGGACCTCTTAAAAGTGCCTCATCAGGTAGATGAACAGCCAAATGCACCATCACATCAAAGAAGGCTGGAGGATATATCAGCTCCAGCTTGCACAGGATTACTGCTATGTCCACCTTAAGACGTTCTACAACAGCTCTGCTTAGAGTTTTACTACATATTTCCCTAAAGAACCTTCCCAACTCTGCAATCACGTTGTACATATTTGGCTTCACTAAATCTTTAATGCCAATAGCTAAAAGCCTTTGCAGCAGGATGTGACAATCGTGAGTTTTCAACCCTTGGAGCTTGTTTCCTTCAGCATTGAGACAATTTGCAATGTTGGAAGCAAATCCGAACGGGAACATCACACCTCGGAGGTACTCACAAAATAATCTCCTTTTAGGCATCGGCAATGTGAATTCCGCGCCTCGAAATTTATAATGTTTTTCCTTGCCTTTGTTCACTTTGTCATTACGATCCAGTTGCAAGTGCCTGTTAACATTCAATGTTGCACAATCAATCCTAGCATTTGAGCTATCTTTTGTCTTGGATGGAATGTTGAGTAATGTGCCGACAATGCTGTCACATATATTCTTCTCCATGTGCATGATATCAATATTATGCCGAAGCTTCTTACCAGCCCAATACGGCAAGTCCCAAAGAGTGGTCCTGCGCTTATAAAATATTCTCGGTCTATCATTTTCCATTTCCTTCCTCTTGGTACATGCTGCTATTTCACCTCCCATCTTCCTTTTGGTAGCTGCTAGACTCAGTTCATCTCCTCTCTTCTTCCTTTTTCTATCTGCTACTACTGCTGCTGCATCTTCTGTATTCTTCTCTGCTGTACCTGCTGTGGCGGCTGGTGGTTTTCCTGGTTTAACATTTCTGACCGCTTCTAGGTGCGCCTCCAACTCGTGACTCTTAAAGTGCTGCGGTTTAGTCTTTTTACAGGCCTGATCACCAATAAATTGCAATTTTTTTCTATTTTTTCGGAAACTGTGATCTAATGGAAGGAAACGGCGATGGCCCATATAGCATATCTTGTTTATTATCCTCACTGCCAGCTGATCAGTATCACAGTGAACACATGCATTATAACCTGATGTTACTCTGCCTGACATAGTGCCCAAAGCTGGATAATCATGGGTGCAATACAGTACAGCAGCACGTAATAGAAAATTTTGTTCTTTAGGTTGACACACATCCCGTGTAGGGACACCCTCCCATAATGTTTGCAAGTCTCTAATAAGAGGCTGCATGAACACATCAAAATCCTTCCCAGGAGATTTGGGACCTGGGATGAGTAAGGCCATCATACAGTTCGACTGATCGGTGCATGTCCAGGGAGCCTGGTTGTAAGGTGTAACTAGTACTGGCCACATGCTATACGAGTTGCTCATGTTGCCAAATGGGTTGAATCCATCTGTAGCAAGGCCAAGTCTCAGGTTCCTTGGATCTGCAGCAAAATCTGGATGATCCAGGTCGAATTGCTTCCATTCATCGCCATCAGCAGGATGCCTCAGTAAATCAGGGTCGGGCGTGAGAATCTCTTTGTGCCATCTTGTTTCCCGAGATGTTTGTTCTGAAGCAAACAACCTCTGCAATCTTTGTACAAGTGGAAAGTATCTCAGAACCTTCCAAGGAATCTTTTTCTTACCACCAGCTCCATCATGTTTCCATCTTGATTCCTTACATACTGGACATTCATCGAGGTCATTATACTCCATCCAAAACAGTGCACAGTTATTTTTGCAAAAATCAATCTTCTCATATCCAAGTCCCAGTACCTTGATGTACTGCTTCACCTCATAAAAGGATTTTGGCAGTCCAGCCCCAGGGAGTGCATCGCTGTATGTCTTCGCAACTGCATTGAACGCTTTATTGGTAATCCCCTGGTATGACTTGTCATGAAGTAATTTCACAATTAATTCGAATCTTGACACAACAGAACCAGGGGCCACTAAGCGCTTAGCATCTTCTATCAGGTCATGGAAAAGAGGCTTTTTGTGATAACCATGGGGCTGTTGGCTTGCATATGGATACAGATCCCGTAACAAATTAGCAGTAGCCTCATCCTGGACGAGATCTTCAGGCTGATAACCATCAGAATAAAGAGGATCAATAATGTCAGGCTGATCATAGTGTTCACCATGGTTAATCCACCTGATATATGTCTGGTCCATCCCATAAACGAATAAATGATCTGAGACTACATGTTGAGGCTTGGACCCAATATTCAAACATACACGGCATGGACAAATCACTTCCTTTGTCTTGTCGCCGTCAGTAAAATCACTAACGTGCTTCATGAAGTCTTCAATACCACTCAAATATGTTGGTGTGGTTAATGAGTGAAATAATATCCAAGTTCTGTCCATCTGTTGAGGAGATAGATGGTCAGAGAAGCGATAAGCTATTTCAACAAACAGGTCACCTACGAATGTAAGCAAGCATACCTGAGCAAACAGGTCGAATATAAAACTATAAATGCTACATTATTTGAGCCGATTTCAGCAAACAAACTGAGTGCAAAACTACGGCTACCTAGCGAACAGATTTTTTTAGGCTGACCACTGGGTTTCCCCACTTTGTATTTTTTTATTAATAAAAAGAGGGAAATATGTACAAAAGTTGCTGGAGAGCAGCAACTAAAAGGATCATAGATCCCAAGCAGCAAAATATATATAAAATGTTCTACCCATGATATGATTTCCTCTTTGCCTTATGAACAAGGAGAGCAATTTCATCCTTGAATCTCTTGTGCCATCTATAAATGCTTGGGGGGAGGGGCGAACAGATCTATCGAAAGCAATACAATACCAACACATTCTTTCTTCTTTTTTGCCGTAATTCCGCCGATCTATTAGCAGTGCAAAGAAGCCAAAAGTAATAAGATTACATACAGGTTCATAGACCACCAGGGCCGTACCTGAGAATACGGAGGGCCTGAGCAAAACAAGAAATAGAGGCCCTCAACATGATCATTGGCAACTAAAATGATTTATATATACTACTCACTCCATTTCAATAAACAATGCACCCTTGTTTTTCGTATTTTATCTTCGAAAAAATATTAATCTATATCTCTCTATTTAAAAATGATGTTTCAATTTTATGTAGATATACATGTATTTAGATGAGTTTAGTTTGCAGATACATGCAAGTTTTGATGAAGTTGAAACATATTTTTCAGGATGAAGTATATAAAAAAATTGATATAAAACTGGTATCATTAGAAAGTATTTTCCAACACGATTCTAACAATGCTGCTTATGTATTATATGATCGTGATATTGTTGTCCTATTTATTTGGTCAAGGTTCACATTGAAATGTGGTAAAATAAATTAAAAGAAGTGCATCGTGTGAAAAAGCAATCTAAGAATTCAAAGTGCTAATTGTTAGTCGAAACATGACATCATTGAGACAAAATATTAATATTCATTGGAAGACTAACTGAATTAGCTGCACTCGCGATGAAAGAGAAAGAGAAGATACGGGTAAGAGCAAGTACAATAAGGTACAGTCTTTTTTTTGTTTGTTTGGGTTGCTCATCAAGCTTATCGCTCGATACAATAAGGTACAGTCAGCGGGAGTGGTGTTTGGAACATGGGTGCATAGTGGGTGGTATCATAGAGTACTATCATAGATATGCTATATTTATTATAGTGGAGTATTGAGGGAAAATCGGCTAAATCAATTTGAAGAAAATCGACAAAGTCAAATTAGAGGAAATTCTTCATCGATGATCAGATTTCTTACATAGAAGAGCTGATTGCCCTCAAAAGGAAGAATCTATCCATCTTCATTGATTTAAAAGGGGATTTCTTACAAGGAGAAGCTGATTGCTCAACAAAAGGGGAACAGATTGCTACGGCTAGTCTTATGCTAGTAAATCCCTACTCTAAGGGCTGTTGCCGTCTTCGTCGTCGCTGGGGTAGCTGCCGTCATTGCTACTGTCGACGAATTCCTCGTCGCTGCTACTGTGACCTTCAGCGGAGGCCTCTTCCTCTTCATCATCATCCTCCTCATCGGACCAGGCCCAGCCACGGATGCGCTTTGGTGGCGGTTCATCGGAGGAGGTGTCGTCCTCTGGTTCCTTCTTCGTGTCGGAGGAGATGTCTTCGTCTTCGTCGTCCTCTTCTTCTTCTTCTTCTTCTTCTTTGGTGGAGGAAGTGAATTTACCCCGGAAGAGAGGGTCGTCGTCGTCGCTCTCCGCCTCCAGTTCTCCGTCAATCAGGAATCGGAGGTCATCTTCCCCGTCAGTCAGGGGCATGTCGCCATCCGACCAGACGAGGTCCTCGGGTCGACCCTCTGGTACGAAGTCGAAGTCGAACTCTTGCTCGTCCCAATGCTTGGGAGCGCGCCTATTGTACGCTTCCATCTGGCTGACCTCTGGCTCCAGCTCACTCGAGGAAAAGGATTGGGAGGAGGAAGAGGAAGACATGGTTACAGAGGAGGAGGGTTTTTGGGCCGATGGCTGGTTTGAAGCAGGAGGATGAAGAAGTGAACTGTTCGATGCGGTTAAATAAAAAGAGACATGTGGTGGTCATGTGGCAAATAATAGACACTTTTAAGAAAAGTGTGGCAAATCATAAAATATTCAAAACTGTCAAATCGTGCAGAGAAGTTGAGAAGGCAAGGCGTCATGATGAAGAATACTGCGACGGTTCTGCTCTGCCACGACATGACCCCTCGAAGGAAAAACAGATGGTTTTGATATTATCATTACCAAAACCAGGGGGGCATGTGTTATCACCGGATTTTGGCCAAATCAATCGGATGTCTAATCAATCGGTTACATGCACTAGCTCAGTGTTCGCATGGCTGCACGCCACATGTATTAGCACCGCATGTATACATATACATCACTCATCTTGATTAATTGCTCAGCTCATTAAACTATCAAAGATCTTGCACGGCTTGGACGCAGGGTATGCCGTGGCATATACGGCATACCCTGTAGATCCGCCACCGCAAACAAGGAGAGCCATTTCATCCTTGAATCTCTTGCGGCTTCTGTAAAAGCTTGGGGGCGAACAGATCAATCGAAAGCAATATAATACCAACAAATTCTTTCTTCTTTTTGGCCGTAAATCCACCGATGTATTAGCAGTGCAAAGAACCCAGAAGTAATAAGATTACAAACAGGTCCATAGAGGACTGGCACCAAGCGACGACTACAGACATTGGGCAATGGTGAGCAGTACAGTGTACAGTACGAACGAATTCGAGCAAATAGGTAAAGCGGAAAACAATGTCAAACAAACACATCGAGAGGAAAACAATATCAACCGATCGATTCGAACGAACTAACGAACTTATAAGGGCTGGGCGACGGCGACTGACTTCGATTGAGCTATAATGAATCGTACTTGCCCAGGCCTGAAGATAGCATGCATACCGTGAGGATCTACCAGCTGACCGCGCCTGCCGGTGCGGCTGGAGAAGAACGGCGCCACCAGCAGTCGCCGGCTGACGCGGCTGATAGACAGCGTGGGGAAGTTTTGGTGCGCGGCCTGGTTCACCGAGGGTGTGTCTAGAGAAGAACAGGGCGCCGAAGGAGGTGTCTAGAGAAGAACAAGGTGGGCTGGGTGCTGAGTTAAAGGCGAGCGTTCGAAATATTGGGCGCGCGTTCGAAAGTTTAGGTGCGCGAGGGAGGTGTCTGCTGTGCTGAGTTAAAGGCGAGCGTTCGAAATTTCCCCGTCCTCTTCTTTTTTGGGCTAATCTATCTATACCTCTATTCTATCTACATGTTTTTTATTTTTTTCTATTCTATACATGAGTTTTTGAAATTGAATTTTTTCACTCTGTCAGCCTTCCGGCCAATGCTCATTTGAAGTAATTGAAGCTGTTGATTTGCAGCTTAGAGGTGCTATCTACCGCTCATCATACAAGGACTCTTCAGATCTAAACGGCTGTGAATGCACGGATTCGTCACCCATCCTTCCCTTGGACTGGCGATGCTGAAAGCCTGAAACACTGGAACCCTCTAGATACTTCGGGATACCTCACTGCCCCACATTATTAGACAGGCCTTTTCCGACACGGGAAGTCAAAAGTTGGGGGCTCCATGCAGTACATATGAATACTCGCTAGCTGCATGGTCTAGAAGCAGACTAGAGTAAATCATCAATTCGTCAAATCAATTGGTGTATAATTTTTTTTAGGAGCTAAGACGCCTGCATGAACCATTTTATCAACTTGAATGCTTACTACATGACATAAGAAGACTATGTACTTTGGTTTTTCATTTTTCTGATTTTTTAAATTTTGTGCCCATTTGAATCTTGGTCAAATCCTAGGTTTGACCAAGATTAAACAAGTTTAAAACATGAAAATGAAAAGGTAATCATGGATCCTTCTTAGTCACTCTAAAATGAAGCTTTTGGGATGTTCTTGAAATTTCCATGTTTGAAACCCAAAACGACTTCTCTTCATGCTTGACTTCATAAGACAGAGTTTAGGGGGGGGGTAGATACATGATTTGTCTAGTTTGCATATGTCTAGACCTTTTTTGTCAACTTTAATGCTTACTATATGACATAAGAAGATTATGTGCTTTGGTTTTTCATTTTTCTATTTTTTTTGAATTTTATGCCCATATATTTGAATCTTTGTCAAATCCTAGGTTTGACCAGGATTTAAACAAGTTTAAAACATGAAAATGAAAAGGTAAGCCTGGATCCTTCTTAGTCACTAAAATGAAGCTTTTGGGAGGTTCTTGAAATTTCCATGTTTGAAACCCAAAACTCAAGCTAGTTGATAAACAAAGTCTAGACATATTCAAACCAGAAAAATCATGTATCTACCCCTAACCCTAAACTTTGTCTTAATTATGAAGTCAAGCACGAAGAGAAGTCGTTTTGGGTTTCAAACATGGACATTTCAAAAACCCTCCCAAAAGCATTGTGGTGTGACGTACTAAGAAGGATACATGCTTACATTTTCAACAACCCCCCTAAAAGCTTCATTATAGAGTGACTAAGAAGGATCCAGTCTGGCGGGCTTACCTTTTATTTTCTTGTTTTAAACTTGTTCAAATCTCGGTCAAACCTAGGATTTGACCAAGATTCAAAATGTGCATCAAAATTTAAAAAAATTAAAAACCAAATTAAAGCACATAGTGTTCTTATGTCATATAGTAAGCATTAAAGTTGATAAACAAGGTCTAGACACATATTCAAACAAGACAAATCATGTATCTATACCCCTAACCCCTAAACTCTATCTTATGAAGTCAACAACATGAAGAGAAGTGGTTTTGGGTTTCAAACATGGAAATTTCAAAAACCTCCCAAAAGCTTCATTTTAGAGTGACTAATATATATAAGAAGGATCCATGCCTGCTTACCACCTTTTCATTTTCATATTTTAAACTTGTTTAAATCCGTGTCAAATTAAACCAAGGATTTGACCAAAAGATTCAAATGGGCATAAAATTTAAAAAAAAATCAGAAAAATGAAAAACAAAAGCATATAGTCTTCTTATGTCATATAGTAAGCATTCAAGTTGATAAACAAGGTTTGGACATGCATATTCAAACCTAGGCAAATCATGTATCTATCCCCTAGCCCCTAAACTCTATCTTATGAAGTCAAGCATGAAGAGAAGTGGTTTTGGGTTTCAAACATGAAAATTTCAAGAACATCCCAAAAACTTCATTTTAGAGTGACTAAGAAAGGATACAGGCTTCCCCTTTTCATTTTCATGTTTTATACTTGTTTAAATCTTGGTCAAACCTAGGATTTGACAAAGATTCAAATGTGCATCAAAATAAAAAATCAGAAAAATTAAAAACCAAAGCACATAGTTTTCTTATGTCATATAGTTAGCATTAAAGTTGATATAAACAAGGTCTAGATATATTCAAACAAGAAAAATCATGTATCTACCCCTAACCCTAAACTCTGTCTTATGTAGTCAAGCATGAAGAGAAGTGGTTTTGGGTTTCAAACTTGGAAATTTCAAGAACCCCCAAAAGCTTCATTTTAGAGTGACTAAAGGATCCAGGTTGGGCTTACCTTTTATTTTCATGTTTTAAAATTGTTCAAATCTTGGTCAAGAAAAGTTCTGATAGACAACGTCTCAAAATCGTCCGCTAAGGGGTATTTTTCGTCGCCTATGGGCCTAACCCGACGATATGGGTTCCGTTGTGGAAACTGCGTCAGGCAAAGTCCAACGACGATTTTTTCGGTCCGTCGCGCTTGGGCGCCCTTCCGCCACGGAAAATCGGACCGTTGCGGAAGTGTTTTCGGGAGCCCGTTGGCTGCTGACGTCATGCAAACTGACACGTGGCAGACGCCGTTAACTGCCAGTTAACGGCGTTAACCGGCTGAAACCCCGTGGTAGATGGTAGGCCCACACGAGGCCTGCCACGTCTTAAGGGCCGCGAGATGACATAGTTTGACCGGTCAACTATATAGCTGGGCTGGTCCATTAGTTACGTGGGCCGGGCCTAACCTCTAAGGTTGACTGGTCAAAACTTAAATGGGCCGGCCCATTTAACATGTGGGGTCCACCTTACAGCAACTGGGCGGCCCAAGAAGCAAGTGGACCGGGCAAAAGCACAGGTGGGTCCCACTTTCTGTTAAAGGGCGGCCCATTTAGTATGTGGGGTCCACCGTATAGCAAGTGGGCCGGCCCAACAAGCTAGTGGGCCGGGCCAAAAACACAGGTGGGTCCCACTTTCCAGTTAAAGGGTCGGCCCATTTCGTTTGTGGGGTCCACCATAGCAAGTGGGGCCCAAAATAGTGGGCGGGCCAAAAACACGTGGGTCCCACTTTCTGTTAAAGGGCGGCCCATTTAGTATGTGGGGTCCACCATATAGCAAGTGGGTGGCCGACAAGATAGTGGCCGGGCCAAAAACACAGTGGGTCCGACTTTCTGTTAAAGGGCCGGCCCAATTAGTATGTGGGGTCCACCATATAGCGGTGGGGCCCAACAAGATAGTGGGCCGGGCCAACACAGTGGGTCCCACTTTCCTCTTAAAGGGTCGGCCCATTTAGTATGTGGGACCACCATATAGCAAGTGCGACCCAACAAGATAGTGGTGGCCAAAAACACATGTGGGTCCCACTTTCTGTTAAAGGGCCCAACTAGTATGTGGGGTCCACCCATAGCAGTGGTAGGCCCAACAAGATAGTGGTAGGGCCAAAAACACAGTGGGTCCCACTTTCCTCTTAAAGGGCCGGCCCTTTTATTATGTGGGTCCGCAAAAGCCCAACTAATTAGTGGGCCGGCCCAGTAGTTGGTGGGGTCCACCTTAAAGCAAGTGGGCCAGCCCAATTAGTGTGTGGGGTCCACCGTAAATCAAATGGGCTGGCCCAAGAAGTAAGTGGGCCAGCCTGTTTAGGTGCTGTTTATATGCCGGCATAATATGCGCTTTAGGATTTTGCGGGCAGGCACATATGTGATTTCGCTTAATTGGGCCGTTTAAGGGATGGGAATTCGTGATTTAGTTGATTTCTGTCGGATAGCCTCACTTACCACAAGCACCAAAGAAAAAATGCGCGAAAGAACTATAAAAACTAACTAAATATTACATCAGCTGCAAGGCATTGAAAAAAATATTACAGAACCCAGAGAAATTGAATGGTAATTAAACCTAGCAATACAATGAAGCGATCCGGCAATCTTTTAAGTTGTCCATGCAGCACCTATATCTGAAACAAAGACATTACAAGTTAAGACAGCAACAATGGAAAGGCAAAGACACTACAATATAGTTTGCCAAAGAATTTGGAACTCATCATTTCGTCGTTATAACAAGATCATTGTAATGCGCACAATAAGCAAACAAAGAGTGCATGCCGCATACCAACAGCCAATATAACAGAGCATGTTAGAATGAAACAGCAGACTTACTACTGTCGAGTCCCATGCAAACCAACATGTTCAGGGAGTACAAAATTGGCATGAACAACATAGTAGCAGGCTATAAATTTTGTAACAACGACTGAGCAAGATGAAGTTATGATGGCTACATCTACAGAGCAGGGAATGTAAACCAAAAATAGAAGTTACGATGGCAAAAGCTAAAGAGGAGGGAATGTGAACCAACATGTGCCAAGTGCAATTACTTCATTTTGGCCGTGAACTAAATAATAATCCTGAACTTATAGTGAAGGGGATGCAAATCAAGATGTTTCGGGATATAAACTTGTAATGAGCAACACATGGAGGATAGTTAATGCTGGAGCTTAGGATGGACCAGATACAGAATATAGTGGGATCACCTGTGAACTTGTATAAGAGGGAATGCAAACCAATATGTTCAGCTTTCCATATGTGAGCGTCATGCCAAGTCAGAGAAACAAGTCAATAATGCAGCTTTTGAAGAACAAGATGGCACGCAAAATTATTATCTAGTAGTATGACAAGTTTATTTGTACTACAGGCTAGATAGCAGAGTGATAGCATGCCAAACTAAGTCCTTACTTTGTTAGCTTACAATGAACTAGATACAAAACAATGGCATCACCTGTAGTACAGGGAATGCAAGCCAACATGTTCATGGAGTAAAAAATTGGCACAAACAACATAGTAGCAGGCCATAATTTTTGTAACAACGACTGAGCAAGATAAAGTTATGATGGCTAGATCTACAGAGCAGGGAATGTAAACCAAATATAGAAGTTACGATGCCAAAAGCTATAGAGCAGGGAATGCGAACCAACATGTGCAATTACTTAAAATTGGCCATGAACTAAATAATAGCAGGATGTTACTATAATACCTACAGTATAATTTTTGTAACAACGACTGAGCAAGATAGAAGTTATGATGGCTACATCTACAGAGCAGGGAATGCAAACCAAAATGTTCAATCGCTTAAAGTTAGCAATGAAGTAGAAAATAGCAACGTGTTACGGTCATAGCTAGGAATGAACTAAAAGAGCTTCAGATAAACAAGCATCTGAACCCAGAACATGGCGCTAAAACAAGGGACTTACATTAGGAGAAGCACTCTGTGGGAGTCACAGCAGATCTTCCTGGGGTTGATAGATCCGGTGATGAAGTACGCTACATGTGCTACTTGGGGTTGGAGAGACGGCCATTACACTTCATGATTACTCATCTCATCTGCAAAAACGTAACGGCGCGTCGTTAGCACAAACAGGTTCCCCCAAGATTAAACAAGAACTTGCAGGCAAGCAATAGAAAAGCGACAGTAGAAGAGTTTAGATCATGCACGGCGCCGGTGAAGCAGATCCGGTTCATGCACAGCGGTGTCGGTGAGCAAGATCCGATGCGGTGGACGACGGATCCGGCGAAGCGGCTCCGGTGGGGTGGACGATGCCGCAGCTGAAGCGACTGCGGTAGACTGCTGGATGAGCATATATGGTTTCGAGGTTCGGCGGGGATGATCCGGTCCGGTTGATGACGGCGTCGATGAAGCGGCTCCGGCAGGCAGCCGGATGACGAGGATCGCGAGGGCTCGGGTAGGCCAGGGAAGTCCGGCGGGGATGTTCCGGTGCGGTGGTCGTGGAGGTGGTAGAGAGAGGGACTTGAGAAGTTCCGGTGGGTGGTCTCAGATGAGAGACTGAAGGAAATGTATTTTTTTGGGAGGGTTTCCGGGCTAGGGAGGTGGTGATCGAAAAAATGACGGGCAAACCCCTCACCAACCGACTTTGCTGTCATCTCCACAGGGGTAGAATGGGAATTTGGAAGCGTGTGAAATTTTTGTATTTTGTGGGCGGGAAGTTTTGCCGCTATGAGATTTTGAATTTCGCTAAGGTACAAGTATAATGATAAAAAATTGTGAGACCGTACTAGTACCTCTGTTCAAGGCCGACTGTAAAATCAAATCATCATCAAGTTGAACATCGGTTACTACCATGATCATCATCGGACACAGATCTGGTGACATGCACCTGAAATTGGTGCATTCGTTGCAAAGTATAATGCTAAAAAAATTAGTGACCGTACTAGTACTTCTGTTCAAGCCCGAGTGCAACATCAAATCATCATCACGTGGAAAATTTGTTACCATGATCATGATCTATCTCTAAATTTGGCGCATCCGCTAAATCTGGCAAAGTATAATGATAAAGAAATTGTGAGACAGTAGTAGTACTTCTGTTCATGGTCGAGTGCAACATCAAATCATCATCACGTTTAAAATTTGTTACCATGATCATGATCTACCTCTGAAAATGGGCGCATCCGCTAAAACTTGCAAATTATAATGATACAAAATTGTGATACCGTACTAGGACTTATGTTCAAGGTCGAGTGCAACATCAAATCATCATTACATTGAAAAGTGTGTTACCATGATCATGATCTATCTCTGAATTTGGCGCATCCGCTAAATCTCGCAAAGTATAATGATAAAGAATTTGTGAGACAGTAGTAGTACTTCTGTTCAAGCCCGAGTGCAACATCAAATCATCATCACGTTGAAAATTTGTTACCATGATCATGATCTATCTCTGAATTTGGCGCATCCGCGCTAAATGTTGCAAAGTATAATGATTAAAAAAATTGTGAGACCGTACTAGTACTTATGTTCAAGGTCAAGTGCAACATCAAATCATCATCACGTTGACAATTTCTGTTACCATGATCCTCTATTTGGGGATGCTGCTCCCACACCACACCAGCGGCCCCAAACGGCAGCCATTTTAAAATTAAAATTGACATTTAAAAACCCAAAATCATACGAAATTTATACCAAAGTAGCTCGACTTTAAACATAACTAAACTTAAACTTAATCCTGGTCTACGGGCCGTCGGTTGGGGCGCTCGACGGCACTGCCTCGTCGTTGTTCTTAGCCATTGCCGCCTGCTTTCGTGCCCGCTTCTCCTTCGTTGCTTCGCGCATCTGGCGGTGGAGCATGGCGGCCGGCGGCGCTGTCCCCGCGCTTCCAGCCTTTCCCGAGAAGCTTCGATCTCGGCGCGCCTCGCCTGCTGGCGAGCGAACTCGTCCTGGTGGCGATGAGCGTTGAGCTCTGCGAGCTTCTGTCGCTCCGCCTCCTTGAGGCGGCGTCCCGCCTCCTCCGTGACCGCTCGCTGGCGCGATATCTCGAGGACGTGCTCGAGGTTCGCGTCGTTGACGAACTCGCGCTCCTCCTCCCTCAACCGCTGGTATCGTTGTGCGTTCAGCGACGCGAGGATCGCCGCCTGCTCCGGGTCGGTGGGGGCCTGCGGCGGCTCGCCCGACTGCGCTGACTCCTCGATCCGCCGCCTCTGCTTCCGCTTCTGCTACGTAGACATCGTGCCAGGACTCGAACCGTGGGTCCTCGTCCTCGTCGGAGCTGTGCTCGTCGTCGGCCTGCAGCTCCGGCTCCGGCTCCGGCTGCGGCTGCCGTGGTGGTGGAGGCAGCGCGCGGCCGTTGAGGCCAAGCATCGAGTAGGTGGTCTTCAGACGGCGCGGCATCTTGATGTGGAGAGTAGAGAATGGAGCGGCGGTGGTGGACGGCGTACGTCCTATATATCTAGCGGTGGCAACTACCCACATTTACGGCGACTGGACGCCGCGTGGCCAGTCGCTGCCCTCGTGGCCAGTCGCTGCCTCGGTTTCCGCGCGGGAGGCCATTTAAACGCCGACGACCAACCTTCCCGCGTCGTGGCCAGTCGATGCGAACCGTCGCGTCCTCTCGGGGATGCCGGAGATTCTACTGGGCTCGAAAAATGGCCGGCGCCGTTTGGAGCGCACCGGTGCGAGCCATAAAACGACGCCGGCCCCCAAATCGCTATCAGGCCGGGCCGCCGGTGGAGATGCTCTGAATTTGGGGCAACCGCTAAATCTTGCATAGTATAATGATAAAAAAATTGTGAGACCATACTAGTAGTTCTGTTTAAGGCCGAGTGCAAGATAAAATAATCATTACATTGAAAATTTGTTACAATGATTGCAAACTATAGCAATAACAGGAAAAAATGCTCAAGGATTACAATAACAGCAAAAATTCTCAAATACAACAAGTCGAAATAACTCAAATGATACAAGCCATACAAATGGCATCATCGGCAAAACTGCATTTCTGTTAGGTAGAATTCATCGGAGTGCAAGTAACAGCTGGCTTTCCATTAGATCTGCAGAGTAGATTATTAAGGATCTGCTCAATCCAAGCTTGCCTATTTTTCAATTCATGTATCTCATTGACTGTTATGATGATATTTGAATCTATTTCATCTCTTTGCTGCTGAATTATATCAAGTGATTCGTGTGCAAAGGCAGCGATTGTTTGCGCTGGAATGGCTGGGACAGTAGCTATCATCTGACAATCAGATGAATTGGCATTGTCACGGCTGTGCTGTGGAAAGACCTGGACACTTGATGTACATGCCCTGCCATCTGCCTTCCTTGCTCTATTCAGGGGCTGAAAACAAGACAGTGCAAGTTACAGAACCATACAATTTGAGAAAACAACCATACTATTAGTTGTCACAGATTTTTGCAAAGCATCAAAACAGATGGCAGATTTTCACAAAGCACAAGGCATAATATAACAAAGCAAGCTATCAACCCCAATGCAACAGGCAGAGCAACCGGATGGCAAATATGAACAAAATAAATCAAGTAACTAGACAGTCTGTGCCTAATAAAATAAGCCAGGAAACTGCATAACAGCTGTCTATTAAAATTGACACTTGGAAGGGGTGCTTCAGATCCCTTAAGTTCCACAAAAGTGGTAGCCAGACATTCCCTAAATTTCATTATTTTAATCATCAGCCAGCCATGGGAATGCCTCAGATAAAAGAGAAATATATCCATTTGGTGCCAAATATAAACGAGCAGGACCAATTAAGACAGATTAGACAGCAACCATTCTGGGATTCATATAAACTGACATATTATTTCAATGTTTAACCCATGAGCGCAATATAAGGGAAGGAGAAACAAACAAATGAACCATTTTGTGCCTAAAAATAAAAGATGGGTCAGCCAAAAAGTAACAACAAATCTTATTTATGATACCTACTGAAGGTGGATTTCCTACTACAGAAGGTGGCATTGGATTAATCAACAGTGAAATCCGAAAAAAGTCTTACAAAAAACAAATATGCTCATTATATCCCACAACAAGCATGCCAGATAGTCGCAAGGTTTATATGTTTTAATCATCAGTCAACTCAATGAATCAAGGACTAATAACCAATTGAATCATCATCTGACTCATATTCACCAAGCAAAACATTCTTATCATTATGGAAGAAATCCAGAAGACATAACAGTATGAGGAAGTGCATGAGCAATCAAACATTATGTGGCTAGAATAAAATGCCAGATCATTTAAGTTAAGCAGAACAATTAAATTGGTTTAATCACGATCAAACAAAAAAAGATTAGACAGGCAATAGAACAAGTTTGAGAAGCTAGCAGGAAAATGAACGAAGACGTGCAGTCATACAAATAGCATGATTTATTTCAAACCAGTTATCCTATCTATATGGAGAGTAAATGTGTTAAACACAAACTGGTTCCAGCACGATAAGCATATCAATACAAAAATGAAAGGTACTTACTGGATTATAGGGGTGATTCACTCCACGATTTGCTGTGTTCCATGTGATAGTGCAACATGAAATTACAGCAAAGAGTTAGGGTTGCAGCTCTTGAAGAAAAAAAACAATGAAGAATTTAAATGTACCAGAGCAATGAGTTCACACATGTACTACAGGATGGCAAAAGGATAGCAGAAAGGAAATAGTAATTGGCATTTACCGTCATTGTTTACAACAAAACAGATGGAAATTATAATGTAAAACCTTGTGAACACAGAAGAGCACAGAATGGCGGAATATAAAACAACATTTTGCAACGAACAAAACAGACGGCGGCTATGGTCCCAGCACACAACCTGTCACCTGAGAATAAGAAAAGCAAACAAACATGTAGGTTTCCTAACAAAAATAGATGAATTACATAGCATGCAATTACTGTTCTAACATTAGGACGAACTAGATGGATACTATAGGGGTGTTTCTTGAGAGTTTATAGAGCAGGGAACGCTTTGCTAGTCTTAGTATGAACAAGACAAAATTAATACTATTTTTTGCAACACACAGTACAATCATAGACGCTCACACGTACATACATACACTCATCACTCAGGCACACACACTACCCCTTCGAGCACCTTCAGGAAACTGCATCCAAGAAACTGTTCCGACGGGTATTGAGATTGACGAAGTCACCACTAGCACCACAATGTCATCGGGAACGCCGCGTCCCACAGAAGAATATTCCTCCATTTTTGAGACACCAAAGCGTTAAATCTGGGGGTGCCACTGCCCTCCTAACCATCCAACCACAGGTTGGTTCTCAGTGATTTGGTACTTGACATGTACTACATGATATCTAAAATGAAGTCGGTGTCAGGCTAACAAGCAAGGTGCGGCGTCGTTGCTTGACGTGAGTCGGTGTGATGCCATCACAAGATGAAGTGCATGGTCCATGTGATCTGGATTAGGGGATACTAGCATAATACCCGTGTGTTGCAACGGGTTAATAACGAAAGATGGCTCCCTCCAAATATAGAATAAATGGAATATAATCGCAATGTCTATGTCCAGGATGTGTGGCCACATGGTCCTCATTTTTCTTTAGAATCTGTGGTACGTCAGTATCATACAATGTGCTTATTTTTTGTCATCACTGAGACAACTCTGATGCTCGATCGACCGATCCGAGTTGATCAATCGACCGATCTAATTAACATGTTTGAACAGACGATCGAATAATTCATAGTATTTATTGAATGATACTCCCTCCGTGCCAAAAATAAGGCGTCTAAGGATTAGTTAAAAGTCAATGTTTTTAAAGTTTGACCAAGTTTACACACAAAAAATATAAATATTTACAATACTAAATCATTATCAATAGAGTCACCCTAAAGTATAATTTCTTAATATGTCAATTTGATATTGAAAATGTAAATATTTTTTAAAATATTTGGTCAAAGTTCGTAAGGTTTGACTTTTGAGTTTTGACCAATCCTTAGACGCCTTACATTTTGGGACGGAGAGAGTATATCGTAAAAGGTGCCCGTTTTACACCATCTTTTTTAACAAAACACGGTACAATATAAATGCTCACTAAATGCATACTCGCTCCTACGAACGCACAAATGCACATGCAATCTCTATGAACACCTTCAAGATACTTTGTCTGAGAAACTGATTTGTCGAGAACACACGTCGATACGTGGCCCCAACTGAACAGATATTTCTCTTTATTAATGAAACACCCACGCATGAAACATGTTTTTTTAGGGAGAATGTCACTGCGCTCCAAAACATGTGGTTGATTCTTGTGACTAACCTCTTAAAAGCTGCAGGGTATGAAAGCTTTGTTTTTTTTAAGGATTTTTAGTTGCATAAGTGTTGAGATTTGTATGTCCTACGAATTTTAAAGGGAAAATGCATGCACGTGCAAAAATTAGGAAAAGAAACCTAGAGTCATATAGATTGTCACTGTATGTTTGCGAATGAAAGAAAAGTTAGAAAATTTAAAGTAGCACGGCAAGAGGAGCCTAATCAATGGGTCTCTTTTGGCCTTTTTCTTTTTTGCCGATTGTGTCGATCTAACCGGGATTGCCGGACACGCGTTGATGAACTACGGCAGAGGAGAAAGGACGGATCACCTGCCGATCTTTTACAGAACTATGCCAGAAAGGATATAAAGATTGACCGGTACAAAAACCATCTCCATCAATCTACGCTCGTTAAGGAGAGGGTTCCTTAGAGAATAAAAAGGGGAGCGAACAAAAAAGATGTGTGGCTGGACCGATCTATGCTTGTCTTACCGATTAGAATTAGGAAAGGGATGCTGATTTTGCTACCTAGTGCTACGGATTGGATTTTGGTCGTGACCTAACTAATCCTGATAAGAACTCCTCATGGAGCCGGTCACGCTGACCTTACTTTTTATGTTCGGGGTGAGTTGTATACACGTTTGACGTACCATCACCAACCACCGCGGCCTATTTTAAATTTAATAGTAAAGATAGTTTATATGACAAGATTATGGGGGGATTGTTAGTAGTAATCTTATCAATGTGGTTGGCTAGTAAAGGAGCTAGCTTAGTCATGAAGTATCCAAGGTATGTAGAGAGAACTGTAGAATGGGGAATGTTCTAGAGTAAGATATTTACGAGTAGTATGAAATATCTAGAGTTTGTAGAGTATTCTAGAAGTATGGTATAGGGTTTGGATTCTGGCACATGGCAACAATCTAAAGGGTCATGTACAAAAATTTAAATAGAGTATCACCCGTCCCATGTAAGTAAGCTTTGTACCACTGAGATATCCAATAAAGCTTCCTAGTAGTAGTAGCCCTGTGTGTAAGTGTATGTGAGGCACAAGCTTCCTAGTATTATAAGCCCTGTGTGTGAAGCACATCAAGACAGAGAGCTCGAGGAGTGGCATGGGCAAATGCGCAGGATCCTGCCATCTGCCACGCGCATTGAGAGCGGGGCGGAGCTGGATCTATGGGACACATTCTAGTTGACCAAGACATGCTTGAACCTTCTATGGTAACAGACCAAAACGTGTAGGGGGGAGGGGGTCTGGTTACCTCGACGGCGGCTTCGTGTAGTCATACTCGGCATCCTTGCGGGTCACGTCGACGACGGCGGGGGTGCTGCGGTTGCGGTGGGCGTCGGCGTCGAGGAAGCAGATCTGGGGCGGTCGATGATGGGTTCGGGGAAGCAGATCTGAAACGAGGGAGTCGGTGAAGCAGATCCGGTGCAGTGCACGGCGTCGTTGGTGAAGCGGATCAGGTACGGCAGACGAGGGAGTCGGTGAACTCAGATAGTGCAGTGCACGGCGGCGTTGGTGAAGCGGATCTGGTGCTGCGGATGAAGCAGTCGGTGAAGCAGATCCGATGCAGTACACGGCGGCGTTGGTGAAGCGGATCTGGTGCTGCGGACGAGGGAGTCGGTGGCCTCAGGTAGGTGAGGTGGTATGCCGGCTAAGTACGGCTGGGATATTCCGGTGCGGTGGTCCGGCAGGTGAGAGATGATGGGCCTGGAGTATTGCGACAGATTTTTTGCGGAAATGGGGAAGACGAATGGAAGGCGGTAGACTATATATATCAGAGGGGGTGTGTAAATTACGAACGAGACCCCAACCAACGCCGGCTTCACTTGTCTGCCTTTGCGTCATTGCTAATAGGGTCGAAAGGGAATTCGAAATATGTGTATGGAGGCGGGAGTTTTGGCGCTCAACTCGTATTTTGAATCTCCCTGGTGTATAAGCAGTACAGTATACTAGATATTGAATCATAGACCAGGGAAGACAAGTACAGTAGTACAAAAATACTGTAATGTCTACATTGCATGATGCTGATCTACCTTGCGTTAGTGTTTGTACTTTGTAGTGGTAGCTAAGTGGTGCAAAGAAGACATATTTGTAATTTCTACAACTTAGATATGTCTTTATACATCCGTATTAGACAAAACTAAGACACCTCCTTTTAGACGAAGGTAATATTAATTTTGAATCTCTTTGTACTAATGTTGATGATTTTTAATAGATCTTCAGAGTTTCGTAGAAAAAAACTAGGCTCCTCTCGAGAAACAAATAAGCATACAATTAATTAAGTACGTGGGCGGTTATTATTATTTTAACAGGGAAACTGCATTCGTGCCCTATGGCCCGTCATCTTCAAAACCGTCCAAATGCATGCATCTAGCGACGGGCGGTTTCCAGGCCCTGGCGTGGCGGTTAACATTCGTCTTCCTCATTTCGTCTTCCTCATTTCGTCTTCTCCCTGACACTCTCGCCTGTGCCCCTCTCTCGCTACCCTCCATGGAAGCGTTCTACCAAGGACACACTTTCCTCGCTCATGGAACAACCACCATTACGGCGAACTATACCAATATGGCGTCTAAGGTGGAGGAACACATCAACAAAATCGAGTTGATACTGGAGAAAGAAGACTCGTACAAAATTGTTGGCCTAGACGTAGAGTACACCTATGGGCCTGAACAGAAGGCTGCCCTCATACAGTTGTGCATGGGCACAGACTGCCTCCTGTACCAGATTTCCTCGGCCGACCAGCCCTGCCCCAAACTCGCTGACTTTCTTGGCAGGCCTGACATAACATTTGCAGGTGTTGACATCGGCAACGACATTACCAGGCTTGGGCGTTGCAACCTCTCAGTGGCGAACTTCGTGGACATCCAGAAAAGGTGGAAGCCTGCCGATTCCACTAGTAACAATAAGGATTCGTTGGCTGACTATGCTGCGGCCATTATAGACAGCCAGTACAAATCTATCATGAAAAAACTTACGAAAGAGGAACACAAGCTGTGGAAGCAGGTGCCCTTGTCCATGAAGCATATCCTGTATGCAAGCATCGACGCATACGCAACATATGAGGTATACAGGCGAATAGTGAACTTTGAGAAGGGTCAACAAAAATTGGCGGAATTCCAGGACAGCGGGAGTAAGAAGAAGAAGAAGAAGAAGAAGAAGAAGAAGAGCAACATGGTACAGGCTGTGGAAGCTGAAGAGGAAGACCACTGAAAAGGATAGCCTAGTGTTAAAAGTAGTACAGTACTAGTATGTATACGATCGTGTGTGTATGCACCCAGTGATAAGTAGTACAGTATATTTTATCTTGCAAGTAGTTTTAAAAGTAGTACAGTACTACTGTAGTATGTACGATCGTGTGTGTATGCTCCCAGTGTCATGAGTACATAACTGATGATAATAATACTAATATGTATGGTAGATCTTTTTTTATCTTGCATACTCCCTACGATCCATAATAAGTGTGCCGTTTCACTCTAACAGCATCCACTGTGTTGTCCACAACAGCTATCCTCGTCCACAAGCAATAAGTGTAGTCCATGCCCATATATAGAGTGGACACGTACAAGCTTTTGGTTGCCCATAAGTAAATAGTAATTATTTTACTCTGTGCTCTGTCTTGCATGTGTGTACTTCTAACAAATATGTGCGTCCCAGCGTGTGCCAAAGTTAACCTTATACTGAGTATATTGTACTATAGTATTACTCCCTCCGATCCACATTACTTGATGCTAAAATGGAAGTATCTATAGTTACAATATGTCTAGATACATCTACATTAGAGTCATCTAAACCATGATTAAGCCGAACCTCTGCCCCAAGACATGACATCTCTTCTACGTAGTAGAATGCTCTCCGTCCATAATAAAATATAATCAATGGATGGGACTGGATACCTTTGTTGGGAAGGTATCGTCACCTGCCGAGTAGGGTGTATGTAGGCATCCTATCACGATCCAGTAGTAATATCCATCTCCCAGTGACCCAGTCTATGTATGTGTCTTGTCTTGTCGATCCATGGACATGGCACCTACGAGGTACTCCACTGCTGATGATTTTGTAGAGTACGTATATTTATATGAGCACGATGCTTTGTACAAAGTTGTCCCGGTCACCTCAAGGTTGCATTAGCAGGACGAAAACAGTACTCCCTCCGATCCATATTAATTGACTTCAATATGGATGTATCTAGAACTAAAATGTGTCTAGATACATCCATATTAGAGTCAATTCCCTTTCTATATAAGGAGTACTTATTTTGAGGATTAATTGTTCTCCTTCTCGATGCGAATGTAGAAACGCAGCAGCTTGGAAGGTCCACCAAGCACCTGGTACAGCGGCGGTACCGAGAGGAACGACGTGAGTTCATCAAACGCGACGTCGCCCGGCAAGGCGCAGCTCGACGCCTCCAATGACACATTCACGGTGTCCGCCCTGCTCCTCGAGTGCGCCAACGAGCACGACGCCGGCCCATTCGCCCACATCTTTGCCGTGTACAGAGGCCACACGCACGCGGCCGCCCTAACGCACACGGTAGACACGATGGTGGTCGAAGTCGAACCGAGCACGCCGATGATCAGGACGAACACGGCGCCGTCCTCCCCTTCGGCGATGATCCGCAGGCACGGCGAACCCGGCACCGGCACCAGCACCTCGAACACTTTGGTCGTGTTGTACGGCGGGAGCTTGTGCACTTGGATCGAGTGGGCCGCTGCAAAGTGGGCGACGAGCGCTGTTGGCGGGGCGGCGAAGTCGCAGCCGGGCTCCGTGCAAGCGCAAGGGGCGTGCGGGCATGCAATCTTGTGGTCGTGGACCTGGTGGTAGGCCACCAAGCTCCCGCAGCTGCTGTGGGGGCACTCAACCGTCGCCGCTGATACGACGGCGTCCATTGCCGGGTCGTGCTCGAATCCGCCGCGGGGTTCCACGCACCTATGGCACCGGTTCCCGGGAAGCTCGCTGAGGCAGCGGCCGCAGGCCAAATGATTACCCTTGCACTGCACAAATCAAAGTTCGTGGATTGCCATTTTTGCAGTAGTGAACCCACAAAAGAAACATCAATGGAGTGTGGGAGGGAAAGGGATCGACCTTGAAGACGGGGGGCTTGAGGGGCTGGGAGCAGAAAATGCAGTGAAGCACGGTGGAGTCCATCTTCAGGGTAACGGTGACAGTTTCCAGCATTGCGAGCGCGCGAGGAGTATGTGGCCTATCGATGGCCTCTCTTATCTCCTAGCCTCGAGGCTGGAGTACTCTATTTAAGGGGATGGGAAGGGATTTTGCTTAAGACGAGGAAAACCCAATATAGTACCTCCATCTCAAAGCTTAGCTTATATTATTTTTAGAAAGTCAAATTATGTCAAAATTGACTAAGCATTTACCGAAAATCATGGTAGTTAAAAAATGTGTATCTCCACCATCATACTATTTGAGACTATATTTGTGATGGTAATAGGCACAACTACATACACAAAAATTGACATCATCTGATTATTAGTTATTTGGACTGCGGGATGAACTTTTTGGAACTGTGCATTAAGCACCGGTAACCACTTAGGGCTTCTTTGATTCATAGGATTGACATAGGAATTATGTTGGATTTGATTCCTATGGGAAAATTTCAATCCTACACCTTTCCTATTTCTACACTCTCCACATTCCTTTGAATCAAAGCAGCAGTGCTTCTTTGTTTTTTATAGTAAGTGAAAGGACATCTAAAAAACAGGAGAAATGATCTGGAAGTGCACATAGTTTTATATAAATCAGATGGAGGGGTTACAATTACATATAGTTGGAGTATTCACTTCCGATTCACAAAAAAAAGGAGTATTCACTTCCACGCTGCATTATTATTAAGTACAGTATAAGTACTACTACAAACAGTTCAGCACAAATATGAAACGAAGAATCCATAAAAAAATAGCAGCCGTACGAACAATCAAGTACTTTTCATCGAAATTTATCATTCCTCATGACAAATTGACAGTTTTTTCAACTACGCAAAGTAGCAGTAGCTACATCTGCTTGCATATGCGAATGTAGAAACGCAGCTCCTTGGACGATCCAGCACCAACGAGGTATGGCCCCGGCACAACGAGGAACGACGTGAGCTCCTCAAACACGACAGCGCCCGGCGACGCGCTGCCAGAAGCATCGGCAGACATCTTCACGACATCCCGCCTGCAGTCCGATTTCGAGGACGGCGGCGGGCCGTGCGCCCAGATCTTCACCCTGTAGAGCGGCCACACGGATGTGGCCGAACTGACGCATACCAAAGACAAGACAATGGCCGGGCCGAGCGCGTCGATGTACAGGACGAACACGGAGCCGTCATCCCCTTCGACGACGAGCAGCCTGCACGGCGAGCACGGGTGCGTCATGGTCACCCGGAACTCTATGGACTTGCCATACTCTAACCTGTGCACCTGAATCGAGTGGGCCTCTGCGAGGTGAACGAGGAGCGCTGACGGTGGGGCGGCGAAGTCGCAGCCCTGCTCCGTGCAGTTGCACCGGCCGTGCGGGCACGCGATCTGGTGGCTTAGGGACTCGTGGTAGCTGACGATGACCCCGCAGCCGTCGTGGGAGCACATGACCTGCGCCGTTCCAGCGATGTTGTACGCGATGGCCTCCAAATTCGTAGCGTTTATTTCCATAGTGCCGTCCATCGCCGCCAGTTGGTTGAATCCGGAGCCGCGCTACTCTTCTTCTGGCGCCGTTTACTTGGAACCTCGCCGACGGTGGCAGGCGGCAGGCCTCATACCACGCTGCAACTCCGATCAATATTAATTGATGGTAAAATGGATGTATCTACAACTATAATGTGTATAGATGCATCTATATTACCATCAAATAATATGAATCGGAGGGAGTACAAGGAATGACAGTTTAGCACAAGTGACACCAGCAAATAAAAATCAATGGACTCTCAGAGGAAAAGGGGGCGACCTTGTTGAACTTGGGGCAAATCAATGGAGTCTGACAGACAAATGATGAGAGAGAGAGAGAGAGAGAGAGAGAGAGAGAGAGAGAGAGAGAGAAAGTGTGTGTGTGTGTGTCCGTGGGGGGGGCGTTTGTTCACTTCTTTGTTTAAAACGAGGATTCGTACAAGGTAATAGAGCCGCATGCTCGGCTGGGTAGACAGCCAGGAGTGACCCCAACATGGGGAATGGCTCCTCTAACGTTGAGGAGCAAAGTCAGGGAAAAGAATGAAGTAAAGTCAGGGCAAAGTAGCATTAGTACCATAATATGTGATGTAATTAATTACTGTAGACAATTACTGTAGATATTAAAAAATTAACTAAATTTTACTACACCATAATTTTGTCTAGATGTAATTACTCTGATTGCATAACATAAATTTGTATTTTGTAGAATAATTATGTTGTTTTGGGCTTAATCATATAATTTAGAAGAAGAGAAGTCAGACTACTGTAGCTTACCTGACTTTAAACCTCAACGTTAGAGGATCCCGTCCCCCCAACATGGTCGTGCCACAAGGATTCATGTCAAATGAAAAGGGAAGCATGTATCTTTGAATCTTGTCAAATCCTAGGTTTGACCAAGATAATTTAAACAAGTTTAAAACAAGAAAATGAAAAGGGAAGCATGTATCCTTCTTAGTCACTCTAAAATGAAGTTTTTGGGAGGTTTTTGAAATTTCCATGTTTGAAACCCAAAACCACTTCTCTTCATGCTTGACTTCATAAGACGGAGATTAGGGGTTAGGGGGTAGATACATGATTTGTATGGTTTGATATGTCTAGACCTTGTTTATCAATTTTAATGCTTACTATATGACATAAGAAGACTATGTGATTTTGTTTTTCATTTTTCTGTTTTTTTATTTTCTGCCCATTTGAATCTTGGTCAAATCCTAGGTTTGACCAAGATTTAGACAAGTTTAACACGTAAATGATTTAACTTGGATTTCCTACCCTTGAATCCATAGGAAACTTTGTTCTAATGCACTATTATAATCAACCGAGTTTTTACACCAACAGGTATGTCACTTACGTGTGGTGCCCACGCGTGAGGTCCCACACTTCAGTGAGCACAAGTCACGTGCGTAGGTACGCAAAGTCCCAGCCATCTTCTTTGTCAAGAGAAGACGCATCAGATGCGTATTGGAAGTCTGTGGGTCCTTCTGGATCCTTCGGTTGTCCCTCTCACAAAAAAACAAATCTCTCTCATTCTCGGCCTCGCTCGACTCGCTCGCTCGCTCGCACCTCCTGCTCACTGACAAACCCTGCACAAAAGTCAACATCATCACCCGAAAAAGGGGAGACACCCCTTCTTCTCTCCTTCCGAGTGATCCCTCTTCCTCCGTGTTTCACTCGACGGGCAAACACCCATGTGCTGCATAGTAATAATAAAAAGGTAGTAGAAAAATCGATATACGAATCTATAATTAAATAGGTTAAACTCGGGTTTTGCCCAGTTCTACAGATCAAGGGTTCAAAAAAATCCAACTACGGGGTTCGAACAACACGATTCTAATCCAAGAATTTTTTCGACCTCATCCAAATGGCCTCAAATTATAGGGTTAGCATCTAGTGCAGTTTGTGTGAAAATGTATGCACTATGTGTGCTATAACTTGTATGTCTTTCAAATTTGAACCAAATTTGAATAAGTTTGAAATATTTGAAAAGGGGCTTTTGGGAGGTTTTTGAAATTTCCATGTTTGAAACCCAAAACCACTTCTCTTCATGCTTGACTTCATAAGACAGAGTTTAGGGGTTAGGGGGTATAGATACATGATTTGTCTGGTTTGAATATGTCTAGACCTTGTTTATCAACTTTAATGCTTACTATATAACATAAGAAAACTATTTGCTTTGGTTTTTATTTTTGCTGATTTTTTTTCAATTTTGATGCCCATTTGAATCTTGGTCAAATCCTAGGTTTGACCATGGTTTAAACAAGTTTAAATCATGAATATGAAAAAATAAGCATCTATCCTTCTTAGTCACCCCAAAATGTAGCTCTTGGGAGGGTTTTTGAAATTTCCATGTTTGGAACAAAAAAACCACTTCTCTTCATGCATGCTTGACTTCATAAGACAGAGTTTAGGGTTAGGGGTGTAGATATATACATGATTTTCTAGTTTGAATATGTCTAGACCTGTTTATCAACTTTAATGCTAACTATAGACATAAGAAGACTATGTGCTTTGGTTTTTCATTTTTCTGTTTTTTCTGAATTTTATTCCCATATATTTGAATCTTGGTCAAATCCTAGGTTCAACCAAGATTTAAACAAGTTTAAAACATGAAAATTAAAAGGTAAGCATGTATCCTTCTTAGTCACTCTAAAATGAAGCTTTTGGGATGTTCTTGAAATTTCCATGTTTGAAACCCAAAACGACTTCTCTTCATGCTAGACTTCATAGATTCGGGGGGTAGATACATGATTTGTCTGGTTTGGATATACCTAGACCTCGTTTATCAACTCGAATGCTTACGATATGACATATATAAGAAGACTATGTGCTTTTGTTTTTCATTTTTCTGATTTTTTTGAATTTTGTGCCCACCCATTTGTATCTTGGTCAAATCCTAGGTTTGATAATGATTTAAACAAGTTTAAAATATGAAAATGCAAATGTAAGCATGGATCCTTCTTAGTCTGTCTAGAATGAAGCTTTTGGGAGGTTTTTGAAATTTCCATGTTTGAAACCCAAAACCACTTCTCTTCACATGCTTGACTTCATAAGACATAGTTAATTAATTTAGGGCTTAGGGGGTATAGATACATGATTTGTGTGGTTTGAATATGTATGGACCTTGTTTATCAAATTCAATGCTTACTATATGACATAAGAAAACTATTTGCTTTGGTTTTTCTTTTTTCTGATTTTTTTTCAAATTTGATGCCCATTTGAATCTGCTTGTCAAATCCTAGGTTTGACGACCAAGATAATTTAAACAAGTTTAAAACATGAAAATGAAAAGGGAAGCATGGATCCTTCTTAGTCACTCTAAAATGAAGCTTTTGGGAGGTTTTTGAAATTTCCATGTTTGAAACCCAAAACCACTTCTCTTCACATTCTTGACTTCATAAGATAGATCGAGTTTAGGGGTTAGGGGTATAGCTACATGATTTGTCTGGTTTGAATATGTCTAGACCTTGTTTATCAACTTTAATGCTTACTATATGACATAAGAAAACTATTTGCTTTGGTTTTCCTTTTTGCTGATTTTTTTCAATTTTGATGCCCATTTGAATCTTGTCTAATCCTAGGTTTGACCAAGATAATTTAAACAAGTTTAAAACATGAAAATGAAAAGGGAAGCATGTATCCTTCTTAGTCACTCTAAACTCGGGTTTTGCCCAGTTCTACAGATCAAGGGTTCAAAAAAATCCAACTACGGGGTTCGAACAACACGATTCTAATCCAAGAATTTTTTCGACCTCATCCAAATGGCCTCAAGCTATAGGGTTAGCATCTAGTGCAGTTTTTGTGAAAATGTATGCACTATGTGTGCTATAACTTGTATGTCTTTCAAATTTGAACCAAATTTGAATAAGTTTGAAATATTTGAAAAGGGGCTTTTGGGAGGATTTTGAAATTTCCATGTTTGAAACCCAAAACCACTTCTCTTCATGCTTGACTTCATAAGACGGAGTTTAGGGGTTAGGGGTAGATACATGATTTGTATGGTTTGATATGTCTAGACCTTGTTTATCAACTTTAATGCTTACTATATGACATAAGAAGACTATGTGATTTTGTTTTTCATTTTTCTGTTTTTTTATTTTTCTGCCCATTTGAATCTTGGTCAAATCCTAGGTTTGACCAAGATTTAGACAAGTTTAACACGTAAATGAGTTAACTTGGATTTCCTACCCTTGAATCCATAGGAAACTTTGTTCTAATGCACTATTATAATCAACCGAGTTTTTACACCAACAGGTCTGTCACTTACGTGTGGTGCCCACCCTTGAGGTCCCACACTTCAGTGAGCACAAGTCACGTGCAGTAGGTACGCAAACTCCCATCCATCTTCTTTGTCAAGAGAAGACGCATCAGGATGCGTATTGGAAGTCTGTGGGTCCTTCTGGATCCTTCGGTTGTCCCTCTCACAAAAAAACAAATCTCTCTCATTCTCGGCCTCGCTCGACTCGCTCGCTCGCTCGCTCGCACCTCCTGCTCACTGACAAACCCTGCACAAAAGTCAACATCATCACCCGAAAAAGGGGAGACACCCCTTCTTCTCTCCTTCCGAGTGATCCCTCTTCCTCCGTGTTTCACTCGACGGGCAAACACCCATGTGCTGCATAGTAATAATAAAAAGGTAGTAGAAAAATCGATATACGAATCTATAATTAAATAGGTTAAACTCGGGTTTTGCCCAGTTCTACAGATCAAGGGTTCAAAAAAATCCAACTACGGGGTTCGAACAACACGATTCTAATCCAAGAATTTTTTCGACCTCATCCAAATGGCCTCAAATTATAGGGTTAGCATCTAGTGCAGTTTGTGTGAAAATGTATGCACTATGTGTGCTATAACTTGTATGTCTTTCAAATTTGAACCAAATTTGAATAAGTTTGAAATATTTGCAAAGGGGCTTTTGGGAGGTTTTTCAAATTTCCATGTTTGAAACCCAAAACCACTTCTCTTCATGCTTGACTTCATAAGACAGAGTTTAGGGGTTAGGGGTATAGATACATGATTTGTCTGGTTTGAATATGTCTAGACCTTGTTTATCAACTTTAATGCTTACTATATAACATAAGAAAACTATTTGCTTTGGTTTTTATTTTTGCTGATTTTTTTTCAATTTTGATGCCCATTTGAATCTTGGTCAAATCCTAGGTTTGACCATGGTTTAAACAAGTTTAAATCATGAATATGAAAAAATAAGCATCTTTCCTTCTTAGTCACCCCAAAATGTAGCTCTTGGGAGGGTTTTTGAAATTTCCATGTTTGGAACAAAAAAACCACTTCTCTTCATGCATGCTTGACTTCATAAGACAGAGTTTAGGGTTAGGGGTGTAGATATATACATGATTTTCTAGTTTGAATATGTCTAGACCTGTTTATCAACTTTAATGCTAACTATAGACATAAGAAGACTATGTGCTTTGGTTTTTCATTTTTCTGTTTTTTTCTGAATTTTATTCCCATATATTTGAATCTTGGTCAAATCCTAGGTTCAACCAAGATTTAAACAAGTTTAAAACATGAAAATTAAAAGGTAAGCATGTATCCTTCTTAGTCACTCTAAAATGAAGCTTTTGGGATGTTCTTGAAATTTCCATGTTTGAAACCCAAAACGACTTCTCTTCATGCTAGACTTCATAAGATCGACGGGGGTAGATACATGATTTGTCTGGTTTGGATATACCTAGACCTCGTTTATCAACTCGAATGCTTACGATATGACATATATAAGAAGACTATGTGCTTTTGTTTTTCATTTTTCTGATTTTTTTGAATTTTGTGCCCACCCATTTGTATCTTGGGCAAATCCTAGGTTTGATAATGATTTAAACAAGTTTAAAATATGAAAATGCAAATGTAAGCATGGATCCTTCTTAGTCACTCTAAAATGAAGCTTTTGGGAGGTTTTTGAAATTTCCATGTTTGAAACCCAAAACCACTTCTCTTCACATGCTTGACTTCATAAGACATAGTTAATTAATTTAGGGCTTAGGGGGTATAGATACATGATTTGTGTGGTTTGAATATGTATGGACCTTGTTTATCAAATTCAATGCTTACTATATGACATAAGAAAACTATTTGCTTTGGTTTTTCTTTTTTCTGATTTTTTTTTCAAATTTGATGCCCATTTGAATCTGCTTGTCAAATCCTAGGTTTGACGACCAATATAATTTAAACAAGTTTAAAACATGAAAATGAAAAGGGAAGCATGGATCCTTCTTAGTCACTCTAAAATGAAGCTTTTGGGAGGTTTTTGAAATTTCCATGTTTGAAACCCAAAACCACTTCTCTTCACATGCTTGACTTCATAAGATAGATCGAGTTTAGGGGTTAGGGGGTATAGCTACATGATTTGTCTGGTTTGAATATGTCTAGACCTTGTTTATCAACTTTAATGCTTACTATATGACATAAGAAAACTATTTGCTTTGGTTTTCCTTTTTGCTGATTTTTTTTCAATTTTGATGCCCATTTGAATCTTGTCTAATCCTAGGTTTGACCAAGATAATTTAAACAAGTTTAAAACATGAAAATGAAAAGGGAAGCATGTATCCTTCTTAGTCACTCTAAACTCGGGTTTTGCCCAGTTCTACAGATCAAGGGTTCAAAAAATCCAACTACGGGGTTCGAACAACACGATTCTAATCCAAGAATTTTTTCGACCTCATCCAAATGGCCTCAAGCTATAGGGTTAGCATCTAGTGCAGTTTTTGTGAAAATGTATGCACTATGTGTGCTATAACTTGTATGTCTTTCAAATTTGAACCAAATTTGAATAAGTTTGAAATATTTGAAAAGGGGCTTTTGGGAGGATTTTGAAATTTCCATGTTTGAAACCCAAAACCACTTCTCTTCATGCTTGACTTCATAAGACGGAGTTTAGGGGTTAGGGGTAGATACATGATTTGTATGGTTTGATATGTCTAGACCTTGTTTATCAACTTTAATGCTTACTATATGACATAAGAAGACTATGTGATTTTGTTTTTCATTTTTCTGTTTTTTTTATTTTTCTGCCCATTTGAATCTTGGTCAAATCCTAGGTTTGACCAAGATTTAGACAAGTTTAACACGTAAATGAGTTAACTTGGATTTCCTACCCTTGAATCCATAGGAAACTTTGTTCTAATGCACTATTATAATCAACCGAGTTTTTACACCAACAGGTCTGTCACTTACGTGTGGTGCCCACCCTTGAGGTCCCACACTTCAGTGAGCACAAGTCACGTGCAGTAGGTACGCAAACTCCCATCCATCTTCTTTGTCAAGAGAAGACGCATCAGATGCGTATTGGAAGTCTGTGGGTCCTTCTGGATCCTTCGGTTGTCCCTCTCACAAAAAAAAACAAATCTCTCTCATTCTCGGCCTCGCTCGACTCGCTCGCTCGCTCGCTCGCTCGCACCTCCTGCTCACTGACAAACCCTGCACAAAAGTCAACATCATCACCCGAAAAAGGGGAGACACCCCTTCTTCTCTCCTTCCGAGTGATCCCTCTTCCTCCGTGTTTCACTCGACGGGCAAACACCCATGTGCTGCATAGTAATAATAAAAAGGTAGTAGAAAAATCGATATACGAATCTATAATTAAATAGGTTAAACTCGGGTTTTGCCCAGTTCTACAGATCAAGGGTTCAAAAAAATCCAACTACGGGGTTCGAACAACACGATTCTAATCCAAGAATTTTTTCGACCTCATCCAAATGGCCTCAAATTATAGGGTTAGCATCTAGTGCAGTTTGTGTGAAAATGTATGCACTATGTGTGCTATAACTTGTATGTCTTTCAAATTTGAACCAAATTTGAATAAGTTTGAAATATTTGCAAAGGGGCTTTTGGGAGGTTTTTCAAATTTCCATGTTTGAAACCCAAAACCACTTCTCTTCATGCTTGACTTCATAAGACAGAGTTTAGGGGTTAGGGGGTATAGATACATGATTTGTCTGGTTTGAATATGTCTAGACCTTGTTTATCAACTTTAATGCTTACTATATAACATAAGAAAACTATTTGCTTTGGTTTTTATTTTTGCTGATTTTTTTTCAATTTTGATGCCCATTTGAATCTTGGTCAAATCCTAGGTTTGACCATGGTTTAAACAAGTTTAAATCATGAATATGAAAAAATAAGCATCTTTCCTTCTTAGTCACCCCAAAATGTAGCTCTTGGGAGGGTTTTTGAAATTTCCATGTTTGGAAAAAAAAACCACTTCTCTTCATGCATGCTTGACTTCATAAGACAGAGTTTAGGGTTAGGGGTGTAGATATATACATGATTTTCTAGTTTGAATATGTCTAGACCTGTTTATCAACTTTAATGCTAACTATAGACATAAGAAGACTATGTGCTTTGGTTTTTCATTTTTCTGTTTTTTCTGAATTTTATTCCCATATATTTGAATCTTGGTCAAATCCTAGGTTCAACCAAGATTTAAACAAGTTTAAAACATGAAAATTAAAAGGTAAGCATGTATCCTTCTTAGTCACTCTAAAATGAAGCTTTTGGGATGTTCTTGAAATTTCCATGTTTGAAACCCAAAACGACTTCTCTTCATGCTAGACTTCATAAGATCGACGGGGGTAGATACATGATTTGTCTGGTTTGGATATACCTAGACCTCGTTTATCAACTCGAATGCTTACGATATGACATATATAAGAAGACTATGTGCTTTTGTTTTTCATTTTTCTGATTTTTTTGAATTTTGTGCCCACCCATTTGTATCTTGGTCAAATCCTAGGTTTGATAATGATTTAAACAAGTTTAAAATATGAAAATGCAAATGTAAGCATGGATCCTTCTTAGTCTGTCTAAAATGAAGCTTTTGGGAGGTTTTTGAAATTTCCATGTTTGAAACCCAAAACCACTTCTCTTCACATGCTTGACTTCATAAGACATAGTTAATTAATTTAGGGCTTAGGGGGTATAGATACATGATTTGTGTGGTTTGAATATGTATGGACCTTGTTTATCAAATTCAATGCTTACTATATGACATAAGAAAACTATTTGCTTTGGTTTTTCTTTTTTCTGATTTTTTTTCAAATTTGATGCCCATTTGAATCTGCTTGTCAAATCCTAGGTTTGACGACCAAGATAATTTAAACAAGTTTAAAACATGAAAATGAAAAGGGAAGCATGGATCCTTCTTAGTCACTCTAAAATGAAGCTTTTGGGAGGTTTTTGAAATTTCCATGTTTGAAACCCAAAACCACTTCTCTTCACATGCTTGACTTCATAAGATAGAGTTTAGGGGTTAGGGGTATAGCTACATGATTTGTCTGGTTTGAATATGTCTAGACCTTGTTTATCAACTTTAATGCTTACTATATGACATAAGAAAACTATTTGCTTTGGTTTTCCTTTTTGCTGATTTTTTTTTCAATTTTGATGCCCATTTGAATCTTGTCTAATCCTAGGTTTGACCAAGATAATTTAAACAAGTTTAAAACATGAAAATGAAAAGGGAAGCATGTATCCTTCTTAGTCACTCTAAACTCGGGTTTTGCCCAGTTCTACAGATCAAGGGTTCAAAAAAATCCAACTACGGGGTTCGAACAACACGATTCTAATCCAAGAATTTTTTCGACCTCATCCAAATGGCCTCAAGCTATAGGGTTAGCATCTAGTGCAGTTTTTGTGAAAATGTATGCACTATGTGTGCTATAACTTGTATGTCTTTCAAATTTGAACCAAATTTGAATAAGTTTGAAATATTTGAAAAGGGGCTTTTGGGAGGATTTTGAAATTTCCATGTTTGAAACCCAAAACCACTTCTCTTCATGCTTGACTTCATAAGACGGAGTTTAGGGGTTAGGGGTAGATACATGATTTGTATGGTTTGATATGTCTAGACCTTGTTTATCAACTTTAATGCTTACTATATGACATAAGAAGACTATGTGATTTTGTTTTTCATTTTTCTGTTTTTTTTTATTTTTCTGCCCATTTGAATCTTGGTCAAATCCTAGGTTTGACCAAGATTTAGACAAGTTTAACACGTAAATGAGTTAACTTGGATTTCCTACCCTTGAATCCATAGGAAACTTTGTTCTAATGCACTATTATAATCAACCGAGTTTTTACACCAACAGGTCTGTCACTTACGTGTGGTGCCCACCCTTGAGGTCCCACACTTCAGTGAGCACAAGTCACGTGCAGTAGGTACGCAAACTCCCATCCATCTTCTTTGTCAAGAGAAGACGCATCGGATGCGTATTGGAAGTCTGTGGGTCCTTCTGGATCCTTCGGTTGTCCCTCTCACAAAAAAACAAATCTCTCTCATTCTCGGCCTCGCTCGACTCGCTCGCTCGCTCGCTCGCTCGCTCACTGACAAACCCTGCACAAAAGTCAACATCATCACCCGAAAAAGGGGAGACACCCCTTCTTCTCTCCTTCCGAGTGATCCCTCTTCCTCCGTGTTTCACTCGACGGGCAAACACCCATGTGCTGCATAGTAATAATAAAAAGGTAGTAGAAAAATCGATATACGAATCTATAATTAAATAGGTTAAACTCGGGTTTTGCCCAGTTCTGCAGATCAAGGGTTCAAAAAAATCCAACTACGGGGTTCGAACAACACGATTCTAATCCAAGAATTTTTTCGACCTCATCCAAATGGCCTCAAATTATAGGGTTAGCATCTAGTGCAGTTTGTGTGAAAATGTATGCACTATGTGTGCTATAACTTGTATGTCTTTCAAATTTGAACCAAATTTGAATAAGTTTGAAATATTTGCAAAGGGGCTTTTGGGAGGTTTTTCAAATTTCCATGTTTGAAACCCAAAACCACTTCTCTTCATGCTTGACTTCATAAGACAGAGTTTAGGGGTTAGGGGGTATAGATACATGATTTGTCTGGTTTGAATATGTCTAGACCTTGTTTATCAACTTTAATGCTTACTATATAACATAAGAAAACTATTTGCTTTGGTTTTTATTTTTGCTGATTTTTTTTTCAATTTTGATGCCCATTTGAATCTTGGTCAAATCCTAGGTTTGACCATGGTTTAAACAAGTTTAAATCATGAATATGAAAAAATAAGCATCTTTCCTTCTTAGTCACCCCAAAATGTAGCTCTTGGGAGGGTTTTTGAAATTTCCATGTTTGGAACAAAAAAACCACTTCTCTTCATGCATGCTTGACTTCATAAGACAGAGTTTAGGGTTAGGGGTGTAGATATATACATGATTTTCTAGTTTGAATATGTCTAGACCTGTTTATCAACTTTAATGCTAACTATAGACATAAGAAGACTATGTGCTTTGGTTTTTCATTTTTCTGTTTTTTTCTGAATTTTATTCCCATATATTTGAATCTTGGTCAAATCCTAGGTTCAACCAAGATTTAAACAAGTTTAAAACATGAAAATTAAAAGGTAAGCATGTATCCTTCTTAGTCACTCTAAAATGAAGCTTTTGGGATGTTCTTGAAATTTCCATGTTTGAAACCCAAAACGACTTCTCTTCATGCTAGACTTCATAAGATCGACGGGGGTAGATACATGATTTGTCTGGTTTGGATATACCTAGACCTCGTTTATCAACTCGAATGCTTACGATATGACATATATAAGAAGACTATGTGCTTTTGTTTTTCATTTTTCTGATTTTTTTGAATTTTGTGCCCACCCATTTGTATCTTGGTCAAATCCTAGGTTTGATAATGATTTAAACAAGTTTAAAATATGAAAATGCAAATGTAAGCATGGATCCTTCTTAGTCACTCTAAAATGAAGCTTTTGGGAGGTTTTTGAAATTTCCATGTTTGAAACCCAAAACCACTTCTCTTCACATGCTTGACTTCATAAGACATAGTTAATTAATTTAGGGCTTAGGGGGTATAGATACATGATTTGTGTGGTTTGAATATGTATGGACCTTGTTTATCAAATTCAATGCTTACTATATGACATAAGAAAACTATTTGCTTTGGTTTTTCTTTTTTCTGATTTTTTTTCAAATTTGATGCCCATTTGAATCTGCTTGTCAAATCCTAGGTTTGACGACCAAGATAATTTAAACAAGTTTAAAACATGAAAATGAAAAGGGAAGCATGGATCCTTCTTAGTCACTCTAAAATGAAGCTTTTGGGAGGTTTTTGAAATTTCCATGTTTGAAACCCAAAACCACTTCTCTTCACATGCTTGACTTCATAAGATAGATCGAGTTTAGGGGTTAGGGGGTATAGCTACATGATTTGTCTGGTTTGAATATGTCTAGACCTTGTTTATCAACTTTAATGCTTACTATATGACATAAGAAAACTATTTGCTTTGGTTTTCCTTTTTGCTGATTTTTTTTTCAATTTTGATGCCCATTTGAATCTTGTCTAATGTAACGCCCCAACTTTTGCAACCTTGTTTGTATGACCAGAGGGCAAAAATCAGGGGGAACAAAAACTTTTTCTAAATAGTTTGTTGAGATTAATTGCATTGATATGCGTGTTTAAGATCTTCTTGAGCTACCTAATAATAAAGCCCTTTGTCAAATGTCACTTGGTGCCTTCCCATAAGTACCTCACCTCATCAACATCACCCCAACACAATCCTTGTGCCCTAGTGGTCATGTCACTCAAAATACTACTATCTATTTGATCAAAGCATTATCTTGGACACTTCTCCCATTTCAAGTGATTTTACTTTTTATAAAATAGTGAGCCGAGATTTATTTTGATACAAAGGTTTTCAAAACTAAGTATTTATTAAATCTACAGAATCTATCAGATAGTATGATCCCCTACTTTGCAAATCTTTATTAATGTTTTACAAAAGGATTTCAAACACTTTGGAAACCTTATAAAATTGAGGAGATGTTCCTATCTCCACTATTTTCTGGAAAATCTTATCAAAGTTTTGCCCCTTTATTTAAAACCATTCTTAAACCTTACCATGACATGATCATCAATAGGCACTTGTTCAACAATTTATTATCGTTTTGTTTGATAGTTGCTTGTATTGTCTTTGTTAACTATGTGTGATGACTTGACATTGTGTGACTTTGTTTGACTTTGGTTGACTAGGACCACGAGGATTCTCTTATATGTATGATTGAGACTTGGTAGTTTTATAGTGATAAATTGTGTAAGACCTCTGCCCTGATGCTTATTATAAAACCAAACAACCTCTCTTTAAATATATACCAATGATCTTTTGCTAAAAATCAAGTTTTCAAAAATAGGAGTTTCCCTCCAAGACTTTACAACGCCATGAAACCCTATTTCTTCTTCTCTATTTTCTCTACCAAACTATTTCTAGTGTATAAAATCTTTACCAAGTATTTTTTTCAAATAAAAAAAAGAGATATGAGTGGTATTTTATATCATCTCATTTCCACCCAAAAATAAAATTTCTAGAAAATCATTTTTTTATTCTTCCTTTCTTTTTAACAAAATGCAAGTTTATGGTGCTTAAGCCATTTCTTGCTTTTCCTTGCTTCAAAAAAAAAAAAAGAGGATAAAGTCTACTATGCTTGGTTACGCAAAGATAACACTTTTTAACTCAAAATCACATCTTGTTGTTAAATAAGAAATTAAAATAAAAAGCAAGATCAATTCAAATTCAAAATTCTCGTAGTAAGTGGATCAAACCAAATGCTTTTAATTCCCAAATTCGAATATCATATTCACCTGAATAACATGATCTCTCTGATCTATCCCATGCCATTATTGCTTTGGCAAAACAAAACTTTTGTTTTTTTTTGATTGAATGCAAACATGACCCCTAACATCATAGATCTGCACTCACATCTCCATCTCTCTAGACATTTTCTAAAATCATCAAACCACCGTACCCTAGTAAACTACCAGAATCATCTTCACATATTGATTCATCTACCTGGTTCTTTTGGACAAAATAATTGTCCAACCTTGCTTAGCTTGTGAGGAGGGGCCGACCATGCATTGCATGACATGCATGGCACCCGGCCATCACATGTCCCATTTGCGCACCATCTCTCTCCATCCTTTTTTTCGAGAATACGTCCTGGAAGACGTATCAATCACATAGAAGAAGAGGCCGATGGCCGATACAACTCCACACACACCCAAGACGATACACAGCCAAGCGGCTTACAACACCCCGCTACAGACGACCCGATGAGAACGACCCGCCCCCAACCTCCTACCAAAAGAGGTGAGGAGATGGAGCACGGAGCCACCGAACCGCGTCACGAGCCAAGCGAGACACCACCATAGCACGATCGCGACTCCAAGGCAGCCCGGACCAACGTACCTCCCCTCATGAGCCTAGAAGAGTCGGCGAGGAGAAGGCAGGATCCTTCGGACTTGGAGAAGCAGCTGACTAGGTTGCATCCACCACGTCGTACATAGCGCCTCGAAGCCCCATGCCCTGGCCAGCAGCCGACACCGGAGCGCATCACAATGCCCCGCCTCCAATTACACATCGGCCTCTCCCCAATAAGCCCCGACAACGTCTTCAAGAAGAGAACGACGCCGTGGCGCCGCCGTCGCCTTGCCCGATGGACCGGACATAGGGTTTCCCCTGGCACCAGAGGAGAGGGAAGGCACGGTTGGGACCAAAGATCACGCCTTCAGGAAGGGAGCGGCGCCCTCAGGCGTCGCCGTGATCCGCACCGGAAGCACCGGGCAGGGCTTTCACCCTGGTCCTTCACCGTACCCCCGATGCCGCCAGCGGCGAACTGGAGGCGATGGACGGGGAAGCAGACGCCGGCTTCGACCACCACCAGAAAGGCAAGAAGCCACATCGGCCTCACCGTCGCCGAAGAGGAGAGCCGGCCACCACCGGCCTCACCGGCGGCCAGCAAGAGCTCGGGGGGGCACCCTTGCCGGCCAACCACCACCACTGGCGCGCCCACGCAGCACGCCGGAGACAGAGCTCCACGCGCCGCCGCCACGCCCCGAAGCCGTGGCCCGCGTCGGCCCGCACAGGCCCAGATCGAGCCCGGCCGCCATGCGCAACCACGGCCACCACGCGAAGCCGCAACCGCCGCCGCCGCCGAGGCCGAGGCCCGCCGCCGCGCGGCCCGCCGCCGCCGCCGCGCAGCCCGGCGAGGCCGCCGCCGCCGACGCGCCGGGGAGAGGCCGTGCCGCCGCCGCCCGGCACACGCGGGCGGGAGGAGGAGAGGGGGCATGGCAGGTAGATCCCTCGGCCGCCGCGGGGACGACCAGGGAGCCTCGTAACATACGTTTGATGCGCAGTGAAACAAGATCTCTCTCCATCCTAACTCTAATTCTTTTTTTTATTATTCAACCAAATCACTCACTGACCTCTCCAGGCCTCTAGCCTCTCTCTGGTCGACCTCCACAGTGCTACAGTTCCCGTTTTGGAAGTTGCTTTTGGAGGAAAGAGAGAAAGGTGGCCGATGCCAATCTTTGGCAAAGTTTCGATCCAAAACCTTGCTGCAGCCACCCCACTCGATGCCAGCACAGAAGAGCCCCCTCCTGCACACTCGTGACACCTCTCTCTGGGGCACGCATGCCCCCTAGCAACCCTAGCTCTTCCATCTCTTGTCTCTCTCCGATGGGCACCCTAATGATGGCCAGCCGTGACAAGACCTCTCCTGCGTGTATGGCTGCGCCAGTAGGACCCTCTCCCCTCCCTCTCCTCTGCGTGCACGCTCACGAGGTCGCCCTTACACCACAGGCCCTCGCCTGCCCTTGCCAAGCCCGTGATCACCCCGTCTGTGGACGCCCCGGCGTTCCCGCTCATAGACTCCTCTCCTGTCACTTCCATCGCTCCAAGCATGGACGACACGGCACTGTGACACCACCTCGTGACCCAGCACCTCCCTCCTGCTCTCTTTCAATGGATGCTATCAATCAAACACCTGCGTGTGCGTCCATACGTCGTCCCATTCTGGATGCTTCAGACCGCACCGTGCCTGTCGGTGCTAAGCACTAGACTCAGAACACCACGTCTTATCCGATTCCACCGCTCGCCTGCCCAATACTTTCCGCCCATCCCTGGCCCACGCCTCTCCCGTGCTCGCCGTCCACACCAACACCTCCCCTGGCCTTTTTAAGCCAGAAGCTACCCGAGCCTTCTCCCTTCTCCTCATACTCCTCACCACACCTCAAGGACAACCAGAGATGGAGCTCTGTGTTGTTCTACCCTCTGCTTGATGAAGAAGATCGATCGGGACCGTCGCCCGTCGACCGTCGCTCGCTGTAGCCATGGCTGCTGCTCCTCCTACTTCCCATCTCTCTTCTTTTTCCCTATCTTCCTCTCACCGCGACGCATCTGACCTAGCCCCTCCGTCTTACAGGAGCACCGGAGGAGACCTGCGCCGTCATCCTCCGCCCGACGCCATGCACGTCTTGGTCTGCGTCGACGGCCACGAGCTCGTCTGCGACGACAAGCCGAGACCCGCGCAGGGTGATGCCAGCCCCGCCTTCCTCTTTCCCGTGTGCTGCCGTTCGCCCGAGACGCGTCCCCGTCAAGCCCGGCGTCCGCGTCGCCCTTGCGCATCGTCGATCGGGGGTCTCGCCAGTGCGCCCACGACGCAGGGAACAGACGTCGCCGTCACTGCTCCACCCTGCGCCGTCCTGCGCCTCGTTCCCGTCGTCCTCGACAACCCCGGTGATCCCCTGGCTCGCCGCCGTCGAGCTCGACGTCCCTGTCACGCGACTCTTGCTGTCCCGAGACGGACCACGGCCTGGTCAGCGTCGATGCTTGGGAAGCCATCCATGCACGTCCCCGAGACGCCGCATCTTCCTTCGCCTATCTGCATCGTCGCCAGGAGCCCTAGGTGAGCCTTCTCTTCTTCCCCGGTGAGCCCCGCGTTTTCTCCGCCGTAACCGTCGCAGCAACGCTGCCCTTCTCGTGTCGTCGCGATTGGCGCGTCACGGACCTTCGGATCGGAGATCCACGGTTGCATGCGGCCTGGCCCTGCATGCTTGCAGGCCGGCGGGTCCCACCTGGGCCGTTTCAAACGCCGCCCGGCTCCCGCGCATCCGCAGTTGCTGCTGGGCCAGCCCACGACCGAATCCGGTGGATCTGGCTGAATTGGCCCGGTTGCTCTCTCTCCTTTTTCAGGAGATTTATTAACCTGTTACTTCTGCTCCACTTTTAATTCACCAAAAATTCCTCAGATAATATTTTAACCTGATTCAAATTTCTTTGTGTTGCTAGACAAATTCCAAATCAACTAGAGTTGCATGCATGTGTTTTTATAGTTTATTTTTGTGCTTATAATTGCTCTACTGAAATGTTTCTATTAGAGTATTTTAATTATTGTGTGAAATTGGTGAACTATTTTTGTGTGAAACCAATTTTGTTTTGTATTAGAAGTCAGTACCTTTATTTTGGCAGGGGTCTCACATGCAGGAGTTTCCTGGATTTTGCATGGTTAATAGATTCAGATCTGTCTAGTAGCTCGTTGTGTGATTTTTAATTTGAATAATAAAACTGTTTTTGAAACAAACCCAAATCCCAGTTCTAGGTATCACCTTAGGCTACTAGTGTGCCAAAGGAAATATTTTTCTGACCTTTATTTAATTTCTGGGAATTCTATAACCAAAACAGGGTAGCTTGTTAGTATAAAAATTGTGTAAATTATTTTGTAGTTCAGAAAAATACCAAACCAATTCTGTTAGATCACATTTTTCAGTACATATCCAGTGAGATGTTTGTTACTGGTTGTATAGGCTCTGATGACTGTTTGCCTTGAATATGGTTGGCTCTAGTTTCTGCCTTGTCAAAATGTTTAAAAATCTTTAAAAGCATATTTTTGAAAACTTCCAGTGCAGGTGAGTTCCACATGTTAATAGCTTCCAGTAGATATGCTGCATGTATTTTTTTTGAGCCACAGAAAGATTTAGGCTATTTATTTGGTCCCTAAGTCATTTCTGGTTTTATAAAAATCATAACTATTATTTTATAAACCAAAATTTAGTGAATCCAATTTCTGTAGCTTTATAATGTCAAGCTGTACTCCCTGTGAATTTACCAAAATTTTGTGTGCATTACTCTGGAGTGGCTTATTAAATTGATGCTAGTGCTTATTTTACCCATAGGAAAATTGGGTTGTTTTTGTTTAAAATGGTTTGTGATGAACTTTGGCACCAGACCCTTTATGGTGGTTTCCAAGATTCATTACCTACCAGTATTAGTGCGGATTATATCTTGGTGTGAGCTAGAGCCTTTTTAGCTTATAGTTGTTATGTTAAGGCCTTTTCGAGTAGCGGTAAAAATCAGCCCCTTATAAATAGAATGACCATCTTGCCCCAAGTGCTATTGATTTTGTGTGCTTAGTGCCTCTGATTGAGTGGTTTGATATTGGTTTTGTATGAGTGGTTGATGCCATGGCCATGTGTTGATTGTTCTCCCTTTTCTTTTACGACGTTAGAATGCGAACGCTATCGGAGAAGGAGAGGATCTTGGTGAGGAATTTGAAAAGGAAGGAAGAGCAGATGGTTCGTGAAGATGAAGTCCAGGGACAAATAGCCAACCAAGGCAAGCCACCTCTTGATGCATCTCTGATCCTATATATCTTATTCTTGCATTATTACAAGTTTTATAAAAGTGCATGTCTTCTATTTATTTTGTCGGTGGTTAGTGCCACCCGGAGTTTTATTATTCCACCCTTAGGGTGCAGCCCTCATTGGTACCTACTGAACACCTCTCTATTAGTGATATGGTGATTAGCACCTTGTCATCCTTGTCGCCGTTTTTCGAAGAAGAATCGGACTATAGGTTGGGAGCCCTGGAAAATGTTTAGGAAAATGTTTTCCTGAAAAGAAGTTTTTCGAAAACCTTGGAATGGGGTAGCCCTGCCCAAGTGTGGTTTGAATTAAATGTTTCTAAGCAGAAAAGACTTGCATGGAGCAAGAGAAGAGAAGAAAAATGGTTTTCGAAAACCTTTCGTAGACTGACCGGACCTAGCCAGTACAACCACATTACCCTTTAGTGGGACGGGGCGTAGCGTAGTAGTTTGTCTCGCCTTAGTTTGGGTCCTGCAAATGTAAGGGGTAGTCCGAGCATGGACACCTATCGACCGTGGCCTTCCCGACGAACTGGGAACGCCTTTCCATTGCGTATCGATGGCAGGGGTACAACCTATGAGCTCCCATTGAATAATGCCTCCGCAGTTGGTCGCGGCATTCCGGAGGGTCGAGCTGGTCGGGGAATTTGCTACTCCTGGGTAAACGACCCCTCGGACTCTGGTGTTGGGAGGTACAACTCTAGGCGGCATGTCTTGGGCTAAGGCGAGCAGGCGAAAAACTACGATCGGGTACTTGTCGTGGCATACGTTGTTATGCGGGGATGATGCCCACACGATGAGTATTCGGATCTTGTGGGGAAAGTGTACAACCTCTGCAGAGTGTAAAATCTATTCGAATAGCCGTGTCCGCGGCAATGGACGTGGGAAAGGAAGTGCTGAGTATCAAAAGGAGTTTTGTTTTATAAAAGTGTTTTCTTAAAATGTTGGTTTGGGAAACTGACGCCAGTGGGACTGGTAGAAAGGTACCTGCGAGGTACGGTGGAAAGTTGGAAAGGAAATGGCCATATGAGATGGCTGAAGTTAAATTGGGTCACCCTTACCTATTAGTCTGCAAACAAAAATGGTTTACAAAAAGGTTTTCAACAAATATATAGAGATGTCACACTCTCGAGAGGAACCACCTCTCGCTCCTTGTCGCCCTAGTATAGTGCCTGTTCCTTGCTACTGCCAAATTGCATATCCTTTACTTCTCTCTAAGGTGGTTTGCGAGTACAATTCATAATGTACTCATGGCTTTGTCCCTGGCTATTTACTTGGCCAGACTTGGTGGAATCCGACAGATGAAGAAGGAGTCGACGACGTCTATGCGAGCTAGGAACGTCTTCCCAGTCAGTTGCCTGTAGGGTTATGGCATGACTTGGGCCATGCGAACGCTTTCGTCTGAAGTATTTCCGCTGTGTGATTGTTGATCTCCTGCCATTGCAGCTCTTATGTAAGTATTGGCCATGTGACCTGTTGTAATCTTTTTATTCGGTAATGTAATGGATGTTGTATTTGGTACCAGTTCGGTTATGCTTTCACGACACACTGATCATGGGATCGTGAATGTGTATGCATAACGGGTGTTTCGGACAGCTAGTCCGGGGCCCCACAGAGCTGGTATCAGAGCCATCCTGACTGTAGGAGACCTTAGTTAGCATGGACGTTAGTTAGGAAACCAGTATTTTGGGAAAATTTATTTAGAAAACAAATTCTTTCTTTGGTAGATGAAAGAATATCTTCTAATTTTCTTATCCCTTCAAAACTTCTAATTCTTACCTCGCTCTATGATTTCCAAATATCTTGAAAGCTTTGATTCTACTATCTCATCCTCTTCCAAACCAACATACTGGACGATGTCCCCAACTCAGATTCGGAGACTCGAAGTCGAAGATGGATCAATCCTTTAGGAAGTCTCAAGTATCTCCGACTGCAGCTACTGAAGATTGGATGTCGACTTAGCATTAGGGAAAAAAAAGTGCATTTCTTTGGTTGTCACCAAAGTCTGTTAAGGAGTTGACATTGTTCCTCTCTGGACTTGCACTTTTGCAGTTGTCAAGGATCAAGTTCTCAGTTCTTGACTAGTAATTTTTAGGCCCGTCACAAGAAGATGTCATCCATGAAGCTCTTCAGCAATTACCCCTCCGAATTGAGACCAGAAGATCTGATGCAGCTTTCACCCCTGACTCAACATCGACGGCTCAACATCAGGTCTACTTCACCACCAACTACTACAAGAATCACTGTTGAAGTCAATATCAGCAAAAATGAAGACGTCTGCATCTCTGACCAACCCAAGCCTATAGGATGGATAGGACAAACTCAATTGCTTCGATTGAGTTACCCCTGCGTACTAGGTATCCTTAGGTACATGAAATACCTCGTGTGGTTTTCATGATTGCTTGTGGTGTTGTGAATTGCTGCTTGAGTGCTTGTGATTGCTTGTTGATTGTATGCTTGTTTTAGCCTTTCAGCCTGAAAAACCCCTTTTGTGTTGTAACCCCGTTTAAGAACCCCCCCTACAGTGCTTTTCTTCGCATTCGCTCGAATTTCTGGGAGAAATAGTAACGGTTAGTTTGAAAGGCTAGCAGACAACCCTAACTCTACCTTAGGTAACAACTAGATCGAACCTTGTTTTCCTAGAATCCCCAGCTTAGTGCGCCATTCAACCGAAGACACCCTACGACGCCAAGGAAACAGAAGACAATGCCTTCAAGATCGACTGCAACTCCACGAGAAGATGAAGCCATAGAAATTTTGGCTAACCCTAGAGCATAGTCACACTAACCTTGAGGTTATCTTCTTAAAAACCCACCCTCTGATGCACCATCTAACGAGCTAAGTGAGCGTTGGCATCGAAGCCAAGTCACTCTACCAGGTCCATCTGGTCCTCCTTAAGTGAAGCCTTTGAAGACAATTTCAAGACTCAAGAATTGGTGTACCTTAGTGAACACCGACTCTAAAAGCCGAAGACTGTTTTCGACTACTGTTATTCCTGCTTTATGTGAAGACCCACCGGAGTTCTGCTGAATTACTAACTTAACAAGCGCCTTACGGAGTAGTAAACGTCGTGCGTGCCTCTTGAAGCTGTGGACTTCATTTCGCCCCTGAAGATTCTTCAACTCAAGACGGGAGATCGATGACTTCCTCAAGAGCGCCTGACAGGACCCCGTGGCAGAAGCTCTGACTTTTCCTGAACCCCCATTGAAAAATATTAAGGGTGGAAGACTTTGTCTTCCACTAAAATTTGAAGCTAACCCTAAAACTTTCGACCCTTCGAAAGCACCGTTAGGGTGCTCTAACTCTCCAAGGATCGTGGACCCCTCGAAGATTGTTAGGAAGCTACAGGTCTAACACCGGCATAGCGAAGTCAACCTCTTCACGAAGCTTCCCCTTGGCGGAAATCTACCGTGTGTCTCAGTAGTTGAATCTGTGATCTTCTGACAACAGCACATGTACCGGAGGATGGAGTCTAACTTAGGTTAACCTATAAAACCTTTTCTAGTACTACACTTAGTAATCTCGGGACGAGATTATTTTAAGGGTGGAAGGTCTGTAACGCCCCAACTTTTGCAACCTTGTTTGTATGACCAGAGGGCAAAAATCAGGGGGAACAAAAACTTTTTCTAAATAGTTTGTTGAGATTAATTGCATTGATATGCGTGTTTAAGATCTTCTTGAGCTACCTAATAATAAAGCCCTTTGTCAAATGTCACTTGGTGCCTTCCCATAAGTACCTCACCTCATCAACATCACCCCAACACAATCCTTGTGCCCTAGTGGTCATGTCAGCTCAAAATACTACTATCTATTTGATCAAAGCATTATCTTGGACACTTCTCCCATTTCAAGTGATTTTACTTTTTATAAAATAGTGAGCCGAGATTTATTTTGATACAAAGGTTTTCAAAACTAAGTATTTATTAAATCTACAGGAATCTATCAGATAGTATGATCCCCTACTTTGCAAATCTTTATTAATGTTTTACAAAAGGATTTCAAACACTTTGGAAACCTTATAAAATTGAGGAGATGTTCCTATCTCCACTATTTTCTGGAAAATCTTATCAAAGTTTTGCCCCTTTATTTAAAACCATTCTTAAACCTTACCATGACATGATCATCAATAGGCACTTGTTCAACAATTTATTATCGTTTTGTTTGATAGTTGCTTGTATTGTCTTTGTTAACTATGTGTGATGACTTGACATTGTGTGACTTTGTTTGACTTTGGTTGACTAGGACCACGAGGATTCTCTTATATGTATGATTGAGACTTGGTAGTTTTATAGTGATAAATTGTGTAAGACCTCTGCCCTGATGCTTATTATAAAACCAAACAACCTCTCTTTAAATATATACCAATGATCTTTTGCTAAAAATCAAGTTTTCAAAAATAGGAGTTTCCCTCCAAGACTTTACAACGCCATGAAACCCTATTTCTTCTTCTCTATTTTCTCTACCAAACTATTTCTAGTGTATAAAATCTTTACCAAGTATTTTTTTCAAATAAAAAAAAGAGATATGAGTGGTATTTTATATCATCTCATTTCCACCCAAAAATAAAATTTCTAGAAAATCATTTTTTTATTCTTCCTTTCTTTTTAACAAAATGCAAGTTTATGGTGCTTAAGCCATTTCTTGCTTTTCCTTGCTTCAAAAAAAAAAAAAAGAGGATAAAGTCTACTATGCTTGGTTACGCAAAGATAACACTTTTTAACTCAAAATCACATCTTGTTGTTAAATAAGAAATTAAAATAAAAAGCAAGATCAATTCAAATTCAAAATTCTCGTAGTAAGTGGATCAAACCAAATGCTTTTAATTCCCAAATTCGAATATCATATTCACCTGAATAACATGATCTCTCTGATCTATCCCATGCCATTATTGCTTTGGCAAAACAAAACTTTTGTTTTTTTTTGATTGAATGCAAACATGACCCCTAACATCATAGATCTGCACTCACATCTCCATCTCTCTAGACATTTTCTAAAATCATCAAACCACCGTACCCTAGTAAACTACCAGAATCATCTTCACATATTGATTCATCTACCTGGTTCTTTTGGACAAAATAATTGTCCAACCTTGCTTAGCTTGTGAGGAGGGGCCGACCATGCATTGCATGACATGCATGGCACCCGGCCATCACATGTCCCATTTGCGCACCATCTCTCTCCATCCTTTTTTTCGAGAATACGTCCTGGAAGACGTATCAATCACATAGAAGAAGAGGCCGATGGCCGATACAACTCCACACACACCCAAGACGATACACAGCCAAGCGGCTTACAACACCCCGCTACAGACGACCCGATGAGAACGACCCGCCCCCAACCTCCTACCAAAAGAGGTGAGGAGATGGAGCACGGAGCCACCGAACCGCGTCACGAGCCAAGCGAGACACCACCATAGCACGATCGCGACTCCAAGGCAGCCCGGACCAACGTACCTCCCCTCATGAGCCTAGAAGAGTCGGCGAGGAGAAGGCAGGATCCTTCGGACTTGGAGAAGCAGCTGACTAGGTTGCATCCACCACGTCGTACATAGCGCCTCGAAGCCCCATGCCCTGGCCAGCAGCCGACACCGGGAGCGCATCACAATGCCCCGCCTCCAATTACACATCGGCCTCTCCCCAATAAGCCCCGACAACGTCTTCAAGAAAACGACGCCGTGGCGCCGCCGTCGCCTTGCCCGATGGACCGGACATAGGGTTTCCCCTGGCACCAGAGGAGAGGGAAGGCACGGTTGGGACCAAAGATCACGCCTTCAGGAAGGGAGCGGCGCCCTCAGGCGTCGCCGTGATCCGCACCGGAAGCACCGGGCAGGGCTTTCACCCTGGTCCTTCACCGTACCCCGATGCCGCCAGCGGCGAACTGGAGGCGATGGACGGGGAAGCAGACGCCGGCTTCGACCACCACCAGAAAGGCAAGAAGCCACATCGGCCTCACCGTCGCCGAAGAGGAGAGCCGGCCACCACCGGCCTCACCGGCGGCCAGCAAGAGCTCGGGGGGGCACCCTTGCCGGCCAACCACCACCACTGGCGCGCCCACGCAGCACGCCGGAGACAGAGCTCCACGCGCCGCCGCCACGCCCCGGCCGTGGCCCGCGTCGGCCCGCACAGGCCCAGATCGAGCCCGGCCGCCATGCGCAACCACGGCCACCACGCGAAGCCGCACCAACCACTGCCGCCTCCAAGTGCGAGAGGACGCCCCTGACGCTGCTCGCCGGCCGCCGCCGCGCTAGGCCCCGCCGACCTCCGCCGATTTGCACCGCCGCCATGGATCGAAGCCGCCCCGCACGCCGCCGCCCGCCGGCCACCGCCGCGCCCCGCCGGCACCGCCGCGGCGGGGGGCCGGAGAGGGGGGAGCGGGGGGGCGGAGCTAGGATTTCTCCCCTTCGGCCGCCGCGGGGGACGACCAGGGGAGAGCTCCTCGTAACATACGTTTGATGCGCAGTGAAACAAGATCTCTCTCCATCCTAACTCTAATTCTTTTTTTTATTATTCAACCAAATCACTCACTGACCTCTCCAGGCCTCTAGCCTCTCTCTGGTCGACCTCCACAGTGCTACAGTTCCCGTTTTGGAAGTTGCTTTTGGAGGAAAGAGAGAAAGGTGGCCGATGCCAATCTTTGGCAAAGTTTCGATCCAAAACCTTGCTGCAGCCACCCCACTCGATGCCAGCACAGAAGAGCCCCCTCCTGCACACTCGTGACACCTCTCTCTGGGGCACGCATGCCCCCTAGCAACCCTAGCTCTTCCATCTCTTGTCTCTCTCCGATGGGCACCCTAATGATGGCCAGCCGTGACAAGACCTCTCCTGCGTGTATGGCTGCGCCAGTAGGACCCTCTCCCCTCCCTCTCCTCTGCGTGCACGCTCACGAGGTCGCCCTTACACCACAGGCCCTCGCCTGCCCTTGCCAAGCCCGTGATCACCCCCGTCTGTGGACGCCCCGGCGTTCCCGCTCATAGACTCCTCTCCTGTCACTTCCATCGCTCCAAGCATGGACGACACGGCACTGTGACACCACCTCGTGACCCAGCACCTCCCTCCTGCTCTCTTTCAATGGATGCTATCAATCAAACACCTGCGTGTGCGTCCATACGTCGTCCCATTCTGGATGCTTCAGACCGCACCGTGCCTGTCGGTGCTAAGCACTAGACTCAGAACACCACGTCTTATCCGATTCCACCGCTCGCCTGCCCAATACTTTCCGCCCATCCCTGGCCCACGCCTCTCCCGTGCTCGCCGTCCACACCAACACCTCCCCTGGCCTTTTTAAGCCAGAAGCTACCCGAGCCTTCTCCCTTCTCCTCATACTCCTCACCACACCTCAAGGACAACCAGAGATGGAGCTCTGTGTTGTTCTACCCTCTGCTTGATGAAGAAGATCGATCGGGACCGTCGCCCGTCGACCGTCGCTCGCTGTAGCCATGGCTGCTGCTCCTCCTACTTCCCATCTCTCTTCTTTTTCCCTATCTTCCTCTCACCGCGACGCATCTGACCTAGCCCCTCCGTCTTACAGGAGCACCGGAGGAGACCTGCGCCGTCATCCTCCGCCCGACGCCATGCACGTCTTGGTCTGCGTCGACGGCCACGAGCTCGTCTGCGACGACAAGCCGAGACCCGCGCAGGGTGATGCCAGCCCCGCCTTCCTCTTTCCCGTGTGCTGCCGTTCGCCCGAGACGCGTCCCCGTCAAGCCCGGCGTCCGCGTCGCCCTTGCGCATCGTCGATCGGGGGTCTCGCCAGTGCGCCCACGACGCAGGGAACAGACGTCGCCGTCACTGCTCCACCCTGCGCCGTCCTGCGCCTCGTTCCCGTCGTCCTCGACAACCCCGGTGATCCCCTGGCTCGCCGCCGTCGAGCTCGACGTCCCTGTCACGCGACTCTTGCTGTCCCGAGACGGACCACGGCCTGGTCAGCGTCGATGCTTGGGAAGCCATCCATGCACGTCCCCGAGACGCCGCATCTTCCTTCGCCTATCTGCATCGTCGCCAGGAGCCCTAGGTGAGCCTTCTCTTCTTCCCCGGTGAGCCCCGCGTTTTCTCCGCCGTAACCGTCGCAGCAACGCTGCCCTTCTCGTGTCGTCGCGATTGGCGCGTCACGGACCTTCGGATCGGAGATCCACGGTTGCATGCGGCCTGGCCCTGCATGCTTGCAGGCCGGCGGGTCCCACCTGGGCCGTTTCAAACGCCGCCCGGCTCCCGCGCATCCGCAGTTGCTGCTGGGCCAGCCCACGACCGAATCCGGTGGATCTGGCTGAATTGGCCCGGTTGCTCTCTCTCCTTTTTCAGGAGATTTATTAACCTGTTACTTCTGCTCCACTTTTAATTCACCAAAAATTCCTCAGATAATATTTTAACCTGATTCAAATTTCTTTGTGTTGCTAGACAAATTCCAAATCAACTAGAGTTGCATGCATGTGTTTTTATAGTTTATTTTTGTGCTTATAATTGCTCTACTGAAATGTTTCTATTAGAGTATTTTAATTATTGTGTGAAATTGGTGAACTATTTTTGTGTGAAACCAATTTTGTTTTGTATTAGAAGTCAGTACCTTTATTTTGGCAGGGGTCTCACATGCAGGAGTTTCCTGGATTTTGCATGGTTAATAGATTCAGATCTGTCCAGTAGCTCGTTGTGTGATTTTTAATTTGAATAATAAAACTGTTTTTGAAACAAACCCAAATCCCAGTTCTAGGTATCACCTTAGGCTACTAGTGTGCCAAAGGAAATATTTTTCTGACCTTTATTTAATTTCTGGGAATTCTATAACCAAAACAGGGTAGCTTGTTAGTATAAAAATTGTGTAAATTATTTTGTAGTTCAGAAAAATACCAAACCAATTCTGTTAGATCACATTTTTCAGTACATATCCAGTGAGATGTTTGTTACTGGTTGTATAGGCTCTGATGACTGTTTGCCTTGAATATGGTTGGCTCTAGTTTCTGCCTTGTCAAAATGTTTAAAAATCTTTAAAAGCATATTTTTGAAAACTTCCAGTGCAGGTGAGTTCCACATGTTAATAGCTTCCAGTAGATATGCTGCATGTATTTTTTTGAGCCACAGAAAGATTTAGGCTATTTATTTGGTCCCTAAGTCATTTCTGGTTTTATAAAAATTATAACTATTATTTTATAAACCAAAATTTAGTGAATCCAATTTCTGTAGCTTTATAATGTCAAGCTGTACTCCCTGTGAATTTACCAAAATTTTGTGTGCATTACTCTGGAGTGGCTTATTAAATTGATGCTAGTGCTTATTTTACCCATAGGAAAATTGGGGTGTTTTTGTTTAAAATGGTTTGTGATGAACTTTGGCACCAGACCCTTTATGGTGGTTTCCAAGATTCATTACCTACCAGTATTAGTGCGGATTATATCTTGGTGTGAGCTAGAGCCTTTTTAGCTTATAGTTGTTATGTTAAGGCCTTTTCGAGTAGCGGTAAAAATCAGCCCCTTATAAATAGAATGACCATCTTGCCCCAAGTGCTATTGATTTTGTGTGCTTAGTGCCTCTGATTGAGTGGTTTGATATTGGTTTTGTATGAGTGGTTGATGCCATGGCCATGTGTTGATTGTTCTCCCTTTTCTTTTACGACGTTAGAATGCGAACGCTATCGGAGAAGGAAAGGATCTTGGTGAGGAATTTGAAAAGGAAGGAAGAGCAGATGAATCATGAAGATGAAGTTCAGGGACAAATAGCCAACCAAGGCAAGCCACCTCTTGATGCATCTCTGATCCTATATATCTTATTCTTGCATTATTACAAGTTTTATAAAAGTGCATGTCTTCTATTTATTTTGTCGGTGGTTAGTGCCACCCGGAGTTTTATTATTCCACCCTTAGGGTGCAGCCCTCATTGGTACCTACTGAACACCTCTCTATTAGTGATATGGTGATTAGCACCTTGTCATCCTTGTCGCCGTTTTTCGAAGAAGAATCGGACTATAGGTTGGGAGCCCTGGAAAATGTTTAGGAAAATGTTTTCCTGAAAAGAAGTTTTTCGAAAACCTTGGAATGGGGTAGCCCTGCCCAAGTGTGGTTTGAATTAAATGTTTCTAAGCAGAAAAGACTTGCATGGAGCAAGAGAAGAGAAGAAAAATGGTTTTCGAAAACCTTTCGTTGACTGAGTACATCACCGGACCTAGCCAGTACAACCACATTACCCTTTAGTGGGACGGGGCGTAGCGTAGTAGTTTGTCTCGCCTTAGTTTGGGTCCTGCAAATGTAAGGGGTAGTCCGAGCATGGACACCTATCGACCGTGGCCTTCCCGACGAACTGGGAACGCCTTTCCATTGCGTATCGATGGCAGGGGTACAACCTATGAGCTCCCATTGAATAATGCCCCGCAGTTGGTCGCGGCATTCCGGAGGGTCGAGCTGGTCGGGGAATTTGCTACTCCTGGGTAAACGACCCCTCGGACTCTGGTGTTGGGAGGTACAACTCTAGGCGGCATGTCTTGGGCTAAGGCGAGCAGGCGAAAAACTACGATCGGGTACTTGTCGTGGCATACGTTGTTATGCGGGGATGATGCCCACACGATGAGTATTCGGATCTTGTGGGGAAAGTGTACAACCTCTGCAGAGTGTAAAATCTATTCGAATAGCCGTGTCCGCGGCAATGGACGTGGGAAAGGAAGTGCTGAGTATCAAAAGGAGTTTTGTTTTATAAAAGTGTTTTCTTAAAATGTTGGTTTGGGAAACTGACGCCAGTGGGACTGGTAGAAAGGTACCTGCGAGGTACGGTGGAAAGTTGGAAAGGAAATGGCCATATGAGATGGCTGAAGTTAAATTGGGTCACCCTTACCTATTAGTCTGCAAACAAAAATGGTTTACAAAAAGGTTTTCAACAAATATATAGAGATGTCACACTCTCGAGAGGAACCACCTCTCGCTCCTTGTCGCCCTAGTATAGTGCCTGTTCCTTGCTACTGCCAAATTGCATATCCTTTACTTCTCTCTAAGGTGGTTTGCGAGTACAATTCATAATGTACTCATGGCTTTGTCCCTGGCTATTTACTTGGCCAGACTTGGTGGAATCCAACAGATGAAGAAGGAGTCGACGACGTCTATGCGAGCTAGGAACGTCTTCCCAGTCAGTTGCCTGTAGGGTTATGGCATGACTTGGGCCATGCGAACGCTTTCGTCTGAAGTATTTCCGCTGTGTGATTGTTGATCTCCTGCCATTGAGGCTCTTAGGTAAGTATTGGTCATGTGACCTGTTGTAATCTTTTTATTCGGTAATGTAATGGATGATGTATTTGGTACCAGTTCGGTTATGCTTTCACGACACACTGATCATGGGATCGTGAATGTGTATGCACAACGGGTGTTTCGGACAGCTAGTCCGGGGCCCCACATCTAATCCTAGGTTTGACCAAGATAATTTAAACAAGTTTAAAACATGAAAATGAAAAGGGAAGCATGTATCCTTCTTAGTCACTCTAAACTCGGGTTTTGCCCAGTTCTACAGATCAAGGGTTCAAAAAAATCCAACTACGGGGTTCGAACAACACGATTCTAATCCAAGAATTTTTTCGACCTCATCCAAATGGCCTCAAGCTATAGGGTTAGCATCTAGTGCAGTTTTTTGTGAAAATGTATGCACTATGTGTGCTATAACTTGTATGTCTTTCAAATTTGAACCAAATTTGAATAAGTTTGAAATATTTGAAAAGGGGCTTTTGGGAGGATTTTGAAATTTCCATGTTTGAAACCCAAAACCACTTCTCTTCATGCTTGACTTCATAAGACGGAGTTTAGGGGTTAGGGGTAGATACATGATTTGTATGGTTTGATATGTCTAGACCTTGTTTATCAACTTTAATGCTTACTATATGACATAAGAAGACTATGTGATTTTGTTTTTCATTTTTCTGTTTTTTTATTTTTCTGCCCATTTGAATCTTGGTCAAATCCTATGTTTGACCAAGATTTAGATAAGTTTAACACGTAAATGAGTTAACTTGGATTTCCTACCCTTGAATCCATAGGAAACTTTGTTCTAATGCACTATTATAATCAACCGAGTTTTTACACCAACAGGTCTGTCACTTACGTGTGGTGCCCACCCTTGAGGTCCCACACTTCAGTGAGCACAAGTCACGTGCGTAGGTACGCAAACTCCCATCCATCTTCTTTGTCAAGAGAAGACGCATCAGATGCGTATTGGAAGTCTGGGTCCTTCTGGATCCTTCGGTTGTCCCTCTCACAAAAAAAAACAAATCTCTCTCATTCTCGGCCTCGCTCGACTCGCTCGCTCTCGCTCGCTCGCTCGCTCGCACCTCCCTCACCGACAAACCCTGCACAAAAGTCAACATCATCACCCGAAAAAGGGGAGACACCCCCTTCTTCTCTCCTTCCGAGTGATCCCTCTTCCTCCGTGTTTCACTCGACGGGCAAACACCCATGTGCTGCATAGTAATAATAAAAAGGTAGTAGAAAAATCGATATACGAATCTATAATTAAATAGGTTAAACTCGGGTTTTGCCCAGTTCTACAGATCAAGGGTTCAAAAAAAATCCAACTACGGGGTTTGAACAACACGATTCTAATCCAAGAATTTTTTCGACCTCATCCAAATGGTCTCAAATTATAGGGTTAGCATCTAGTGCAGTTTGTGTGAAAATGTATGCAATATGTGTGATATAACTTGTATGTCTTTCAAATTTGAACCAAATTTGAATAAGTTTGAAATATTTGAAAACGGGCTTAATTTTGGGAGGTTTTTGAACCAAAGAGAAGTGGTATTGGGTTTCAAACATGGAAATTCCAAAAACCTCCCGGCCACGAGCTCCATTTTGGAGTGACTAAGAATGGATCGATTTTACTTAGGTATGTAGTATTGTACATCACAAATGTGAAATGAAACAGATGATGTGAATCTCTATAAACCCTAAACCCTAATTATATTAAACCCCTAGACCCTAACACTAAACCTTATATATATAAACCATAAACCTATATATCACTACCAAAAAATGAGTCATGCGATTCAAATGTTTGGCATTGTTTTCTCGTAGCATGCAAAATGCTCTCACACACACTTCTGGGGAAGCGAGGCCTCAAACACATGGTGCAAAAAAAATATGCAGGGTTCTTGTCTAAACATAGAAGTGTATATATGCCATGTTTATTTGGTACTGTTCATAGAGGTATTATGTAAACCACAAAGAAGAGCCCTCTATATTATTATAAAGAAACATCAATCTCCATAAACATCAATCTCCCTTCTCAGTTCTCAGCTTCTCACTGCTCCCCCCTCGCTCGCGCCGCCGCCGCCACAACCCCCCGCGCCCCTTTCCGATCCCTCATCAGACCTTAGACTATGGAGTTGCCTGTGCCGAAGAAGCAGCCTCTGAAGCCGACGATCCAGTGTATCAACGACTGGTGCGGGAGGGAGATCCCTTACAACGAGGAAGACAAGCACATGATGGCGTGCCCGCACGGCTCTTGCTTCTGCACGCACCCCGGCTGCGAATTCGCCGATTCGAAGGTACCGTTCATCCTACACCTCAGAGAAGCCCACTTGACCGCTGTGGATAGGTTCCCGTACGACGAGGACTTCGGATTTGTTCATCTGAAGGTGCCGGCACCGGGCTCGCCAAAACTACAGCTCATCGGCTACGGGACGGATGGCGCAGTGTTCGCCTTGCACATCCACCCTTGCGGCATGGACACCGCGGTATCCTTCGTGTGCGTCAGGCCGGCGGCGTGCAACTTGCCCCGGTATAGGGTGACAATGTGGGCGAACGGCCCGCCGATGCCGGGGCCGCGTAAGCTTACCGGGGAACACTTGTTTGACGTGGTGAAGGCGGTATTAGAGCCGACGAGCAGCCCGACTCCGGGCACAGTTTCTTTGGGAGATGTCACTTCCTTCCTCTCGGTGCCGCCGCGGTACCTGTGCGGCAATGAATCATCGAAGCAGCTGACTATCTATTTGCGCATCGATAAGGAGTGAGTGAACATAACACTACCCTCAATCTTATTGGGACGATGCTAATGCGGATTTAAGTAATGCTGAATTAATTTGTTTTTCTTGTGACAGGGCGATTAGCAAGGAGAAGAGGATCTCGGTGCACAGCTAGCGACCTATATCTCGGCGTCCACCAAGTGTCCCTGAGTAGGAGATCTTGTTCTGCCTCTTCTTTTGATGTTTAATATTGCTTCATCACCGTAAAAGGAAGGGTGTGTCTGGGGCTTCCTGCTTCAAAGTACTCAGTACAAGGACTAAAAGAGACGTTTTGCTGATGGTTCTTGTCAGGACGGCCGTAGTGTTGGAGGTGGTCATCTACTTCGGTGGGGAAGGACTACTTAGACCTTTATCTAAAAATATTGACGGATTGGATGTATTTTATGTTTACCATGAATTATTCTATGTAATATGTAACCCAATTCGCCGATTAATGCAACTCTGGATCCTTCACTGTCATACGACTACTAAAACAATATAAATAAATAGGCATTTTAAGTTTAATGCACATTTAATCAAGCCACATAATGTTGGCGTACTTGTAAGCAACCAGGTTTACTATTGTTGGCATGTGTGGTACAATTTCATGGGGCAATACCCAATCTAGCTTGTTCAATTACATTACATGAAGTAATTAAAATATGGATGCCTAGAATTATTCACTTCCGTACATTGCGATGGCTTATAGCGGTTTCTATGACCAATCTACATCACAAATCTAGTTCAAATTTGATCTATTTTTATGAACAAAATTGGAAACTCTACTTGGCATTTTCGTTTACTATGACCAGATTCACATATGTAGTGATTCATTTTCTTTTCAAATCGCCATACCATTTCCTCGTGAACTCTTCATCTTTTTTTTAGTTTTAATGAATTTCCTTTGGTTGCATTCAATTTGCTTCAAATTCACCGGCTTCACCATTCGTACAAATTGTTCATCTTTTCTTTGTAGATTTTTCATGCATGAAGCATAACACCTTACCATGGTAAAATCTGCATATTTTCTACCAAAACTCGTGCCGAACTTTAAAGAACATGCAATTTTAAATTGACTAAAATTGGTTAAAACTCAACATAAGTCCACATATATTACAAACTCGAGAAATAATCAACATATATATCACCTAAATGGTCATCTTATGAAGTATGCCATGTTTCAAAATTGTTACCTTGAAAATTTGGCCCTTCTCTCAGGCAGCCACTTCACAATAAAGCTCACATAAAGCTCTTATTTTACACTAATAAAGTAGAATGTATTTATGTGTGAAATGAAGTTGAATAAAATATATGTGAACGGTAAGATGCACATTGCTGCCAATATTTGGGATAATTATTATTAAGTTCATACTAATATACAATGCAATCAACATGACCACACATGTGCAAGCAAGATAATAAATCTTTCTTAAATTACCTTAAGGTTGTAAGTTTGTTATTTGTATAGCGATTTTATCTCATACGATGACTCAAGCTAGCACATTTTTTTTGAATTTGCTTCAATATTCTAGGACCCACCACATTCGTAAAATGGTAGTGCCAATTTTACGTATCGTAGTGCACAAAAGACACACACACACACACGCACACACGCACACATATGCTCACTTATTTCAATATTTAAACTATATTTTCTTCATTCAAATTTTCCGACCTGGCATTTGAACATGTAGTTGAATTTTGAGTAAAACCGCTCATACGTCAAACATGAATCCAAATAAGGTACAATTCGAGAAAATCTACACATCACATTTTGGCCAATATACATTGTATAATGCTTGTGAAAATGTAGACTATGAAATAGTCAACGTCACCTTTTTAGGTCATGAATGTGTTGGGCATCGACCAAAGTCTGGTAGGATGGTGAGGCATGAGTTACGAACATCCTTCTTCTCCTCTCACCCCCATTTGAGAGAGAGAGAGAGTGTGTTTGTGTGTGTGTGTGTGGGGGGGGGGGTAGAAAGCCATGTTAATAAATTAACTCATACATGAAAGCAAGAAATCAAACTTGATTTATATAAATCACTCTTAGTATTGTAGTTTGTTATTTTTATACCATCTATATCTCATATGACGACACAAGCTAGTCCAAGGGTAATGGAAATTTCTATGATCTTAGTGCAAGGCTTCACACAGAGACACTCAAAGTATTTCAATATTTTAAAATTCATTTTCTTCCCTAAAAATTGCCGACCGTCCATTCGTAACATGTAGTTCAATTTTGAGTAACATCACACATATGTCAAACATCAATCTTTTTTTTTGATATTTCGAGAAAATCTTCATATCCCATTTTTGGCCATCATATAAGGTGTACTGCGTGTGAAAACATAGACAGTGAAACTTTCAGCGTCACCTTAATTAGCCAAACTGGTGGGACGGTGAGGCCCGAATTAATAGCCACCACCTTCCTTCTTCTCCACTCGCCCCTCCCCTCCCCTCCCCATCAATATCTTCTTCAAAGCAGATTAAAGAGGATGGAGTGCCCCCACGACGGGTGCGGGAGCGTGGTCGCCTACAACGAGCTCCACGACCACGAGCTCGCGTGCCCGCACAGCCCGTGCGACTGCACAGAGGCCGGCTGCGACTTCTCCGCCTCGCCAGCAGCGCTCATCGCCCACCTCAGAGAAATCCATTCGATTTGTGTGGACATGATCCCGTACGGCACCGCGATGGCGTTCATCATCCCGGTGCTGGCACCGCCAGAGCCAAGACGTCCGGTCATCTTCTACGGGAACGATGGTACCGTGTTCGTCTGGCACACATATACGCAAGTCCAGCCGAAAAATGGATGCGTGCTGGCCTGCCTATCCGTTGAGTGCGTTAGGTCGGCGGCGTGCGTGTGGCCGGAGTACAATGTGAGTATGTCGTCGCACGGCAAGCCATTACTTAATCGCTCTGAGATTGGTTTAATGCTCCCCAACTATACGGCCACTATTCTGGCGAACAGCACGACCACGCCGGGCGCCGCCAAATGGTCGGAACTAGAGCGGTCGTTGCAATGGTATCAACCGTGCACGGAGCTGACTATCTGGGTTCGCATCGACAGGTGATACATGCGCCTATCTTAATCTTCGTGGTTATCTAATTGAAATTGCGGTTTATGCAGTACTGAATTAATTATTTTTTGTTGTCAGAAAGTTATCGTCGGACGGAAGTTCCTATTCGGAGCGGCGGGTTTAGGTTGCCAACTATGGGCTTTTTTCATTCAGAGGATTCACCAGGGCGGCCCTAACGACGATATATGATCTTATTTGGCGGAGAGGGTCCAACACTTGATTGTATTCTGTGTTTATGTTCACATACTCTATGGTGTATACTGTACTATGGAATCCCATGTCCGATTAAATGCACCTCTGGACCCTGCCAGGCATTTCCCTTGTTATCTTTTCTTTTACAGTATGCCACACATACTGTAACCATTGATCAACGCGCAGTCCATTGGCTTGGGTGCTAGATGCTTCCTCGGGAAGGTACCCTATCTTGCCCATTTGAGAACAGACGTCCCTATAATTGCTCAGAAGCCCCGCGAGGGCACGATGGTCTTTTCTGGGTGTATGTAAGATTTATCCTTGACCAGCCCTCCGCCCTTCTTCTCTTTCTGTTCTGCTGGTAGCTAGTAACTAGCCTTCACCAGCCCTCCACCCTAACTACTGAGTAGTAAAGTACTACGTACCTCGCAAGCCATGGCTCCATTGAGCCGGGCGGCCCGGCGGCAGGATATCCTAGGGAAGACGATGAGGACTAGGACCGCCGAGAAAAACTCATCTAGCCAGCTAGCGCGTCGTTGTATGGCCACTTATGATCGCCTGAGCATTCTCGCAGAGCAGTCTATCCTCTATTCGATGGAGAGCGAGCCAGTGGGCGAGGGTTCGTCCGGGTAGGTTTCTAGTGGCGTGTCCTCCAGTTCATTCTTATTTTCTAACTGTTTTTTCCATTTATTTACATCTCACAGGGCCGGCGGTTCAAACGTCTACCCGGTAACCCCCACGACGGTGGCGCCCCAAGTCCGGTCGTCGGAAGCTGAGTTCGGCCCCGTTTCACGGCCAAGCCAGGTAGGCTGTATGCCTCTATCCACTTTTTTTTAATACTCCCTCCAATCCATTTTAATAGACTCTGATTTAGTACTCCCTCCGATCCATTTTATTTGAAATTTGAGTCAAATAAAATTTGTACAACTTTGTACTAAATCCGAGTCAACTAAAAGGGATCATAGGGAGAATACAACTTTACTAAATCCGTGTTTACTACTACTACTACTAAAAGGGATAGGATGGAGTAGTTTATGTAATCACGGCTTTCCTTTTAATTATGTGTTGATGAACACTGTGATATTTGTGGAGCGTCCATGTGATGTCCATTCCTGTATCAAGATCTGTGCTAGAAATTAGTAGTACTCCTATTTTTTTGCGTGTAATTACTCATATATGAATTGGTTGGATTCTTTTTTGTTCCATACAATGATCGTGCCAGCAAATGGAGGTGAACATGGCCCACATAGGCAGCCAGCTGGGGAATGAACTCTCCCTTACCCCAGAGTTTGAGCCTGTTCACGTAGATTTGGCGTCCGAGAACAAGATCTGCCATAATCTTCAGCAAGGCATCAATACCTTTACTGCCGAGCTCGACAGGCTTAATGAGCAGAACCGCGTTTGTGTGGAACTGCATAACCAGAGCGTCACATTGATGAATGATGATGATGCAAACACCACCATCAAGGGCGAGGGTTCGTCCGGGTAAGTTTCTAGCGGGGTGTCCTTCAGTTGATTCTTATTTTCTAACCGTTTTTACATTTATTTACATCTCAAAGGGCCGGCGGTTCAAATGTCTCCCCGGTAACCACAACGACGGTGGCGCCCCAAGTCCGGCCGTCCGAAGCTAAGTTCGGCCCCGTTTCCCGGCCAAGCCAGGTAGGCTGTATGCCTCTGTCCACTTGTTTTTTTATAGTTTATGTAATCACTGCTTTCCGATTAATTATGTGTTGATGAACCCTGTGGTATTTGTGGAGCGTCCGAGTGTTGTCCATTCCTTTATCAATATCCATGCTAGAAATTAGTAGTCCTATTGTTTGCGGGTAACTAATACTCATATATGAATGGGTTGATTTCTTTTTTTTTCATACAATTATTGTTGTAGCAAAAGGAAGAGAACAAGGCCCACATAGGCAGCCAGCTGGAGAATGAACACTCCCTCACCCTGGAGTGTGATCGTCTTCACAGAGTTTTGGCGTCTGAGAAGGAGATCTCCTTTCATCTTGCGCAATGCGTCGACATGCTTAAGCAGCAGAACGCCTACTGGGTGGAACTGAACAACAAGAGCGTCACATGGATGGATACTGGAAGCAACCTCATCAAGTATCTCATGGAACAGAAGTTGAAATTAAAGCTCAAGAGGCAGATCTCGAGGGTGCTAATGCGCGGACAAACCGCCGTCCTTAATGCGATTATCAAGGAGAAGGAGGATCTCCGTGCACAGCTAGCGACCTATATCTCGGCGTCCACCAAGAGCGTCCCTGAGTAGGAGATCTTGTTCTGCTAGTTAACTGCTTCATCACCTTAGTATCGCCATGTGCTCGTAAAACTGCTAGTTAACTATCTGTTGGTATGTTGCACATTTGATCTGAACTTTGTGTTTTGCAATGCACAATTGATCAACTACTAGTAAGTGTATATTAAAATGGCGGGATACTCTTTTTAGCGGCGAAAATTTTCCATTTTTTGCTATTGTAGCGAATCTAAGCCCTTCAGAATCTTCCCTATCGTCAAGAAAACTTTCCAAAAACATAAGCATTTTGGAGGGAAACCTTGATGATATAGGCTATGAGGATGATCCTGGGTTGTGGTTCTTAGCGTGATCTGTAGATGGCAGTATGCTTCTTGTTCATACCTGAGGCTTTACTGAGGCTGCAAGATGTTCTCTAAGGACACTGTCAGTTATGTTCAGATAAGCTAGGGAAGAGATTACTGGTCTTGGAGCATATTGTCTTTTCGTGGGATTGAATTATCCGCTCACATTGCAGTAAATCATGCATATTTCGATTTATATTTTGGTGGAGTTTCATTCGATTTGAATAATTGGTTTGTGAGCAAATAATATTTAGTTTAAACTAGTGCTCGAATACGTAAGAAGCTATTTAATCACAAGCTAGTCATCCGAATGGGATGAAATATTCATAGATTTTAAAACAAGGCATCTACATATTACTGGATTTTTTTCAAAATTTTCTGAATAGTTTTTTCTTTTTTAGCTTCGAAATAACAGATAGTTTGGAACGTTGGATCTCGAAAGATGGTAGATGGTGGCACCTAGTCACAATGAGACTTGGAAGCATCAAGTCACTGAAGCTCCTCCAAACCAAGCTAGGAAAGGCATTGAAAATGAAGTTCTGCTCTAAAACATCTCTCATTTCATTTTGGTGCTCGCGCGGTTGCATGCTGCCCACGTGTTAAGGTACGTGTCTCTGGCATAGAGTACTACGATTATCGGCGAAAAATATATCGTAATGGAAACTGTAAAAAAAGCCCTCTCTGCTCAAGCTGATGTGACGAGACATCACTGCACCAAACGTCGTCGCAAATTTATAGATGGGTGGCGTGCTAGTCTACCATCTACCAACAGTCAAATCGGCGCCCAGTCGCAGCAGCAGCAGCCTAGAGTACTGCCTAGGTTTTGCCCCTTGCATGTCTATCGTCTTTTTCTTCACCCTCGCAGAATCACGCGCACGCGCAGGATCTCGATCCCCACCACGCCGCATCACTAGTACTATACCTACGCCTTATGCTTTGATCAAAAATCGAATTTATTTTTACGCCTTAAGCTCTGAGATAGAGGGAGTATATTAGTTAGACTAGTCATAGTGGGAAGTAACATCAAAGTAGTATCATATAGATGTCTTCATTAATTAGCTTATAGACTCATTGTATCTTGGGAAGTGTGATGTTACAGTAACTAGCTACTGTATGTTACTCCATCCTCCTCTCTCCTCATTAACTCACTGCCACATAAGCAAATTTGCTGAGTTGGACACTTAGTTACTAGTGAAGATACTCCCACTATGAGACACGCCGCGCCGATCATTGCTAGTGCCTTACTATATGACATAAGAAGACCATGTGAAGGAGACATGCATCACCTTTTTTGGTGATGTAACTAGTCTGATACTGATGGGAGGGCCTGCTCGCTAGTACAGTAGTAGTAGTTGCATTTTTTGGGCTCACACCGGCGAAGGGCGCGAATCGGGCGCGTCGGCGCCTCGCGGCACGACGGTTTTCGCGTGTGGGGCCGCCTTGTCAGCGGGAGGACGCGACTGTTCGCATCAAAGGCGACGCGGGAAGGTTGGTAGTCCCCGGCGTTTAATGGTCTCCCGCGCCTAAACCTAGGCGGCCACGAGGGCAGCGGCCGGACACGCGGCGTGCAGTCGCCTACGCCGCCGTAAATGAGGGTAGTTGCCTACCACCAGCATAAAGTACCTACTACGCCGTCCACCCCCGCGGTGCTATCCTCTCATTTCCACCACCGCTTACGCTCCATTCTCTCCTCTCCACCTCAAAAATGCCGCGCCATCGGAAAACGAGGTTCTGTAGGCTTGGCCTCAAAGTCCGCGCGCAGCCTCCACCACCATCGCAGCCGGAGCCGGAGCCGGAGCCGCAGTCCGACGCGGAGTACAGCTCCGATAACGACGAGGACCCACGGTTGAAGGAGGAGTACAGCGAGCACGACCTCCGGATCTTGGAGGCTTCCCAACGGAAGTTCTGCGAGGACAGGGCTCATCGCCATTATGAGGCGTTCGCCCGCCAGCAAGCGATACTCTTCTTCCAGAAGGAGATTTCTCGGCTAAGGACTGAACCGCTGGGACAGCGCCGCCGGCAAGGTCTTTTGACGGCGTCCGCCATGCTCGATCGCCTGAAGCGCGAACAGTGGCTGCGCCCGTGATGAAGTGCTGGGTATTCATTTTCAACCTGTGTATTCATTTTGCCAAAATCCTCATGTATTTGCCAAATTTTTCCCTGATTTATGAGGAAATTCTAAGGTTTTGTCAAAATCTTAGGTATTCAGCTGCATACGCAAGAATACCCCTGGGGCCGCCCCTATCGCGAAGCATGGGACCAGAAGCGGGCACGGACGTAGGCTGCATAGGCGAAGAACGAGGACGAGGCAGACCCGTCGCGCGCCCCAACCGACGTCCATTAGATTAGGATTAAGTTTAAGTTTTATTTAGGCCTCCCCAACCGACGGCATCACTTGTGTTCATGTAGTATTATTATGGTGGTGTACTTGTGTTCATGTACTTGCTTCAGACATGTACTGCTGTGTTTGTTGAAGGAGACATGCATCACCCTTTCTTGGTGATGTCTTCCTGTAGCCCTTGTGCCGGCGTTCTGTGATGCCATTGAACTCGGTGGCCAAGTTTTTGCGGTGGACGAAATTAGGGGCTGGACGTACTGCTGGGACACCCCAAATGGTATTTTTTCAGTCCTTATGTTGCATTGCATGATACACTGCCTTAATCAATGAAGTTATTCATGAACTACCTTGTTTATATTTTACCTTTCATAAATGACTTAATGATCACACCGCCTTTTGCTGAATACTATGAATGAACCGTTGCTTGCAATGAATTAGTACTAATTAGTCACCAACAAACATAGTATGCTCAGTATGTGATTGCATTCCTGAATTAGTACTAATTAGTCACCAACAAACATAAGCATTTTGGAGGGAAACCTTGATGATATAGGCTATGAGGATGATCCTGGGTTGTGGTTCTTAGCGTGATCTGTAGATGGCAGTATGCTTCTTGTTCATACCTGAGGCTTTACTGAGGCTGCAAGATGTTCTCTAAGGACACTGTCAGTTATGTTCAGATAAGCTAGGGAAGAGATTACTGGTCTTGGAGCATATTGTCTTTTCGTGGGATTGAATTATCCGCTCACATTGCAGTAAATCATGCATATTTCGATTTATATTTTGGTGGAGTTTCATTCGATTTGAATAATTGGTTTGTGAGCAAATAATATTTAGTTTAAACTAGTGCTCGAATACGTAAGAAGCTATTTAATCACAAGCTAGTCATCCGAATGGGATGAAATATTCATAGATTTTAAAACAAGGCATCTACATATTACTGGATTTTTTTCAAAATTTTCTGAATAGTTTTTTCTTTTTTAGCTTCGAAATAACAGATAGTTTGGAACGTTGGATCTCGAAAGATGGTAGATGGTGGCACCTAGTCACAATGAGACTTGGAAGCATCAAGTCACTGAAGCTCCTCCAAACCAAGCTAGGAAAGGCATTGAAAATGAAGTTCTGCTCTAAAACATCTCTCATTTCATTTTGGTGCTCGCGCGGTTGCATGCTGCCCACGTGTTAAGGTACGTGTCTCTGGCATAGAGTACTACGATTATCGGCGAAAAATATATCGTAATGGAAACTGTAAAAAAAGCCCTCTCTGCTCAAGCTGATGTGACGAGACATCACTGCACCAAACGTCGTCGCAAATTTATAGATGGGTGGCGTGCTAGTCTACCATCTACCAACAGTCAAATCGGCGCCCAGTCGCAGCAGCAGCAGCCTAGAGTACTGCCTAGGTTTTGCCCCTTGCATGTCTATCGTCTTTTTCTTCACCCTCGCAGAATCACGCGCACGCGCAGGATCTCGATCCCCACCACGCCGCATCACTAGTACTATACCGGCCTTTCTCTCCTCACCCCACCCGGCCGCGGCGCGCATCGTTTCTTCCATAGCGAAGTTGCATCCGCCATCCATCTAAATCCATCTTCACCTGATGGAATATTCAAGGCTTTGCCGGTGCGGCGGGGACGGCCACTTGGAGGCTCTCACCGGCGACAACATCGACCTCATCGCTGCGCATCTGGACGTTACCTACACCGTCCGACTTGCCGCATGTTCCAGGGAGCTCTACGACCAGATCAGCAATGATGAAGGTAAGATGCACCATTGGGATGAACCCTGCCTGCTGATGCCTCCGCCTGCTTATTGGTTCGATGATCCCTGGTTCGTGGCGACAGCATCTCGTCTGCATGTTACCGTGTACGACCTGGTGCCCCTTGACCATCCTCGCCGTTCTGTCACCCTGCCGTTCATGCACGACAGAAAATGGCTTGGCGCGAACGGCGACTGGATCGCCGCCGCCGATCATCGTGGGTGCCAGTGGTGCCTTGTGAACGTCTACACCGAGCGACATATCCCCCTTCCATCCCCACCTGATCCGAAGATTGGTCATGGTGTTACATATCAACCTGCTACTAAAGATTGGTTATACTATCTTTGCTGGAGTCGAGCAATTAATTTGTTGAAGATTGTAATCTGCCAAGTGCCCACAAAAGGTGGGAGGTACGCAGATTACAAGCTCATCGCCTTGTTCGACAAAAGGATTTTCTACCTTGAAGGGGGTGGCGACTGGAGAATGCTGAAGAACCCTACACCTGAACAAATTGTGCCGGCGTTCTGTGATGCCATTGAACTCGGTGGCCAAGTTTTTGCGGTGGACGAAATTAGGGGCTGGACGTACTGCTGGGACACCCCAAATGGTATTTTGTCAGTCCTTATGTTGCATTGCATGATACACTGCCTTAATCAATGAAGTTATTCATGAACTACCTTGTTTATATTTTACCTTTCATAAATGACTTAATGATCACACCGCCTTTTGCTGAATATGAATGAACCGTTGCTTGCAATGAATTAGTACTAATTAGTCACCAACAAACATAGTATGCTCAGTATGTGATTGCATTCCTGAATTAGTAATTCTACGCCACTGCAGAATATGGATGTAATTACCAGTATCTCAAAAGATAAGGTAGCACTATGAAGGCACCCTTTTTGATAACCTTTTACACCCATTGTTTCATATATAACTAATTGATTTTTGCTCCAAAAGGAGGACGAGAGACCCCCGCCATCTGCATTAGAGAGATGCATAAGGACTTTCATAAGTATATGACTTAACGATCACATCCTTTATCTGAATATGAATGAACCGTTGCTTGCAACGAATTAGTACTAATCAGTCATCAGCATACATAGTATACTCCGTATGTGAATGCAATCCTGAATTACTAACTCTATCCACTGCAGAATATGGATGTAATTAACAAGTATCTCAAATGTTAACGTAGCACAATGAAGGCACCCTTCTTGATTAACTTTTACACCCATTGTTTCATATAACTAGTTGATTTTTGCTCGAAATAGAGGGCGAGGTACCCCGGCCTCTGCATCGAAGAGATGCATATGGCCGTTATTTAGTACTCCATCTCATGAAACATGTTATAACTTTTTCTTACTTTTGATTTACTCCCTCCGTCCCACCAAAAGTGTCTTGAATATCTGCCTTCTCCTTTTTTCCCTTAGAAAAGTAACTCAATCAAAATCCAATTATTTACTAAACAAGAATGAAATACTTGTTATGCCTAATTTACTTAGTTTAACCTGTACCTTTTTTAATTATGTTCTTTATCCGGCTAGATTTTTCTTTGCCAAATTGCCCGAAGCTTATGCATATTTCAACCCCATCGTGGATGTTATGCCTGTCATACCTCTATTTTTTTCTTCTATTAGCCTTTGTTTGGCAAGCTGCTTTAAGTTTCCCATGAAATGTTTAGTACTCTATCTACCAAATTGAATGTTGTATTCATTCCAAAAAATCAACAAAATGTGTACAAGGCGAGAACTTTTATATTTTTATATTACTAGTATGTATGCACGTCAAACCATTAAAGATTCTGTTTGATAATCAAAAGAATATTTATAGCATGCCTTTCGCAAGTTTTGAAAGAATATATAAAAAATCTAAAAAAATAGATGTAGAGAATGTATTATTCTACCAGAGTGTAAAATCTGAAATTGAGATACCCTATATTCGGGCCGCACAAAAATGACAGAATCTGATAGATTTTGAAGTTACAAAATGTTGGAAAATATATGTCAGATTTTTTTGTTGTTGCAAAACCTTAAATATAAGATATTTTGATTTGGACATTTGAATGTTGGTAGAACACAACATTGTTGACACCCGTATTTAATCTCCGTTTTCTTTGGAACTTCAAAATGCAGCTCTCAAAATTTTCAAAAACCATGCTACATGTAGCTCGAGCTATATTCATGGTTTTCGAAAGAAAATATTGCCAGCAATGCATATATAAAATACGAAAACAAGAGTGGTCCTACAAAAAATGATGTTTCTTCCCATCAGTCGGCAAACGAAGGGAACAAATAAAAAATTAAAAATATGTGTACATCTAACACTCACTCATTTCTTATCTACCTTTTCCTTTGATGTTTCCTTGAGAGTTGAGACCGTAAGAACCTTCCATTGATCCATGTAGCAGTGCTGAATAGCGATTTCTTTGATGGGGTTATTCATATGCTTCAGGGGTTTCAGATATTTGGTCATTTTTTGGGGTAGACCCAAGGCTCACGTGATGGTTCTAAAATATTGTAGAGTTAGCTATGTGCACTCTTCACAGAGAATCCTGCTGTTGTGCACCGTTAGATTTAGCACTCCAAGGGTCATGATTGAAGCTCTATACTCAGTTTAAAACTGGACCAACTGGTAGATTGTCTGTACTCCTATATTGTATACAAATATCTAATCATATACACCGTTGGATCACTTAAGACAAAGGGAATTAACTACAACACAGGACTTAAACTTAAGATGATATATTTGTCAAAATTTGAATGTATCTATATGCTTTCACTGTCTAGATACATCTGAATTTGGACAAATCTCAGACACTTTCGGTGGGACAGAGGTAGTATATAACTGTGTATACACTAACTAGTGTCTAGTTTTGGCGAAGTTAAGACTTGTTTCGTGGGATGCATGCAGTATAACTGATATATTGGACACTCGATTTGAACACATGAATGACCAATGTCCTTAGCTTACATAGTCGTATTTATACTGTGAGCATGAACGATGAACAATGCTGCTGTTTGAATATGGTTGCCAGTAACACCCTATTCGTCTCCATTTCTAATATTGCAGAAAACCCGATGTCCATGTTCGTAATCCCGCCACCGGTGGTGGATGATCAGCAGTACGCGTGGTTCCTCGCTCCAACTGCTGATGGCAAGCGATTGATGATCATCCTTACAGTAAACAACATTGGGATTGCCAATGCTGAAGTACCTCATGACATTCCCTATGCTGCTAATGGGCTTCAGCTACGGCAGTATCCTCCTGTTGCCACCTACGTCTTTGAGCAGGATCCCATATCTCTGTTCGTTGCAGCACGTGCAGGGGACTTTCATTGGAGGCAGGTTAACAGCCTCGGCGACCACTCTCTGTTCCTCGGACTCAATTACCCGATCATTGCCAACCTGAAGAAGCGTGAATCCAAAGCTCCTGATGGCACATTGGTTCCATTCATGAGGAAAAACTGCGTCTACACAGCATACCGGAAGTATCTTCATAATCAATACCCTAAAATTTTGCGCTGCAACCTCCAGCCAGATGAAGGTGAGACTGTGGGAGTTATCAGCCTTCCCAGAGTTAGTTGGGGTAGTGTCCGACAAGCGGCTATGTGGTTTAAGCCTGCTTTAAACATTGCCCGTTCGGTGTTACCTTTAAAAAAACACTGACACACTTTTTTATTATGCTTGAAGTGTTGAGAAGTAGTACACTGCTTTTAGTATGTACTAGTTTGAATCAGTTTATTTGAACACTGCCCTGCTTTTGTATTTCGTGTTGCCTTCATATTATAACCCATGCATGGCTGTTTTAGGATTGACTTTATTTCAGCACTATAATATAGCCACCTCTTGTTGATCATAGTCATGAGAGGACCATTCCTATTTTTTCGCCGCTAAAGGGTAAAGTACATCCCTGGGGGCAGCGATTCTTGCTGCAGGCCACTAAACATGCATCAACTATGAGCAAAGAAGTTGATGTGCGACCTAGGTGACTGTGCGGACCCCACATGTTAACCAAAGAAACAAACATGTCAATACGGAACTAATGTACATACGACAACTCCTATATGATATGTGTACGATTGAGCATCTGGAGGTGTGCTGCCACCTGCTTCCTCACACGTTGGGTTTGATCTTGTGTTGCGTACACGGATCGGACTGAAATTGTCGTGTGCATAGCAAGGTTCATGTCAAGTCTAGGTAACAAATACTTTTGGGTTTCAACGGCCATCTACATGGTATTTGCTATAGGCCTACTTGCTCAGGCTGTTGAAGCCCAATAACTAGAAATGGGCTTTTCTGCTCATGCAATTTCGGCCCTTTTCTAATGAACCATAGATCCTATGATGGCAAAAAACAAAAACACGGAGATTCTGCATAAAAGTTGTTTTTATTTATTTAGAATTATCCGGTTGCAATTTTTGAAACTGCTCATGGCCAATATGAAAATCCTTGATCGCTCCATACCCACACGGATCACGGTATTTTTAAAAAATTCATAAAGTGGATTTGAAATTTAAAACATATCCTAATAATTCCATGATTTATTCTATTAACTTGCAAGATCTTGGAGCGAAAGAGCTTGTATTAGCAGCGTCGTCAACGTTTTTAAAGACGGCAGAGGATCGGAAAAAAATCAGTTGGTAAAAAAATCCAAAAAAAAAGAAACATTTATCGTTTTGAGAGGATGACATGCGGGACCCATGAGGCAGCAGCATTCTCAACGTTTCCAAGGCGACACAGGATTTTAAAAAAGGCGAAATAGCCAGAAATTAGAGGTCAAAATAACTCCAAGAAAGGAAAGGTTTATTGTTCATAGAGGCTGACATGTGGGACCCATGAGCCAGCAGAATCCTCTAAGGCTGCAGGTGATCAAAAGAAAAAAGGAAGTAGCCAAAAATTAGGGGTAAAAATAATTCGAAGATAGGAAACTTTTATTGTTCGTAGATGATGACATGCGGGACCCATGAGCCAGCAGCTTACTCAACGTTTCAAAGGCGGCATGAGATCGAAAGCAAAAGGCAAGTGACAAAATATCAGGAGCCAAAGATAATCCAAGAAAAGAAACTTTATTGTGCATAGAGGATGACATGCGGGTCCCATTTAGCAGCAGCGGTCTCAACGTTTCAAATGCGGCTTGAGATCAAAAGAAAAAAAAGTTGATTGTACATAGAGGATGACATGCGGGTCCCACGAGTCAGCAGCTTACTCAACGTTTCCAAGGCGGTAGGGGATCAAAAGAAAAAGGCAAGTGACCAAAAATGAGGGTCAAAAATAATCCAAGAAAAGAAACTTTTATTGTACATGGAGAATTGCATGCGGGTCCCATTTTGCAGCAGCGGTCCCAACGTTTCAAATGCGGCTTGAGATCAAAAGAAAAAGAAAGTAGCCAGAAATTAGGGGGTAAAAAAACTCCAAGAAAGGAAAGCTTTATCGTTCATACAGGCTGACATGTGGGACCTATGAGGCAGCAGAGTCCTCAACTTTCAAAGGCCGCAGGGGATCAAAAGAAATAGGAAATATCCAAAAATCAGAGGGTGAAAAAAACCAAGAAAATGAACTTTTGTAGTACATAGAGGATGACATGCGGGTCCCATGAGCCAGCAGGTTCCTCAACGTTTCAAACGTGGCATGAGATCGAAAGAAATAGGCAAGTGACCAAATATCAGGATCCAAAGATAATCCAAGAAAAGAAACTTTATTGTACATAGAGGATGACATGCGGGTCCCATTTAGCAGCAGCGGTCTTAACGTTTCAAATGCGTCTTGAGATCAAAAGAAAAAGAAAGTTGATTGTACATAGAGGATGACATGCGGATCCCATGAGTCAGCAGCTTACCCAACGTTTCCAAGGCGGCAGGGGATCAAAAGAAAAAGGAAATAGCCAAAAATCAGAGGGTGAAAAAAAACAAAGAAAATAAACTTTTATAGCACATAGAGGATGACATGCGGGTCCCATGAGCCAGCAGGTTCCTCAACGTTTCAAACGTGGCATGAGATCGAAACAAAAAGGCAAGTGACCAAATATCAGGATCCAAAAGTAATTCAAGAAAAGAAACTTGATTGTACATAGAGGATGACATGCGGGTCCATTGAGTCAGCAGCTTACTCAACGTTTCCAAGGCGGCAGGGGATCAAAAGAAAAAGGAAATAGCCAAAAATCAGAAGGTGAAAAAAAATCCAAGAAAATAAACTTTTATAGCACATAGAGGATGACATGCGGATCCCATGAGCCAGCAGGTTCCTCAACGTTTCAAACGTGGCATGAGATCGAAACAAAAAGGCAAGTGACCAAATATCAGGAGCCAAAAATAATTCAAGAAAAGAAACTTGATTGTACATAGAGGATGACATGCGGGTCCAATCAGCAGCTTACTCAACGTTTCCAAGGCGGCAGGGGATCAAAAGAAAAAGGAAATAGCCAAAAATCAGAGGGTGAAAAAAATCCAAGAAAATAAACTTTTATAGCACATAGAGGATGACATGCGGGTCCCATGAGCCAGCAGGTTCCTCAACGTTTCAAACGTGGCATGAGATCGAAAGAAAAGGTAAGTGACCAAATATCAGAGCCAAAAATAATTCAAGAAAAGAAACTTGATTGTACATAGAGGATGACATGCGGGTCCCATTTAGCAGCAGCGGTATCACCGTTTGAGAGGCTGCATGGGATCGAAAGAGAAAGGCAATTGACCAAATATCGGAGCCAAAAATAATTCAAGAAAAGAAAGTTTTATAGTACATAGAGGATGATATGCGGGTCCCATTTTGCAGCAGCGGTCTCAATGTTTCCAAGGCGGCACAGGACCAAAAGAAAAATGTAGTAGCCAGAAATCAGGGGGTGAAAAAAATTCCAAGAAGAAAGATTTCAATTGGGCTGCATCTGGACATCTGGGCCTTCGAACTATCGTGCTTGGCCTTTTGACTCGTACAATTTCAGCCCACTCCAAAACAGGAAAGTTCGGAATTTTCTAAACAAAACAGGAAAGTCCTATGCTTCGCAAAAACAAAAAAACAAGGAGATTCAACATATAAGTTTGTTTATGTAAAAATAAAGATTTAATTTATCCGTTTGAAATAGCTCAGAGCGCAATACACTGTTTATTGTCTGCAAAATAATCAAGATATCACATGTTTGTTCTACGGGGAGGCTGACATCGGGGACCCATGAGCCAGCAGCGTCGTCAACGTTTTAAAGGCGGCAGGGGATGGAAAGAAAAAAATAAACCAAAAATCTGTTGGTAAAAAATCCAAGAAAAGAAACATTTTCGTTCTAAGAGGATGACATGCGGGACCCATGAGGCAGCAGCATCCTCAGCGTTTATTGTTCATAGAGGCTGACATGTGGGACCCGTGAGCCAGCAGCGTCCTCAACGTTTTAAAGGCTGCAGGAGATCGAAAGAAAAAATAAGCCAAAAATCATTTGGTAAACAAAATCCAAGAAAAGAAACATTTACCGTTCTGAGAGGATGACATGCGGGACCCATGAGGCAGCAGCATCCTCAGCGATTTCAAGGCGGCAGGGGATCAAAAGAAAAAAAGGAAATATCCAGAAATTGATTAGGGGTTCAAAATAAATCAATCAAAGGAAACTTTTATTGTTCATAGAGGATGACATGTGGGACCGACCTCCCAACAGCGTCCTCATCGTTTCAGAGGGGGCAGGAGATCAAAAGAAAAAGGCAAATAGCCAGAAATTAGGGGTCAAAAATAACTCCAAGAAAGAAAACTTTTATTGTCGTAGAGGATGACATGCGAGACCCATGAGCCAGCAGCTTGGTCAACGTTTCAAAGGCGGCATGAGATCGAAAGAAAAAGGCAAGTGCCAAAATATCAGGAGCCAAAGATAATCCAAGAAAAAACTTTATTGTACATAGAGGATGACATGCGGGTCCCATTTAGCAGCAGCGGTCTCAACGTTTCAAATGCGGCTTGAGATCAAAAGAAAAAGAAAGTTGATTGTACATAGAGGATGACATGCGGGTCCCATGAGTCAGCAGCTTACCCAACGTTTCCAAGGCGGCAGGGGATCAAAAGAAAAAGGAAATAGCCAAAAATCAGAGGGTGGAAAAAAATAAAGAAAATAAACTTTTATAGTACATAGAGGATGACATGCGGGTCCCATGAGCCAGCAGGTTCCTCAACGTTTCAAACTTGGCATGAGATCGAAAGAAAAAGGCAAGTGACCAAATATGAGGAGCCAAAAATAATTCAAGAAAAGAAAGTTTTATAGTACATAGAGGATGACATGAGGGTCCCAGTTAGCAGGTATCAGCGTTTGAGAGGCGAGGGGATCGAAAGAAAAAAGAAATTGCCAAAAATCAGAGGGTGAAAAAAAACCAAGAAAATGAACTTTTATAGTACATAGAGGATGACATGCGGGTCCCATGAGCCAGCAGTTCCTCAACGTTTCAAACGTGGCATGAGATCGAAAGAAAAAGGCAAGTGACCAAATATCGGGAGCCAAAAATAATTCAAGAAAGAAACGTGATTTACATAGAGGATGACATGCGGGTCCCATTTAGCAGCAGCGGTATCACGTTTGAGAGGCAGCAGGGGATCGAAAGAAAAAGTCAAGTGACCAAATATGAGGTGCCAAAAAAATCCAAGAAAAGAAAGTTTTATAGTACATAGAGGATGACATGCGGGTCCCATTTAGCGCAGCGGTATCAACGTTTGAGAGGCGAGGTGATCGAAAGAAAAAGTCAAGTGACCAAATATGAGGTGCCAAAAAAATCCAAGAAAAGAAAGTTTTATAGTACATAGAGGATGACATGCGGGTCCCATTTAGCAGCAGCGGTATCACCGTTTGAGAGGCGGCAGGGGATCGAAAGAAAAAGGCAAGTGACCAAATTTGAGGTGCCAAAAATAATCCAGGAAAAGAAAGTTTTATAGTACATAGAGGATGACATGCGGGTCGTTAGCAGCGGTATCACCGTTTGAGAGGCGGGGGATCGAAAGAAAAGGCAAGTGACCAAATTTGAGGTGCCAAAAATAATCCAGGAAAAGAAAGTTTTATAGTACATAGAGGATGACATGCGGGTCCCAGTTAGCGGCGGTATCACCGTTTGAGAGGCGCGGGGATCGAAAGAAAAAGGCAAGTGACCAAATTTGAGGTGCCAAAAAAAACTCCAAGAAAAGAAAGTTGATTGCACATAGAGGATGACATGCGGGTCCCATTTAGCAGCAGCGGTCTCAACGTTTCCAAGGCGGCAAGGGATCAAAAGAAAAAGGAAGTAGCCAGAAATCAGGGGGTCAAAAAAATCCAAGAATAGAAAGAATTTTGGTTCATAGAGGATGACATGCGGGACCCATGATCCTGCATCGTAAACGGCTCGTTGAACGAGATGGCGCGATGTAGAAAAAAACAATGCCAGAGAGGCTGCCATCTGGGCCCTACATCCCTCGGCGGTGCGGATTTGCGTTGACTCGGCCGGCGAACCCGAGATTTTGAGATGCACCACGTCCCGGGCCACCATACGCCACGTTTTGGCCGCTTTCGTCGGGCTAGGTGGCCTCAAAAACGAGAAAAAAAAAGTTTTGACATGCACCACGGAGGGACCAAAATCGTCGGCCATGGTACACCAGCAACCACGGCGCGACTTCAACTTCGTCGGCCATGGCAACTTTTCTTGTAGTGAATCTTGGTCAAACCGTACCTAGGATTTGATCAAGATTCAAATGGGCATAAAATTTCAAAAAAAAAAGAAAAACCAAAGCATATAGCCTTCTTATGTCATATAGTAAGCACTCAAGTTGGTAAACAAGGTCTAGACATATTCAAACCAGAAAAATCATGTTTCTACCCCTAGCCCTAAACTTTGTCTTATGAAGTCAAGCACGAAGAGAAGTCGTTTTGGATTTCAAACATGGAAATTTCAAAAACCTTCCCAAAAGCTTCATTTTGGAGTGACTAAGAAGGATACAGGCTTACCTTTTCATTTTCATGTTTTAAACTTGTTTAAATATTGGTTAAGCCTAGGATTTGACCAAGATCAAATGGGCATAAAAATTCAGAAAAAATCAAAAAAAATGAAAACCAAAGCACATAGTATTATTATGTCATATAGTAAGCATTATATTCAAGTTGATAAACAAGGTCTAAACAACAAACTAGACAAATCATGTATCTACCCCTAACCCTAAACTATGTCTTATGAAGTCAAGCATGAAGAGAAGTGGTTTTGGGTTTGAAACATGGAAATTTCAAAAAACTCCCAAAAGCTTCTCATTTTTGAGTGACTAAGAAGGATTCAGGCTTACCTTTTCATTTTCATGTTTTAAACTTGTTCAAATCTTGGTCAAACTTAGGATTTGACCAAGATTCAAATGGGCATAAAAATTGGGAGGAAGGGTATGAATTACAATTCAAAAAAACAAGGTAACTTAAATACTTGGATGCCCCAAAGATGTGTGGAAGCCCAGAACAATGGCAAAACATGTGCGCACGCTGCATCCAATTCAAGTAGAACACATAGTAGGCATCGATAGTTTGACCTAAATTTGAAATCAAAGAGAAGGTGGTTAGAAAAAATCGAAATTGGCAAAGCAAAGCATGAAATCATAAATTTGTGATGCACTATAGCTATGAAAAGTATCAAACAATGCATACCAAAATGATTTTTTAGAGGAATACTAGTTCAACTTATTTTAATTTTATATTAGTAGCCCAAAATCGAACTAGTAGTTGGATATTTTTGAACTTGATCTGTAGTAGTGGGCAAAACCCTAGTTTAACCTATTTAATCATAGATTCGTAGGTCGATTTTTCTACTTTTATTATTACTATGCAGCACATGTGTGTTTGCCCGTCGAGTGAAACTCGGAGGAAGAGGGATCACTCGGAAGGAGAGAAGAAGGGAGAGAATTATGGTGTCTCCCCTTTTTCGGGTGATGATGTTGACTTTTGTGCGGGGTTTGTCGGTGAGCAGGAGGTGCGAGCGAGCGGCGAGCGAGTCGAGCGAGGCCGAGAATGAGAGAGATTTGTTTTTTGTGAGAGGGACAACCGAAGGATCCAGAAGGACCCACATACTTCCAATACGCATCTGATGCGTCTTTTCTTGACAAAGAAAATGGCTGGGAGTTTGCGTACCTATTGCACGTGACTTGTGCTCACTGAAGTGTGGGACCTCACGCATGGGCACCACACGTAAGTGACAGACCTGTTGATGTAAAAACTCGGTTGATTATTATACTACTACATTTATACAAAGTTTCCTATGGATTCAAGGGTACGAAAGCCAAGTTAAATCATTTACATGACATTATTTTTTCCATGAAGCCAAGTTAACTCATTTATCAATTGGTACATTTTGGAGTGACTAAGAAGGATCCAGGCTTACCTTTTCATTTTCATGTTTTAAACATGTTTAAATCTTGGTCAAACCTATGACTTGACCAAGATTCAAATGGGCATAAAAATTCAAAAAAAAGAAAAACAAAAGCACACCGTCTTCCTATGTCATATATCAAGGTGATAAACAAGGTCTGACATATTCAAACCACAAAAATCATGTATCTACCCCTAACCCTAAACAAGGATCCAGGCTTACCCTTTTCATTTTCATGTTTTTAAACTTGTTCAAATCTTGGTCAAACTTAGGATTTGACGAAGATTCAAATGGGCGTAAAAATACTTAGAAAAATCATGTACGTATCTACCCCAAACCCTAAACTCTATCTTACGAAGCCAAGCATGAAGAGAAGTGGTTTTGGGTTTCAAACATGGAAATTTCAAAAACCTCCCAAAAGCTTCATTTTAGAGTGACTAAGAAGGATCCATGCTTACCTTTTATTTTCATGTTTTAAACATGTTCAAATCTTGGTCAAACCGTACATACCTAGGATTTGACCAAGATTCAAATGGGCATAAAAATTCAAAAAAAAATGAAAAACCAAAGCACATAGCCTAGCTTCTTATATATGCCATATAGTAAGCACTCAAGCTAGTTGATAAACAAAGTCTAGACATATTCAAACCAGAAAAATCATGTATCTACCCCTAACCCTAAACTTTGTCTTAATTATGAAGTCAAGCACGAAGAGAAGTCGTTTTGGGTTTCAAACATGGACATTTCAAAAACCCTCCCAAAAGCATTGTGGTGTGACGTACTAAGAAGGATACATGCTTACATTTTCAACAACCCCCCTAAAAGCTTCATTATAGAGTGACTAAGAAGGATCCAGTCTGGCGGGCTTACCTTTTATTTTCTTGTTTTAAACTTGTTCAAATCTCGGTCAAACCTAGGATTTGACCAAGATTCAAAATGTGCATCAAAATTTAAAAAAAATAAAAACCAAATTAAAGCACATAGTGTTCTTATGTCATATAGTAAGCATTAAAGTTGATAAACAAGGTCTAGACACATATTCAAACAAGACAAATCATGTATCTATACCCCTAACCCCTAAACTCTATCTTATGAAGTCAACAACATGAAGAGAAGTGGTTTTGGGTTTCAAACATGGAAATTTCAAAAACCTCCCAAAAGCTTCATTTTAGAGTGACTAATATATATAAGAAGGATCCATGCCTGCTTACCACCTTTTCATTTTCATATTTTAAACTTGTTTAAATCCGTGTCAAATTAAACCAAGGATTTGACCAAAAGATTCAAATGGGCATAAAATTTAAAAAAAAAATCAGAAAAATGAAAAACAAAAGCATATAGTCTTCTTATGTCATATAGTAAGCATTCAAGTTGATAAACAAGGTTTGGACATGCATATTCAAACCTAGGCAAATCATGTATCTATCCCCTAGCCCCTAAACTCTATCTTATGAAGTCAAGCATGAAGAGAAGTGGTTTTGGGTTTCAAACATGAAAATTTCAAGAACATCCCAAAAACTTCATTTTAGAGTGACTAAGAAAGGATACAGGCTTCCCTTTTCATTTTCATGTTTTATACTTGTTTAAATCTTGGTCAAACCTAGGATTTGACAAAGATTCAAATGTGCATCAAAATAAAAAAATCAGAAAAATTAAAAACCAAAGCACATAGTTTTCTTATGTCATATAGTTAGCATTAAAGTTGATATAAACAAGGTCTAGATATATTCAAACAAGAAAAATCATGTATCTACCCCTAACCCTAAACTCTGTCTTATGTAGTCAAGCATGAAGAGAAGTGGTTTTGGGTTTCAAACTTGGAAATTTCAAGAACCCCCAAAAGCTTCATTTTAGAGTGACTAAAGGATCCAGGTTGGGCTTACCTTTTATTTTCATGTTTTAAAATTGTTCAAATCTTGGTCAAACCGTACCTAGGATTTGATCAAGATTCAAATGGGCATAAAATTTCAAAAAAATGAAAAACCAAAGCATATAGCCTTCTTATGTCATATAGTAAGCACTCAAGTTGGTAAACAAGGTCTAGACATATTCAAACCAGAAAAATCATGTTTCTACCCCTAGCCCTAAACTTTGTCTTATGAAGTCAAGCACGAAGAGAAGTCGTTTTGGATTTCAAACATGGAAATTTCAAAAACCTTCCCAAAAGCTTCATTTTGGAGTGACTAAGAAGGATACAGGCTTACCTTTTCATTTTCATGTTTTAAACTTGTTTAAATATTGGTTAAGCCTAGGATTTGACCAAGATCAAATGGGCATAAAAATTCAGAAAAAATCAAAAAAATGAAAACCAAAGCACATAGTATTATTATGTCATATAGTAAGCATTATATTCAAGTTGATAAACAAGGTCTAAACAACAAACTAGACAAATCATGTATCTACCCCCTAACCCTAAACTCTGTCTTATGAAGTCAAGCATGAAGAGAAGTGGTTTTGGGTTTGAAACATGGAAATTTCAAAAAACTCCCAAAAGCTTCTCATTTTTGAGTGACTAAGAAGGATTCAGGCTTACCTTTTCATTTTCATGTTTTAAACTTGTTCAAATCTTGGTCAAACTTAGGATTTGACCAAGATTCAAATGGGCATAAAAATTGGGAGGAAGGGTATGAATTACAATTCAAAAAAACAAGGTAACTTAAATACTTGGATGCCCCAAAGATGTGTGGAAGCCCAGAACAATGGCAAAACATGTGCGCACGCTGCATCCAATTCAAGTAGAACACATAGTAGGCATCGATAGTTTGACCTAAATTTGAAATCAAAGAGAAGGTGGTTAGAAAAAATCGAAATTGGCAAAGCAAAGCATGAAATCATAAATTTGTGATGCACTATAGCTATGAAAAGTATCAAACAATGCATACCAAAATGATTTTTTAGAGGAATACTAGTTCAACTTATTTTAATTTTATATTAGTAGCCCAAAATCGAACTAGTAGTTGGATATTTTTGAACTTGATCTGTAGTAGTGGGCAAAACCCTAGTTTAACCTATTTAATCATAGATTCGTAGGTCGATTTTTCTACTTTTTTATTATTACTATGCAGCACATGTGTGTTTGCCCGTCGAGTGAAACTCGGAGGAAGAGGGATCACTCGGAAGGAGAGAAGAAGGGAGAGAATTATGGTGTCTCCCCTTTTTCGGGTGATGATGTTGACTTTTGTGCCGGGTTTGTCAGTGAGCAGGAGGTGCGAGCGAGCGAGCGAGCGAGCGAGTCGAGCGAGGCCGAGAATGAGAGAGATTTGTTTTTTTGTGAGAGGGACAACCGAAGGATCCAGAAGGACCCACATACTTCCAATACGCATCCTGATGCGTCTTTTCTTGACAAAGAAAATGGCTGGGAGTTTGCGTACCTATTGCACGTGACTTGTGCTCACTGAAGTGTGGGACCTCACGCATGGGCACCACACGTAAGTGACAGACCTGTTGATGTAAAAACTCGGTTGATTATTATACTACTACATTTATACAAAGTTTCCTATGGATTCAAGGGTACGAAAGCCAAGTTAAATCATTTACATGACATTATTTTTTCCATGAAGCCAAGTTAACTCATTTATCAATTGGTACATTTTGGAGTGACTAAGAAGGATCCAGGCTTACCTTTTCATTTTCATGTTTTAAACATGTTTAAATCTTGGTCAAACCTATGACTTGACCAAGATTCAAATGGGCATAAAAATTCAAAAAAAGAAAAACAAAAGCACACCGTCTTCCTATGTCATATATCAAGGTGATAAACAAGGTCTGACATATTCAAACCACAAAAATCATGTATCTACCCCCTAACCCTAAACAAGGATCCAGGCTTACCCTTTTCATTTTCATGTTTTTAAACTTGTTCAAATCTTGGTCAAACTTAGGATTTGACGAAGATTCAAATGGGCGTAAAAATACTTAGAAAAATCATGTACGTATCTACCCCAAACCCTAAACTCTATCTTACGAAGCCAAGCATGAAGAGAAGTGGTTTTGGGTTTCAAACATGGAAATTTCAAAAACCTCCCAAAAGCTTCATTTTAGAGTGACTAAGAAGGATCCATGCTTACCTTTTATTTTCATGTTTTAAACATGTTCAAATCTTGGTCAAACCGTACGTACCTAGGATTTGACCAAGATTCAAATGGGCATAAAAATTCAAAAAAAATGAAAAACCAAAGCACATAGCCTAGCTTCTTATATATGCCATATAGTAAGCACTCAAGCTAGTTGATAAACAAAGTCTAGACATATTCAAACCAGAAAAATCATGTATCTACCCCTAACCCTAAACTTTGTCTTAATTATGAAGTCAAGCACGAAGAGAAGTCGTTTTGGGTTTCAAACATGGACATTTCAAAAACCCTCCCAAAAGCATTGTGGTGTGACGTACTAAGAAGGATACATGCTTACATTTTCAACAACCCCCCTAAAAGCTTCATTATAGAGTGACTAAGAAGGATCCAGTCTGGCGGGCTTACCTTTTATTTTCTTGTTTTAAACTTGTTCAAATCTCGGTCAAACCTAGGATTTGACCAAGATTCAAAATGTGCATCAAAATTTTAAAAAAATAAAAACCAAATTAAAGCACATAGTGTTCTTATGTCATATAGTAAGCATTAAAGTTGATAAACAAGGTCTAGACACATATTCAAACAAGACAAATCATGTATCTATACCCCTAACCCCTAAACTCTATCTTATGAAGTCAACAACATGAAGAGAAGTGGTTTTGGGTTTCAAACATGGAAATTTCAAAAACCTCCCAAAAGCTTCATTTTAGAGTGACTAATATATATAAGAAGGATCCATGCCTGCTTACCACCTTTTCATTTTCATATTTTAAACTTGTTTAAATCCGTGTCAAATTAAACCAAGGATTTGACCAAAAGATTCAAATGGGCATAAAATTTTAAAAAAAATCAGAAAAATGAAAAACAAAAGCATATAGTCTTCTTATGTCATATAGTAAGCATTCAAGTTGATAAACAAGGTTTGGACATGCATATTCAAACCTAGGCAAATCATGTATCTATCCCCTAGCCCCTAAACTCTATCTTATGAAGTCAAGCATGAAGAGAAGTGGTTTTGGGTTTCAAACATGAAAATTTCAAGAACATCCCAAAAACTTCATTTTAGAGTGACTAAGAAAGGATACAGGCTTCCCCTTTTCATTTTCATGTTTTATACTTGTTTAAATCTTGGTCAAACCTAGGATTTGACAAAGATTCAAATGTGCATCAAAATAAAAAATCAGAAAAATTAAAAACCAAAGCACATAGTTTTCTTATGTCATATAGTTAGCATTAAAGTTGATATAAACAAGGTCTAGATATATTCAAACAAGAAAAATCATGTATCTACCCCTAACCCTAAACTCTGTCTTATGTAGTCAAGCATGAAGAGAAGTGGTTTTGGGTTTCAAACTTGGAAATTTCAAGAGAACCCCCAAAAGCTTCATTTTAGAGTGACTAAAGGATCCAGGTTGGGCTTACCTTTTATTTTCATGTTTTAAAATTGTTCAAATCTTGGTCAAACCGTACCTAGGATTTGATCAAGATTCAAATGGGCATAAAATTTCAAAAAAAATGAAAAACCAAAGCATATAGCCTTCTTATGTCATATAGTAAGCACTCAAGTTGGTAAACAAGGTCTAGACATATTCAAACCAGAAAAATCATGTTTCTACCCCTAGCCCTAAACTTTGTCTTATGAAGTCAAGCACGAAGAGAAGTCGTTTTGGAAATTTCAAAAACCTTCCCAAAAGCTTCATTTTGGAGTGACTAAGAAGGATACAGGCTTACCTTTTCATTTTCATGTTTTAAACTTGTTTAAATATTGGTTAAGCCTAGGATTTGACCAAGATCAAATGGGCATAAAAATTCAGAAAAAATCAAAAAAAATGAAAACCAAAGCACATAGTATTATTATGTCATATAGTAAGCATTCAAGTTGATAAACAAGGTCTAAACAACAAACTAGACAAATCATGTATCTACCCCTAACCCTAAACTATGTCTTATGAAGTCAAGCATGAAGAGAAGTGGTTTTGGGTTTGAAACATGGAAATTTCAAAAAACTCCCAAAAGCTTCTCATTTTTGAGTGACTAAGAAGGATTCAGGCTTACCTTTTCATTTTCATGTTTTAAACTTGTTCAAATCTTGGTCAAACTTAGGATTTGACCAAGATTCAAATGGGCATAAAAATTGGGAGGAAGGGTATGAATTACAATTCAAAAAAACAAGGTAACTTAAATACTTGGATGCCCCAAAGATGTGTGGAAGCCCAGAACAATGGCAAAACATGTGCGCACGCTGCATCCAATTCAAGTAGAACACATAGTAGGCATCGATAGTTTGACCTAAATTTGAAATCAAAGAGAAGGTGGTTAGAAAAAATCGAAATTGGCAAAGCAAAGCATGAAATCATAAATTTGTGATGCACTATAGCTATGAAAAGTATCAAACAATGCATACCAAAATGATTTTTTAGAGGAATACTAGTTCAACTTATTTTAATTTTATATTAGTAGCCCAAAATCGAACTAGTAGTTGGATATTTTTGAACTTGATCTGTAGTAGTGGGCAAAACCCTAGTTTAACCTATTTAATCATAGATTCGTAGGTCGATTTTTCTACTTTTTTATTATTACTATGCAGCACATGTGTGTTTGCCCGTCGAGTGAAACTCGGAGGAAGAGGGATCACTCGGAAGGAGAGAAGAAGGGAGAGAATTATGGTGTCTCCCCTTTTTCGGGTGATGATGTTGACTTTTGTGCAGGGTTTGTCGTGAGCAGGAGGTGCGAGCGAGCGAGCGAGCGAGTCGAGCAGGCCGAGAATGAGAGAGATTTGTTTTTGTGAGAGAGGGACAACCGAAGGATCCAGAAGGACCCACATACTTCCAATACGCATCTGATGCGTCTTTTCTTGACAAAGAAAATGGCTGGGAGTTTGCGTACCTATTGCACGTGACTTGTGCTCACTGAAGTGTGGGACCTCACGCATGGGCACCACACGTAAGTGACAGACCTGTTGATGTAAAAACTCGGTTGATTATTATACTACTACATTTATACAAAGTTTCCTATGGATTCAAGGGTACGAAAGCCAAGTTAAATCATTTACATGACATTATTTTTTCCATGAAGCCAAGTTAACTCATTTATCAATTGGTACATTTTGGAGTGACTAAGAAGGATCCAGGCTTACCTTTTCATTTTCATGTTTTAAACATGTTTAAATCTTGGTCAAACCTATGACTTGACCAAGATTCAAATGGGCATAAAAATTCAAAAAAAAAGAAAAACAAAAGCACACCGTCTTCCTATGTCATATATCAAGGTGATAAACAAGGTCTGACATATTCAAACCACAAAAATCATGTATCTACCCCCTAACCCTAAACAAGGATCCAGGCTTACCCTTTTCATTTTCATGTTTTTAAACTTGTTCAAATCTTGGTCAAACTTAGGATTTGACGAAGATTCAAATGGGCGTAAAAATACTTAGAAAAATCATGTACGTATCTACCCCAAACCCTAAACTCTATCTTACGAAGCCAAGCATGAAGAGAAGTGGTTTTGGGTTTCAAACATGGAAATTTCAAAAACCTCCCAAAAGCTTCATTTTAGAGTGACTAAGAAGGATCCATGCTTACCTTTTATTTTCATGTTTTAAACATGTTCAAATCTTGGTCAAACCGTACGTACCTAGGATTTGACCAAGATTCAAATGGGCATAAAAATTCAAAAAAAATGAAAAACCAAAGCACATAGCCTAGCTTCTTATATATGCCATATAGTAAGCACTCAAGCTAGTTGATAAACAAAGTCTAGACATATTCAAACCAGAAAAATCATGTATCTACCCCTAACCCTAAACTTTGTCTTAATTATGAAGTCAAGCACGAAGAGAAGTCGTTTTGGGTTTCAAACATGGACATTTCAAAAACCCTCCCAAAAGCATTGTGGTGTGACGTACTAAGAAGGATACATGCTTACATTTTCAACAACCCCCCTAAAAGCTTCATTATAGAGTGACTAAGAAGGATCCAGTCTGGCGGGCTTACCTTTTATTTTCTTGTTTTAAACTTGTTCAAATCTCGGTCAAACCTAGGATTTGACCAAGATTCAAAATGTGCATCAAAATTTTAAAAAAATAAAAACCAAATTAAAGCACATAGTGTTCTTATGTCATATAGTAAGCATTAAAGTTGATAAACAAGGTCTAGACACATATTCAAACAAGACAAATCATGTATCTATACCCCTAACCCCTAAACTCTATCTTATGAAGTCAACAACATGAAGAGAAGTGGTTTTGGGTTTCAAACATGGAAATTTCAAAAACCTCCCAAAAGCTTCATTTTAGAGTGACTAATATATATAAGAAGGATCCATGCCTGCTTACCACCTTTTCATTTTCATATTTTAAACTTGTTTAAATCCGTGTCAAATTAAACCAAGGATTTGACCAAAAGATTCAAATGGGCATAAAATTTTAAAAAAATCAGAAAAATGAAAAACAAAAGCATATAGTCTTCTTATGTCATATAGTAAGCATTCAAGTTGATAAACAAGGTTTGGACATGCATATTCAAACCTAGGCAAATCATGTATCTATCCCCTAGCCCCTAAACTCTATCTTATGAAGTCAAGCATGAAGAGAAGTGGTTTTGGGTTTCAAACATGAAAATTTCAAGAACATCCCAAAAACTTCATTTTAGAGTGACTAAGAAAGGATACAGGCTTCCCTTTTCATTTTCATGTTTTATACTTGTTTAAATCTTGGTCAAACCTAGGATTTGACAAAGATTCAAATGTGCATCAAAATAAAAAAATCAGAAAAATTAAAAACCAAAGCACATAGTTTTCTTATGTCATATAGTTAGCATTAAAGTTGATATAAACAAGGTCTAGATATATTCAAACAAGAAAAATCATGTATCTACCCCTAACCCTAAACTCTGTCTTATGTAGTCAAGCATGAAGAGAAGTGGTTTTGGGTTTCAAACTTGGAAATTTCAAGAACCCCCCAAAAGCTTCATTTTAGAGTGACTAAAGGATCCAGGTTGGGCTTACCTTTTATTTTCATGTTTTAAAATTGTTCAAATCTTGGTCAAACCGTACCTAGGATTTGATCAAGATTCAAATGGGCATAAAATTTCAAAAAAAAATGAAAAACCAAAGCATATAGCCTTCTTATGTCATATAGTAAGCACTCAAGTTGGTAAACAAGGTCTAGACATATTCAAACCAGAAAAATCATGTTTCTACCCCTAGCCCTAAACTTTGTCTTATGAAGTCAAGCACGAAGAGAAGTCGTTTTGGATTTCAAACATGGAAATTTCAAAAACCTTCCCAAAAGCTTCATTTTGGAGTGACTAAGAAGGATACAGGCTTACCTTTTCATTTTCATGTTTTAAACTTGTTTAAATATTGGTTAAGCCTAGGATTTGACCAAGATCAAATGGGCATAAAAATTCAGAAAAAATCAAAAAAATGAAAACCAAAGCACATAGTATTATTATGTCATATAGTAAGCATTCAAGTTGATAAACAAGGTCTAAACAACAAACTAGACAAATCATGTATCTACCCCTAACCCTAAACTATGTCTTATGAAGTCAAGCATGAAGAGAAGTGGTTTTGGGTTTGAAACATGGAAATTTCAAAAAACTCCCAAAAGCTTCTCATTTTTGAGTGACTAAGAAGGATTCAGGCTTACCTTTTCATTTTCATGTTTTAAACTTGTTCAAATCTTGGTCAAACTTAGGATTTGACCAAGATTCAAATGGGCATAAAAATTGGGAGGAAGGGTATGAATTACAATTCAAAAAAACAAGGTAACTTAAATACTTGGATGCCCCAAAGATGTGTGGAAGCCCAGAACAATGGCAAAACATGTGCGCACGCTGCATCCAATTCAAGTAGAACACATAGTAGGCATCGATAGTTTGACCTAAATTTGAAATCAAAGAGAAGGTGGTTAGAAAAAATCGAAATTGGCAAAGCAAAGCATGAAATCATAAATTTGTGATGCACTATAGCTATGAAAAGTATCAAACAATGCATACCAAAATGATTTTTTAGAGGAATACTAGTTCAACTTATTTTAATTTTATATTAGTAGCCCAAAATCGAACTAGTAGTTGGATATTTTTGAACTTGATCTGTAGTAGTGGGCAAAACCCTAGTTTAACCTATTTAATCATAGATTCGTAGGTCGATTTTCTACTTTTTTATTATTACTATGCAGCACATGTGTGTTTGCCCGTCGAGTGAAACTCGGAGGAAGAGGGATCACTCGGAAGGAGAGAAGAAGGGAGAGAATTATGGTGTCTCCCCTTTTTCGGGTGATGATGTTGACTTTTGTGCAGGGTTTGTCAGTGAGCAGGAGGTGCGAGCGAGCGAGCGCGGCGAGTCGAGCGAGGCCGAGAATGAGAGAGATTTGTTTTTTGTGAGAGGGACAACCGAAGGATCCAGAAGGACCCACATACTTCCAATACGCATCCTGATGCGTCTTTTCTTGACAAAGAAAATGGCTGGGAGTTTGCGTACCTATTGCACGTGACTTGTGCTCACTGAAGTGTGGGACCTCACGCATGGGCACCACACGTAAGTGACCTGTTGATGTAAAAACTCGGTTGATTATTATACTACTACATTTATACAAAGTTTCCTATGGATTCAAGGGTACGAAAGCCAAGTTAAATCATTTACATGACATTATTTTTTCCATGAAGCCAAGTTAACTCATTTATCAATTGGTACATTTTGGAGTGACTAAGAAGGATCCAGGCTTACCTTTTCATTTTCATGTTTTAAACATGTTTAAATCTTGGTCAAACCTATGACTTGACCAAGATTCAAATGGGCATAAAAATTCAAAAAAAAGAAAAACAAAAGCACACCGTCTTCCTATGTCATATATCAAGGTGATAAACAAGGTCTGACATATTCAAACCACAAAAATCATGTATCTACCCCCTAACCCTAAACAAGGATCCAGGCTTACCCTTTTCATTTTCATGTTTTTAAACTTGTTCAAATCTTGGTCAAACTTAGGATTTGACGAAGATTCAAATGGGCGTAAAAATACTTAGAAAAATCATGTACGTATCTACCCCAAACCCTAAACTCTATCTTACGAAGCCAAGCATGAAGAGAAGTGGTTTTGGGTTTCAAACATGAAAATTTCAAAAACCTCCCAAAAGCTTCATTTTAGAGTGACTAAGAAGGATCCATGCTTACCTTTTATTTTCATGTTTTAAACATGTTCAAATCTTGTCAAACCGTACGTACCTAGGATTTGACCAAGATTCAAATGGGCATAAAAATTCAAAAAAAATGAAAAACCAAAGCACATAGCCTAGCTTCTTATATATGCCATATAGTAAGCACTCAAGCTAGTTGATAAACAAAGTCTAGACATATTCAAACCAGAAAAATCATGTATCTACCCCTAACCCTAAACTTTGTCTTAATTATGAAGTCAAGCACGAAGAGAAGTCGTTTTGGGTTTCAAACATGGACATTTCAAAAACCCTCCCAAAAGCATTGTGGTGTGACGTACTAAGAAGGATACATGCTTACATTTTCAACAACCCCCCTAAAAGCTTCATTATAGAGTGACTAAGAAGGATCCAGTCTGGCGGGCTTACCTTTTATTTTCTTGTTTTAAACTTGTTCAAATCTCGGTCAAACCTAGGATTTGACCAAGATTCAAAATGTGCATCAAAATTTTAAAAAAATAAAAACCAAATTAAAGCACATAGTGTTCTTATGTCATATAGTAAGCATTAAAGTTGATAAACAAGGTCTAGACACATATTCAAACAAGACAAATCATGTATCTATACCCCTAACCCCTAAACTCTATCTTATGAAGTCAACAACATGAAGAGAAGTGGTTTTGGGTTTCAAACATGGAAATTTCAAAAACCTCCCAAAAGCTTCATTTTAGAGTGACTAATATATATAAGAAGGATCCATGCCTGCTTACCACCTTTTCATTTTCATATTTTAAACTTGTTTAAATCCGTGTCAAATTAAACCAAGGATTTGACCAAAAGATTCAAATGGGCATAAAATTTTAAAAAAAAATCAGAAAAATGAAAAACAAAAGCATATAGTCTTCTTATGTCATATAGTAAGCATTCAAGTTGATAAACAAGGTTTGGACATGCATATTCAAACCTAGGCAAATCATGTATCTATCCCCTAGCCCCTAAACTCTATCTTATGAAGTCAAGCATGAAGAGAAGTGGTTTTGGGTTTCAAACATGAAAATTTCAAGAACATCCCAAAAACTTCATTTTAGAGTGACTAAGAAAGGATACAGGCTTCCCCTTTTCATTTTCATGTTTTATACTTGTTTAAATCTTGGTCAAACCTAGGATTTGACAAAGATTCAAATGTGCATCAAAATAAAAAAATCAGAAAAATTAAAAACCAAAGCACATAGTTTTCTTATGTCATATAGTTAGCATTAAAGTTGATATAAACAAGGTCTAGATATATTCAAACAAGAAAAATCATGTATCTACCCCTAACCCTAAACTCTGTCTTATGTAGTCAAACATGAAGAGAAGTGGTTTTGGGTTTCAAACTTGGAAATTTCAAGAAACCCCCAAAAGCTTCATTTTAGAGTGACTAAAGGATCCAGGTTGGGCTTACCTTTTATTTTCATGTTTTAAAATTGTTCAAATCTTGGTCAAACCGTACCTAGGATTTGATCAAGATTCAAATGGGCATAAAATTTCAAAAAAAATGAAAAACCAAAGCATATAGCCTTCTTATGTCATATAGTAAGCACTCAAGTTGGTAAACAAGGTCTAGACATATTCAAACCAGAAAAATCATGTTTCTACCCCTAGCCCTAAACTTTGTCTTATGAAGTCAAGCACGAAGAGAAGTCGTTTTGGATTTCAAACATGGAAATTTCAAAAACCTTCCCAAAAGCTTCATTTTGGAGTGACTAAGAAGGATACAGGCTTACCTTTTCATTTTCATGTTTTAAACTTGTTTAAATATTGGTTAAGCCTAGGATTTGACCAAGATCAAATGGGCATAAAAATTCAGAAAAAATCAAAAAAAATGAAAACCAAAGCACATAGTATTATTATGTCATATAGTAAGCATTATATTCAAGTTGATAAACAAGGTCTAAACAACAAACTAGACAAATCATGTATCTACCCCCTAACCCTAAACTCTGTCTTATGAAGTCAAGCATGAAGAGAAGTGGTTTTGGGTTTGAAACATGGAAATTTCAAAAAACTCCCAAAAGCTTCTCATTTTTGAGTGACTAAGAAGGATTCAGGCTTACCTTTTCATTTTCATGTTTTAAACTTGTTCAAATCTTGGTCAAACTTAGGATTTGACCAAGATTCAAATGGGCATAAAAATTGGGAGGAAGGGTATGAATTACAATTCAAAAAAACAAGGTAACTTAAATACTTGGATGCCCCAAAGATGTGTGGAAGCCCAGAACAATGGCAAAACATGTGCGCACGCTGCATCCAATTCAAGTAGAACACATAGTAGGCATCGATAGTTTGACCTAAATTTGAAATCAAAGAGAAGGTGGTTAGAAAAAATCTAAATTGGCAAAGCAAAGCATGAAATCATAAATTTGTGATGCACTATAGCTATGAAAAGTATCAAACAATGCATACCAAAATGATTTTTTAGAGGAATACTAGTTCAACTTATTTTAATTTTATATTAGTAGCCCAAAATCGAACTAGTAGTTGGATATTTTTGAACTTGATCTGTAGTAGTGGGCAAAACCCTAGTTTAACCTATTTAATCATAGATTCGTAGGTTGATTTTTCTACTTTTTTATTATTACTATGCAGCACATGTGTGTTTGCCCGTCGAGTGAAACTCGGAGGAAGAGGGATCACTCGGAAGGAGAGAAGAAGGGAGAGAATTATGGTGTCTCCCTTTTTCGGGTGATGATGTTGACTTTTGTGCAGGGTTTGTCAGTGAGCAGGAGGTGCGAGCGAGCGAGCGAGTCGAGCGAGGAGAGAGAGATTTGTTTTTTTGTGAGAGGGACAACCGAAGGATCCAGAAGGACCCACATACTTCCAATACGCATCCTGATGCGTCTTTTCTTGACAAAGAAAATGGCTGGGAGTTTGCGTACCTATTGCACGTGACTTGTGCTCACTGAAGTGTGGGACCTCACGCATGGGCACCACACGTAAGTGACAGACCTGTTGATGTAAAAACTCGGTTGATTATTATACTACTACATTTATACAAAGTTTCCTATGGATTCAAGGGTACGAAAGCCAAGTTAAATCATTTACATGACATTATTTTTTCCATGAAGCCAAGTTAACTCATTTATCAATTGGTACATTTTGGAGTGACTAAGAAGGATCCAGGCTTACCTTTTCATTTTCATGTTTTAAACATGTTTAAATCTTGGTCAAACCTATGACTTGACCAAGATTCAAATGGGCATAAAAATTCAAAAAAAAGAAAAACAAAAGCACACCGTCTTCCTATGTCATATATCAAGGTGATAAACAAGGTCTGACATATTCAAACCACAAAAATCATGTATCTACCCCCTAACCCTAAACAAGGATCCAGGCTTACCCTTTTCATTTTCATGTTTTTAAACTTGTTCAAATCTTGGTCAAACTTAGGATTTGACGAAGATTCAAATGGGCGTAAAAATACTTAGAAAAATCATGTACGTATCTACCCCAAACCCTAAACTCTATCTTACGAAGCCAAGCATGAAGAGATGTGGTTTTGGGTTTCAAACATGGAAATTTCAAAAACCTCCCAAAAGCTTCATTTTAGAGTGACTAAGAAGGATCCATGCTTACCTTTTATTTTCATGTTTTAAACATGTTCAAATCTTGGTCAAACCGTACGTACCTAGGATTTGACCAAGATTCAAATGGGCATAAAAATTCAAAAAAAATGAAAAACCAAAGCACATAGCCTAGCTTCTTATATATGCCATATAGTAAGCACTCAAGCTAGTTGATAAACAAAGTCTAGACATATTCAAACCAGAAAAATCATGTATCTACCCCTAACCCTAAACTTTGTCTTAATTATGAAGTCAAGCACGAAGAGAAGTCGTTTTGGGTTTCAAACATGGACATTTCAAAAACCCTCCCAAAAGCATTGTGGTGTGACGTACTAAGAAGGATACATGCTTACATTTTCAACAACCCCCCCTAAAAGCTTCATTATAGAGTGACTAAGAAGGATCCAGTCTGGCGGGCTTACCTTTTATTTTCTTGTTTAAACTTGTTCAAATCCAGTTTATGGTTAGGTGTGTAGATACATGATTTTTCTTGTTTGAATATGTCTAGACCTTGTTTATCAACTTGAATTTTTTACTATATGATATAAGAAGGCTATATATATGTGCTTTGGTTTTTCAATTTTTGATTTCTTTCGATTTTTTTATGCCTATTTAAATCTTGGTCAAATCCTAGGTTTAAACAAGTTTAAAACATGAAAATGAAACGGTAAGCATGAATCCTTCCTTACTCACTCTAAAATGAAGGTACTTGAAAATTTTATGTTTGAAACCCAAAACCCCAGTTCTCTTCATATGTTTGACTTCATAAGACAGAGTTTAGCTAGGGTTAGGGGTAGATATGATACATGATATTTGCTTTGAATATGTCTAGAGATCGACCTTGTTTATCAACTTGAATGCTTACTATATGACATAAGATCAAGGCTATATATATGTGCTTTGGTTTTTCATTTTTTTTGAATTTTTCTGAATTTTTACTCCCATTTGAATCTTGGTCAAATCCTAGGTTTGACCAAGGTTAAAACAAGTTTAAAACATGGCAATGAAAAGGTAAGCATATGGATCATTCTTAGTCTCTCTAAAATGAAGCTTTTGGGAGGTTTTTGAAGTTTCCATGTTTGAAACCCAAAATCACTTCTCTTCATATGCTTGGCTTCATAAGACAAAGTTAGGGTTTAGGGGTAGATATATACATGTTTTGGGAGGTTTTTGAAATTTCCATGTTTGAAACCCAAATCCACTTCTCTTCATCCTTGACGTCTTCATAAGACAAAAGTATAGGGTTATATATATATGCATATGGGTAGATACATGATTTGTCTGGTTTGAATATGTACAAATCTTATTTATCAACTTTTGAATGCATGCTACTCTCTCAAAGAAAAACTTTTGAATGCTTACTATATGACATAAGAAGACTATATGCTTTTAAAATTCAAACATATGGTAAGCATTCTTATGTCATATAGTAAGCATTCAAGTTGATAAACAAGCAAGGTTTGGACATATCCAAACCAGACAAATCATGTATCTGCCCCCTGTCGATCTTATGAAGTCTAGCATGAAGAGAGAAGTCGTTTTTGGTTTCAAAAATGGAAATTTCAAGAACATCCAAAAAGCTTCATTTTAGAGTGACTAAGAAGGATACATGCTTCCCTTTTTATTTTTATGTTTAAACTTGTTTAAATCTTGGTCAAACCTAGGATTTGTCCAAGATTCAAATATATGGGCGTAAAATTCAAAAAAAACAGAAAAATTTAAAACCAAGGCACATAGTCTTCTTATGTCATATAGTAAACAATCAATTAATTAAGTTGATAAACCAGGTCTAGACATATTCAAACCAGGAAAATCATGTATCTACCCCCTAACGCCCTAGCTAAACTCTGTCTTATGAAGTCAAGCATGCATGAAGAGAAGTGGTTTTGGTTTCAAACATGGAAATTTCAAAAAAACCTCCCAAGAGCTACATTTTGGAGTGACTAAGAAGTATATATAGATGCTTAATTTTTCATATTCATGATTTAAACTTGTTTAAACCATGTTCAAACCTAGGATTTGACCAAGATTCAAATGGGCATAAAATTAAAAAAAGTGTGTTTGCCCGTCGAGTGAAACTCGGAGGAAGAGGGATCACTCGGAAGGAGAGAAGAAGGGAGAGAATTATGGTGTCTCCCCTTTTTCGGGTGATGATGTTGACTTTTGTGCAGGGTTTGTCAGTGAGCAGGAGGTGCGAGCGAGCGGCGTCGAGCGAGGCCGAGAATGAGAGAGATTTGTTTTTTTGTGAGAGGGACGGCCGAAGGAACCAGAAGGACCCACAGACTTCCAATACGCATCCTGATGCGTCTTCTCTTGACAAAGAAAATGGCTGGGAGTTTGCGTACCTATTGCACGTGACTTGTGCTCACTGAAAGTGGGACCTCAAGCGTGGGCACCACACGTAAGTGACAGACCTGTTGGTGTAAAAACTCGGTTGATTATAATAGTGCATTAGAACAAAGTTTCCTATGGATTCAAGGGTAGGAAATCCAAGTTAACTCATTTACGTGTTAAACTTGTCTATATCTTGGTCAAACCTAGGATTTGACCAAGATTCAAATGGGCAGAAAAATAAAAATAGAAAAATGAAAAACCAAATCACATAGTCTTCTTATGTCATATAGTAAGCATTAAAGTTGATAAACAAGGTCTAGACATATTAAACCAGACAAATCATGTATCTATACCCCTAACCCCTAAACTCTGTCTTATGAAGTCAAGCATGTGAAGAGAAGTGGTTTTGGGTTTCAAACATGGAAATTTCAAAAAACTCCCAAAAACTACATTTTAGAGTGACTAAGAAGGATACATGCTCCTCTTTTCATATTCATGTTTTAAGCTTGTTTAAATTATCTTGGTCAAACCTAGGATTTGACAAGATTCAAATGGGCATCAAAATTGAAAAAAAGTCAGAAAAAAGAAAACCAAAGCAAATAGTTTTCTTATGTCGTATAGTAAGCATTAAAGTTGATAAACAAGGTCTAGACATATTCAAACTAGACAAATCATGTATCTATACCCCCTAACCCCTGCCCTCTGTCTTATGAAGTCAAGCATATGAAGAGAAGTGGTTTTGGGTTTCAAACATGAAAATTTGAAAAACCTCCCAAAAACTTCATTTTAGAGTGACAAAGAAGGATACATGCTTCCCTTTTCATATTCATGTTTTAAGCTTGTTTAAATTATCTCGGTCAAACCTAGGATTTGACAAGATTCAAATGGGCATCAAAATTTGAAAAAAATCAGGAAAAAGAAAAACCAAAGCAAATAGTTTTCTTATGTCATATAGTAAGCCAATTAAGTTGATAAACAAGGTCTAGACATATTCAAACTAGACAAATCATGTATCTATACCCCCTAACCCCTAAACTCCGTCTTATGAAGTCAAGCATATGAAGAGAAGTGGTTTTGCTCCCAAAAGCTTCATTTTAGAGTGACTAAGAAGGATCCATGCTTACCTTTGCATTTTCATATTTTAATCTTGTTTAAATCATTATCAGACCTAGGATTTGACCAAGATACAAATGGGTGGGCACAAAATAAAATAAAAAACAGAATAATGAAAAACAAAAGCACGTAGTCTTCTTATGTCATATCGTATGCATTCAAGTTAAACGAGGTCTAGGTATATCCAAACCAGAAAAATCATGTATCTACCCCCTGTTGATCTTATGAAGTCTAGCATGAAGAGAAGTCGTTTTGGGTTTCAAACATGGAAATTTCAAGAACATCCCAAAAGCTTCATTTTAGAGTGACTAAGAAGGATACATGCTTCCCTTTTCATTTTCATGTTTTAAACTTGTTTAAATCTTGGTCAAACCTAAGATTTGACCAAGATTCAAATATATGAGCATAAAATTCAAAAAAAAAAACAAAAAATGAAAACCAAGGCACGTAGTCTTCTTATGTCATATAGTAAGCAATCAATTAAGTTGATAAACAAGGTCTAGACATATTCAAACCAGGAAAATCATGTATCTACCCCTAACCCTAGCTAAACTCTGTGTTATGAAGTCAAGCATGCATGAAGAGAAGTGGTTTTTGGTTTCAAACGTTTAAGCCAAAAGGTAAGCATGGATCCTCCTCAGTCACTGTAAAATGAAGCTTTTGGGAGGTTTGTGAAATTTCCATGTTTGAAACCCAAAACCACTTAAGACAGAGTTTATGGTTAGGTGTAGATACATGATTTTTCTTGTTTGAATATGTCTAGACCTTGTTTATCAACTTGAATTTTTTACTATATGATATAAGAAGGCTATATATGTGCTTTGGTTTTTCATTTTTTGATTTCTTTCGAATTTTTTATGCCTATTTAAATCTTGGTCAAATCCTAGGTTTAAACAAGTTTAAAACATGAAAATGTAAGCATGAATCCTTCCTTACTCACTCTAAAATGAAGGTACTTGAAAATTTTATGTTTGAAACCCAAACCCCAGTTCTCTTCATATGTTTGACTTCATAAGACAGAGTTTAGGGTTAGAGGTAGATATGATACATGATATTTCTTTGAATATGTCTAGACCTTGTTTATCAACTTGAATGCTTACTATATGACATAAGAAGGCTATATATGTGTTTTGGTTTTCCATTTTTTTTGAATTTTTCTGAATTTTTACTCCCATTTGAATCTTGGTCAATTCCTAGGTTTGACCAAGGTTAAAACAAGTTTAAAACATGGCAATGAAAAGGTAAGCATGGATCCTTCTTAGTCACTCTAAAATGAAACTTTTGGGAGGTTTTTGAAATTTCCATGTTTGAAACCCAAAATCACTTCTCTTCATGCTTGACTTCATAAGGCAGAGTTTAGGGTTAGGGGGTAGATACATGATTTGTTTGGTTTGAATATGTCTAGACCTTGTTTATCAACTTGAATGCTTACTATATGACATCGAAGACTATGTTCTTTGGTTTTTTTCCGTTTTTTTTGAATTGTTATACCCATTTGAATCTTGGTCAAATCCTAGGTTTGACCAAGATTTAAACAAGTTAAGAAATTGAAAATGAAAAAGGTAAGCCTGGATCCTTCTTAGTCACTGTAGAATGAAGCTTTTGGGAGGTTTGTGAAATTTCCATGTTTGAAACCCAAAACCAGTTCTCTTCATATGTTTGACTTCATAAGACAGAGTTTTTATCAACTCGAGTGCTTACTATATGACATAAGAAGGCTATATATGTGCTTTGGTTTTTCATTTGTTGATTTTTTTCCGAATTTTTATGCCCATTTAAATCTTGGTCAAATCCTAGGTTTGACCAAGGTTTAAACATGAAAAGAAAAGGTAAGAATGGATCCTTCTTAGTCATTCTAAAATGAATGAAGCTTTTGGGATGTTCTCACAAATCGATCTAGTCTACATGACTTTGATAAATTTTAATTAAGAAGCAGCAACTTAACAATAATTACCCAAAATCTAACAGCTGGTTCGACAACAACCTGGACGTTACGCTAAAATGAACTGCGAAAACAACGAACAGCACTTTTGTAGTACTGTACTCGGTACTCCGTACTTGCTCCAGATAATCCCCATTGCTTCACTACTACAGTAGTACTACCCTGGCTCGCATTCATTGTTTCCCCTGACTATTCAGAGCTTTGGACGTCCATCAGAGTTGTAGTCAGTAGTACAGTACTGCTAGCTCGATTAATGGCGTGCTATAAAATTCTATACTAGCCGACAGATGTCCATTCCTCGGGTTGCGCGCCAGAGCCTTCGAAGAGAAGGTAGCCGCTCTGTCCCGTTGATTTACGGTGGACGGACAGGATACTCCGGACCGCTCTCGATTCATTTGCTTCTGCTCCCGCGTCCTGACCCTTCGCGGACTGAGATCCAGTGACTTCACTAAGAGAAGTCACCATGCGACTTTACACACGTGAGCCATTCGATCAAGATCCAACGCTCGCGGTTGATCCAAATTTCGAACTTAAACTAAACTAATATTTTAAATGGACTGGAACTTTCCGAGAATACGTCTTAATGTAAAGTTTTTCTGTTTTTTTCTGAGCTACATAAATTTTAATTTCAAATTTTAGATCGACCATGTTCGTTGGATCTTAACCTGATGGCTCGTATAGGTAAAGTTCATGGTAACTTATGTTGGGTAAAGTCACTGGATCTCAGTTCGCAAGGGAGCCCCCTCTCGGCCGTTGATTTAGGATGGGCGGACCAGGTTGCTCGAAGCGAGGGCAGGAGACGGTTGTCTGGTTTTAATAGGGGGTACTTCTTCCATCCCCTTCTTGCTTCACTTCCAGTCTCCTTCCACTTCCAGCGATGCCTCCGAAGTCAAGGCCACCATCTCGCTTGAAGAAGCACCATCTAGTGTTGACCAAGGACGCGGAGAGTTCCCGCCGGCGGTCTATCCAGATGCTGGCCGCGAGAAAGGGCCCGCCAGAAAACGAAGGCCCTGCTTCGCGCTCGTCTCGGAACGGCGTCAGTCGTGCGGTCGAAGATTCCTGGTTGGTTTCCATCGCCATGTTTCTTGATTCTTCCTGGCCCGGAGGTCCCAACTCTTTATTCCGTATTAATCCTTTTTATACATATCTCAGTGCCCCACGACGCACCCTGACATCTTCTCATGACGACTTCAACCCCTGTCTCCTGCGCTTAGAGGTTACCACTGATTGGACATTTTCGTCTTCCTCTCGTCACTTTGTTTCGGTACTGATGATATTGCCATGCAGGAAGCATCGGCGTGTTTCAGAGATGAGCTTAAAACTCTCGTGGAACTCGCCTCCAACTTTCGCGATGATGTCGATACTTTGAAGGACGAGGTCACCGGCCGGGGCAAGCTGCATGATGTGAGGGTTCCATCAAGTGAGGAAACGAACTCTGTCATCAAGAAGCTCAAGGGCGAGAATTTGATGCTTAAGATCGAGTGCGGCTTTCTTCGCGAAGAAAACGTCGAGCTATCAAACAGGTGCGTTCAAGCTCTCAACGGGAGCCTCAACACCCAACATGATGCGGTGAAGAAGATGATGGATGACAGCATCTTGAAGAAAAACAATATGGTGGAGGACACGCGCGGGATGGTCGATCCAATCCAGGCACCGCAGAAGGAAGTCGATGCGCTCCGAGTCCAGCCACCTTTGCGTAGGTCGCCGAGGCGCCCTCGCGCAGGTCACTGAGGAGCGCACGTCGCCGAGTAGGCTGGGGGATAAGGAATTCCAACGAGAGAAGCGGAATCACCACCTGTCCTGATGGAGGGCCACTCCGCCAAGTAGGCTGGGGGAGAGAAACACTGCCTCTCATTGTTCTTTAGCTAGTCCTCCGATCCATATTACTTGATGTTAAAATGGATGTATCTACAACTGAAATATGTCTAGATACATATATTTTAGTATCACAAAGTAAGTATCAACGTTTATATTGCCCAAGTCTTATTATCCATCCCTAAGGTGGGTCGCTTTTGTAACTACTGATTGCAGATTCGACTCTTCTGCAGACCGAAAGATTTTTAGAGTGACTAAGAATGATTCATGCTTAGCTTTCCATTTTCATGTTTTAAACTTGTTTAAATCTTGCTCAAACCTAGGATTTGACCAAGATTCAAATGGGTTTAACAATTAAAAAAATCAGAAAAATGAAAAACCAAAGCACATAGTATTCTTATGTCATATAGTAAGCATTCAAGTTGATAAACAAGGTCTAGACATATTCAAAACACACAAAACATGTATCTACCCCCTAACCCTAAACTCTGTCTTATGAAGTTAAGTATGAGGAGAAGTGATTTTGGGTTTCAAACATGGAAATTTCACAAACCTCCCAAAAGCTTCATTTTAGAGTGACTAAGAAGGATCCATGCTTACCTTTTCATTGCCATTTTTTAAACTTGTTTTAACCTTGGTCAAACCTAGGATTTGACCAAGATTCAAACGGGGTAAAAATTAAAAAAAAAAAAAAAATGAAAAACCAAAGCACATATATAGCCTTCTTATGTCATATAGTAAGCATTCAAGTTGATAAACAAGGTCTAGACATATTCAAACCAGAAATATCATGTATCATATCTACCCCTAACCCTAAACTTTGTCTTATGAAGTCAAACATATGAAGAGAACTGGGGTTTTGTGTTTCAAACATAAAAATTTCAAGTACCTTCATTTTAGAGTGACTGAGAAAGGATTCATGCTTACCTTTTCATTGTCATGTTTTAAACTTGATTAAACCTTGGTCAAACCTAGGATTTGACCAATATTTAAATGGGCATAAAAAATTCGAAAAAATGAAAAAATGGAAAACCAAAGCACATATATAGCCTTCTTATGTCATAAACATTCAAGTTGATAAACAAGGTCTAGACATATTCAAACAAGAAAAATCATGTATCTACGCCTAACCAAAAACTCTGTCTTAAGTGGTTTTGGGTTTCAAACATGGAAATTTCAAGAACATCCCAAAAGCTTCATTTTAGACTGACTAAGAAGGATACACACTTCCCATTTCATTTTCATTTTTTAAACTTGTTTAAATCTTGGTCAAACCTAGGATTTGACCAAGATTCAAATAAGTAAAAACATGAAAATGAAAAGGTAAGCATCGATCCTTATTAGTCGCTCTAAAATGAAGCTTTTGGGAGGTTTTTGAAATTTTCATGTTTGAAACCCAAAACCACTTCTCTTCATGCATGCTTGACTTCATAAGACATAGTTTAGGGTTAGGGGTAGATACATGATTTTTATGGTTTGAACATGTCTAGACCTTGTTTATCAATTTGAATGCTTACTATATGACATAAGAAGGCTATGTGCTTTGGTTTTTCATTCTTACGATTTTTTTCTTAATTTTTATGCCCATTCGAATCTTGGTCAAATCCCAGGTTTGACCAAGATTTAAACAAGTTTAAAACATGACAATGGTAATCAATCCTGGATCCTTCATAATTAATAAGTTAGTCTAATTAAAATGAAGCTTTTGGGAGGTTTTTGAAATTTTTGTGTTTGAAACCAAAAACCACTTCTCTTCATGCTTGACTTCATAAGATAGAGTTTAGGGTTAGGGGTAGATACATGATTTGTATTATTTGAATTGTCTTGACCTTATTTATCATCTTTTAAATGCTTACTATATATATGACATAAGAAGACTATGTGCTTTAGTTTTTCAATTTTCGATTTTTTAATTTTATGCCCATTTGAATCTTGGTCAAATCCTAGGTTTGACAATGATTTAAACAAGTTTAAAATATGAAAATGAAAAGATAAGCATGGATCCTTCTTAGTCACTCTAAAATAAAGCTTTTGGGTGGTTTTTGAAATTTCCATGTTTGAAACCCAAAAGCACTTCTCTTCATGCTTGACTACATAAGACAGAGTTTAGGGTTAGGGGGTAGACACATGATTTTTCTTGTTTGAATATGTCTAGACCATGTTTATCAACTTTAATGCTTACTATATGACATAAAAAAACTATGTGCTTTGTTTTTTCATTTTTTTTATTTTTTTTGAATTTTGATGCACATTTGAATCTTGGTAAAATCCTAGGTTTGACCAAGATTTAAACAAGTATATAACATGAAAATGAAAAGGGAAGCATGTATCCTTCTTAGTCACTCTAAAATGAATTTTTTGGGAGTTTTTTGAAATTTCCATGTTTGAAACCCAAAACCATGCACTTCTCTTCATGCTTGACTTCATAAGATAGAGTTTAGGGGTTTGCGGATAGATACATGATTTGTCTAGTTTGAATAAGTCTAGACCTTGTTTATCAACTTTAATGCTTACTATATGACATAAGAAGACTATGTGCTTTCGTTTTTCATTTTTTTTTTATTTTATGCCCATTTGAATCTTGGTCAAATCCTAGATTTAACCAGGATTTAAACAAGTTTAAAACATGAAAATGAAAAGGTAAGCCTTGATCCTTCTTAGTCACACTAAAATGAAGCTTTTGGGTTGTTCTTGAAATTTCCATGTTTGAACCCAAAACGACTTCTCTTCATGCTAGACTTCATAAGACAGAGTTTAGGGGTTAGCGGGTAGATACATGACTTGTCTAGTTTGAATAAGACTAGACCTTGTTTATCAACTTTAATGCTTACTATATGACATAAGAAGACTATGTGCTTTGGTTTTTCATTTTTCTATATTTTTATTTTATGCCCATTTGAATCTTGGTCAAACCTATATTTGACCAGGATTTAAACAAGTTTAAAACATGAAAATGAAAAGGTAAGCCTTGATCCTTCTTAGTCACACTAAAATGAAGCTTTTGGGATGTTCTTGAAATTTCCATGTTTGAAACCAAAACGACTTCTCTTCATGCTAGACTTCATAAGACAGAGTTTAAGGTTTAGGGTTATAGATACATGATTTGTCTGGTTTAAATATGTATAGACCTTGTTTATCAACTTGAATGCTTACTATATGGCATAAGAAAACTATGTGCTTTGGTTTTTCATTTTTCTGATTTTTTTAAATTTTGATGCCCATCGAATCTTGGTCAAATCCTAGGTTTGACCAAGATTTAAACAAGTTTAAAACATGAAAATGAACAGGGAAGCATGTATCCTTCTTAGTCACTCTAAAATGAATTTTTTGGGAGGTTTTTGAAATTTCCATGTTTGAAACCCAAAACCAGTTCTCTTCATGCTTGACTTCATAAGACAGAGTTTAGGGGTTAGGGGGTAGATACATAATTTGTATGGTTTGAATATGTCTAGACCTTGTTTATCAACTTTAATGCTTACTATATGACATAAGAACACTATGTGCTTTGGTTTTTCATTTTTCTGATTTTTAAATTTTAATGCCCATTTGAATCTTGGTCAAATCCTAGGTTTGACCAAGATTTAAACAAGTTTAAAACATGAAAATGAAAAGGGAAGCATGTATCCTTCTTAGTCACTCTAAAATGAAGTTTTTGGGAGGTTTTTGAAATTTCCATGTTTGAAACCCAAAACCACTTCTCTTCATGCTTGACTTCATAAGACAGAGTTTAGGGGTTAGGGAGTAGATACATGATTTGTATGGTTTGAATATGTGTAGACCTTGTTTATCACCTTTAATGCTTACTATATGACATAAGAAGACTATGTGCTTTGGTTTTTCATTTTTCTGATTTTTTTTTAATTTTCTGCCCATTTGAATCTTGGTCAAATCCTTGGTTTTACCAATATTTAGACAAGTTTAACACGTGAAAACGAACTGATAATCCCATTTGTTGACTCATTTAACTAGTTAATCCCATTTGTTGACTCTCTGTTGACCAGGCACTTGAGGTAAAACTGAGTATATTGCACTAGCCAGTATTAGTACTCAAGGGGAAAACCGAGCACACAAAAAATGCTACAGTATAAGACTCGAGAGTATATCTAAATTTCCAGGGTTAGACTCGAGTACGCGTGTTGCGGTGCAGAAGTGGAAGACGTGCAATTGTTGACGGACTGACGCGAGTCGCGGTGCAGAAGTCGAAGACGTGCAATTGTGGACGCGTGTCGCGTTGCAGAAGCCCAAGACGTGCAGACGTTAAATGGTGGACGCGTAGGACGCGGGTCGCATTAACCACCCCTCGCCTTTATAGACGCCTCCTCGCACTATCTCTGTCACTCTCACTCGCTCATGCAATGCCGCCTCTCACGTCCCATCATCTTCTCCAAAGCAAAAACCCTCTCCCTCTCTGCAGGCGAGATGGACATGGAGAATGCGAATCCCATCGTCCATGACGCCGTCGGCTCCAAGCGCGACGCCTCCCTCTTCGACGTCGTCCCCTCAAAGGCCGTCGCCGCCGCCGGTGGCGGTCGTATCCCGCCGGGATGGGACCCCTATGAGCCGGTGCCGTACATCTCGCCTCCGAACCCCTACGACACCTTCATGGACGACCCATGGAACGAGGTAACTATGGTTTGCTCCCTTTTTTCTTCCCCATTCCTTTTTGAACCCTATTTTTGCTGGTTCCCTAGTAACTATTAGTGCCGATCTGTAGATGGTTGAGTATTGGGTTAATATTTGCGCCGATTTTATTCCATTTTGCTTTGATCCCTTCTTGATTTCGTTTAAGATTTGGAGTTCGGCCGTTCGGTTAATTTATGCAAGTAATAATGGGATCTCAATCAGTTAATTTATGGGATCTCAGTCAGTTATTTTATGCAGGAATCAAAAGATATCAACCGTTTAATTTTGCAAATATTCTGGAATCTGTTCAAAATCAGATCTGGAATCTGTTTCTTTGCCTATGATGAATCGTTGGGCACAAATTTTTACAGAGTGGGTTCAGCGAACCATTGCTGTGTACAAATCTGTTGTGCATGAGCTATGGTTCGCTAACACCATCCATGTAGACATATAATCGTGTCCACTCTAACTGAGGCTGGCTCTGTTTTTCCTTACTTTGTTATCATGCACGTTAGTCATCGTTGCATCTCATTCACTAATAGTTCCCGTTTGATATGGATCAGCTGTCTGGCAGCGACGTCGGCAGCGACGACGAGCACCATGACGTCAAGACTCGCCAGGTGCTGCGGAGGCTGCAGGTCGGCCAGTACGTCTCCTACTTCGCCAAGGGTGTCTACAGGTGCCCCTTCTGCACTAGGAGGCTCGGCCGCACTGACTTCAACTGCCTCCTCACGCATGCCGAGAACATCGGCAACACCAACCCCAAGGTCGGCGCGTCGGTGAACCCCCACTCCTTCCGCGCCAAGCACATGGCGCTCGGCATGCACCTCCGCAGCATCCAGCGGGTGGAGATCTCCGCCGGGCGCATGCCTCCGCTCAAGCCCAAGGCTCCCAAGGGGAGCAACAAGTGGAGGCAGATGGGGTAGGCGGAGTCCCGGACGTGTGCTGCTGCTGCTGCAAAGCAGCTTCTATTTTGTTGTTAGCTAGGGATCCCTTGTTGTTATGTTGTTAGTATGATGGTGTTGTGAAGAACCTCGAACCTGTTGGCTGCTGTGTATGCAGCTTATTATCTAGGGAGGGATCCCTATTATCTATCCCTATTCTACTGGAGTATATTTTGTTGGCCCTACTTTGTTTTCTCGATTTACTATTACTGCGAATTTGTCGTACGGAGTACATTACCCTGGAGATTTGCTTCTAGATTTAACTACATACATATGGACCAGAGGGAGTACTAGATTTGCTGCCATATTGGGCAAACAACGAGGGCCAAAAGGCACAAATAATTGAAGAAAGACAGAAATGCAAGCTTCTCTAGATTTGATACTAATTTGGTTAATAAAGACAAAGAGACAGAGGGGGAAAAGGTGCTCTTAAAAATGCCAATTCGCGCCGAGAGAGACAGAACCCAGCTCCTGCTCACGTACAACCAAACGCGGTCTCGTCCTGTCCCACGCGGTCCCTTTCTACTAGCCCCACACGTCAGCACGGAACGGTCAACTAAACTGGAATCCTCCCGTCTGAGCTCCTTCTGCGGGTTACAAATAAGGGCTTGGCGAAAACTGAGGAAAAACATAAGGCAATCTTATTGACTAATATAGCTGTTTAATTAATAAAAGGATTAGCTACAACGTGCTCAGTTTGCCCATTTATTAAGGTATAAGACTGGCAGGAGAGAAAGTAATCGCTAGTTTCCTCATTTTGCCCCTGCATGCTCGCACGATTAAAGCTCCTTCCGCACGCGCTGGACTCCTCGTTTCCTTAAACCTCCTCGTTTCTCGGGATAGACCAACAGTTTTTCAGGATCTTGGGGTTTTTTTTTTGACAATCAATACCACATATATTCATAGCAAAAATAGTACATGGTAGAGGGCTACATGACGACTAGATATATCACCAAAAAAGGTGATGCATGTCTCCTTCACCAAAACAGCTGAAACAAGTACACGAACGCAAGTACACCACCATAATAATACTACTACATTAACACAAGTACGAGTAATAAAGTAAGAGTACTACTCCCTCTAATCTAATTTAAACCAAAATAAAACTTAAACTTCATCCTAAATTTGAACTAGTGCCTCGTCCTCGTTCTTCGCTCATTTTCTGATCCAAGACGGCGCAGAGTGCCAGAGTGCATGGCACGGAACTCTTCATCGGTGGCATGCCATGGGCATGTCACCGGATGCATGATTTTTTTCGCAATGTTTTAAATTTGAATTTAGGCCGCATGTCACACGGTGACATGCAAAAGGTGCATGTCACCTGGTGGTGGTAGGCAACTACCCTCATTTACGGCGGCGTAGGCGACTGGACGCCGCGTGGCCAGCCGCTGCCTCGTGGCCGCCTCGGTTTCCACGCGGGAGACCATTAAACGCCGACGACCAACCTTCCCGCGTCACGGTTAGCGACTATGACTATAAGGGCAAAACGCTAAACTCTCTCGTTCCATTCACTTTCTTCCTCTCTCCACCTAACAAACATTTGTTCGTCGCTCTCTCCTCCAGCAATGTCTTCAAAATTCAGGTCGTCGGCGGTCAAGTACGCGGAGAAAAAACGCCGGCTCGAAATTTCGAGAGACGCTTCCAGAAACCAAGTGGGCTCGCCGTCGCCGCCGCCGCCGCCGAAACGCGTCCGTGCTGTGCTCACCGGGTTAGTTTCCTTCGCCATGTACTTTCGTTTCTTTCGTCGCTCTCTCCTCCAGCAATTAATGTGTTCAAACTTCAGGTCGCCGGCGGTCAAGTACGCGGATAAAAAACGCCGGCTCGAAATTTCGAGAGACGGTTCCAGAAACCAAGTGGGCTCGCCGTCGCCGCCGCTGCCGCCGCCGCCGAAACGCGTCCGTGCTGTGCTCACCGGGTTAGTTTCCTTCGCCATGTACTTTCGTTTCTTCTTGCCCGGGCTCAAGCTCTTTAAGAGTCTCTATGGTTATACATCTTAAAGGGTTGGAAGTTCCAACGACGCCCCTACTGCACCAACTTCCACGACCAAGGAATCATCATCGTCCGATGATTTCAACCCGGCCCTACCCCGGCGAAATGAGGTAGCACCAAGCACTGTGTAGTTATCTTCTTCTTCTTCTTCTTCTTCCTTTTCTTACTTGCTACCGATGATTTCGCCCTGAAGGAAGCGGCGCCGACTATCGACACCACTGTCGCCATCTTGATGGAAAAAAACGAGGAGCTCAGCTTAGAGTGTGATCGCCTCCGAGACGATTTGGCTGCCAAGAAGAAGAATTCGAAAACTCTTGTGGAGCTCATTTGCAGCCTTCGAAATGAGCGCGATATGTTGAAGAACGAGCTGATTAAGCAGAAAGCATCAGCGGAGAAAGCCAGCAGCATACTCAAGACTGTGTGCCTCGACAGAGACAAGTCTGATATAGAGTACAAAATCCTTCTTCAGGATAAAGTACAGCTCCAAAAGTTGAACCTTGAATATGCTGACATCGCCATCCTTGCCCTTCTCGAGAGGCAGAAGGCACAAGATAAGTTGATGCACCTGATGTTGGAGAGCTGCAGTGAAAGAGAAGAGACATTGAAAGAAGTGAGCAGTTTGGTGGGATACATGAGTGACGTCGGGCGAACTTCGCAGAATCCGCCCCGGCTGAGCTCAAATTCCAGCGGAACCAGCTTTCAGCAATGCATGTTAGGCGCACCTACAACTTCTACTCATTGATTAGAGGTCGCACGACATGGCATTTTCCCTCGAAATAGTAGTACTGTACTAATAGTTGTACTACTTAATATGTACCTTTTTGTAAAATAATTTCTTACATGTATTAGAAACTACCCCTCTCGTTTCTGGATGCACCCGGGACATTGTCATCCGGCCCTCTTCTGGACAAACCCCCTCGGGAAGGGCGGTATATTTTGCACATTTCGCTACTAGTACTTCTAATTCCACCGCTTATTTTTCTAATCCGTTAAATCGTTAATTGGATGACCAACTGATGGAAGCTGCGATAGATTAGACCAACAAGTGGTGAATTGTGCAAAAGATATGTCCGTGTTTTATGCAAAAGAGTGATATGGGGATCTGGTGGAATCTTGAATTTCCTCTTCAGTGGTAGGCATGCTTCACTTATAGCTGGAGTACATTGCGGACCTGGTGCATTTCGTCAGTACCGATCAGCTATTTTTGCTTATCCGGGAAGAAAAGGTAGTACTAGCCTTTTCTGTGAGATGTCTTTTCAGTGCTACGGAGTTGTCTGTTCACTGCTTGCTTTGTCTGTCGGTGACTTTGCCAAGCTGACTTTGCCATGACTTTGGGTGACTGATATGTGGACCACAGTTGTAAGTGACTCAAAGTCACTGACTTTGGGGACTCGTGAATGCTTCGTATATTTCTGACGGTTTCTGAATTATGTACTCCGTACAACTTTTGTAATATTGGTCAAACTAGTTTTGACCAGGGTTTGTGTGGTCCAAATGTGATGTATCATCACACCACCATGTGCCCCCCTCCCCCCACCCCACCCCTAGGTTTTGGTAATGCCATTCTGATACATGCTTCTTAGAAGGAGTACATTTTTTCCGTTAGGGCATGACAATTTTGAAAAATTCAAAAAAAAATGGGAAGACAGAATGGTAACATCATTTTCCATGTGATGATGCACCCCTGTGCCAAATTTTGGTTCATTTTAAGAATGTAAGGTGACAAATTACTCGAGGAAGCTAGTTGGAGTAGACGGGCATGATCGGATTGGCATAGGCGATTTATTTTTTGAAGGATGTTATTTTTCATAGACAATATCTGACACAAAAAATAAAATGTTAAGGTCTCATATTATTCTGAATGATTTTGAATTACTTATGACGTTTGGAAGTATTGGTATACATGAGTCCCACATGAAGTTAAATGGTCCAAAAAAAAGTTTCGTACACGTCTCCCAGAAAGTGGAAAGTCGAGTACATGCATGACTTCACGCGTCCACTACTGGATACAGGGAGTCGGAGGCTATAACATAATCGGCCTCATCATCTCTCGCGAGCTCGTCCTCTCCACTCCCCCAACTTGCCTCCCCCACACTGTGAAAACCCCCATCCACTCACCGCACCTCTGAGGCATCGACTTTCCCGTTTCCAACCACAACAGCATGAAGATAGGTATTGCATACGAGGCGGAGCAATAGGCGACCGCCCACGCAGAGGATGCCTCTACGGTAGTGGCCGTCGTGGTGGGTGAGGCTTCACCGGGCACCCAAGCCGCTCGTCTCCTCTGCTTGTCGGATTCTTCGACCTCGGTCGAAATGGGCATCCTGGCCGTCACGACGGGTGAGGCTTCACCGGGCACCCATGCCGCTCGTCTCCTCTGCTTGTCTGGTTCTTCGACCTCGGTCGAAACGGGCGTCCTGGCCGTCGAGCAGAAGGTGGATACCAACGTTGTTTATCCCGCCGAAGATGTGCACGGCGTTGCAGGCCACCACGGCGAGGTCTTCCTAGGCCCGATGCTGGACGCGAACCTCGACCCCTTCGACGATTTCGGCCCAAACGTTCAGTTCCAGGAGGATGTTGAGGGTGATGACGAGGAGGTACTTCTCTTTTACCGAAACTGTCCCAACCCTCTTTGTGTCATATTGCTGTTCACATGGTTTGCACGAGCCTGGTTCTTGATTGATTTGATATCCTACCTTGTTCTTGTAGATGTAATTGATTCTACGATTCGTAAGATCAGATTCTAGTTTAATTTCGACTAATCTGCCATGTAGTCATATAATCAATTTATGTGTTCATACTTAGTGGACTTGCAATTGTTGTGGCTAATGTTCATGGTTGTTCATAGGGTTTCTCATGATTTATTACGATTTCTTCTGCCATTTACTTGTTCTACACATTTAATTTTAGGGTTTCTAAGGTTTGATTATGTTAGTGGAGTATTTATTCGATCTGTCATAAAAAACCTGATTATGTAGTACTTAATAATTCATAGGAGTATTCTGATGACATGGACAACAACAAGGTGCGCAGGGACCGGAAAAGCCGCTATGTTCTCAAGCGGCTGAAGGGTGGTGAAATTCGTTTCTGCATGCGCGGGGAGCTATTTTGCCCATTATGTGGCAAATTTCTCTAGAAGGACATCCACAGCCTGATCCAACATGCGATGGGTGTAGGCCTAAGTACATAGGGGGAAACACCGCCCTGCAACCAAGGCCAAGTACGCATCATATGGCCTCTTCCTCCAGAATTACGTCTTGCCTAGCTTGCTCCACGTCAACGCCCCTGCTGCTGGCCCTCATGCTCCTGGTCATGTTTAAAGTTCATATGTGTAATCTTAATCCCTTTGGAAGTTCAGCATTAAACTCTACTAGTACAACCGTGGTGGTCTTGTGATGTAGTACTCTTTTGATGCATTTGTGATGTAGTAGTACTTTTTTTGAAATGATATAGTACTATCTAAGAAAAGTACTCCCTCCGATTCACATTCATTTCACATCAAGAAATATGGATCGGAGTGAGGGAGTAAATTAAACATGGCATCTCGTGCATGAAGCTTGACATATCGATCAGGTTGGCTAGAATAGCAATACAATGTTGCTCATTAGGCAAATGCATGCCATGTACGATAGTATACATCCAGTAAAGAAGTCTATACTGACATAAAAAAACTACTTTGGGGATGAGAGTCAATTGGGGCATCTACAATATAGAAAATCTTGCTCGTAGATGATTTTGGCTAAGAGGGTTTTACTCACATTACACGTGCCACTTTCCTTGTCTGCAAAACAAGTTCCAATAAAGGGAGAGGAAAGAAGAGGGTATTGTGGGCGAGATTGAACACCTTTTTTATGTGTTAATCTGAGGCCTCGTTTAGATGAGGATTTCGACTTATGCCTAACAGCTCAACACATCCACAAATAACTCTGCTTGCGCACACCACCGTTCATTAAAAATAACAATATTAGCTCGCAAGATTAAGAACAAAGTGAATTTAAGTAACTTGGTAAGCTTTTCAAGCAATATATTCAGAGAAAGAGCACACATGTTCGGCTCAAAATAATCATAAGAGAAGAACAATAAATCTAAGACACCACATGGATTCATACCTTGAGTCGACGCTGGCTCGTAGAAGGGCGGCCGCGCCTCGAGGATGCCGGGGACGTCTCCACCTCGGTCTCACATGTGACTGCTTATCGGCGGGTGGTGCGCCGCGCCATGTAGAAGATCTATCAAGAGATGAGAGCCCGATGACGCTACCGACGCCTCAACCTTGATAGCACCGACTTGTTGCTCCGCACCGAGATGCGCCACGTGCAAGATTTAGCGGATGCACTAATTTTAGAGATATGTCATGATCATTGTAACAAATTTCAACGTGATGATGATTTGATCTTGTACTCGGCCTTGAACATAAGAACTAGTACAATCTCACCTTTTTTTATCATTATCCTTTGCGAGATTTAGCGGTTGCGCCAAATTCAGAGAAATATCATGATCATGGTAACACAATTTTCAATATAATGATGATTTGATGTTGCACTCGACCTTGAACATAAGTACTAGTACGGTCTCACAAATTTGTATCATTATACTTTGCAAGTTTTAGTGGATGCGCCCATTTTCAGAGGTAGATCATGATCATGGTAAGTTGGTAACAAATTTTCAACGTGATGATGATTTGATTTTGCACTCGGCCTTGAACAGAGGTACTAGTACGGTCTCACAATTTTTTATCATTATACTTGGACGGTGGCCAAATTCAAAATCTCATAGCGGCAAAACTTCCCGCCCACAAAATACAAAAATTTCACACGCTTCCAAATTCCCATTCTACCCCTGTGGAGATGGCAGCAAAGTCGGTTGGTGGGGGGTCTGCCCGTCATTTTTTGGATCACCACCTCCCTAGCCCGGAAACCCTCCCAAAAAATTCATTTCCCTCAGACCACCCACCGGAACTTCCCAAGTCCCTCTCTCCCACCTCCACGACCACCGCACCGGAACATCCCCGCCGGACTTCCCTGGCCTACCCGAGCCTCGCGATCCTCGTCATCCGGCTGCCTGCCGGAGCCGCTTCATCGACGCCATCATCAACCGGACCGGATCATCCCCGCCGAACCTCGAAACCATATGCTCATCCAGCAGTCTACCGCAGTCGCTTCAGCTGCGGTATCGTCCCCCCCGCCGGAGCCGCTTCGCCGGATCCGTCGTCCACCGCATCGGATCTTGCTCACCGACACCGCTGTGCATGAACCGGATCTGCTTCACCGGCGCGGTGCATGATCTAAACTCTTCTACTGTCGCTTTTCTATTGCTTGCCTGCAAGTTCTTGTTTAATCTTGGGGAACCTGTTTGTGCTAACGACGCGCCGTTACGTTTTTGCAGATGAGATGAGTAACCATGAAGTGTAATGGCCGTCTCTCCAACCCCAAGTAGCACATGTAGCGTACTTCATCACCGGATCTATCAACCCCAGGAAGATCTGCTGTGACTCCCACAGAGTGCTTCTCCTAATGTAAGTCCCTTGTTTTAGCGCCATGTTCTGGGTTCAGTTTCTTGTTTGTCTGAAGCTCTTTTAGTTCATTCCTAGCTATGACCGTAACACGTTGCTATTTTCTACTTCATTGCTAACTTTAAGCGATTGAACATTTTGGTTTGCATTCCCTGCTCTGTAGATGTAGCCATCATAACTTCTATCTTGCTCAGTCGTTGTTACAAAAATTATAGGTATTATAGTAACATCTTGCTATTATTTAGTTCATGGCCAATTTTAAGTAATTGCACATGTTGGTTCGCATTCCCTGCTCTATAGCTTTTGGCATCGTAACTTCTATATTTGGTTTACATTCCCTGCTCTGTAGATCTAGCCATCATAACTTTATCTTGCTCAGTCGTTGTTACAAAAATTATGGCCTGCTACTATGTTGTTTGTGCCAATTTTTTACTCCATGAACATGTTGGCTTGCATTCCCTGTACTACAGGTGATGCCATTGTTTTGTATCTAGTTCATTGTAAGCTAACAAAGTAAGGACTTAGTTTGGCATGCTATCACTCTGCTATCTAGCCTGTAGTACAAATAAACTTGTCATACTACTAGATAATAATTTTGCGTGCCATCTTGTTCTTCAAAAGCTGCATTATTGACTTGTTTCTCTGACTTGGCATGACGCTCACATATGGAAAGCTGAACATATTGGTTTGCATTCCCTCTTATACAAGTTCACAGGTGATCCCACTATATTCTGTATCTGGTCCATCCTAAGCTCTAGCATTAACTATCCTCTATGTGTTGCTCATTACAAGTTTATATCCCGAAACATCTTGATTTGCATCCCCTTCACTATAAGTTCAGGAGTATTATTTAGTTCACGGCCAAAATGAAGTAATTGCACTTGGCACATGTTGGTTCACATTCCCTCCTCTTTAGCTTTTGCCATCGTAACTTCTATTTTTGGTTTACATTCCCTGCTCTGTAGATGTAGCCATCATAACTTCATCTTGCTCAGTCGTTGTTACAAAATTTATAGCCTGCTACTATGTTGTTCATGCCAATTTTGTACTCCCTGAACATGTTGGTTTGCATGGGACTCGACAGTAGTAAGTCTGCTGTTTCATTCTAACATGCTCTGTTATATTGGCTGTTGGTATGCGGCATGCACTCTTTGTTTGCTTATTGTGCGCATTACAATGATCTTGTTATAACGACGAAATGATGAGTTCCAAATTCTTTGGCAAACAATATTGTAGTGTCTTTGCCTTTCCATTGTTGTGTCTTAACTTGTAATGTCTTTGTTTCAGATATAGGTGCTGCATGGACAACTTAAAAGATTGCCGGATCGCTTCATTGTATTGCTAGGTTTAATTACCATTCAATTTCTCTGGGTTCTGTAATATTTTTTTCAATGCCTTGCAGCTGATGTAATATTTAGTTAGTTTTTATAGTTCTTTCGCGCATTTTTTCTTTGGTGCTTGTGGTAAGTGAGGCTATCCGACAGAAATCAATGCTGCGTAAATATTCTCAGTATCTAGATCACGAATTCCCATCCCTTAAACGGCCCAATTAATCGAAATCACATATGTGCCTGCCCGCAAAATCCTAAAGCGCATATTATGCCGGCATATAAACAGCAACTAAACGGGCTGGCCCACTTACTTTGGGCCAGCCCATGTGAGTTACGGTGGACCCCACACTCTAATTGGGCTGGCCCACTTGCTAAGGTGGACCCACCCCCACTGGGCCGGCCCACTAATTAGTTGGGCCAGCCCATTTGCTTTTGTGGTGGACCCCACATACTAAACGGGCCGGCCCTTCAAGAGGAAAGTGGGACCCACCTGTGTTTTTGGCCCCACTATCTTGTTGGGCCGGCCCACTTGCAATATGGTGGACCCCACATACTAAGCTGGCCCTTTAACAGAAAGTGGGGCCCACTGTGCTTTTGGCCGCCCACTATCTTGTTGGGCCGGCCCTTGCTATATGGTGGTCCCACATGGTAAATGGGCCGGCCCTTTAATAGGAAGGTGGGACCCACCTGTGTTTTTGGCCCGGCCCACTATCTTGTTGGGCGGCCCACTTTCTATATGGTGGACCCCACATAACAAATGGCCGGCCCATTAACAGGAATGTGGGACCCACATGTGTTTTTGGGCCCGCTATCTTGGTGGGCGGCCCACTTGCTATATTGTGGACCCCACATACTAAATGGGCGGCCCTTTAAGGAAGGTGGGACCCACTGTGTTTTTGGCCGGCCCACTATCTTGTTGGGCCGCCCACTTGCTATATGGTGGACCCCACATACTAAATGGGCGGCCCTTTTACAGGATAGTGGGACCCACCATGTGTTTTTGGCCCGCTAGCTTGTTGGGGCCCACTTGCTATATGGTGGTCCCCACACACTAAATGGGCCTTTTAACAGGATAGTGGGACCCACTGTGTTTTGGCCCGGCCCACTTTGCCCCTGCTGTAAGGGGGACCCACATGTTAAATGGGCCGGCCCATTTACTTTTGACCAGTCAACATTAGAGGTTAGGCCCGGCCCACGTAACTAATGGACCCCAGCTATATAGTTGACCGGTCAAACTATGTCATCTGGCCCGGCCCGCTTAAGACGTGGCAGGCCTCGTGTGGGCCTACCATCTACCACGGGGTTTCAGCCGGTTAACGCCGTTCACTGGCAGTTAACGGCGTCTGCCACGTGTCAGTTTGCATGACGTCAGCAGTCAACGGGCTCCCGAAAACACTTCCGCAACGGTCCGATTTTCCGTGGCGGAAGGGCGCCCAAGCGCGACGGACCGAAAAAATCGTCGTTGGACTTTGCCTGACGCAGTTTCGACAACGGAACCCATATCGTCGGGTTAGGCCCATAGGCGACGAAAAATGCCCCTTAGTTGACGATTTTGGGACGTTGTCTATCAGAACTTTTCTTCTAGTGCTAGGCCTTGTTTCCAAATACTGCAAACATCGCTTGTTTACTGTTTTACTGCATCTTTACTTTCTGGAATATTACCACCATCTATACCACCTGTGTTTTACTATCTCTTCGCGAACTAGTGCACCTATACATCGACAAGTGTATTAGGTGTCTTGGGGACACAAGAGACTTCTTGTATCTTAATTGCAGGGTTGCTTGAGAGGAATATCTTTGACCTCTACCTCCCTGAGTTTGATAAACCTTGGGTGATTCACTTAAGAGAAACTTGCTGCTGTTCTACAAACCTCTGCTCTTGAAGGCCCAACACTGTCTACAAGAATAGAAGCACACGTAGACATCATAGAGCTTGTTGAAATTTGGTTTGCATGATTGATCTCTCTAAGGTCTAGATATTTTCTGGTGAAAGTGTTTGAACAACAAGGAAGACAGTGTAGAGTCTTATAATGCTTGCAATATGTTCTTGTGTAAGTTTTTGTTTACCGGTTCATACTTGTGTTTGCTTCAAACAACCTTGCTAGCTACCTTGTACTGAGAGGGAATGCTTCTCGTGCATCCAAAAACCTTGAGCCAAAACCTATGCCATTTGTGTCCACCATAACTACCTATATGTGGTATTTTTCTGCCATTCCAAAGTAAATTGCTTGCGTGCTACCTTTAAAATTCCATTCCTTGTCTTTACAATACATAGCTCATGGTAAAGTAGCCTAAAAAACTATTGTGGTAATGAATATGTTGCTATGTATCTTAGTTCTTATAAGTTGCTTGTTGAGCGGTAACCATGTTTCTGGGGACGCCATCAACTTGTCACACCTTTGTTCAATATCATGTGAGTTGCTATGCATGTTCGTCTTGTCTGAAGTAAGGGAGATTTGCCATGAGTTGAATGGTTTGAGTATGCATGTTGTTAGAGAAGAACATTGGGCCGTCAACCAAAGCCATGTATCATGGTGGAAGTTTCAGCTTGGACATTAATCCTTAGAATCTCTTATGAGAATATTATTTGTTGTTGAATGCTTAAAGCATTAAAAAGAGGAGTCCATTATCTATTTTCTATGTTGTCCCGGTATGGATCTCCTCAAGTTGAGATCTATCAAAATCGAGAAATCAAATGCGATTTATCTCCTTGGACCTTTGTACAGGTGGCATAGAGGTACCCCTTTGTGACACTTGGTTGAAACATATGTAATGCAATGATAATCCATGGAAATCCGAGCTAATTAGGACAAGGTGCGGGCACTATTAGTATTCGATGCATGAAGCTTGCAATTTATAGGAAGTTTTATGCATAACTCATATGAATTATTACTACCGTTGACACAATTGTTTCCATGTTTTCAAAATAAAAAGCTCTAGCACATGAGTAATCCCTGCTTCCCTCTGCGAAGGGCCTTTCTTTTACTTTATGTTGAGTCAGTTTACCTACTTCTTTCTATCTTAGAAGCAAACACTTGTGTCAACTGTGTGCATTGATTTTTACATGTTTACTTATTGCACTTGTTATATTACTTTATGTTGACAATTATCCGTGAGATATACATGTTACAAGTTGAAAGAAATTGCTGAAACTTAATCATCCTTTGTGTTGCTTCGAAACCTCTTACTTTGAATCTATTTCTTTATGAGTTAGCTCTTATGCAAGTCTTTTTGATACTTCTCTTGAAAGTACTATTCATGAAAAGTTTTTGCTATATGATTCAGTTGTTTAGTCATTATCTTTTTGTTAGCAAACCATTGCTTTGAGTCACTTCATTCATCTCATATGCTTTACAATAGTATTGATCAAGATTATGTTGGTAGCATGTCACTTCAGAAATTATTGTTTTTATCGTTTACCTACTCGAGGGCGAGTAGGAACTAAGCTTGGGGATGCTTGATACGTCTCCAACGTATCTATAATTTCTTATGTTCCATGCTAGTTTTATGACAATACCAACATGTTTTAGTCATACTTTATAATGTTTTTATGCATTTTCCGGAACTAACCTGTTAACAAGATGCCACTGACATGGGCATACCCTTCGGGTACCCATTATTAGTATACCTGGCTCGGCCCAATATGGAGAAGACCCAATATGGAGAAGGCCCAACAAGGCAACCCGAAGAAGTAGTCGACTAGGACTCTTGTAAAACCCTAGGCTGGTTGCATATATAAAGCTAGCCAGGGTACCCGATAGAGGAGACCAACAGATAGACAGAATATAGACAACATAGCTCCGCCTACGGCGGCACCCTGTAAACACATCTATGATCATATAGTGGATTGCTAGCAGCACGTAGGGATCCTCCACCGAGGGGACCCGAAGCTGGGTACGTCGTGTGCCTAATCTCGTTCCCGGAATCTCCATCGTCGCTATTCTCGAAACCCAAGTCTACAATACGTAGGCATTGCCGAGGTGATCCCTCGTCAATTGGCGCCGTCTGTGGGAAAAAGCGATGACTGGATTTTGTCATCCGGGCGGGATCCATCAAAGTCTTCAAAGTCGCTTCAGCGCGTTCAACTTCAACACCGGATCGAATCGTCTCGCGAAATCATCACCAGATTGAATCAAGAAGGTCGAGCGATGTCCTCCCACGATGTATCTCAGGCCGATTGATTTTAGATCGTCAGCAACCAGATGGAGTACGTCTCAGCGAGATCAATGCACGAGGCAAAAAAAAAAAAGTGCTTAAGACACATGAATAGCACAAAGTACCACGGGATGGTATGCCCAACCAGCCAAACCGAAAGCAACAACGATTGATTAGTATCAAGTCCCAAGAGAAGGCGTGCAGAAATTTTTACGGCTGGCTGGAGTACTGTCCGAAAGCTACACGCAAGGATCAGAGTTACACACAAGAAAGAGTATGGCGTGCATCCAAGGAAAGAAAGGAAAAATCAAGCTGCCAAGAAAAAAAAGGGGGTCATCTTCATCGGCTACAGAGGAGTAGAGATCAACTCGTACACGAAGAGAAGATCAAGGCAATACTTGGACATGGCCGACAGAAAATCTTATTCGTCGGGTGCTGTGTATCTTGTTCAAGAAGGAAGGAGCAAATCGCTAGGGCTATGGTCGGCTCGGGCTGCGGTTGAAATACAGAAGAATTTAATCAGGGGACAAAGGTTCGACTGCTTCGCCGCGTACAGTCGCCACACTCGGGGGCTCGCTTGTAGCATTGCGAACTCGATATATTCGGGGCTCACCCATCGCGGATCCACTTCATCGACTGTGTTCAGCCGGGTCAACAACTTTCGGCTAAAACCCGGCATGTCTCTGTTTCATCGGTTGCGTTTTCTTCATCGACTATGTTAGCCACATCTACTACTTTCGGCTAGACGCCGCGTAACTACAGACTGCATCCGAGGCGCAACTTGCGTCCACATCAGTTTCGCCGCACCCGATAAAAAGCTAAGTTTTCCTCTTCCTCCAAGATTCAATTATTTATTTACTTTCATTACACCCGAATACTCGGGGGCTGCATCATTACATCATTAGAGAAAATTCACCTAACACTGGGGGTTGTACCATTACAAATATATTCGGTTACTTAGTGGATTTATCTTCTTCGGCTCTGGATATATCTACTCCGGCTCAGTGGAATTATCTTCTCCGGCTTAGTGAAATTATTTTCTTCGGCTCAGTGGAATTATTTTCTTCGACTTAGTGGATTTATCTTCTTCAGCTCAGTGGATTTATTCTCTCTGGATTACTGGATTGGTTTTCTTTGGGTTATTATTGGTTCACTTATACAATATTACCCGACGCGTTTTCGGGTCAATGGATTCATCTTCTATGGTTATTACTGGAACTATTTTCTTCGGCTCAATGGATTCATCCTCTATGATATCAACGGATTCATCTTCTATGGTTATTACTGGATTCTTCGGCTCAATGGATTCATCCTCTATGATATCAACGGATTCATCTTTTATGGTTATTACTGGAACTATTTTCTTCGGGTCAATGGATTTATCCACTATGATATCAACGGATTCATCTTCTATGGTTATTACTGGATTCTTCGGTTCAATGGATTCATCCTCTATGGTTTCGGCGGATTCATCATCAATATATGCTTGTGGATTCATATTATATTATTGTCAATGACTTCATCCTAAATGGCTTCACCTTATATGACGCCGCGATTCTGTCAACTTCTTTCGACATCATGGCTAAACACTCGGGGGCTTGATCATGACTTCGTCCCGAGTAACAACGGTGACACGGCGTCTAAGCAACAATCATGACATCACCTCAGCAACGCTCGGGGGCTCGGCTATTTCTTCATCAACAATTTTGCGGCATCCATTGTACTATTTGGTGGTTTCTACTTCGGCTATACTTCTTCTCCGCACTCGAAGACCTCATCACGCATCGACTCCGTCATGCCCAATAAGCTAAGTGTTCCTTTATTTCACATAAAGTTGATTATCATTTAATTTCACCGCACCCGACACTCGGGGGCTGCACCATATTTCTTTACTATACATCTCAGGTTGGCAAAAGAAGAACTGTGCCTACAAAAATTGTCTTCAAGAGAGAACCCGACGAAATCCTCAGAGAGGACCTGAGGAAATCTTCTTCAGGGAGGAACCCGACGAAATCTTGAGAGAACCCGACGAAATTGTCTTCAAGAGGGAACCCGACGAAATCTTATTGAGGAAGGACCCGAAGAATTTGCCTAAAGAAGGACCCGACAAATTTTCCTGAAGGAGGAACCCGAAGAATTGTCCTCAAAGAGGACCCGAAGAAATTTTCCTGAAGGAGGAACTCGACGAAATTTTCATCAAGGAGGAACCCCAACAAAAAAAAACAAAAAAAAAGGTGGACAAATCTTCGGGTTCATTGACTCGTCATATTGTTCCGAGCAAGAGCATCGGTGATGTACCCGACAATATAGAAGAACCAATATATTCGGCTGTCTCATCACGCCCGAGAAAAATATAGAAGAACCCGCAAAATGGGTCATTGCATCAGCCGAACAAGGCACTCGACAATATATTCTCAGAACGCCAAAGTTGCGGTCAATTTCTGAATGCCGAAAATTTGCGAAGGTAAGACCCCAGATCCGTTCTGGGCGTGGCATCGCCGAAGACTGCGCTCTGCTACTTTTATCCGTATCAACAGATACGAAGAAAAATCCTAACGGACGCGTTAGGTACCCGATAAATATGACTGGGACTCGACAGAATGGTAAGACCTTAAGCGGCACCTGTCGAAGTTTACACTAGTATCCCGAGATCATGTCCAGGGACGTGATCTTGAAGTAGGTTTTTGCGGATTGCCACTAGAGCAGTTAACTAGTACCTGATCCGTCAGATGAACTAGCCCCAACTACCATTATCCCTGTACAATATAGATATGGATGTCAAATAAAAATTGCAACGGCCTGGAGTCGATAAAAAGAGGGGCTGCACCCAGAAATATAGTCAAGTTCTTTATTGAGTAGTACAACTTGAGCCTATGCCTAGGTGCAAGCACTGCCCATAGGCTCGGGGGCTACTCTTATCGAGAGTATTGTTCACCCTCCCGATAAGAAAGAGGAAAAATTGTGGAGTCAATTACAAGCAAGTTGAGCCTACACCCAAGTGCAAACACTTGGCTGTAGCCTCGGGGGCTACTCCCATCGGGAGCGTCGCGCACCCGATAGAAAGATAACTTCGACAGCATCTACGGCAATTCAGGTTTGTAGACTCAACTCGATTCTACGATTCGAGTGGAGCCTACTCCCATCGGGAGCACATGGATTTCATCAAGTTCTTCAGAAATATAGTTAAGTTCTTCATCGAGTAGTACAACTTGAGTCTATGCCCAAGTGCAAGCACTTGCCCATAGACTCGGGGGCTACTCCCATCGGGAGCGCTGCCGCGCACCCGATAATTTCAAGAATCGTCGACATCATCTACGCTACACATGATCTACGACATGGACCTCGCCTTGTATTTCTTCGACTTCGGAGATGGTTATGCTTGGAGTTTCTACGCAAGTCTTCGACTTCCCTATAAACTCGGGGGCTACGACATGGGCATACCCTTCGGGTACCCATTATTAGTATACCTGGCTCGGCCCAATATGGAGAAGACCCAATATGGAGAAGGCCCAACAAGGCAACCCGAAGAAGTAGCCGACTAGGACTCTTGTAAAACCCTAGGCTGGTTGCATATATAAAGCTAGCCAGGGTACCCGATAGAGAGAGACCAACAGATAGACAGAATATAGACAACATAGCTCTACGGCACCCTGTAAACACATCTATGATCATATAGTGGATTGCTAGCAGCACGTAGGGATCCTCCACCGAGGGGACCCGAAGCTGGGTACGTCGTGTGCCTAATCTCGTTCCCGGAATCTCCATCGTCGCTATTCTCGAAACCCAAGTCTACAATACGTAGGCATTGCCGAGGTGATCCTCGTCAGCCGCAGTGCTAGTTCCTGTTTTCTGCTGTTTTTGATTTCAGAAATGTTAGTTTAGAAATATTCTCGGAATTGGACGAAACAAAAGCCCACGGTCTTATTTTCCACGGAGGGTTCCAGAACACCGAAGAGGAGACGGAGAAGGATCACGAGGCGGCCACCCCATAGGGCGGCGCGGCCCCCTCGGCCGCGCCGCCATATGGTGTGGGCCCTGGCGCCCCCTCTGCCCCTTCGCCTATTTATTTCCTCCGTCGCGAAAACCCTAGTACCGAGAACCACGATACGGAAAAAGTTTCAGAGACGCCGCCGCCGTCAAACCCCATCTCGGGGGGTTCAGAAGATCGCCTCCGGCACCCTACCGGAGAGGGGAATCATCACCGGAGGGCTCTACATCACCATGCCCGCCTCGGACTGATACGTGAGTAGTTCATCCTTGGACTACGGGTCCATAGCAGTAGCTAGATGGTTGTCTTCTCTTCTTGTGCTATCATGTTTAGATCTTGTGAGCTGCCTATCATGATCGAGATCATCTATTTGTAATGCTACATGTTGTGTTTGTTGGGATCCGATGAATATTGAATACTATGTCAAGTTGATTATTGATCTATCATATATGTGCTATTTATGTTCTTGCATGCTCTCCGTTGCTAGTAGAGGCTCTGGCCAAGTTGATACTTGTGACTCCAAGAGGGAGTATTTATGCTAGATAGTGGGTTCATGTCTCCATAAAATGGGGGAGTGACAACAACCCCTAAGGTTGTGGATGTGTTGTTGCCACTAGGGATAAAACATCAATGCTTTGTCAAAGGATATTTGTGTTGATTACATCACGCAGTACTTAATGCAATTGTATGTTGTTTGCAACTTAATACTGGAGGGGTGCGGATGCTAACCTGAAGGTGGACTTTTTAGGCATAGATGCATGCTGGATGACGGTCTATGTTCTTTGTCGTAATGCCCTAAGTAAATCTCATAGTAGTCATCATGATATGTATATGCATCTCTATTCTGTCAATTGCCCAACTGTAATTTGTTCACCCAACATGCTATTTATCTTATTGGAGAGACACCACTAGTGAACTGTGGACCCCGGTCCTTTCTTTTACATCTGAAATACAATCTACTGCAATCACTGTTCTCTGTTGTTTTCTGCAAGCAAACATAATTCTCCACACCATACGTTTAATCCTTTGTTTTCAGCAAGCCGGTGAGATTGACAACCTCCCTGTTAAGTTGGGGCAAAGTAGTTTCATTGTGTTGTGCAGGTTCCACGTTGGCGCCGGAATCACTGGTGTTGCGCCGCACTACACTCCTCCACCAACAACCTTCACGTGGCCTTCATCTCCTACTCGTTCGATAAACCTTTGTTTCTTACTGAGGGAAAACTAGCTGATGTACTCATCATACCTTCCTCTTGGGGTTCCCAACGGACATGTGCTTTACCGTCACAAGGAAAGCTGCTTCCACGCCGCAGCAGGACTCTGTCTTCGTTACGGTAAAATATTGACTTTGGCTTTTATTTCTTTCAATTCCGAGAATATTTCCTGTATAACTTTTCTGAAATACAAAAACAGCAGAAAACAGGAACTGGCACTATGGCATCTTGTTAATAGGTTAGTGCCAGAAATCATATAAAAGTGCGTCGAAGTATAAACAAAACATATATGAACTGGTGTAAAACAAGCATGGATCATCAAAAATTATAGATACGTTTGAGACGTATCACCCGCCAAGTCTACCCGGATGATGCGGACCTCGCCGAGCTCCACGTGACGGAGGCGTTCGATGAGGAGCAGCTCGCCGCCAACGCTCTTCAGGCTGAGCAGCCGGACGAGGAGGCGGCGGTGGAGGCGGAGGCAGAGGCGGCATGGCTGGAGCGTTAGGGGCTGCGTGAGCAGCGGGCGGCGGCCATGGCGGAAATCGCCAACACAAGGGCGGAACTCCAGGATGAGCTCGCCGAGGCCATGGCGGAGATCGCGTAGGCGCGGGCGGAGATGGTGGCGGACAGTGCCGCCCTTGCGATGGCTCCTCCCTTGCCGGCGGCCCCACCCACGAACACCGTCATCCACGACTTCGCCGAGGACGACGAGGACGATGACATCCCATATGGCGGCGAACAGCGGGCTTTGATCGCGTCTTTTGAGAGCCTACCTGGGACGCCGATCGCCGTCAGGCTCTCGCGGCGGAGGCGGAAGCTCGCAGCCATGCGCTCGCCATGAGTCAGGCGTACATGTGCTCCGACCTGGATTCGATAGTGCGGAGGGGACCAGAGCACGCGCGGGTCGCCCGGGAGAACCGCAAGCTGGAGGACGCGATCGCCGCCAGGGATGAAGCGGTGGTGACATCGGCTAGGGACAGGGCCAGCTACCACGCCGACATGGCGGCGGCGGAGGCGGCGGCGAAGAGAGTCCACTGGGACTCCTCTTTGGCCGAGGCCCTGAAACACCGCAGGCGGCAGGACGAGGAGTGTAATCGGCAGCGTGAGCGGCGCAAGGAGTGCGTCAAGTGGACGCGCTTTGACGATGGCGTTGGCCCCTCAAGCGGCTAGTAGTAGGCTGCGCGAGTGCGAGTAACCCCGGGCGTAGTAGGCCGCGCGATGGCGAGTAATGAGAAACAGTTTTGCTTACCTCAACTAACCATCTTTGTAATAGTCCTTTTGGCCAATCAATAGTAATGAGAAATAGTAATGAGAAACAGTTTTGCTTACCTTTGTCACTGTCTAGCAGACCCGGATGTAACCAAGCAGTCACTTAGCGCGATCGTGCAGCATCCGCAAAGACGTAAACGTACCGCATATTTTGGTCGCATTTGCGTCTTTGCGGCATTTTTTGACCACGCAGTCGTAAACGGTCGCCCAGTGTTTGAGATGCCCTATTGCAGACGAGCAGAAAACTAGGACTCAGCTCGAGCCAGCCGCAAACTCAGTCTAAAATAAGCATTGAAATTCAACATAATTAATTGTAAGAAAGGAGGACATAAAAAATAAAGTATAGATGAATCCTTTTTGCCTCAATAAGCAATGAAATAGCAAAAAAAAAAAAAGACCGGTACAATGACAAGGATATATCATAGTTCATAACCGGCAATCATAACAGGTTCACAAATCACAACAAGTCGACATTGAAACGTATAAGTCTCATGTTTTCAATCAAATAGCACAAGTTCAAAAGAACAAGTTCCAACTCAATAGGAAAAGTTCAAAATAAAGAAACCTCCATATCCATTCAAACTCCATTCACTACAGGAAACGCACAAGGTGCGGATGGCCAGGACATGTGCCGACAACTAAATATTGGGGCCGTCGCATAGGGCCCGTTTCAACCAGGCCAGCAGGCAAGCCGTCGGTACAAGAAGGTTTGTGCCGACGGCAACCGTCGGCATAGTTTTGGTCATCTGTACAGCCTCTCAGTCGTGACGGCGAAGCGTCAGGCCTGCTGCCCTGTGCCGACGGCTAACAGCGTCAGGCCTGCAGCCCTGTGCCGACGGCTCATAACTATTTTCCTTTTTACCATGTTAATCTTCAAAAAATCATAACTAAATCATTATAATTCATAAAAATACAAATAATATATCAATTGTTTTAGAAAAATAAGATCTATCTTGGAAAAATATAAACCTTGGAATATTGCAAATATCTCAAAAAACCTTTTAAAAATGATCTATCATGTTCGATGTTTCATTGCTTTCACGCCGAACAACCAATATTATAGCTAGAATCCTCGCATGGTTTGTGATAATGTGCCCATATTATACACACATGTGCATATTGGGATGACTTACGATGTTGCAGGATGATGTTTTCCTTTTCATCGCACGAAAAAGAAATTTTCCATTTTTGAGGTGCCAAAAACAGGGTGTTTTTTGAAGCAAGGACCAAATTAAAATATCACATTGGTACCAACACATTTTTTAAAAATAATAGACCACCTAAGATGGAAAATTTCTCAACTAGTGTATCTGGAACCTTTCCGTCCACCCCTCATGAAAAAAACAAATTCCTACAGAATAGGTAGGAGGCGGACCAGATTTGAACTACATGTAGATGATATAATGCTCAAGAGTTTTTGTAAAATCATTTTTTGATTCACAACATGCTATTTTATCAGAGATATAGTGCAAGTTTAGCGAGGCTCAGCCCCGGGTAAAGGGTCTTCATGCCCGTCGTTTTGAATATAGTTTGAAATGGGCATCAGAAATTCAAAAACGATCCAAACAATGTGAAATATTCGCGTGGTGTCCTATTATGTATCATATGCAAGGAAAAATAATAAACTTGGAAAATTGCAAACATCACAAAAATTCCTTAACAAAATGGGCTATGACGTTCGAGGTTTCATGGCATTGAGGTCAAACGACCAATGTTATGGATAGAATCGTGGCATAGTTTGTGATAATGTGCCCATATTGTGCACACATGTGTATCTTGGGATGGCAGATGATGTTGTAGGAGAAAGTTTTCCTTTTCATCGCAAGAAAAAGCCATTTTCCATTTTTAAGGTGCCGAAAACGGAGTGTTTTGTGAAGCAACCACCAAATTAAAGTTTCACATTGGTACCAACACATTTTTCAAAATTACTAGAGCACCTAAAATGGACAATTTCCAAACCGGTGTATTTGGAACCTTTCCATCCACCCCTCACAAAAAGACAAATTCCTGCCGAATCGGTAGGAGGTCGGCCAGATTTGAACTACATGTACATGATATAATGCTCAAGATTTTTTGTAAGAATTATTTTTAGGTTCACAACATGCTATTTAATCAGAGATCCAGTGCAAGTTTAGCGAGGCTCAGCCCCGGGCAAAGGATTTGCATGCCCGTCGTTTTGAATATAGTTTGAAACAGGCATAGTAAATTCAAAAACAATCCAAACAGTGTGAAACCTTCGCGTGGTGTCATATTATGCGGCATAGTTGCAACGAAACATATTAAACTTGAAAAATTGCAAAAATCACAAAAAAAATCCTTCACAAACTGAGCTATCATGTTCGATGTTTATTGACTTTTAGGTCAAACGACCAATATTATGAATATAATCGTGGCATAGTTTGTGATAATGTGCCCATATTGTGCATAGATGTGCATCTTGGGATGGTGGACAATGTTGCAGGAGGAAGTTTTCATTTTCATCGCACCAAAAAGCTATTTTCCATTTCTCAAGTCCCAAAAACGGGATGTTTTGTGAAGGAACCATAAAGTTAAAGTTTCACAATGGTACCACCCCATTTTTCAAAAATACTATTCCACCTTACATACACAATTCCCCAATCGGGCTATCTGAAACATTTTCGCCCACACCTCGTGAAAAAGACAAATTCCTGCCAAGTTACTAGAAAGTCGTCAGATTTGAACTACAGGTACATGATCTAATGCTCATGATTTTTTTGGAAAAAACATTTTTAGGTTCAAAATATTATATAGACGTCATATTTGGATTCCTATGATTTTTCTGATCGATTTAGACATATTATTTGTCAAATTCTGATTTACGGATTTCAAGATATTAATTATTTTATATTAAATAGAAAAGAAAAAATCATTTTATTGTCATTTAAATTCAAGATTAATACACTTATTCATTGTAGTTTATGTAGGTAGTTGTTTGGAATTCAAAAGATAAAAATATGCAATATCAAGGAATATGGGTTAATAGGATTGATATGGTAATATTATCAACAATGTGTCATTTCTTTTATGAAAGCTAGTTAAGAAGGAACAGAGAAATTGAGCATGCTAGGGGTGGAGTACTGTGAGGATGGGTGACTGACCGAGAAGTTTGACCATGAGTAGAATTTAACCTAATATTAAGTGTAGTTAGATTTAAAATGGTCCATATGAGAGATTAAAACAATTGGGATAAAACTGAAAAAATTACTTTTTTTTGGAAAAAATTGAGCCAAAATTGCCAAACGGCCATTATTTCTATGCCGACGGCTATCGGCATAGGATGTTGTGCTGCCAGCCAGCATGTGCGGACGACAACTGGATCCGTGCCGAGAATGTATTGTGCGGACGGCAATTCTAGCTGTGACGGCGGCATGCCGGCCCTCGACACCTTGACTGGTTCCCGTAGTTATTCTCCAATAGCAAAATAGTAGCATCAAGATGACATGAGAGTATACAAGAAAGAAATAGTTAAGTAGATTTTTTCCTCATATCACAATTGAAATATCAAACGATGTATAAAATATGTATGTACAATTAGCTATTCACTACGCTTTTAAGCAACTTGATGGTCTTCACATTTTCCTCCTCATCGTCGACGTCCACCTCCTAAATTTGAGATAGTTAACCAATCATTTTACATCCAAGTGATAAGGAGATGGCAATGAAACTAGTTGACAAATGTGGAGATGCGAACCATACTATCCTATTTAAGTCTGTATGGAGCCTTTAATATAACTTCTATAGTCATCTAAAATCCTTCCACCTGTGCTAAAAGTTGAGTTTGAAGATACATAACTAGCCAGATGAAAAAAAAATCCAGGGCCACCACTCTGGCATCCACATCGGCCCCAAGGCCATGGCCTCACACGATTCGTCGACCAAGTCGCCCAACTGAACAAAGCCGACACTCTAACACCTCAACACAACATGATAGAGGAGATAAAACAGAGTCACCGCTCCCACATCCATGCCGGACTCACGGCCATGCACCGACCACCCAAAGACCACAAATAGATAACACAGGAGGTGAAGGGACCATAGCAATGCCTCAAAGGAGGGAAGCTCCGACCGAGATCGAGCGCCACCATCGTTGGCATCAACATAGGCCGTTGCAGGGTTTTCACTGGGACCTCACGAAATCCGAAGTCGTGTCCGCTAGTCCGCTATATCTGTAGGGCCGATCGAAGGGAAACCGGCACCGCCGCGCCGCGAGGGCTTTGTAGGAGGTGGGATTCTTTCTTTTTTTCTTTTGAGAAAGTGGCCCTACTGCCAAATATAGGCTCCTTTCTTCATGTTCACGTGTAAACCGTTTGTCTTTGATGTCATGTCCGGCCGATTTGCTAAGAAAAAGTCTATATTAAACCCTGAGTTTGCAGGGGGTTGACAAATAAACTCTGAACTCTAAATTTCTGTTGTTTGTACCCTAAACTTACGAATGCCGGTTTAAATCAGACCTTGATTTTTTTGCATGTAAATAAAATAAAATTTCATACTAAATAATTAGGTGCTCTCCTTGACAAAGCTGACCCACATGTCATCATCTTCCACCACCCATCTCTCCCCGAGTCAACCGTGCCTGCAATCTCTTTGACCAGAGCGTGCAACCGCCATGCCCAAGCGTGCAAGCTATGCGAGGAGTGACGCTCCCGCGGGCACCCCATGGCTGAGCCCGTGCAGCCTTGCACGCGCATCGTTCATCTGCGCATCGTCCCTAGCCGTGAGAGCGCGGGAGCCGCGTAGCACGATGACAGAGAGGGCTAAGAGGAGAAAGGAGTTGCGCAACAAGCACATCCGCTTATGGGGGTCATGCGTGGATGGCCAGTTGCATCACGGAGTTCTGAGGGCTGAAGGAATCCGCAGTGGCGGCGGTCAGCCAGAGGTGAAGAAGACCCAGACGATTTGGTCGATTCCGTCCTTGCGGGCTCGAATCCTTGGACTAGTATGAGCAGGTTGGTGAATTTGAGGTCCGAGGAACGGCGACCTGGACCAGGGAGGTCTGCTTCGATGGCGGTAGCGAGTAAGGAAACGTCGTGTATGGAGAGGGATAATGGGTAGGTGATGGATCTGACATGTGGGTCACCACTGTTAGCGAGATACTGTGTAATCCCAGCTGGGATTGTTGCTTTCCCGACGCACCAAACAGTTTCAAAGTTTAATTTAGACCAAGATTCGCAAGTTCAAGGTACAAACGAAAGAGATTTAAAGTTCAGGGTTTATTCCGCCGAACCTCTACGAATTCAGGGTTTGGAATAGACTTTTTTTTCCATTTGCTAATTATCTTAGGGTCTGATTCTCTGCATGTCTTCGGTCTAAACAAAGTTCAGAATGAGACTAAGCAGGTACAAAGTAGCAACTTAGCACGAGCTTTGACACTTCGACACTCTGCAAATATTTTGTCAGGTTCACCAGCCAGAAATGTCTTCATCATGCCTTTGTATGAAATCACTGAATAAAATTTAGTTTCATCGTGTGCCCCTTCATTTAAGATTCTCAGAACTCGACGAAACTGAATAAAAATTTGGCATCACGAACCGGAAAGATGCAACATGATAAATCTAGTGGGATCCATCGACCACTTCCCCTCCCCCTCTCTCTCCCCACCGCCCTCGTTGAGAATCCCCTCCTTCTTCCCGGCTCTCCCTCCCCTTTCCTTCAGCGGCGCTACTGGCCGGAGTGGATGGGGGAGGAGAGGCCGGTCATCTCCTCTGTATAGTAGTAGGTCTAGGTTGTCTTCCCAAGTGGTGTTTGGCACTTTGCCGTTAGTTTGGAGCGGTCTGCTCGATCTGTTCGGCCAGATCAAGTGTGTTCTAGGGTTCGTCTTCTTCGTTCTTTCGCTTCAATGGTTGGAGCTGGGAGCGACGATGGCGAGCACCGTATACTTAAAGAAAGCCGAAGCTTCTGGTGGGGGTGATTTGGGGATGGGAAGCTCCACCTTACTTCTGTTTTTGTCCTGCCGTGGCGGTGAGGGGAAACGAAGTGGTGCAGCTCCGTCCTTCTTCAAGTGGCTCCTTCTCCGGCGGTGGATCTTCTCCGATAAGCGCATCCAAGCCGGAGGCAACCTGCTTGCCTCGACTATCCTTGGCCATCATGGTGGCCAAACAACTGCAACCTCCAACGCGGAGGCTTTTCTCCGTCCTGTCTGCTGGAGCTCGGCGCCTCGATGCCACCAAGTGGTTCGTCCCCGGGGGCTTCAAGGTGAACAACGACGACGGTGTTTCGCCAGAAAGGGGCGCTCGAGCGCTCTCGCCTTGCTCGGCGGCGTCGCCTTGAGGACGACGGCGTCTGGTGGCAAAGAAACCAGTGACTTGATTGCTTTTTCAATTTTTTTGCTAGGGTGTTTCTTGCAAATGTACATGTTTTATCTTGAAATTAGGTTCTTTATTCTTTAGAACGAGAGATGTAAAGGGCGTGTATAATTGTACCTGGCACGTGTTCCGTTAATATATGATCCACTTTCTTGTTCAAAAAAATAAAAAAGATAAATCCAGTTGCACAAACATACACGGAAGTTCGGTGCACGGAACAATCGCCGCTCTCGTTCACCGGCGACTTATCTGGCAAGATCACATGGACGAAATCACTAGTGACAAAATTTGGATTGACGATTGAGTGATGCAAGACATGAACAATGCCGTGTCCCCTCCTCGAACATTCGTGACGCTACACGGTCGATCCCTTTATGTTCAGGCCAGGATAACTTCAATTCATCAGCACAACTATCATCGAGTCGAAAGTTGATCAGACAGCACCGTTTCCTAGTGGAGAGACAATGCCTCCGTACGTCGTCCTCGTCGCGGCGCTCCTCGCCTTCTGCTATGTCGCAAAGAAAGTTCTAGGCAGCGGCAGCAGCAGGCTTCCACCCTCGCCGCCGTCTCTCCCGCTGCTCGGCCATCTCCACCTAATGGGCCGCGTGACGCACCGCTCCCTGCTCTCCCTGCACCTCCGGTACGGTGGAGGAGGCGGTCTCATGTTTTTGCAGCTCGGGCGCAGGCGGACGCTGGTGGTATCCACGGAGGCAGCGGCGGCGGACCTGTACAAGAACCACGACCTCGCCTTCGCCTCTCGCTTGCACAACGCGGCGATAGACAAGCTCTACTATGGCTCTAACAGCAACGTCTCCTTCGCGCCCTACGGTGACGCCTGGCGCCGCCGCAAGAAGATGGCTGTTGTCCACCTCTTCTCCCCGCGCCGCGCCGAGTCGTTCGCACCCGTGCGCGCCGCTGAGGCGGCCGCCCTCGTCGCGAGAGCCCGCCGCGCGGCGATGGCGGGTCACGCCGTCGAGCTGAGGGAGCTCCTCTACGGCTACAGCAACGCGGTGGTCACCCGCGCAGCCACTGGTGCCGCGGGGGCCACGGCCGATAGGATCAAGCAGCTGATGGCGAACTCGGCGGTGTTCATGTCAGGGCTCCAGGCGGAGGACGTGCTTCCGGACGCGGCGGCGAAGATGGTGAGGTGGGCGACGGGGCTCGAGAAGAGCCTCGACGGGCAAGTCGAAGCCTGGGACAAGTTCCTATCCGAGATAATCGCCGAGCACCTTGAGAAGAAGCAGGGAAAGGACGGTCCATATCAGGAGGAAGACTTCCTGGACGTCTTGCTTCGGCTGAGGGAAGAAGACACCGCCGGGCTTGAGCTCACCGACAATCACATCAAAAGCATAGTCAAGGTGATCGGTCATGAAACAACGCAGTATTCCTTTTTGTTTCGTCAAGATCTTTTAACTTGTTCCTTTTTGCTCCTCTGCTCTGCGGCCATCTCTTCGTATGCAGGACATGATCGCCGCCGGAACCGAGACATCATCGGTCACGTTGGAATGGGCCATGGCGGAGCTCGTCCGGAACCCACGGGCAATGGCCAAGCTGCAGGACGAGGTGACCCGAGCGGCGGAAGACGATCTAAACAAGATGGAGTATCTCAAAGCGGTGGTGAAAGAGGTGCTCCGCCTCCACCCGCCGGCACCGCTCCTGGTCCCGCACGAGTCGACGGAAGCGGCGGTCGTCCAGGGCTACGAGATCCCGGCCAAGACGGCGCTCTTCATCAACGCGTGGGCGATCGGGAGGGACCCCGCGGCGTGGGGAGAGACGGCGGAGGAGTTCTGGCCGGAGCGGTTCCTGGGCGGCGGCAGCGCGCTGGGCGTGGACGTGCGGGGGAACGACTACCGGCTCCTCCCGTTCGGCTCCGGCCGGCGGCTCTGCCCCGGCATCAGCTTCGCGCTGCCGGTGCTGGAGATCGCGCTTGCCAGCCTCGTGCGCCACTTCGACTGGGAGATCCCCGGCGGGACGTGCCTGGACATGAGCGAGGCGCCGGGGCTGACAACGCCGCCGCTGGTCCCGCTGCGCCTCGTCCCCAAGTGCAAGACGACTGCCTCATTAGGCCTTGTGGAAGAGCAGTAGTGTCACAAGAATTTTTTTTTTGGGAATTCACAAGAATAAATTAATAACGTGTCATACGGTGCCTAATTCCCAAATAAAAAAATAGCTTCTTTTACGATACCTTTTACCACACCTGAGATGAGGAGAGGTTTTTTTTTTTTTTTTTTTTTGAGCATAAACACAAGCTTTATTACTGAGTAATGTTCAAAGGAATACAACAAACTTCAGGAGGGTTCTGAAGCCAAATATGGCGGCCAAAAGGTAGAGAAAAAACAGATTTTGCTAAATTATGAGCCTCCATGTTGTGTTCCCGTCGCTCGTGAGTGAAACTGGCAGAACCAAATAGTTGCTGCCTAATCTTTATTTCTTTCAGTAAAGCACCATATCTGGACCGATAGCCCAACAAACGGTAGATAAGAGAAAAAAATTAATATTAGCAATACTGAAACAGGCCCAATAATCAGCCCAGCAGGCGACGTCAACACCATCCCGTCGTTCAGGAGCGCGACCGCGCCGCGAACATCCCTACCTCTGCGTTGAGCGCGATCGTCGCTGCCGTCGACAGTGGCCGCCGCCGCCTCCGCCATCGAGATCCTGTCCTCCTGCATCGGGGGCGACCGCCGCCGCCGCCGTCGACACCCCGTACTCTTGAATCAAGGGCAACCGCCGCAGCCGACATCGAGGGCGACCCCTGCCGCCGCCGGATCGGCCCGGTCCTGCATCGCCGGAACCAGGTCAGCACGCCGCGACATCGACAGACTCCGATTCGAGGTAGCGTATTTTTCACCACTCCACCCAGCCAATGGAAAAATATGCACGGTGCACCACACCAGCCACGGCACCAGGCCATTCAGTTTTACTTGTCTGGCTTGCCAGTTGGTGCATCTGGAAGGCTTGAATGCCATGGCGAGCATCCGTGGATACGCAGCGACAATAAACACCGTATTGTGGATGCAGGGCAGCAGGGCTGCAACTTGTTTTGCACATGCCGGTATTCCAGCCATGAGTGTGCTGTTCATGTGGTGTGGGTATTGGCCTAGTCCTAGGGTTTGTAACTAGTCATGGCTAGGCAGCAGACATAGAATTCAGTAACTAGTCCATAGCTGTTCGAGGCATCCTATTATTTTGTAAGGACTAGGAAACATGAATCTAAGTTTGATGTGTTATCGGGGGTAACTGCAGGTTTTTTTAAGCTGTGACGATCCATCATAATTCATTGACTAAACTGAACTCTAAAAAAATGGCTCGATGATGAGGAATTTTTGTAAGACTAAGTTCAGCTGGTTTAGATTTTGTTAGTTAGCATATCATGGAATCAGCAACATGAGCTAGTCTGTAATTAGTCAGTTTAAGCTGTCGGCACAATGCCATTTCGTTGCGTATATTGTATAATTATTATGTAGGCCAGGGTGACACATTGCCCATCTTGCCATGTTTTCCATTTAGTTCATATGAAAATCTGGTTTTTTATCTGCTATATGTTCAGCAAGTAAAACACAGTTTCATGTAACAAAAAGTTTGTGCTTCTGAATTGAATAATAAATTTCTAATGATTAGGTTCTAGCTGCTTGTATTTTGGTGAATGGATAATTGATTGGTTAAATTGTGTATTATATCAGATGCTCTAATGATTTCTTATATATGATATGCACTTGTCCTAGTCTAAATCATGAAATAGAATTTAGTTTAACAGGTTTGTACTTTCTGATTAGCTTGTATTAGCTTGAGAGGCCCTGGTTAGGCTCTAGCTGCTATGGTATGTATATGCATAGATTCTCTATTGATGTAGCTAAAAAATACATTAGTTGGTTGTTCACATATAGTTTTGGCATAATGGAAGTGGAGCATATTTGTATTTTGTACTAAATTTTTATTAATGTAGCTAAACATAAGAACATGAGTGGTATTATATTTTTATTCATGTTCTGTTCTCTCAGATTTTTCTGGATACACTGAAATGCTCATGCCTTGTTACTTTGTGTGATTTTGAAGGAAGGCGCAGTCTCTAGCCTGAAGGAATGTTTTAGTTTATCATGTTGCTAAACTAGATGAAGGAATGGTTTACTTAATGTGTTATTACTTCCGCGTGAGTGGGTGAGATGACTACTTATGAGTTTAGTTTATCATGTCGCTGTAGGGCAGTAGGAGTTGCTAGGTACCTTCCTTATCAGCCATGATTCAACTAGATGAAGCAATGGTTGCCAGCTTTTCCCAAATACGATGATTGTCAGGCATTTGCTTATTTGATTTGCATATTTTAGGCTTGGCTCTGAAAGACGAAACGCATGTACTTATTTGGTTCGCGGATTATATGCTTAGCTCTCAAGCGCGAAACGATCTTGCCATATAAATTCTGTATCTTTATTTCCTAATGTATATATGATGATATGTTCTCTTAAATCGTGTGACATGCCTGTTCATTCAACTAATGCAAGCTCATTCTTACAGGAGCAGTGATGGAAAAGAAGGTAGAGATCAGTCAGGCTCTCTGGTTCATTTGCTGGAAAGTGCAAACCCGCTGCGAGATTCTAGTTATTCGTCCCAGTCAAGGGCTGAGTCTAATGCGGCAGGCTCGATCAGAGAGAGTGTTGTCCGGGAGTGTTCAGTTGAGGCGTTTGTATATATGAATGATGAATTGGTGCTACACACTGAAATCGACTCTGTTTTTTTTTCTGAAGATTCATCAAAACTATAATCTGAATTTTGAAGATATCACATGGAATGTCTTACATTATGTGTTCAGTGTCAATTCTTCTATGTACTCTGCCTAGAAACAAGAAAGGGTTTTTATCTGATGCAACGTTTGTCTGAAATCTGAAGGTGGTGCTTGCGGGTACGGAGACCTTGACATATTCAGATACGTCATTCTTGAGGTGTGCAACTGGTGTTGTATTATAACCTACTTTTGCAAAAGTTCAGAATGATGTTCTATGATTAGAAATGGATCATAGACTGTGAACACGTTTCAAGCCATTTTGCTTCGTGGGCTACTGGGTATAAAGTATCAGGGCTGAGAGAGTGTAGAGAAAGGAGCAGCTTTAACCAGTGACACATTTCCTTTTCCAAATCTGACTTTTGTATGCTAATCATGAGTACTTCCACAATTTCAGACAAATGCTATGAGTATGTCTCAACTGTTGCAAGAGATTAAACACCATGTATTTCTTTACAAGTCAGTTAGATCACCACTATAGTGTAAATCATAGGGTGGGAAAATCTTATGGCTACAGGTTTCTTCGGACGGTTTGGGGATCCCATGGATCATCATCATTTTTTGGCGTACGATATAGTGATTGGGTTCTCCGGGCTCATCCTGAAACCCTGGGGGGCTTGCATCACAACCATGGACTGGTTCTCGTCTTCGGACTCCACCAAAGCAATGCCTGGCCTGGCCTCGATCATCCGAACCTCCCGGAAACCAGGGTACTGCTGGAACAGGACCTCCACCATCATGCTCAATGTCTGGTCAGCACTGTTCTGGATGAAGAGGATATTGTTTGGTGGCTCTTGTGGAGGCTTGGCAGAACGAAAAGATTGATCACCCTGCACACAAGTAGATGAAAAAAATTACTACTTCAAAAAGAAACTTAAAGTTGCGTTGACCATATAAAATCTCCTAAAGTCTAATAAGTGATAATGTGTAAATAGTAAGTAGACTAACTACCGAAGAAAACCGCCACGTTCAATGGAAGTAAATATACTAATGCCCTTTAAATGGGCATTGCTACACCTTGAAAAATAAATAAACTGGAGGCAGAAGGTAAAAATAGCTGCCTCTGAAAATTGACAGTCACAATAAGCAAAGTATATTATTCAAGGAAATTCTATAGTGAAGAACAGTATACTAAATGCAGCTGAACTGATCAAGACCAGAGGCCATCAAGCCCCACACTTACAGTCACACGCACAGACCCACAATTGCAGACACATACTTGCACATAGGCAATCTAAACTCATTCCTCCAAAACGTAATCAATTGTTTTGGGGGCAATGTGTCAGTCTAACTTACTGCCTAATCCTATGTCATCCTTGATCTCAAATTGTCAAGTAACCCAACAGATAAAACAAATAGGAAACTTTAGGAGCTTGGAACTCTAAAACTAGTGCAATTATGCCATTTGGATCCACGGTGACAAGCTTGTTCATGCGTATGATTTGTGTGGTAATGAAAAACTGGTATCACGAAGTCACTTACATGGAGCAGCACGCAGACGAGAACATGGACGTATAGAAGACCGACGAGGAGAAGGCGGCGCGCCGGTGATGACCCAAACACGTGCCGCTGACAATTGTAGTTTCCCAACACTACCATTTCAGATCTGTATTAACACATTCAACTAAGAACAAATTTTAATGAACTAGAGGATGCGCCAAGTAATTCAGCTTAATCTAACCCAATAATGATGTATGACGCTATGACAGAATGGGCACCAATCTCGGCCAGGGAGCAGCCCAACTCGCCCCGTCCTCACTGGGATGTAGGGACATCAGGGTAAGTAGGCGAAGAGGCATCTGGACCTGCAGCCCAAGCCAAGGTTACTACATCAACTAATTGGAACATTAGAGGACAGAGAACATAGAAATTTGTTAATCAATTATTACACAAATTTGGCTAGAGGTTCAGTCGTAACCTTTGTCTTTGCATTCATTCATGTCATCCAGGGACTTATTCTTTTGATGCAGGGTGGACCCTCCCTGCAACAATCTTTGTGTTTCATCAATAGAAATTGGCTCTTATCTAATGGTCATGTATTCTATGCAATTGTAAACTTCTATGCATCAAGATAATTGTTCTATACTGCAATGACAAAAAGGTGTAGTAAAAAGGTCCCAATATTCCATACTGCAATTTCACTACTCATTTCAGAAAGTGGTAGCACAAACCTTAAGGAGCCTATTGATGTTTTCTTCAGAGAGCTGACACTCGCTCAGTGACCCAGTGCTGGCCACCAGGCTGCCGCTGAGAGCCCAGGCACGCCCTCCCGGCACCCTGCGTGAGCGCCAGCCACCTGGGCGACGTGGGCATCTCGCCACTGAACCCTAGGCGACGACAATTGCACGCCAAACCCGTCCTGTCGCACGCAGCTGCAGCGGCTGTGCAACGAGGTCCTGTCCAGCTCGCCGTCGACCACGAACACCGGGAAGGACCGACGCCGGAGAAGCTCACGCGCCGCCGATGTCCTGGACCACCGAATCACGCGCCGGCGACACCTTTCATTTCGCCTACCAGCATCGGCCACCTCCATTATCGTGCGCCACCGCCGAGCCGGCATGGGCTTCGCGAGGAGATGAAAGCCAGGCACCTCTCCCCGACCACCGTGAAGACCTCGGCCTTCTTCGCAAGCGAAGAGGACAGCGCCGTCGATCTTCGGTGGCGAGTCCAAGGGCGCCGCGGCCGGGACAGGCTGTTGTTCGGGTAGAGGGCGGAGGAGGGAATGTAGGTGGAGATCTCGGCGTAGACGCCGGTGGTAGGAAGCGAGGCGGCGGTGTCGCCGGAGTTGTGGAGCGGCGGCGGCACCCACCCAGCAAATTCCCGGTGGAGCTAGGGTTATGGCCGTCCTCCCTTTCCCGGTTTCCCCACCAACTAACGTTTTTTCACATGGGCCTGGGCTGTCTATAGGGCCGTGTTCGTCTAGTAAGGCGTGGCCCGGCTAGGCCTTTTCTCTGTTTGCTGCAAAATTTTGCCCAGGTATGATACATACCTCCCACGTTTTAGAGAGGAGTATGAATTTTTCTGGGCCTTTGGATGGACGAAAATGAAGGGCTGTTATTTATTTAGGGGTACCACAAAAGAACCCAAAAAAATACCTCGTCGGAGCTCATGCTAGTTCGAGGTAAAACTCAAGCCGGCATTTCGACCCACGGGTACGTCTGTCCATGGACACCCGACCCGAATGGGTAGGGTATGGGTCTCGATGTTCGTCCATGGAAACGACCTATGGGAAACCCGATTAGTCGTGGGTCAGGCATGGGTATCAGTCTATGCCCACGGGTTGTCCGATGGGTCACCCGATTAATATTACTAATTAAAACAATTGAATTATTTTGTATGGTACGTGGGCTATGATACACATACATTATACATGTAGACAGTATACATCGTTTAAACACAAAGCTCTTGTATCCAGACACCAAACATGTGCATATTAGTACTACTTGCAGTCACAAAGCCATGAACGGGAACACATCACTCTTCGTCCTGGCAGCCCAACAATGTGCCGATGTGTTCTAAATATTTGGTTGTGTCAAACTCTCCATTTTTTTGTACCCGATGGGTTGCTCGATAGGGTTGGGTTGCCCGATGGGTTTGGGCATGGGTCTCATTCCTTACCCATGGGTAGGGTCGTGGGTCACAGATATGCCCGATAAGGGTGATGGGCATGGGTCTAGTTTAGGTTGACCCGACCAAACCCGACCCATTGCCAGCCTTTGGTAAAACCAGTGATGCTGATCCCGGCGTGACTTAATGTTGCTCCGATAGGTGCTTGGCTGTGTGGAAGAGCAAACCTCACAAATAAGTAAAGGAAAGAAAACGCATATCGCGCTAACTGATGGAGCATATGAGTGAAGTCTTTGGTTATAACCTAGTTGCAGCTCGTGTGCATCTTATATACAACGCAAATCTTGAAACAAATTCATCGGGTTGAATATTGTTTCACACTAACAATCCATTTGCAACTAGAGACAGCTTAGTTATTGGATTTTAGACTGCGCCCGAGAGTTAGCAATTCCTTTTTTCGGTTAAATTGTGGGATTACAATCCTTACCTAGGATCTGTTCCAAGAATGGGTGTTTATAATTCACACATAAACATCTTATTTTATTACTTTGCTAGCTCTCTGAGCACAAGCATTAGCTAGCTGCCTTATTGACTTGCCTACCAACAAAAGATGGATCTGTTCATGTTGCTTCGACTAGTTTTGAGGGGCTTATTACGATTACCTGTTATTGTTCTGAAAAATCCATCATACCGTCACACCCCATTGCCGCCGGTGAGGATCATGGCGTGAGGTCGATACAACGGTGGCTTGTGGTATCTAGAGAGAACATAAGGACAGAGAAAGGAGACAAAGTTTTTCAGATAGTTCATTTCTGTTCGATGCCTTTAGAAGGGTTGCTCGTGCTCTCCTTTGTAGACTCCACACTGAGCCCGCTCATGTCCAGTGGGCCCAAAGCCCATGTGCTCCTGGGCCAATACATGGCCATGTACGGGTGTTACACATACATACGAGGCCATGGCTCTTGTTCCAAGAAAGGGCAATCCTGTACGTACACGGCTGCTCTCTGTATATACTCCGGAGTACAAGGTACCGGCAGCTAGCTTAAGATTCCTGACCTGACCCAAACTGCTGAAAGATAAACCCTAGCAATCTACAGAATTTCGATGGGCGCGATCCCGGAACAAGAACAAGCTGCTCTGCCCCGCAGCGGCAGCTTGACTCAAGCGGAAAAGGATGAACTATTCAACTGCTGCTGGGGAATCATGTGCCTCGTGGGCTTCGCGGCCCTCCTCGGCCTATGGGTCTATGTCATCGTCATGTCTCTGAATAAGCCTGATCCGCCGGAGTACTCCATGGAGATCGCCGCCGTCTCCGGCCTCGACCCGCGCACGGACCTGCAGGGGTCGGGGGTGCTCAGCCCGGAGTTCAACGTGACCGTCCGGATCGCCTCCAGGAGCCGGAACGAAGAGTGCCTGGTTCCCGACATGTCCGTGGAGGTGTCTTACTCCTACCTCAACGTGCCGCTGGCCGCCGGCCGGGTGCCCGTCTTCTGCGCTAGGCCGTGGGAGTCGCAGGAGCAGACTGCCGTCGCTCGGGGCAGAGCGGTGGTCGTGCCGGGGTTCTTGCTGGACAGCCTGGCCGAGGACATGAGGAACGGGCAGGCGGTGTTCACGGTCAGGTTGATGACGCCGCACCTTGACCACTGGGACGAGAAGCTGAGCTGCTGGGGGATGGTCGGCGCTCCGTGCATAGAGTCGGCGAATGCTGGCCTGCCGATGCCCCAACCTGGGGATTCCGGCCGTGTTTCGCGGCCAACGGTTGATACAATGTGATCATCTAAAATTTCCACTCCTGCGAGGAGCCAAACACACCAGAACAACCGTTTGCAGTTTTCGGTAGTAGTAGAGTTTTCTTGTGCGGGTCACATCAGGTAGTTTTAGATTCTTAGCTAGATAGTTTCAGAGTGTGAATAGAAGTTCAACTAATGAGGTCGTTCGTAATTTTAGCTGAACCCTTGCAAATTTAGCTATGTATTTTACAGTTTACGAGCTCAACTTTAGAGCATCTCCAGCCACGTCCCCCAAACGGCACCGAATTGAGCGTTTAGAGGACGCGTTTTCTTTGTGCCACGTTTGGGGGACGTCGCTTTCTAGCCGCGTCCCTCCAAACGCGCCCCCCAAATAAATAAAAGTACACGGAAATAAAGGTTTTCATTCAAATTTAATTATATTTAAAAGTTTGAATGAAAACGACTAGATTATGGCCTACTGGCCGCTCGGCGGTACGTTCGACGGCCCCGCCCCGCCGTCGCCTCCCCTCCGCCGCAGCTCCTGCGCCGCGCGCCGCCTCTCCCTACGGAGCGTGACGAGAAGACGCAGGTGCTCGTTCAGCGCATCGTCGCCTGCCCTCCCCTCCTGCGCCGCCGCCTCCTCCTGGTCTAGCCCGTCGTCGTCGGACCAGTCGAAGTCGTCGTCCTCTTCCTCCTTCGCCTCCGCCTCGTCCTCCTCCTCTTCCTCCATTTGTGCCGAAGCCAATGTATCCACCTCCGCCGCCTAGGCTCCCGCCTCCGCTACTGCCACCTCCTCCCGCAGCTGTTTCTCCAGTGCCTCCCGCCGCAGACGTTGATGATACATTGTCCGCCAGTGCCGCTTCCTCCCACGCTTCATTCTCTGTAGCTTTTAGGTCGACGTCGAACTCCTGCGGCGGTGGAGGTGAAGGTGGAGGTGGAGGTGGAGACGGTGGTGGAAGGAACTGGCCGGCGCCGGCGCGGTTCATCATTGCGTATGTGGTGTGTATGCGATGAGGCATGTGCTTGCGGCGGAGAAAGGGAGGCCGGCGGCTGTGATGGCTACCATTGAGCGGGGGAGACCTTTTACAGACGCCGGCGTCGCGAGAAGAGGCGGGAAGAAAGCGCGGGAAGAGGCCAGAAGCGGCGGGAAGAAAGAGCGGGAACACGCCGTGGCGTGCGAACGCCGACGACGCGTGAAGGTTGCGCAGCACCGACGAGACGTCTCGCCTGCCTCTTTGTCGCCATTAAGGCAAAGTTGCGATGCTTCGTTCGTGTGTCGCTGACACGTCGGGTCCGCCACTCCCAGCCTCGCTTCTCGCTGTGTCCGGCGTGCCCGGAGCGTCCCCTATGGACCGGGGATGGGCTCGGGGCGCCGGACACCGTACTGGACTGCGTCGGGTGGACAGGGGCTTTAGGACGCGCGGCTGGGAACGAAAAAATGTTCGGCACGCCCCAAATCCTTAGCGATTAATTGCTACTGAGTGGGTTACCGATTAGCCGATTAACTTATTTATGAACCCATTAAATTAATTAACTGATTAGTAAGTTGATTTTTCATTAATCGCTAATCGCCGGCCGACTGAGTGAAAACTGATAAGCGACTTCCTCATCATTGGTACAAGGTCTGAGGTCTGAGTAATTTTCAATCGACTGAGGATTATAGTCCTCATTTGACTGAGAATTAATCAGTCAAATCTCAGTTGCAACCTCATGTGCAACCGGAAAAAAAAATCTTCGTCGAATCTCATGCTACCAATCTCATGCTAGCACGAATCATGATATAATTCTTCGTTTTAGGAGCAAACTAAGAATTCAACTTAGAATTAGCAAAACCGGTGTCAATTGAGAATTAAATCAATTCTCGCTCAGGTAATGCCATTCATATGAAGATGAAGAAGTCAAATCCCACTTGCAACCTCATGTAACCTATGTTGCAACTCATACTAGCACAAATCATGATACAGTTTTAACCCATAACTAAGCTAAAACCGTTAATATAATCATCGACCTGATTTAATTACTCTTTCCATGGCATAGCCAATTGGAGACATCGGAAAAAAACGTATCCACTCTCTTATTCAAGATGAAGGGTTGGTTGAAGGCCATGAGCAACTCAAATCTTACATTACTAATTATTATAAAGGTCTGTTTGGTCTTCCGAGTGAAAGTTCCTTTTCTCTAAACAAGAACTTAACAGCTGATATACCCCAAGTTTCTATAGAAGAAAATGGCTTATTAACTGCACCTTATTCCGAGGAAGAAGTGCAGAAGGAAATTTTTTAAATGGAATGCAACAAAGCACCGGGTCCCGATGGTTTTCCAGCGGAGTTCATCAAACTTTCTGGGATATTATTAAAGCGGATCTTCTAGATTTGTTCAGTGCTCTGCATATAGGACAACTAGAATTATTTCGTCTAAATTTTGGTGAAGTAATCTTGTTACCGAAAGTTAATGATCCAGAAAGGATTAAACAATATAGACCTATTTGCCTCTTAAACGTAAGTTTCAAGATTTTCACAAAAGTGGCCACCATTAGACTTAATAGGTTGCGGATCATGTCGTTCAGCCATCACAGACCGCTTTCATGCAAGGAAGAAATATCCTCGATGAAGTGGCGGTTTTGCATGAGATGGTACATGAGATGCATACTAATAATTTAAATGGGGTTATTTTAAAACTAGATTTTGAAAAGGCTTATGACAAGGTCAAGTGGTCTTTTCTACAGCAGACACTCAGGATGAAAGGTTTTTCTCCTGAATGGCGCGCTTTAATAAATGATTCCGTGTATGGAGGTAGTGTGGCAATCCGGGTTAATGATGACACCGGCCATTATTTCCAAACCCGAAAAGGGTTACGCCAAGGGGATTCGTTATCACCAATGTTATTCAACATTGTGGCGGATATGCTGGCTATACTCATAGAGTGGGCCAAGTCTGATGGTCAGATTGAAGGTGTGGTTCCACATCTAGTTGATGGTGGTTTATCTATCCTTCAATATGCCGACGATACAATTCAGTTTATGGATCACGATCTCGAAAAAGCTCACAACCTGAAATTAATTTTGGCGGCTTTTGAGCAGTTGTCGGGATTGAAAACCAATTTCCATAAAAGTGAATTGTTCTGTTTCGGTGATGCCCAAGATGATACAACTCTATATACAGAGTTGTTTGGTTGTGGGCAAGGCCAATTTCCTATTCGCTATTTGGGTATTTGATTCATTATCGGAGACTTACAATTGCTGAATGGAAAATAGTGGAAGAAAGATTACAGAAGCGCCTTAGTAGTTGGAAAGGTAAATTGCTGTCCATAGGGGGGAGATTGGTACTCATTAATTCGGCACTGAAAAATATGGTACTGTATATGTTATCATTCTTCCTATTGCCAAAAGGAATTCTGCATAAACTCGATTATTATCGATCCAGATTCTTTTGGCAAGGGGAAAAAGAAATATCGACTGGTTAAATGGAGTATAGTTTGTAGTCCCAAAGATCAAGGCGGGCTTGGAGTTCATGACCTGGAGGTCAAGAATTCATCTCTGCTGGGTAAATGGCTTTTTAAGCTTCTTACCGAGGATGAGATTTGGCAAACTATTTTTCGGAGAAAATATATCGGCTCGAAGACGTTATCCCAAGTGGTTTGAAAACCTGGGGATTCACACTTCTGGGCTGGTCTAATGGCGACAAAAAATATCTTTTTCCGTCATGGTACTTTCTCAATCAAGAATGGAACACAGATACGGTTCTGGGAAGATGCTTGGTTAGACAATGCACCCTTAAGCGAACAGTATCCTGCGTTGTATAGTATTGTTCGTCGTAAAGGTGATACCATTGCCACAGTAATGGCTACCTCGCCTCCGAATGTGACGTTCAGACGTGTTTTGCTTGGACAAAGACTATTGGCATTGTATTCGCTAATTCAACGGTTGGGGGATATTAACCTATCACCTGAACCGGACGAATTTAGATGGAATTTACATATAGATGGCTCTTTCTCGGTCAAATTATTATACATCGCCATACGTCATTCTGATATACCAGTTGATAATAATAAGAAAATTTGGAAGATGAAATACCATTAAAAATAAAAATATTTGGATGGTATCTTCGTCGAGGTGTTATCCTCACCAAGGACAATCTTGTTAAGAGGAATTGGCACGGAAGTACACGGTGTGTTTTCTGTCATCATGATGAAACCATCAAACACATTTTATTTCAGTGCCAATTCGTGAGATCTATATGATCAGTCATCGAAGTAGCGTCTACCCTGTATCCTCCGACTAGTGTGGCTAATGACTTTGGCAACTGGCTTCACGGTATAGATTCAAGGTTTAAGTTGCTTCTTAGGGTGGGGACGCTAGCAGTTATCTGGGCGCTTTGGCTAAGTAGAAATGACAAGATTTTTAACGATAAAAATTGTTCTTTGTTGCAGGTCATCTACAGATGTACAGGTATTCTCTGTTTGCGGTTACCTCTTCAGGGAATGGAGAACCGAGACCTCTTTACGGAGGTCTGTACACGGTTGGAGACTACGGCGAGGGATAATTTTTCCCTACATGGGTGGCAGCATAGTATACGGATTGAAGCCCCTCCCACACCTTAGGCGTTATATGTTTCATCGTTCCGATATATATTTCGCCTAGTTGTTTTTCCATCTTTTGACTTGACACTTTTAAACGGCTGTGTGCATCCTGGTTATGCAGAGGCTGGATGTAATTGCTTTTCAAAGTAATAAAGCATCATTTATCGAAGAAAAAATACTCTTTACATATGCTATCATGCTATTAATCATACATTCAACATTTCCTTAATACCCTCTTTTCAAACACAGCATATTTCTCCTGGTCAGTCTTCATCCCGTTTAATCGCCAACGATCCTCCACCAGTCCATATCATAGCCATCTAAAATTCGATGGGCTAAATCAGTAAACTTGGATGTTTAGTTTAAAACTCACTGCTAGGCTTGAGAAAATTACAACAAAAAACACAACATTTGAAGTTAGGATAACAAAAATGCTTCACTTTCCGTTAGGGTCTCAAAAACCACCATATCGTCGTTAACTCGTAACATATTTCCGTTGACATCGTTACTAAAAAACTAGGAAGGCGCAAGCATGAGAGCAAGAAACATATAATAGCTGTACAAAACCAGGATGTGCTAATTACTAGTAGGAGTATATCATGTACTACAAACTTGGAAACGGCCATGGATGCATGCTTTGTAGGATTAGGAAGCAAAGTTCAGAAAGCGAAATGTCCTCCAGGCCACAAGCGGACACCGAGGAAGCCCATGTTGCTATGGTTGGCACGGCGACGAGGAGGCATCTCGACGGTAGCGGAGGATGGAGCCTTCGGTGGTGGTGTTTGGAGCAGAATTGTCGGTGGCGGTACTAGAGGGAGAAGTGCTGGTGGCTGTGGATGAGAACTGCCCGAGACATGGGTATATATTAGGAGGCGAGTGATGGAAAGAAACGGCGGGAAAGAAACGGTGTGAAAGAATATGGTGGGAAAGAAACGGAAGAAAAGAAGAGGGGTAAGGGGACCTTTGCCGTGTTCTGCAGCAATTTGCATATGGAAAAGGTCCTTTGCCGTGTTCCAACCAAAAATACACACGGCAAAGCTATCTTTGCCGTGTTCCTACTTAATTTGCACACGGAAAAAGGTTTCGCGCCAAAATTCTGCATCCTTGGCTCCTTCGCGCGGGAATAGTTGGTGGGAACATAGAGCTTTTCCGTTTATCCGCTAGGGACACACGACAAAGCCTGGTCATTATGAAGGCGCCGTCTGGGGAGGTCACCAGAGCCACATGTCTAGGTGTTTGCCGTGCTCCGGACCTTTGCCGTGTGCCTCCTCCAGGGTTCGCCGTGTTATTGGTTTTGCCGTGTTCTTTTTTGGGCCTTTGTCATGTTCTTTTTTTTTGCCGTGTTCCTTTTTACCGATTTACCACGTCTTCATTTTTTGCCATGTTTTTTTTTCACTGCACACAGCAGAGCTTAGCTTTGCCGTGTTCCAGGCCATAGGGCACACGATAAAAGCCGTTTTTCCCGTAGTGCGTGGAGTAGTAGTAGAATTAGATGCTTAGCTAGATAGTTTGGGAGTTTAAAAGGGAAGTTCAACCTTTTGCTTCAATTAATCACCTATATATTTAAGGCTTTTATAAATGCCATCTATTCTCAAATGGCAAATTTTTTCTGGGGAGATTTGGATGACCAACATAAATACCATCTAGCAAACTGGGGTTTGATCTCTAGGAAAAAAGAGTTTGGAGGGTTAGGTGTCCCAAATATTAGAGATATGAATTTATGCCTCTTGGGTTCTTGGTTTAATCGTTTCTTCATTACTGAAAACAAAATTTGGAGAAAAATTATTGAATACAAGTATGATACTCTACCTAGTGTTCTCTGGGTTAACGACAATAATGCCTCTCCCTTCTGGAAAGGTATTATTTGGGCTGCACCATCAATTAGAACTGGTTTTCGGTGGCAAGTTGGTAATGGAGAAAATGTGTTTTTTTGGCTGGATACATGGATATCTGATCACTCTTTGGCCACTATGTTCTGGGATCTTTTTCAAATTTGCAATGAGCAGTCAGTTACCATTGCAGAGGTGATGGTTGGTAATGAAATTCGTTTGACTTTCCGTCGTTGTTTTAATGACTCATTGATGCTGCGTTGGTATGCGCTATGTGATTTGTTGTCGAAAATCTCTCGTTCGGAGTCTTTGGATAAACCTATCTGGCGCCTTGAGGCTAATGGTTCTTACTCTGTTAAATCTTTTTATCGATGGATTAATGATGGTGGGGTTAAAGTACCACATCTTGCTACGATCTGGAAGGTACAGGTCCCAGGACGTGTACATGTGTTCTTGTGGCTTTTGTCACAAAACAGTATCCTGACAAGGGATAATCTTGCAAAACGTCGTCCTGTGACTGACCAAACTTGCCTGTTTTGTTCTGAGATTGAATCGGTTCATCATTTGTTCTTTGATTGTGTTGTTTCCAATTTGATTTGGAAGATGCTTGGGTGTGTATTTCCTGGTAGTCATATTAGTAGCATTGATGCGCTGTTTACTGCTTGGTTGTCTGGTGATCCTATTTGCAATATTGTGGCCACTGCTTTCCTAGTTTCCTTATGGAAGACCCGCAATGAAATGTGTTTTCAGGGAAAGAAGTGGTCGAGCATGCTAGTGGTCTGGGATCGTGCGACTTCTACCCTCAGAAGGTGGCGGCCAATCTACAAAGAATCGAGATCTCGGTTGCTGGATATGAATCTTCAGTTACTGGATATCAAAAGGGCGAAATTACTGCGGATTGCCTGGACGGCTTGAAGTCAGATGCAGAGCGGGAGCGTTTCTTCATTGAAAATACAGACTGGTACTCTCCGGTTTGATTGTAATATGGCAATATGTGTATGCTCCATCTGCATCTGGATTATGGGAACAAAAAGTACCTGTTTAAAAGTAGTGCAGGAACATAGCTAGGGCTGCAAAACTTGTTGTAACCCTGGCATGCTACTCTGGTATCCCCTGCTTCATTTTCAATAAAATGGAGCTGGGGGGGCTTTGGCTCCCCTGTTTTTCTAAAAAAAAAATATATATTTAAGGCTTTTCTTTTCATAGACCTCCAAGACTAAAATGTTTTGTTGAGTAAAACACAAGAACGACTAAGGTTAAATGACACTTGTTTGACATTAGAGTTAGGATGACTGAGATTAAACAATACCACGATACCCTTTATTGTTGGTAATTTTAGGTGAACCCTTGCAAATTCAACTTTGTTTTTTTGACACTTTACAAACTCAGTTTTAGTATATTATATAATCATCCACTTACATATATCAACCTCATGGAACAGATTAATTAGCTGTACAGGGCAGGAGACAAACTAATACTAGGAGTATATTTGTATGAACCGTTAACATCGATCATGTGCTACAAAACTTGGAAACGGCCATCCATGGTTTGTGGAGTATGAACGAAAGTTCAGAAAGCACGGTCGTCCATCTCGAGCTGCCCACCTGCCGACTCCTCCTCGTCGTCCCCAACGTAGAGGTAGGGGTTCTTCTCGACTGGATGGAAGTTGTAGAAGACGAAGAGGTAGAATGCGAAGCTTGCGGCCTCGACGGCGACGTTGACGCCCCACTGGTACCTGTAGCTGAGGAGGGCGAGGAAGGCAGAGACGATGATCCTGGTGAAGTAGAGGTAGCCCACGACGACGACGTAGAATCGCTTGAAGAGGGTGAGCTTGTGGAGGTTGCGCGCGGCCTTGCCGTCGGTCTTGGAGGCGTCCCGCAGGGCCCGGATGGACCAGATGATGGGGAAGAAGACGGCGCAGCAGCAGACGACGTCGACGAGCAGGAAGAGCTGGTTCCACACCACCCAGTCCCGCCCCGTGGGCCCGGTCTCCCCGATCACCACCAGCACCAGGTTCTCGATCACTTGCAGCGGGATCACTATCATCAGCACATTCTTCTCCCGCTCCTGCCAGTTCATAAATCAGTAAACGAAGTTCTTTTTTTTTGCGGGGCAGTAAACGAAGTTCTTAATCCAGCCTAGTTCTGAACTTCTGTGTAATTGAGATAGATTGGTACTGGATTCTGTAATCAAGGACCTGGAGGTAAGGTTTGAGAAAGGACCAGCCGGTGCCGATGAGCACGATAACGGTGAAGAGCAGGACGCCCTTGAAGAAGCCGAAGACGTAGAACGCGACGTCCCAGCCGTGCGGCGTGCCCGTGCGCTCCACGTACCACGTGTCCTCCGCCGCGCACGCCATCTTGAGCGCCTTGAACAGCAGCAGCGCGCCCATCACCGCGTGGATCCGCTCCGCCGTCGCGCGCCTCCGCAGGCACGCCCACGCCCACACCACCAGGAACACGAAGTACACCGCCGACACGACGGTGTAGATGGTCGGCAGCGGCTGGAGCCCCACGGGGAGGTAGTCTCTCAGCCCGTCGGGAACGCCGCCCTGCACGTTGTACATCTCGGTGCGCACGTCCAAGGTGACCTCCACGCCCTCTTGGCAGTTGTTGAACACGACCGCGTACTCGTCTGGATCGTCGATAGGCAGGATACTGGTGGCGCCGCCTGCCGGGACGTCGCTGAGCCGGATCATCGGGACGGCGTATCCGCTCGTCAGCACGCAGAAACCGCCGCCGCCGCCGCTGTTGCCTCCTGGATCGGCGGCGGCGTACTCGGACGCATTGTTGATCTTGGGAAACTGGGCTCCGGAAATGAGGACGAACCCCATAAGGGTGGGGTCGACTCCGGTGAGGCGTGATCCCGGCCGGAGTCTCCATGCCGAGCGGCGTATGGAGAGGGCGGCCTTGCCGCCACGCGCGAAGCCAAACTGCTCGAAGAGGATCAATGGCCGCGCGTCTGACACGATCAGCGTCGTCCTGATCTCGGCATGGGTTACCCCCGCGAGGACGAGGAGGACCGTGACGCCGGCCGCCAGTGTGGCGGCGAGCGAGGTGCCCATGGAACCGGTGCGCATGTCATGCAACGCTGTGCATCAATCGTTCTTCATACATTTTACCTTTCACATTCGGGAGTAGGATTTGCCTAGTGCATGCTGTGCGCGTCGTGAATGAGGGCGGCAATGGTAATGGACAAGCGGCTTTTCTATGACCATGGCGTGTTTTAGGGAGGACCATGAAAGCACGGGGGCGAATGGACAAGGCGACATTGTTTCTTCTCCCGTTTTGGCGATGTCATAGACTCTCATGGTGAAGTGTAGGGCACCGTACATATCACTCATGGGCCTGGTGGATTACAAATCTGATCATGGCACTAATGGGCTAGCCTGACTTTGGCCTTTCTCGGCCAACCTCGTGAATTTTAATACTTGGAGTATGCTAAATTTGGGCAAATCCTATTTAACGCTCTTTGCATCCGTTAGCGCGACGATGCCCTCATGAGGAGGGACATGGGCCTCGGTCTTTCTCAGGTGGATAGAGATTGGTGGCTAGAGACTAACGACACTGGCCTACCTCGACGGAGCCGGAGACGATGCGGGCGCCCATGACGTCGTTGTCGGAGGCGGGAAAGGGCCTCGCTGGAGACGGGGATGATGTGGCTTGCTGCAGTGCTGCTGTCCGAGGCAAGGAACGGTACTAGGGTTTCAATTGCCGGGGTCAGGTTCGGGTGCTAGGGCCTGTCGGCCTTCGTTCATAGGGTTTCGGGTGTAGGGGGTTCGCCGGATTGGGGGAGGTGGGCGGGTTTAGAGGGAGGTCTAGACCGGCCGTGGGAGGTGGATGGAGGAGGGCGGTGTGGTGAGGCACCACGGGAGCAGGGCTGGCGATGGAGGTAGGGGCTCGTGGGTGAGGAAGTAGAAGATCCAATGGAAAAGGAGTTGCTAGGCCAGGGCCCATCTTGATCTCCTTGTGGGCGGAGTGCCTTAACACAGGCAACGAGCACTAAATTGGAGGGGCCTTAAATTTGAATGACGATTATTGAAGTTAAATATGCTCTAGACACCATGCTCAGGTTCGTCACATTGTGAGATGACCCGCCGATTTTGGTATAAGAATTGATTGATCAATCTAATCGCACATGGGCTATGGTATAAGAATTGATTGATCAAGCTGCAGCAGCACTTCCTGCCTATGGATATTGAAGTCATCTAGCTGCACTTCCTCCTAGATGCTATGAAAGGGAGCGGGTAAAGCCCACTTCGCCGCCGCGACCTGCCGTTTCCACGCCACAAATGCTGGTGAAACCGTCTGATGCAGCCCAGCAGTCAGCAACCATCATTGCCGTGCAAATGCGCAAACAACTGCTCCGGAGAACGAAGCCGTCGCTGCTTCCATGTTTAAGCGCATCTTCAGCCGCGTCCCCAAAGCGTCCCCCAAAGGGATTTGGGGGACGCCGGACACATAACCACTTCAAGTCGTGTTCTCCAAAGGCCGCTTTGGTCCGGACGTGTCCCAAATATTGTTCGGCGTCCCTAGTTCATCCCTTGTGTACAGAGGCTCTATCAGGGACGCCGGACACGATTTTTACACTTGCTTTTTGTTTGGTTTAGAAAGGGAAGACCCCCCCCCCCTTCCCCCTCCAAACGCGGATTTTGTCCGTACGTCCCCCAAGCAACCAATCCGGTGCTTTTGTCGGACGTCGTTTGGGGGATGCGACTGCTCTAAAAACCTATGCGTCCCGCTGAGATCTCTGCTTTGGTAGTTATCCACTTCCGATTGTCCTTCTACTCAATCAGGTTGCGCATCGGCTCCAGTACCGCTCGAAGTTTTGCCTCCCCAGACTTGATTGGTTTTTTATTGGATTCTTCGTTCTGCTCACTCAAGCCCTCCCGATTTGATTGGATCTCGATTGGATTTAGCGTGGTGGTTGTTCAAGCAAAGAGAAAGAGGCTACGTTTACAGACTCTGGACAGCCATAGCTACCCGCATCGGCAATTTGATGCACAAGCTCTCATCTCTTACTCATATTTTTTAATTTTTATTTAATTAGGGAGCACATGCCGAATAATTTGGCCAGTGTGGCAAAACCTGATACATATAATTTCTCTGATAATTTATCTTCGATTGTACGACATTTTATTGTTTTTTTCTTCAGATTACAGATGCCACTAAAACTTCAAATTACTTACTATACATATGAAATGCATTCCAACAGCTTACCAGCATTATTTGATTTATCAGAATGTAGGTGTTTGAATTTAATCAGATGAAGCACTCAGTTTCTTAAAACTCAACTCTACAAGGTCTCGATGATCTGAACCGGTACGTAAGCAAGGAGCCTAGGAGGCAGCGGAAGAAGCCACAAAACCCATCTAGGGTTCCGTCCTCCTCGCCGGCGATACCGCCGGTCCGCTCCGTCTCCGGTGGCCTTAGGGTCTTGGAGGTGTGGCGGACCACGGTGCCTCGCCGGCGGGGAGTTTCCGTTCTTAATTTAGTTTGCTTTTCAGTCTCTTTTTTGGGATGGTGAGGCGGCGGCTACATCCTGAAGTCAGAATAAGGTCCTCCCCGCCCTATCCTCGCTCCGGTGGTGCATCTAGCGCTAACGGAGGGCGCGTGGAGTTGTGTGCCCGTCGGATCTCCTTGGATCCGGTCGGTTTTCGTGTTTATTGGTGTGGTTTCATGATAGTCTCTTCCGATCTACGGTTGTCATCATTGGCGATGGTTGCTGCTCTGGTGCGCTGGTCCTTTGAGACCTAGCACGACGACTTCCCGTCTGTCTACTACAACAAGCTCTACTACGACAAGCTTTGCCTGACTCCGGCGATGGAGGGGCGAGGACAGCGGCGCGCCTTCGGCTCGTGCTAGTGTTTGTAGTCGTCGCTAGGTGGTTCGAGTACCAATTTGTAATTTTTTTTACTTTTTAGGTTATTTGTACTACTGTTGATGATTATTAATAGATCGGTGGATTTCTCGCAAAAAAGAAGCACTCGGTTTCTTTTCGTCCGCATCGAATTGGCTATTGAGTTCAACATTTCAGAATACAGATACGTCTGACATGATACACTGTGGTTCATGGATGGTTATGGTGATAAGAGTTTCTAGAATGATGATAAGAGTTCATGGATGGTGGATGATGATAAGAGTATCTTGAATAACGGTGAACCAGTTTTCTTGCTTAACTTGATTAGCCATCATTTTCTTCTCCGTCAGGTTTGATGTACATTGCATAATTAGATATCTACTGAATGGCAGTGTTATTACGTGTTGTTTGCAAGAAGGCTATTGCTACAGATCCAATCAAACTAAGTTACCATGTAGGTTCTCCATATTTTCTCTAATGGTTTTATGGCATACGGAGAGGGAGCATAAAATTGTAAATTTTCTTTTGAATGATGTGTATGTATGGCCCATATCCGGTGCATCCGTAGTGCCATTAGTGATGCGGGGTGGCTTTCGGACCCCTCCGCCTCAAGACCGTCAAGTGCAATCCCGCCTATCGTTGACGCTACACCATGGTCAAGGAGTCCCCCAAGTGGACCAACAACACCAACCCCCGCCATATATGTCAAGGTGAACTCCTTCCTCTCGACACTCGACCTCGTCAATACCTTGGATGGAATGCTACCTCATGTCGGTGTGTTACATGTCATTAGGTACAAGAGTCATCGAGGAACCGGAGAGAAGGAACTCCCATGGTGCAAGGAAGAGAGAAGAAGAAGAATGAAGGAAGAAGAAAGGAAGAGGAAGAAGAGGCGGGAGGAGGAAGCCGGGCCGGGCCCGGCGACCGGGCTCCCGACCGGACCGCCGGTCACAGGCCGGTCAACCGGGCTCTGACCAGCCGGCCGGTTTTCGGCGGAACGTCGACCGTGCCATCCGGAAACAATCCCGGGCTCCCGGAGCCCCGTCCGGTTACGTCCGGCCCAGAATCGGTTTCGAACGGATGGCCCGGTCCCAGACCCGGTCCACCGGCCTGTGACCGGATTCGTCGGGTTTGACCCACCAACTTGCACCTTTTCGACCCATGTCGCCTTGTATGCCTATATAAGACCCCAGCTCGCCCCCATAGCTGGTTAGACAAGATTTAGGCTTAAACATGACTTTGAGCTTTGTCTCCCTAGGGTTTCATCCCCTTTGTATCAAGGCACCCCATGTTGGATGATTGGATCTATGTGAGTGAGATTCTAGTGTAGCCCACTCTCTCTCCCTCACCGGTCTCCGTCCCCAACACCGATCTCTCACTCCGGGATTCTACCTCGAGTCTCTCCCGTGGTGATTCTATTGGCGTGGTCCATCGAGCCACGAGGGTAAGTCTCGATTGTATCGGGTTGGTGTTGCGTGTGTTCTTCGCGTTCTTCGTGTTCTTCCGCCTCTCCCTCTCTTTCCCCCTTCGGATCTTGGGTCATTCGCGAGATCGGGCCACACACGGGGTCTTAGACCTCATCATATGGTATCAGCAGCCTTTGGTTTCCGCGAATTTGACCCCCACCCACCCAATTTCGTCTCTAAAAATTTTTCCCCAAAAATAGCCCTAATTTGCCTTTGGATGGATCTGCGATTTGGTTGCGTTTTGAGTGGTTTTGGTCCATGGATTTGGTGTTGAGGTGCTTGATCTACTATTTCCCCCACTTTCTAGCCCCCAATTCCATCATTTTCCTTGATTTGGTCAATTTGGTTTTGGTTTGGGGAAGAACAGGAGAGAGAAAGCTCCAAATCGTGAAACCGGTTTCGAACCCGGTCAGCGGACCACGACCAGACGAGCCAGCCTGAACCCTGTCGACCAGGCGGCAACGGACAGGCCGGTCCAGGATCCGGTCCAACCGGGCCCCAGACCGGGCGCATCTTCGCGCCCCCCGACCTCGACGTCCGGCGATCTCCACCCACCACCACCACCACCACCATTGCAGGTATAACTTGCATCACCTTGTAACCCCTCTTCTTTTGCGATCTATCCTATCGAGCATTGCTTATCTAGTGTTGCGAGACATTGCACGTGGCCCCGATTGTGAGGTGTGTGTGTAGTGTGGAGTCAAGCTTCTAAGCAAAACTCGAGTGGCAAAATAGCAAAAGCAAGGCTAACGCTAACATAGTGCGAGAAAAAGGCCGCCAAAAACACAAAAAGAGTGCAAGTGCACCATAGAGCAAAAGTGTGCGAGTGCCATCATACATACAAATACACAAAGAGTGTAAGTGCCACCAAATACAAAAAGAGGAAAAAGCTTTTAAGCAAAAGAGAGAAAAGAGAAGAGGCCGCGTGTAAATCTTGTTGTCTCTTCATTTGCAACCAAAGCTTTGCCTCTCCTTGTGTTAGGGTGACACCGAGCAACCTTGCTTTCGGGCTTCATACACTTTTCCGCTCATTCCTTGGTCGCACTAACCCCGCTTATCCCGTGTGTGAGTTCCATATCATTTCCGTGTTTATAGTGATCATCGCTTTGACATTTGAGTTTTTGGATCTTACCCACTCTTAACAACAAACTTAATTTCGGATTTCATCTTTTGGCTTTCCACCATACTCACCTAACACCATTTTTGCTAGCTTTTGCGTGTGTCTTTGTGTGAGTGCCCGATACAATTGTTCTAACTCTCGGTTTGTTGGATCACCCCAATCTTGTCATACCACGGTAAGATTGCGAGGTAGTGTTCTTCCACTAACATACACCATATAGATACCGTCTTGCTAACATGTATAGCGACGAAGAAGATACGGAGGAGTACATGGAGCACTTCGAGGAGGATACCTCTTCAAGCACCGCGGATGTGGAGGAACATGTGGAGCTCTACACCGACTATGGCTCCGCGAGCATCGCCAACATGACCGACATCGAGGAGCTCTACACCGACTATGGCTCCACGAGCATCGCCAACATGGACGACATCGACGAGCTCTACATCGACACTTGCTCAACAAGCATGGACGACATGGTGGAGCACCACGACGAGGACGACATCGACCCCACCATGCATACCGCCGATGCTACCACATACCCCTACTTGGCCAATGGAGCTACATATGAAGATCGAGGACCTCCACGATGGCATCATCATGTGGATCATCAAGAGCGTCCCCAACATATTCGGCATCGACGCACTTCTCCGAGCTCCACAAGGCACCATCATGAGAGTGCCTATGCACTAGATCATCGACATCACGGACATCATATGGAGCATCAAGAGCGCCCCCAACATGAGCCATCACCTAGGCAAGGCAAGGACCGTCATCGACTCACACCATCTCATGATCGTCGTCGACCACCACCACCTCATGGTCTACATCGACATCCTTCCACACATGATCTTCGACGACACCACTCAAGACATGGTGATGAGTCAAGAAGACGAGAGCCTCGACATGAAGCCCTTCCTCATAAGGCGACTTCTACCTCTTGCGCCACCACCACAATGGCCCCTACCTCGTCATATGCCTATGGACTCCGATGCTACAAGTGCAAGCAACAAGGCCACCTTCCACGGGAATGTCCCAATCTCCTATGTGAGGTGTGCAAGGCCAAGGGTCACGTGGCATGGCAATGCACAACGCCAAGCGCCAAGAAGCTCTACTTCGACGAGCTCAATGCACAAGTCTCCAAGATGCCACCACTTGAGGACGACTTAGGAGGCGATGGAGTTGAGCATGGTGAGCATGGGATTCTCCCTTCACCCATGGAGGCGCATGGAGTTGAGATGGTTGAGCATGGGATGTTCCCTTCAATCAAGGAGGCGCATGGAGATGAGCAAGTCGAACCTACTCCTACATGCTTGATTGATGAGTTGGTACCAATCCCATGTGAGCATGAGAGCCACTTAGCCCACTTGAGCGAGAGTGATAGTGAGTTGAGTGACTTCCACCCCATATGTGAGTTTGAGTGCTTCCATTTGGAGGACATGAGTGATACACAAAGTGAGTTGAGAGAGGTAGAGGATAGGTCCATGGAGGACATCGCATTTGCTAACACATTAACCTCTCCCTCGCTTGTGTCTTCTTATGTTGCACTAGGTTCCACGGAGGACGAGTTTCCGCTCATGGAGAAGATGTACATGGTGCATGAAGATGATGATATCTCACCATGCTTGCTCCAAGATGGACATGTCGACCACATGGATCCTCCTACTTCCACAACACCTACTTCACATGAGTCGGCCTACAAAGGTAACAACATAGGTGTTGATGATGCCATGATCCCACTAGTGGACATGATGACTTATGAGTGCATGCATGATCTTGATGATACATTTGCTACATCACATGCTTCCTTCATATTCCCATGTGATGCTTTGCTTGATAACATTGTTGATCATGTGGAATTGATTGATTGTGATAACATGAACATGCCATGCTATGAAAGATTCATATTTGCTCCGCTTGCTTGCAATGATAATGATTATGATCATGCTTGTGTTGTGACACCCTTGATGAACACTTGCTCTTTCCATAGGGTTGTCGATAACAATGATGACATTAGCTTTCACATGCTTTGCCCAAAATGTTTACACCATTCCATGATCCTTGCATCCAAGATTGCGAACAATTGCTCTTTCTTATGCTTGGTATGCAAGAATGCTTATTTCATTGTCCATGAGATGGCCCCCATAGCCTTCTCTATTTTTGATGATCATGAGTTACCACATGCCATGAATGCACCTTCTTGCCATATGCACCATCGCCATGCATTTCATACTATATTACTTGACACTAATGGTGATGTGCACAAGACATGGAACATCATGATGGATGATGTATTCATCTACCATGCACACACACTTTTTGTCTTGTTTCTTCCATGTGTAGGTACACGAACGATCACTTCCACCGCTACGGAGCATGAGCTCACGAAACACGCAATTGAGAGCTACCCCAACAAGGACGAGATACATGATCCAACCCATGGGATTCACACCAAAGGGTATGTCTCCAAAAGCCTTCGCCCTCATGTTTTACCGACTTGTCTTGTCGAGTTTCCGGTTTGGTCCGATTCTTCGTCACCTCTTTTACCTCTTTTGCAACATATCTTGAAACATCTTGTTGGCACAATGGTTGTTGTATGTATTGATGATATCATCATACACTCCGAGAATCTCAAGGACCATGTCATACATGTGAGAGACACATTATGCACCTTGTGCCACAAGTTACACAAAAAGTTGCTCTCCTTCGGATTTCTAATTTCATCTATGGCATTTGCAATGGATTCTTTGACACTTGAGGATACCCATAATCGGCTCACGCCAACCATACTTTCCCAAGCTAGAAGTCTCCATAGCTTTGCCATTGCACATAACAATTTTGCCCCAAATTTTCCGCCGATACTTGCCTTTTGATTGTTCCATTTGTGTGGGACAATGCTACACACAACATTTTTGACACCTTCCAAAGCAAACTTTTACTTGCACAAATTTTTGTCCTACCACATTTTGGATACATCGACACTCTTTTGATTACCATTTTTGCCCAATGCCTTTTGGAGAAACGACTTGATGCTTCGTATTTGATTGAGAGCCTCTTGTTCGCCGGTCACCAAATTGGCATCCACAAGCTTTCCTTTTGCAAGTTGTTTTTCCCAATGTTCTTCTTCGACCGAGACTTGGCCCCTCCACCACTACATGGGAGACCCGTTATGGACTACAACAAAGACGCCTGCACTACGACGAGCATCCCTAAGGACACAAGGGCACCTATACAAGTCCTTCCCGTCTACCTCATCGGTGAGGAGGAGCAAGAGTCGAGGACGACTCTTCCCCAAGGGGAGGGAGATGATGCGGGGTGGCTTTCGGACCCCTCCGCCTCAAGACCGTCAAGTGCAATCCCGCCTATCGTTGACGCTACACCATGGTCAAGGAGTCCCCAAGTGGACCAACAACACCAACCCCGCCATATATGTCAAGGTGAACTCCTTCCTCTCGACACTCGACCTCGTCAATATCTTGGATGGAATGCTACCTCATGTCGGTGTGTTACATGTCATTAGGTACAAGAGTCATCGAGGAACCGGAGAGAAGGAACTCCCATGGTGCAAGGAGAGAAGAAGAAGAATGAAGGAAGAAGAAAGGAAGAGGAAGAAGAGGCGGGAGGAGGAAGGCCGGCGGTCACGAGCCCGGTCGGGGCTCTGACCGGACCGCCGGTCACGAGCCCGGTCAACCGGGCTCCCGACCAGCCGGCCGGTTTTCGACCGGAACGTCGACGGTGCCATCCGGAAACAATCCCGGGGCTCCGGAGCCCGTCGGTTCGTCCGGCCCAGAATCCGGTTTGACCGGATGGCCGGTCCAGACCGGTCAACCGGCCCTGTGACCGGATTCGTCGGGTTTGACCCACCAACTTGCACCTTTTCGACCCATGTCGCCTTGTATGCCTATATAAGACCCCAGCTCGCCCCATAGCTGGTTAGACAAGATTTAGGCTTAAACATGACTTTGAGCTTTGTCTCCCTAGGGTTTCATCCCCTTTGTATCAAGGCACCCCATGTTGGATGATTGGATCTATGTGAGTGAGATTCTAGTGTAGCACACTCTCTCTCCCTCACCGGTCTCCGTCCCCAACACCGATCTCTCACTCCGGGATTCTACCTCGAGTCTCTCCCGTGGTGATTCTATTGGCGTGGTCCATCGAGCCACGAGGGTAAGTATCGATTGTATCGGGTTGGTGTTGCGTGTGTTCTTCGCGTTCTTCGTGTTCTTCCGCCTCTCCCTCTCTTTCCCCCTTCGGATCTTGGGTCATTCGCGAGATCGGGCCACACACGGGGTCTTAGACCTCATCAATTAGGGTGGTGCATTGTTGCAGAGGCTGGGTATAATTGGTATCTTCTTGATATTAATATATTCCCTTTATCGAAAAAAATGGCCCATATCCTGTAGAAATAAATATCTACTCTTTTTGTAATGGTCTGTGTCATAATATGTTGCTACCTGCAGCCAGATTATGGCAATAATGCTCTATGTTTTCTTCTTTGCAAGCTATATAGCCTATATCATGATTTTCAATTTCATGCCCAGCGAATATTTGGTGTATTTTTCTGCAACGTAATCATGACACTGAACCTTCCAAAATTAATATTGCTTAAAACTTTGCATGATTTGTTTTGCTATCCAACAATATATTAGACAATAACTGATATATTTTGGCAGGTAAGGTTTTCTTTCCTCTGTTTTGCTAGGAAGTGCAATATCCAACAGAATTTTGTCTTCGCTGACATTTGCAAATATCTTGACATCCATCCATGAGAAATCAGTTGGAATATATCATTCTTAATCGCGAGCTTTACATGTCATTTGTATTACCTAATTGCAACTGCCTAATATAACTAGGTACTGTTCCCTGACACTTAGATAATCAAGATAAACTCTTGGTAATCAAGCATTGGTAATCCATAGGGTAGAATATCGATATATCTCTGATATACTTTTTTTTTTCGATAAAGGATGCTTTATTACTTTTTAGAAGCAATTACATCCAGCCTCTGCATAACCAGGATACACACAGCCGTTTATGAGTCTTAAGTCCAAAAAGATGTCAAACTAAAAATGACCTAGGCGGAATACATATCGGAACGATGAATCATATAACGCCTAAGGTGTGGGTGGGGCTTCAATCCGTAGACTATGCTGCCACCCATGTAGGGAAAAAGTATCCCTCGCCGTAGCCTCCAACCGTGTACTCCATGCGCTGAAGAGGTAACCACAAACGGAGAATACCTGTACATCTGTAGATGACCTGCAATAAAGAGCAATTTTTATCATTAAAAATCTTGTCATTTCTACTCAGCCAAAGCGCCCAGATAACTGCTAGCGCCCCCACTCTAAGAAGCAACTTGAACCTTGGATCTATACCATGAAGCCAATTGCCAAAGACATTGGCCACACTAGTCGGAGGATACAGGGTAGACGCTACTTGGATGACATACCAAATAGATCTCGCGAATTGGCACTGGAAGAAAAGGTGTTTAATAGTTTCATTGTGATGACAAAAAACACATCGAGTACTTCCGTGCCAATTCCGCTTAACAAGATTGTCTTTGGTGAGGATGACACCTCGACGAAGATACCATCCAAATATTTTTATTTTTAATGGTATCTTCATCTTCCAAATTTTCTTATTATTATCAACTGGTAAGGCGTTGTATAAAGATTTGACGGAGAAAGCCCATCTACATGTAAATTCCACCTGAATTCGTCTGGTTCAGGTGATAGATTAATATCCCCCAACCTTTGAATTAAGGCATTCCATGCCAAAAGCCTTTGTCCTAGCAAAACTCGTCTGAACGTCACATTCGGGGGAGAGGTAGCCATTACTATGGCAATGGTATCTCCTTTGCGACGAACTATACTATACAATGCAGGATACTGTTCACTTAGGGGTGCATTGTCTAACCAAGCATCCTCCCAGAACCGTATCTGAGCTCCATTCTTAATTGAGAAAGATCCATGACGGAAAAAGACATTTTTTGTCGCCATTAGACCAGCCCAGAAATGTGAATCCCCAGGTTTCCAAACCACTTGGGACAACGTTTTGGAGCCGATATATTTTCTCCGAAGAATAGATTGCCAAATCCCATCCTCGGTAAGGATCTTAAAAAGCCATTTACCCAGCAGAGCTGAATTCTTGACCTCGAGGTCATGAACTCCAAGCCCGTCTTGATCTTTGGGACTACAAACTATACTCCATTTAACCAGTCGATATTTCTTTTTCTTTGTCCCCTTGCCAAAAGAATCTGGATCGATAATAATCGAGTTTATGCAGAATTCCTTTTGGCAATAGGAAGAATGATAACATATACATTACCATATTTGTCAGTACCGAATTAATGAGTACCAATCTTCCTCCCAGGGACAGCAATTTACCTTTCCATCTACTAAGGCGCTTCAGCAATCTTTCTTCCACTATTTTCCATTCATCAATCGTAAGTCTCCGATAATGAATCGGAATACCCAAATGGCGAATAGGAAATTGGCCTTGCCCACAACCAAACAACTCTGTATATAGAGCTGTATCATCTTGGGCATCACCGAAGCAGAACAATTTACCTTTTATGGAAATTGATTTTCAATCCCGACAACTGCTCAAAAGCCGCCAAAATTAATTTTAGGTTGCGAGATTTTTCGAGATCATGATCCATAAACAGAATTGTATCATCGGCATATTGAAGGATAGATATTCCACCATCTACCAGATGTGGAATCACACCCTCAATCTGACCTTCAGACTTGGCCCGCTCTATAAGTATAGCCAACATATCCGCTACAATGTTGAACAACATTGGTGATAACGGATCTCCTTGGCGTAACCCTTTTCGCGTTTGGAAATAGTGGCGAGTGTCATCATTAACCCTGATTTGCACACTACCTCCATACACAAAATCATTTATTAGAGCACGCCATTCAGGAGAAAAACCTTTCATCCTGAGAGTCTGTTGTAAGAAAGAACACTTGACCTTGTCATAAGCCTTTTCAAAGTCTAATTTTAAAATAACCCCATTTAATTTCTTAGAATGCATCTCATGTACCATCTCGTGTAATACCGCCACTCCATCGAGGATATTTCTTCCTTTCATAAAAGCGGTCTGAGATGGCAGAACAACATGATCCGCAACCGTATTAAGTCTAATGGTGGCCACTTTTGTGAAAATCTTGAAACTGACGTTTAAGAGGAAAATAGGTCTATATTGTTGAATCCTTTCTGCCTCATTAACCTTCGGTAACAAAATTACTTCACCAAAATTTAGAAGAAATAATTCTAGTTGTCCTGTGTGAAGATCACTAAACAAATCTAGAAAGTCTGATTTAATAGTATTCCAAAAGGTTTGATAAAACTCTGCTGGAAAACCATCTGGACCCGGTGCTTTATTGCATTCTATTTGGAAAATTGCCTTCTGAACCTCATCCTCAGTGTAAGGTACGGTTAGTAGGTCATTTTCTTCAATAGAAACTTGGGGTATGTCATCTGTTAAGTCCTCATTTAGAGAAAATGAGCTTTCATCCGGAGGACCAAACAGACCTTTATAATAACTAGTAATGTAAGATTTGAGTTGCTCATGGCCTTCGATCAACCCTTCATCTTGATTAAGAGAATAAATACGTTTTTTCCGATGTCTCCCATTGGCTATGCCATGTAAATATCGCGTATTTGAGTCTCCTTCCAAGATGAATTGGGCTTTGGAACGTTGATACTATTTGAGTTCCTCTTCGCGAAAGAGACTCGCCATCTGCGCATTAGATTGATTCTTAAGTTCAATCTCATGCGTAGTCAGTGGTCTGACCTCCGCAAAAGCCTCTAGCTCATCAATCACATTTGATAAGCGAGCCTTTTCTTTTTTAAGGATACCAGCCGAATGGGCAGCCCAACCAGAGAGATGTTTGCGGATTGCACGCATCTTATTATTCCATCTCAAAATTGGAGTGCTGCCACCAACCGGTCTCTCCCAAACCGTCTTAACCATCTCGTGAAACCCTTCCCGACGTAGCCAGCCAAGTTCGAACTTAAAAGGCCGTTTACACATAGGACGGGGATTCCCAGTGGTTAGAAGGATCGATGCATGGTCAGATAATTTTTCAATACGTTCTAGTGCACGGACAGACACCATATGGTATTTATCTTCCCATTCAATATCCATCAACACGCGGTCTAGCTTTTCGTATATGGGTTCAGGCAAGCTGTTGGCCTAAGTAAATTGTCGACCGGACATAAACACCTCTCTTAAGTCAAGGCTATCAATGACAGCACTGAACAAAAAAGGCCAATGTCCAGCGAAAAGACCTTTACTTTTCTCATGAGGAAATCTTAATAGATTAAAATCCCCTCCGATTAAAATTGGATAAGGATTATCTTTAGCAAGATTTACCAACTCACGTAAAAAGTCAGCCTTAAAAGCATCTTGGGCAGCACCATACACAGCGACCAGACTCCAAATGAAGTTGTCAGCTTTATTCTGGATGTCGAGCTTAATGTGATACTCTCCATCAGAACTAGCTAAGACAGTCATGGTGTCTATTCGGACGCCAAGTAAAATACCCCCAGACCTACCACGAGGCGGGCGAGAAAACCACTGAAAGTTAATCCCGCCCGATAAACGGTCGAGGAAACTTTGTGAGAAATTCTGCCTACCCGTCTCGGATATAGCAATAAAATCTAAATCCTAATCTCTACAACCAGCGGCAATGTGAGAATGTTTAGCCAAGTCACCAAGACCTCTGCTATTCCGAAACATGCCATTCATTGAGAAACTATTTTAGATTTAGAATTATTGCCATATCTACGAGACTTCTTCCCAGCCGACGACCTAGAACCTCGTGCGAACGCGCTTAGATCATAAACTGAACTAAGCTCCGAGTGTTCTAAGTCGACTTCTGAGACACCACCAATAATAGCCGAGAGAAGCTGATCATCTAAGATGTCATCCTCTTCCTCATCGTCTATAAAGGATGTTTCAAGCCCAGTGGATTCATTCGGAACAACCGTTAAACGGTCAAGCTCCGTCTGTCTCAACACATTAGCCGAAACCGAGATCTCATCAGGCCTACTACCCAACGAGACCCCAAGACTACACAAATTTGAAGAAATACGAGAATCTGAAAACAAAGTAAAAGACTTGGAAGATTGCTTAGTACGAGCCATGTCGAGGTTCTTCTCCGCCTTGCGTCGCATGGCTCTCTGCATGACGTCCTCATCCGTCACCCCCGACCCATCCTCCGCGAGCGCGTATCCCCCACTCCGCCTCACTGTCGGCTGAACGTCAGGAGGAGGAACAACGAGAGGAGGCTGCTGCAAGGTGGAGACCGGCGTTGGAGAAGACGAACGCGGTGAAGAACCCTTCGAAGAAGACGAGGCCGGTGATACAGGGGTGGAAGGCGGTGTAGCCCCCTGTATCGACGCAGCCCGCGGCGAGCCCGGGCCGTCAAGCCCTCCGCCCGTGGAGGCGTCGCGGCTAACTCAAGCGGGCCGGCCGCTCGTGTAGGCTGGGCGTCCACGGCCTACTGCACCTCCTCGAGGACCGGGCCGGTCCAAGGCTCCTCCCGGCCCGCTCCAGACCGGGTCGGTGGAGAAACAACCTGTGTGCGCGGTGGCGATGCCGGACCACTGGCGGGTTGCAGCTGCACCACCGGACCACTGGGCTGCCTCTGCAGCCCCGCCGAGCCACTGCCCGGCAGCTGCTGCTCCGCCGGACCAGGAGCCGGCTGCTGCAGCCCTGCGAAGACCACGGCACGCTGCTGCCGCCCCGCCGTAAGCGTCACGTCCGGCAGCATCCCCAAGGCCGCCGTGACGGACTCCGAAGGTGGGGAAGACCGCGGCTGCACCCTCTCCGTCTGAGCTGAGGTAGAAGACGGAGTAGGAACAACCGAGGGACTACTCAGCGGTGTAGGCGACGACACCGGGCGAGTCCTCCCCTGATATACCTACTCTACTACCACTTGATAAATTACTCTCCTTCTCCTTAGGTTTTTTGAAAAGCTGATTTGGCATTGTATTATTTGCATGTTTTCCACGAGAAATATGTAATATATTTCGAGCGCCATATCCATGTTTGTTTGAGAACTCGATTGATCAACAATTCAATGTGTGGTATGAGGCTACCCATATTAACCATCATTTCAATCAGAAAATCAATTACCAAAACTCTTAATGTCTAACCCTTTAATCCCGCAGCAACGCGCGGGGTATCATCTAGCTCTTAAAATGCAGGTTGCTGATAAGCTCCGTGCTTATAGACCAATTTACTTCCTTAATGTTATTTTAATCTTTATCCTAAAGTAATTAATAATAGAATGATAGTAGTGGGGTCGTGTTACTTATAGAAACTTTACATTAGTTAAAAGTGACGAAAACGGTCTCGATCTTTTTTAAAGTTGACTTTCAAAAATATTATGATAAAATAGATAAATCTTTTCTAGAACAAGTTCTTGTAATGAAGATTTTCCTCCCATGCTTGTTAGACGGGTGATGAGTGTGATTAATGATGAAAATGTAGCGCTTAATCACTTATGATTAATGATCAGATTGGAGAGGGTTGAGGCAAGGGGATCTGGTCTAACCAATCTCGTTTAGTTTAGCAATTGATGTTTTGTGTGAATTAAAAGGGCTCGGGAGGAGATGATACAATTTTCCTATTTGAAGATAGTTTCGAAAGTGCTAGAAATTTAAAGCTTATTTTAAGTATTTTTGAGCACATGTTTGCTTTAAATGTTAATATTTATAAAAGTGAAGTCATATGCTTAGGTGGGGCAGTGGATAAGAAGGACGATTATGCTTCCATTTTTACAAGTGTAGAAGGTAAATTGCCTTTTAAATACCTAGGGGTCCATATGCATAATAAACCACTAAGAAATAGTGATTGGAAAAATATTGCGGAAAAAATGGAAAATAAGGTACATAACTGGCAATTGAACTTCCTATCTTACTGTGCTAGGTTGATTTTGTTGAAAGCTAGATTAAGTACTGTGCCCCTGTTTATGATGTATCTTTATGATTAACCTAAAGGCCCTGGTAAAAGATTCGAATTCTTTAGGAAAAGGTCGTTATGGCAAGAGAAAGATGGTGTTAGAAAATGTCATCTAGTTAACAAGGAAACAGTGTGTCAACCTCAAACTATGAGTGGTCTGGGGGTGACAGATCTTTTTACTCCTAATAAATGTTTTATTAGCAAGTGGCTTTGGAAGTCAGAGACCTCTTAGGGGTTGTGGCAAAATGTAGTTAGAATGAAATATCTTATGTTTTGAAATTTATCACAGTGCTCTAGGAAAACCTCTCAATCTCATTTCTTGCAGGGCTGGATGAATGTTTCTTCTTTGTTTTATCTTTTTGTAAAAATAAAAATAGGTAATGGAGAGATAACTTTATTCTGGGAGGATGTTTGGTTAGGTAACAAGCCTTTAAGGGAATGTTTTCCTAGACATCATTTGCTTAACTTTATTGTCAATATTTCAGTAGCAATTTTTTTGAAGAAGGTTTGGGTGTTATTAGATTCCGTAGGGTTCTTTTGGGGGAGACTGGTAAGATGTGGCTGGATCTAAAAGATATGTGTACTGGAGTCATATATTCTATCAGAAGAAAACGATACTTGTATCTGGATGTTAGAAAAGAACGGCTATTTTTTCCGTTAAGTCTATGTATTTAGGTCTAAAATCTCATACTATTGAACTACCCTGGGTAAATTTTTTTCCTTTGGTTAGCTCTTAGAATAGCATTTTGACTAAGGATAATCGAATTAAAAGAGGATGCGAAGGGGATGAAAGTTGTAGATTTTGTAGCTGTTGTTGACCATTTGTCTTTCCATTGTGATATTTCTGTTATATGTGGGGTGTGGTAGGTTGTGCACTTGATGTGAAGAAAGCTGCCTGCTAGTATGGAGGAGCTTTGTAGTTGGATTCAGATTTTAAAAATGTTAAGAGTTAATGTTTTGATAGCAACTGGAGCTGCAACTGTGTTGTGGTTCGTCTGAAAAGTTAGAAATGATGCATGTTTTAAAAATATATATCCCGATAATCCGATCAATATAGTGAGTAGAGTTTCTAACAATTTGAATTCTTGAGATTTATTGCAGAAGATAAAATTCCGAGACAGGTTTCGCTTCAGAGACAAGTCGATGTTGGTGGTGGCCACTGACTTCTTCCATCGGAGCAAAGGTGGGGCACCGCTGACGAGGGATCACCTCGGCAATGCCTACGTATTGTAGACTAGGGTTTCGGGAGAGAGCGACGATGGAGATTCCGGGGGCGAGATTAGGCACCCAGCTTCGGGTCCCCTCGGTGGAGGATCCCTACGTGCTGCTAGCAATCCACTATATGATCATAGATGTGTTTACAGGGTGCCGCCATAGGCGGAGCTATGCTGTCTATCTGTTGGCCTCTTTATTTCGGGTGCCCTGGCTAGCTTTATATATGCAACCAGCCTAGGGTTTTACAAGAGTCCTAGTCGACTACTTCTTCGGGTTGCCTTGTTGGGCCTTCTCCATATTGGGCCGAGCCGAGCTAGGTATACTAATAATGGGTACCCGCAGGGTATACCCATGTCAGAGTCCGAGTGTCTAGGGAAGTCGAAGACTTGCGTAGAGACTCCAAGCATAATCATCTCCAAAGGCGAGGTCCATGTCGAAGATCATGTGTAGCGTAGATGATGTCTCGAGTTTATTTTTCTATCGGGTGCGCGGCAGCGCTCCCGATGGGAGTAGCCCGAGTCTATGGGCAAGTGCTTGCACTTGGGCATAGACTCAAGTTGTACTACTCGATGAAGAACTTAACTATATTTCTGGAGGACTTGATGAAATCCATGGGCTCCCGATGGGAGTAGGCTCCACTCGAATCGTAGAATCGAGTTGAGTCTACAAACCTGAATTGCCGTAGATGCTGTCGAAGTTATTTTTTTATCGGGTGCGCGACCAGCGCTCCCGATGGGAGTAGCCCCGAGGCTACAGCCAAGTGTTTGCACTTGGGTGTAGGCTCAACTTGCTTTTAATCAACACCACAATTTTTCCTCTTTCTTGTATCTTATCGGGAGGGTGAACAATACTCTCGATAAGAGTAGCCCGAGCCTATGGGCAGGTGCTTGCACCTAGGCATAGGCTCAAATTGTACTACTCGATAAAGAACTTGACTATATTTCTGGGCGCAGCCCCCTTTTTATCGACTCCAGGCCGTTGCTATTTTTATTTGACATCCATATCTATATTGTACAGGGATAATGGTAATTGGGGCTAGTTCATCACGGATCAGGTACTAGTTAACTGCTCTAGTGGCAATCCGCAAAAACCTATTTCAAGATCACGTCCTGGACATGATCCCGGATACGGTGTTAACTCGACAGTGCTGCTTAAGGTCTTACCATTATATCGAGTCCCAGTCATGTTTTATCGGGTACCTAACGCGTCCGTTAGGATTTTTCTTCGTATCTGTTGATACGGAAAAAGTAGCAAACGCCAGAGACGGTGCCACGCCGCTCAGAACGGATCCGGGGTCTTACCTTCGCAGAGTTTTGCGGCATTCAGAGACTATTCGCGACTTTTAGCGCTCTGAGAATATATTGTCGAGTGCCTTGTTCGGCTGATGCAATGACCCATTTTGCGGGCTCTTCTATATTTTTCTCGGGTGTGATGAGACAGCCGAATATATTGCGTTCTTCTATATTGTCGGGTACATCTCCGATGCTCTTGCTCGGAACAATATGACGAGTCAATGGACCCGAAGATTTGTCCATCCTCTTTTTTTTTCTTTTGGTTCCTCCTTGATGATAATTTCGTCGAGTTCCTCCTTGAAGACAATTTATCGGGTCCTCCTTGAAAAGAATTTCGTCGGGTTCCTCCTTGAGAACAATTTATCGGGTCCTCCTTGAAGAGAATTTCGTCGGGTTCCTTCTTGAAGAAAATTTATCGGGTCCCTCCCTGAAGAAGATTTTGTCGGGTCCTTTGTTGATATAGTTTTTCCTTGGCGCCGTTCTTCTTTTGTCTACCTCATATGTAGATTGAAATCTATACAACGCAGCCCCCGAGTGTCGGGTGCGGCGAAAATAAATGATAATCAACTTTATGTAGAATAAAGGAATACTTAGCTTATTGGGTACGACGAAGTCGATGCGATGAATTCTTCCGAGTGCCGAGAAGAAGTCGAGCCAAAGTAGAAACGACCAAATAGCGAAAATAGATGACGTCAAATTATTGATGAAGAAATAGCCGAGCCCCCGAGCACAATGTAGTGGTTGCCTGGAATATTATGTTGTAACTATACTCAGGGGCGAAGTTGTTGTCGAGCCCCCGAGTATTTGCTCCATGAATATGTAGCCTATTTTTGACTTCCACTAGAGAATCCGATGAAATTGTCGACCCCATTGAAGCTAAAGCCATTTGAATATTAAGCCATTGAAGATTACGCCATGAGAGATAAAGTCATTGTAGATGAATCCAAGATGAAATATTTGAGATGAATCCATATTGAAGATTATGCCATTAAATATCAAACATATATTGAAGATGAATTCGCCGATATCATAAAGGATGAATCCGAAGAATCCAGTAATAACCATAGAAGATGAATCCGTTGATATCATAGTGGATAAATCCATTGACCCGAAGAAATTAGTTCCAATAATAACCATAGAAGATGAATCCGTTGACCCGGAACCGCATCGGGTAATATTGTATAAGAGTGAACCAATAATAACCCGAAGAAAACCAATCCAGTAAGCCGAAGAAAATAAATCCACTGAGCCGAGGAAGATAAATCCACTAAGTCGAAGAAAATAATTCCACTTGAGCCGGAGAGAATAATTCCACTGAGCCGGAGAAGAGAAGATAGAGCCAAATTCACCAAGTAGCCGAATATATTTGTGGTAACGAAATAATGACGTAGCCCCCAGTGTTGGGTGAATTTGTTGTAATATAATAATGGCATAGCCCCCGAGTATTCGGATATGGCGAAAATAAATAAATAATTGAATCTTGGAGGAAAAGGAAAACTTAGCTTTTTATTGAGTGCGGCGAAGCCGATATGGACGCAAGTCATGCCTCGGACGCAGTCGACGAAGTGGACGCAACCGATGAAGTGGAGTCGTGCTGCATTTAGCCGAAGTAATCGGCATAGAGGAGTGAATCGTCGAGTTCGCGGCGGGCGAGCCCCCGAGCGAGGCGAGTGCGCGCTATCGATTTTCGGCGGACGAGCCCCCGAGCATGCGACTGTGTGCGGCGAAGTAATCGGAGCTTGTTCCGATCTGAAGCTGTATTAGAGCGCAGAAATCTGCGCGCAAATAACAGCACAAACCGAAAAAATATTTGGCTAAATAAATTTTACGAACAGCAATTAACTAGAAATATAGCACCTGATTGTTGTGTCGGATGACTTGCGGCTGACTTGCGGCGTACACACGTTGTCGGCTTTCCGAAGATGGCGTTTCGCAATGACGAGCGGAACGTGTGAGAGTCAAATGATAGAATAGTCAAGAAGAGAGATTAAATAGGAAAGAAAAAACCGATCGGGAACATAACCACGCGGTGACGTTTTGTTGGTGCGACTTGCCTCCTGCCCGATCAAGCACTTTTTCCTTGGGACTTGATTCACGTGAGCAAGTGTGTAGAGAGATATACTTAGCTTAGATGCAATCTGGGATTCGATGAAGACCACAAAGAGCACTGCCTCGGTCCCGTGTTGCATATGCATGCCCACTACCAGCGATGAATTTGCCTTGCGAAAAGCTGGTTTGCCGACTTGGGACACGGGTGTCGACTTTAGGTCTTCAGTGCGTGGAGAAAAGAAAAAATTCCGATCATCCGCCAGATTGATTCGGCGATGATGAACTTGACGATCTTCTATCTAGATGGATCTAGATGTTGTGATGAGGGATCCCGCCCGGATGACGAAATCCAGTCGTCGCAATCCCCACAGACGGCGCCAATTGACGAGGGATCACCTCGGCAATGCCTACGTATTGTAGACTAGGGTTTCGGGAGAGAGCGACGATGGAGATTCCGGGGCGAGATTAGGCACACGCGTACCCAGCCGGGTCCCCTCGGTGGAGGATCGTGCTGCTAGCAATCCACTATATAATCATAGATGTGTTTACAGGGTGCCGCCATAGGCGGAGCTATGCTGTCTATCCGTTGGCCTCTTTATTTGGTGCCCAGCTTTATATATGCAACCAGCCTAGGGTTTTACAAGAGTCCTAGTCGACTACTTCTTCGGGTTGCCTTGTTGGGCCTTCTCCATATTGGGCCGAGCCAAGCTAGGTATACTAATAATGGGTACCCGAAGGGTATACCCATGTCAACCGCTGACTCTACGTTTGGGTAATAGTTGATGTTTCTTTCGCTCCTAGAGTTAGTTCGATTAGCAGATGTTTGATTAGGCTGCCACTATCGTTGTCCTCATGCTCCTCTCTGCACCACCACATGCACTCCCAGGGACACCACCTGTGAGAGCAGCCAGACCTGCCCAGGCCCGGACAAGACCCGTAGGGCATGGACCTGGGCCACTGAATCTCGGCCGCCACCACCTCCACACCCTCGGGCTCCACCACCGTGACACGACCTGACCACACCTCGTGCAGAGCCCGCATTCAAAATACTCCCTACCCCCAGGGGAAATCGAATCCCTGCTGGCTCCTTGAAAGAGAGATGTCCTGAACCAATAGACGATAGGGGCATCACTAGACGACAAGGCCATATACAACCGCTCGTGATTATACTATAAACATAGTTTGAGCATTTTTTTTGAATTGCCAATATACTGCAAGGTATAACTAGATCCAAAACAAAGAGTTTTTTCCTACTTTTCCGTTATGTTTTTATCTAGGAGTTTTTTTAGTTGATGGTTAGATTAATTCATGGTAGGATCCACCGTGCACTGCCACTTGCCTGCCAGGCCCACCTGGGGAGGACCTGCGCCGAGTGGAGGAAGGGCCACCGCCCGCCGGCACCGCTCAGGCTTTGCTCGGCAGCTCCCACTAGCAGCGGCAAGGGGGTGGTGGTGGAGGATTGTTGTGGAGGTTACGTTTGGGGGTGCCCTGGAGTCACCCACGGGGGAGCGACCCAAGGGCTTCACTTTTTCTATGGTCCCGTGTCCATGCCTCTACGCATGCGCGGCAATGGAAACTGTCAAGTGAAACTGAATTGTCACATGTTATCACGTGCAACCAAGTAGGATACAAGTGTCATCCACATGTTGCACTCTTTATGTGCTGAGTGCCACACATGAAATGCAGGGTAGGCCACACAGAGGAGAGACTAAACATGGGACAACTATCACCATTATTGAGTGTCTGCCCCAGCTAGCTGGTTAGTCGATAAGGACAAAGTTGGATCGCATTTAGGGCTAATTTGATTGTTGGACCTCGAAAACCTAGGCAGCAAACCCCGCGGGGAAATTCCATGCGCATAAAGGAAACACTCTTGGTAAAATAGTCATTTCCATTTGGTCACGCAGAGGAAGGAAAAGGAAAGGCAATGCAACCCAACATTGTCATCTCCCTTTGACGCACGAGAAGAGATCGAGCGGGGCGAGGGTTCTATTCCCCACCTATGGAGTCGTGGAAAGCTCGCCTAGGAAAGGGTCGAGGAAAGGCCAGGATCTCTTCCTCTTGGACAACCAAATGGCCATGATAGGCTTCCTTGGGTCAATCGGCCCATGTTTTCTCTAGACGGCGAAAGGTCGTGGACCCGTCGGGTTCCCCAGCTACCAAACGAGGCCTTAGGGGGTAATCCCACTCAACTCGGATGTGTAGGTCAGGTGGGTGCATACAATCAGTGTATCCATTTTCCATCACCGGTTGCCGTGACAGCCATTGTGTCGGGGAGGAAACAATTGCCGTTGATCGGAATGTGTTGCCATTCTTGGCGTTTCGGTGAGAGATATACTTTGATTAAATTACGGACCTATGGAGTAGTGCAAAGAACAAGTGGAGTAGATATTTGGCTGTTGGGGCCCAAAAAACCTAGTCAGCAAAACCCAACGGGGGAATTATTTGCGCACAAAGGAAACTCTCCCGCCATGGGATAATAGTCATTGCATTTGGACACGCATAGGAAGGAAAAGGAAGGCAAGGGAACCCAACGCCGTCATCTCCCTTTGATGCTCGAGAAGAGAACAAATGAGGCAATGGTTCTATATTCCCGGCCCATCTAGTCCCGAAACACTTTCCCAATGAAGGGTCGAGGAAAGGCCAGGGATCTCTTCCTTCTAGACAAAGAAATGGCCACGATGGGCTTCCTCGGGTTAATCAGCCCATGCTTTCCCTAGCCAGGGAAAAGTTGTGGATCTGTCGTGTTCCCCAGCTATCAAATGAGGCCTTAAGGGGTAATCCCTCTCAACCCGGCCGAGGAAGGTCGGCTCGGTGCACACGAGCAGTGTATACACTTTCCATCGCTGGTCGCCGTGACAACCATGGCGCAGTGGAGGAAACAATTGCCATTGATCAGCATATGTTGCCATTGTTGGCGTTTTGGTGAGAGATATACTTGATTAATTATGGACCTATGGAGTAGTGCACAACAAAGGTGGAGTAGGAGTACCTATGAAGGGTAGCCAATGTTTTCTTCGAAAACACATTATAAACAACGTTTACAAATATGTACATACATTCACTCCTATGAACATATGCAGACCCTACCTCTATGAACACTTCCGAGAAACTAAGTCCAAAAAAATGATCCGGCCGGTCGTATACGTGGTGGCTGCATGCCTGTAAGAAAGTGGTCCTCGGCCTCTGTCCGGCCGGTCCTAAGATCGATTTAGTATGACCTAAGCTTGCCTAGGTTGTAATATGTGTTAGCAAGTGATTGGTTCGACGGTTCGAAAGAGGGAATATGCACACCTGTTTACCACTAACAGCTTTCTCAATTACCAACGAGACTTGCCAGAAGTAATTCCTACTCTCCTAGAATGCTTGATTCAGATACTATCTGCGCCCTGAACATTTTCCTTTTGTGCTGATGCTGCGAACATCTGATTGTTTCTGGAAAAACTCATGCCCCCATAGTCCTCTGATGCATGCATAGATGCACGGTTCGATCAGTTCGCTAAACTTAATTAGTTGGCCGTCCACTCGAGGTCGACGACGGTGGTCGATTTCTCCGGTGGTCCTGGTCTTCACGGCCGGGTTTGTCAAAGCAGTGCGCGTGTTGCCGCGTCGGCGCGTGCGAGTTGGCGCCTAAACTATGGCCATGTCATTAAGCGTGTAAATTTGATCGTCCATAACGGCGGTGTAAAACATGTGTTGCGCCATGCAAGATCGATCGGTCAAGAGCCAAGATAGCTTCAGCTGGTTCGGCGGCCAGCAACAATGCATGCGAGTAACCGCGTTTCACTTCTTCCGCCCGACACGACATATTTTTATTTTATCCTACTCCTAGCTGTGCCAATCAAAGAGTGCCGTACGTGTAAGCATGCAGATAGTCTTTGGCAATGGCATGGCGTCCGATTTTAACTGAGCTTTTCTTACATGATTATGAGATTGTCACATTCTGTCTCTGGTCTTTTGAGAAAGGTCACCTTGGTTTTGATATGTCATCTGGATATTATCCCTTTTATTCAGTTTCTACCTTTTGCATGCCAGATGTCCATGTACTGGGTGGTGTGTCTAGTGCCGGTGGAGGGTACGTGAAGTTGTATGTCCGAGGGATATCCGAAAATCTAGTCGGTTTACGTGTACGTTGGTGTGATTTCAGGTCTAGATCTTTAGATCTATGAGTCTCGTCTTTGACAATGGTTGCCACTATGATGCGTTGGACGTTGGGTCTTATGACGACAGCTTCTCGTTTGTCTACAATAACAATCTCTATTACGATAAACTTTGCGTGGCTCCGTTGATGGACGGGCCAGGTTGATGACGGCTGACGTGGGTATTACCCTCCGGGTAACCGATATTGCATTACCCTGTACGGTCCAGATGGAGGCCCATGAAGGAACCCGAAGGCAAGATGGGCCACTAGGACGGTGCGGTGGAGGATTACTTGAAATACAAGACACAGGAGAAGCCGAACAAGGAAAGATTAGAAATAGATCTATTGTAAAACTACTCGTACTCGATTAAGTCTCTCGAGACCTGGCCTCCTATATAAAGGCCAGGAGGGGCTGTCGAGAGGACACAATCAATCTTAGCGATCTTAGCCACCAGAAACTTAGAACTAGGTTACCCTAGCAATTAGCTATCTCGACGAGATCACAGCCGAACTATTCGGCACCCCATTGTAACCCATTATCTTCATAATTAAGAACAGAGGCAGGACGTAAGGGGTTTACCTCATCGAGGGCCCCGAACAGGTAAATCGCTCTCCCGTTTGTCCGTGTACCGATGTCTCGTATCAGCTTGCAGGATTCCATCAACCCTAAGTCCCTATCGGAGGACATTGCCGAGGAGCACCCTCGACAATTGGCGCCGTCTGTGGGAACCCTGCTGGCGCAAGATCAGTCATCGGTAGATCCGATCATGTCATCGACATTTTCATCGGCACCGCCATCACCAACTCTGGGAGGTCCAGTCCGATTCGGCTCCTACGAGTTCACACCGCATAGCGACTCTTCTCGCTCAAACTTCTCGGATCTACAAGGAAACATGGAGTTGACCATCGGCAGCGTCCACTACAACGTCAACGCGGAGGGAATTCTTTAGCTACTGGAATCGCCTATCTCGGGATCAACGAGTCCCAACGCGTCATCATCACTCGATTTGTTGGCTGGCCTGACAGAGTTGATGAGTTCGTCCGCGCCTTCGACTCCCCGTTCAGCATCCTCCATGTCAGTAGGATCCGATGAGCCCACATCCTCGGAATTAACCTCCTACTATTGCTCGAACTTGACGCCAGGCACGGCAGGGTCAAGCGACACACCGTTCATCTGCAATGCCGATACTCGTCGGGAGAGGACAGTGTCGGCAGCATCGCCCGAAGAGCCACCCGAACAGCACATCATCAGGTCTACGTCGCCAACAACACAGGAAATACAAGGCACGGAGGAGACGGAGACCGCACGCCTCGTTCTAGCAGGAGAGCAAGCTTCGAAAATAGCGCCAGCAATCGCGATAGCGACTACACCATCGCGGACGAGGAATGGGCGGCGGCCAGGGCAGCCGTACTTAACAACACCCCGCTCCCTGCAGGAACCTCGGTTGGAACCCTAAACGCATACCGCTCTATACTAGAGAAGCAGGAGCACTGTCGAGAGAGCAAGCTACCCTCGAGAGACGACTATCCGCGGCAGAACGATCCAGCGAGCGACGGAGAGCTTCACAAGCGCTTCTCGAAGCGCTCTTGGGGCAGAAAACATCGGTCAAGACTGTCCAGGCTCTCAGAAGACGACGCCAGAGAAATAACGTCGAATCTAACCAAGTCCTTCATGACCACGGACACCGCGGGCATGCCACGGCCGAAGAACGTTGCAGGAGCAACAGCTAACCTCGCTGCATACCTCATCAACCAGCGCCCCGAAGGATCCATGGCACAAGCTCACCGTGGTGCCCTAGAAAGTCTCGCGATATTGGGAAATAATCTAGTTCCGCAAAAGGAGAAAACCACGGCGCAGGCCAGCGGTTCAAAACATCGGGCGAGAGATGCTCGGGATGAAATCACCCAGAGCCGGATTGATAAAGCAAGGCGACGACGCGCCGCCAGAAAGGACGACGACAGTGACTCCTCAGATGAGGATCAGGAGTACGACGGTGAACTAAGGGGAGCCGATTGTTTGAGTTACAAAATCCGCGAGACGATGCCACCCAAAAAGTTCAAGCCTACTCCCACCGACGCTGCCAAGTATGATGGGCAGCAGGAGCCAAGATCTTGGATAGACGACTACCTGCAGACTGTGATTCTGCATAAAGGGAACCAGATAGCAGCAATGCAGTGCTTGCAGCTCTACTTAAAGGACTCAGCGCGAGCCTGGTTAAGAGGGCTGCTGAAGGGTTCCATCAAATCATGGGACGACTTAGTGGACGCCTTTGTTGCTAATTTCCAGGCAACATACAAAAGACCCGTCGGGATTGAGGAGTTACGCAACTGCCAGCAGAAGCAGAAGGAGTCGATGCGCTCGTACATAGGGAGATTCACCAAACTCCTAAACGCTGCCGAAGATGTATCCGTAGACAGAGAAATCGATGCTTTCAGCGATGGCGTCCGACGTGAAAGTTACATAGAAGAACTCGGACGCAAAAAGCCGAAAACCATTACCAAGCTAATGGAATCGCCAACAGTTGGGCTGATGGCGAGGACAACGTGCGAAGACCGCGCCAGCGCTAGCGATGACGAAGATGACGATCAGCCAAAGCACGACTCGGGCGGCCAAAGGGATCGGCACAAAAGGAGGAAAAATCGCAACTATGACGACAACAACCTGGTAGCTGCAGGATACTCCGATCGACATGACGATCGGTATGATGAAAGAAGAGACGATCGACAGGATGGCAATCGGAACAACTCTGGGAACCGTGGCCATTATAAACCCGGCAGCAGAGGACTCCCAAGCTACCCTATGCTAAACAGATCAACGACCCCTGTTACTAGCACTCGTATGTCGACTCCAAGGACGGCAAAACGAAGTCAAGTCACCTTCTCAGGGATTGTCGACAGTTCCTTGACATGCACAAACTCATCCAGCAGTCAGGACAGCAAGCGTTACCACCTCTACCCCCACCTCCACCACAGCACCAAGTCCAGCAGGCTCAACCTCATCAACCCAACGAGGCGTTTCCACCACCACGTGGGCAGATGAGTATGATCCACAAGACAGGTGTCTCGAGAAGAGAGATGAAGAAGCTCACCCGAGAAATTAATCTGGCCGAAAGCATCATGGCAAACATCCCTGAGTATGTCGAGTGGTCCTCTCAGAACATTACGTTCAGTCGAGCAGACCACCCGATGACCATACCAAAACCAGGACACGCTGCCCTAGTAGTTGAGGCACAGATAGGGGGATTCAAGATGAGCAAAGTCTTTATGGATGGTGGGAGCGGACTAAACCTGATCTTCGTCGACACAATCAAGAGTATGGGGATCACCATGGGAATGTTGGAGGAGACAGACACCTGCTTTCATGGGATTCTGCCAACTGAACCAGGTTACTCTCTTGGCAGAATTTACCTGAATGTCGTCTTCGGCAGACAATTTCAGGAAGGAAAAGATCGAGTTTGAAGTAGTGAACTGGGAATCACAGTATCACGCTATACTCGGAAGACCAGCTTATGCCAAGTTTATGGCCGTGCCGCACTATGCATATCTCAAGCTGAAGATGCCTGGGAACAAGGGACAAACATCACAGTCCATGGAAGTTTTTCACGCTCAGACAGTTGTGATCGCGATTTTCAGAGGATCGCTGCGAAGTTCGGGAGCAAACAAGAAATTACTAAGCCTCCACCCAAGCTGTTGTTGCGCGAAATCAAGGAAGAGAAGCACGACAGGGAAAGCAAAAGAAGCCAGCTGACCTTGCCCTTAAAGCTTCGGCGTGAAGCCTCGGCAGGGGCTTCGGCAGCAAAAGCCGGCAGCAAAGGGTTCGGAGTTGATGGCACAGAAGGCATAGAAACAGCAAGACGCTGGCAATCACAGCTCAAACCCCTGATGAAACCAGCAACGCTGCAGCTACCACTAACGTGGTGAAGAAGCCAGGAGAAGAGAAGAACCCCTTCCTTGATTAAGAAATTTTTCAGCCTTTATTTTCCTTTTTCCTCTTACTTTATACAGGGCCTTCCTTTTTTCGCCCTCTAGCCCCGTGCTTACTTTATTAATAAGAACTTACGCTTCCATCCTTTGTTAAAGCACTGCAGTGATCACGAACTTCTAAGCCCCATCACTACATAAACGTAGTACGAGGATCGTGCTCCAAAAAGCCTCTACGAGTGCTAAAACGACGTTCACCTTTCCCTCTGCTATAGATGCCTCTACGAGTGTCGTAAATAGCAAGAGGTTGGAAATACACACAAACAACAACCCACGTTCGATATTTTACTTATGGAAATATCAAGGAACAACGGGCTCATCGGCAGAATCACTACACCCGAAATATTCGGGAGTGTCTGTCGAAATTTAGAACGGTTGAAAGCAAAGTTGCGCATACAACAGGTTTAGCAAGACCTGCAACACGAGCTGATCACTCAAATGATTTGCTAACCAACCAATATACATACATTTAAAAACGAGCAACTAAGATTCGCTCAAAGTCGAAACTTGCCAACGGCAATAACATGGTAAAAGTACATATACATGTATCTACCAAATGAAAAGGCGTCATTACATAATCCAAACACTTGGATAAAGTAGCCAAACTATTTATTTACAAACAGACATTAAAACCCTGAAATCACCCTTGCGGAGTTCCTCTTTCCTCAGGTACCCTTGAGTCCTTCTCGAGTCTGTCGACAATTATGTTGGCGGGCAACAATACCTTCGGATACAGCGCCTCCAAGTCTCCAGTAGCATTGGCAATCGACAGCAAACCTGCCGAAGGATAACGGGCAAGTACAAGGGCAAGTGTAAACCTGGCTCCTGCAAAAACTTGCGCGCGCACCAAGTCTCGGATCTTCTTGGCGTTACCAAACTCAGACATCAATGCAAGGAGCGTGGGGGGAACTGCGTTCAAAGGAAACATCGTTTTCCAAACCACCCTCATGGCCTTGTAGCACTTGTCAAAGAAGTGGTGGACCTGCTGAACCCGATCCTGAAATTGCGCGACAGCCGAAGCCTTCGAGTGCTCCCGCCAGAAAATCTCTTCGGCTGAGGACAGCTGGGTTAACGCATGCACACGCTCGTAAATCCGTTTGTTTTCTTCCGCACGGTTTAGAGCTATGACTGGCAAAAGAATAAGTAAAGGATCAGATAAGGCGTTGTCGTCAAAATGGCGCAGGGATCAAGGAACTTACAGTTCAAACTGTCGGTAGCTTTATGCAGCTCAGTAAGAGCGTATCGCTCCATGTTGGCTGCAATTTCACTCTTCTTGTTGACAATAGCAGCTAAGGCGTAAGTGTCGCGCAGATCCTTTTCCATCTGGGCGATCCGATCCTTCATCCGCTGGATCCGATCACTTTCGGGAAGAACGCCCGAAGAGTCGTCGACAAACGAAGGCACCGGGAAAACCTGCAGGAAACAGCGTTAAAAAGGGTGACAGATATAGTCAAATTGAGCATCCAACGCAACTCCCATCGGGAGAAGTACAAGTAATCCCTATCAGGAGAAGTGCAAGTAAAAGAAGTTATGATAAAAGTGTGCCAGCAACATTGCCAGCACGAAGTTCATTACAAACATAAGGTTTCGCAACAGAATAATGTTTCACATCAGCCCGAGGTTAAAATTACAACAATCAAGGAGCTTGGGTCTGAGCAGATAGGCTGGGGCCAGCCGATGTCTTTTCTGACGAAACTAGCGCAAGGAGCTGGCGAGCACAAGTACGGGCAGACACTGTAAAAGATCTCAAGTCAACAGATCGCCCGTCTTTTTCTTTCGGCAGCTCGTTAGTCATTTCTTCAATATCAGCCTTAAAGCCGTAACCCATCATAAGTTGGAAGGCAAGGAGGGCACCATAGGTACGTGAGGTATGCTTGAATACCTCAATAGTTTCCTTGGTGTCAACCGCGAAGGCATCAATCAGTTGCCCCAGAGTCTTCTCCTGCTTGACCTTGGGGAAAATCATCGAGTGCATCCGCGCCAAGGCACCCTTTCCCTTGTTAAGAAGCTCCCGGGTAAGCTGGTGGGAGGCGAGAGCCATTGACACACCGTTTGCCGGGGAGTTATTTGGAACGCTGTCCAAGGCAGTGGCAGGGATACTGGCGGCCTCTGCAAGAAATCGAATTGGAGAAAATCATTGATGGATTCATAAGAATAATAATCAACAAGAGATGTATGGAAGAGCTTACCAAGCAAAGCCAAAGCAGACTGACGAAGGAGATCATCCTTTTCTGCCGACCGAGCTTCCTCCTCCTTCAGCTTTTCTTTCAGCTTGTTCAGCTCCTCTTTCAGGGAGTCGACTTCCTGGCGAGCTATGGCAGCCTTCTTGATGGCGCCGTCTAACTTTGAAGAAGTAGATTTAGCCTCCTCCTGCAGCCGAACTTTGTCTGCCTCCAGAGAAGTAAATTGAGAGGCGAAGGCTTCTAGAGAGGATATCACACCTCTCAGATCCTTAAAGAAAAGAAATGTTTTACAACAATCATTAGGCAAAACACGCCCCAGAAGATTCATGTTACATTCGAGAAAGACTTACAGAAGGAGGAGCTGTGGCGGCAGCAGGAGCATCTTTCCCTTTGGAAAGGGAGGAAGCATCGATGCTTGAACTGCGGGAGCTGCTTTAGGAACCGAAGCTTCGGAAGCTACGGCAGCCGGAGAAGCAGCATCGGATCTGACCCTCTTAGGCGGAGGTTCAACGAAAGCTTCGTCGCTACGAGAAGGATTTTGATCAACCAAAGTTGTAAGGAAAATGCGGGAAAATAAAGGAGCAGAGTATAGTAAAACACTTACATGTCAAGAAGATCATCTTCATCGGCAAAGCCGCCGATTGATCTCTTCTTGAGCGGAGCCCTGGTTTCCTCCGCAGCTGCATTAACAAAGGCATCATGATCAGCGTCATCATCACGCACTGATCCCTCTGTGTTGCAAGTGTCATCGGCTGATGGAGGGAGACTGGTATGAACAGTTTCTGAGTCTATCGGATCATCGTGACCACTTTTCGGGCTTATATGTTCGATAGTATGGAAATCAACAGGCTCTGAAGAGCCTCTTCCTTCGGAAACATCGGCTGGCGAGTTGTGCAAGTCCCCGGAAGCTACAAGAGTCTGTCGAAGGAAAGGCAGATGAGAACAGCAGTAATTATGACGACTAAGTAAATAGTAGCATGATAAGAATTTGAGAAGGGAAGTTACCTCTGGCGGTGGATGTTCGGCATCAAGAGGAGTATACGAAGACACCAATGGGATCAAATCTTCTTGGCTAAAGGAAGTGAGGCGACGGACTTCATCGAGCAGTTCCTTTTCCGACAATTCGGCAGCATTAATTCTGGTCTCATCTTTCGGACCTGAGTACAACCACATTGGGCGAACTCTGGCCATGACTGGTTGGACTCGACGTTTCAGAAACACCGCTGTTATCTCTGTGCCGACCATGGTTTGGCCATCGGCTTCCTTGATCCGAAGAAATCTGTCAAATAATTCATCGGCTGCTACTTTTTCATCGGGAGATAGAATATTCTTCCAGGAATTCTTAGGCTTGGCTTCAAGGACATCGACAAAGCGAGGAAGCTGAGATTCGGGTGACGAGGTGTCCTTGAGGTAAAACCACTTCAATCTCCACCCTTGCACGGACTCCCTCATTGGAAAATTGAAGTAGTTCACATCCGAACGAGCTACAAATCCCACTCCTCCGGTGACAAAGGATCCATTACTGCTGCTGTATCTCTTCACATAAAAGATCTTTTTCCACAACCCAAAATGAGGCTCAATGCCCAGATATGCTTCGCAAAGGGTGATAAACACAGCAACGTGGAGAATGGAGTTGGGAGTAAGTTGCCATAGTTGGATCTCGTAAGTTTGCAAGAGATGGAGAAGGAATGGGAAGCGAAAGACCTCGGTATAAGAACGACAAGAACATCACGGTAAAACCGGCAGGGGGATTAGGTCGAGAAATCGCACCTGGAAAGATCACATTCCCCTCATCGGAGGAGATCAATCCCAGGCTTCGGGATCTCTTCTCGTCACGCTTGGTGACGGTTGAAGCTGTCCAATCTCCGGGCCTGGCTGCTGAGCTCGGTGGCGCCGGCGGTGCCGGAGCTGGGGGAGGAGCGCTTGGGGCGCCCTCCTTCGAAAGAATCGAGGAAGATTTGGCGGCGGCACCACCGCTCGTGGAGCTGGCGGCGGCGCTAGGGTTCTTCTTCTTCACCATTATGAGATCTGGGAGAAACCGGAAGGCAGTGGTGGCGGCGCGAGCAAGTTGTGAACGGGAGAAGAGGAAGAACAGCGAAGGGATGAATGAAGGAGAAGATTAGGGATTTCTATCTCTTGGGAAACTTAAGGAAGGCCTCGTATTGTCAGTGGGCCTTTTCTCTAGTTAATGGTTGCGGAAATCGAGGAGGTGCCTCGCTAACCGTGTAAAGAGGAGCAGGAATTACTCGAAAACAGGGCTGGCAGGTTGCGTCTTATCAGTCAAAATCAAGGGGACAGAAAAACGTCATCAATGACGTCATGAGGAATGATTGCATACGAAGAGATAAGAAAGTATCGGGTGATCAACTTGAGCCTACGCACGGATTGCGAGCATCCGCACTAGGCTCGGGGGCTACTCCCATCGGGAGCGCCGGTGCGCACCCGATAGAATGAGGACTCGAAGGAAAAATTTAACTGGAAGTCTGCGCCCAGACACAAGCGCCCGCGCCCACTCGGGCTACTCCCATCGGGAGCGCTGTGCGCACCCGACAGAACTTTTTCGCACTCCTCATGCCCGGGGACTTGATTCTGTGCAGGGTAACGTTGTTTTGCCTTCGGCAGTTAACCAACAAAAGTTGGGCACGTTATCCATTATCCCTTGCGTAAGGAAAATATATCGGATGACTTACAAAGACTTGCAGGAAAAACTTCGGCAGAAGACGTTCGAGTGGTACAACTTGAGTCTACGCACGGATTGCAGTCATCCGTACCTATACTCGGGGGCTACTCCCATCGGGAGCGCACGCGCACCCGATAAAAGAGAATAGTGCAGACAGAAGAAAAGCAGGAATGATCAAGGAGAAGAGCTTCGGAAGAAGACATGCTTCGTCTCCCGAACTATGTTCGGCTAGACACTCGGGGGCTACTGACGTGGGCATTACCCTCCGGGTAACCGATATTGCATTACCCTGTACGGTCCAGATGGAGGCCCATGAAGGAACCCGAAGGCAAGATGGGCCACTAGGACGGTGAGGCTGTTGCCTGCCAAAACCCACCGGCGAGCAGTGGTTAAGCAACACGAAGAGCCGGGAGGCTTCCAAGACTGCAGGGGGCCCTGGTCCCTCGACGTCGTCCCGCAAATGTTCCGGCACACGAGCGGTTGCAAGGGCGTGCCACCTGACCTATACCTGGTCAGGAAGGTGTTGGATTGCTTCGATTAGTTTCTGCATGGCGACACGTAAACATTAAATACGAGCCCGATCGGCTCTCGGGTTGCCCTGTGGATCGGCTCAAAGAGCCGATCGCCCCATGGTTCACGTCGGGTCAACGATGACATGGGGCTCCTGCTTGATCAATACAAAGCTAAACCAATCTACGACAGTTTAGGGTTTTCACCGCATGATCGGAACATCCTATGGTTCGGTTGTAATCGTTTTCCCCCTTAATCTTAATGAAATGACGCGCAGATCTCCTGCGGGTTCTCGAAAAATGATCGGAACATCCTACGCGTAGTTGAGCCTAATAGACACGAAAGATAATGGAAAACTAACCCTAAAAGAGGCCTAAAAACCAACACTAAGTCAATTCCCGGAACATCCCTCTTAGGATTAACAAACCATACCTTACGTGCTACCGGATCGTTCAACCCGTTTGCAAGGCCTAACCATACAGATATTAAACCAATCCTTGAAGAATCAAGGAGCAACTATAACAGATTGGATCTACTAAATAACGAACAAGCAAGGTGCTGCCCTTACACCTAGGTAGGTATAAGGGCAGCTAGATATCGAGGGGCGGCATAGCTAAGCAAGCATGTATAAGAAAAGCATCCATGCAAGCCCCAAAACACCTAAGATAAATAGTGTTACTCGCCATCAACAACGCTTCAGCACGAGCAACACAAGGTAACGAATAAACGTGTACTGCCTAGATCGCAAGATGCGATCTAGGCAGCATGATGCTTACCCGGAAGAAACCCTCGAAAGAAGGGGTGGCGATGCGCCTGATTTGTGTTTGTTGTGAACGTGATTGTCCTCCTTTCTCGATAACCCTAGATACATATTTATAGTCCAAGGGACTTTCTAATTCGGGCGTGCACCTAACCGTGCACGGGTTAAACTCTATCTTTTAATTCTAAACTAAGATGCGATCTACTATATTACAGATACACGGGCAATCTAGCCCAAATTCTTCATGCAAGGCCGCTTCAAAGATGTTCCACGCGTATATCCTTCAAGCCCATCTTCACTTACGGCCCATCTCCTGATTTGGCCAAAATCCGGTGATAACACATGCCCCCTGGTTTTGGTAATGATAATTTCAAAACCACTCTGTTTTTCCTTCGAAGGGTCATGTCGTGGCAGAGCAGAACCGTCGCAGTATTCTTCATCATGATGCCTTGCCTTCTCAACTTCTCTGCACGATTTGACAGTTTTGGCACCACATCCTCGAAAACTGCTTGAGCATTAAATCTCCACTATATCTCCTTTTATTTAGCCGCATCGAACAGTTCACCTCTTCATCCCCTGCTCCGAACCAGCCGTCGGCCAAAAAACCCTCTCCCTCTGTAGCCATGTCTTCCTCTTCCTCCTCCACTTCATCAGCTGTCTCCTCCCAATCCTCTTCCTCGAGTGAACTGGAGCCGGAGGTCAATCAGATGGCCATCTATGATGCTCTCGCACCCGAGTATTGGGACGCGGGAGAATGGGACTTCGCCATCGAGTCGGAGGACGACGAGCCCCGCACCGTCGGGGAAGAAGACCTCCGGTTCCTCCACTACAAGAAAAGTTGCCATGGCCGACGAAGTTGAAGTCGCGCCGTGGTTGCTGGTGTACCATGGCCGACGATTTTTGGTCCCTCCGTGGTTCATGTCAAAACTTTTTTTTCTCGTTTTTGAGGCCACCTAGCCCGACGAAAGCGGCCAAAACGTCGCGTATGGTGGCCCGGGACGTGGTGCATCTCGAAATCTCGGGTTCGCCGGCCGAGTCAACGCAAATCCGCACCGCCGAGGGATGTAGGGCCCAGATGGCAGCCTCTCTGGCATTGTTTTTTTCTAGATCGCGCCATCTCGTTCAACGTTCTCCGATCGAGCCGTTTACGATGCAGGATCATGGGTCCCGCATGTCATCCTCTATGAACCAAAATTCTTTCTATTCTTGGATTTTTTTGACCCCCTGATTTCTGGCTACTTCCTTTTTCTTTTGATCCCTTGCCGCCTTGGAAACGTTGAGACCGCTGCTGCTAAATGGGACCCGCATGTCATCCTCTATGTGCAATCAACTTTCTTTTCTTGGAGTTTTTTTGGCACCTCAAATTTGGTCACTTGCCTTTTTCTTTCGATCCCTGCCGCCTCTCAAACGGTGATACCGCTGCTGCTAACTGGGACCCGCATGTCATCCTCTATGTACTATAAAACTTTCTTTTCTTGAATTATTTTTGGCACCTCATATTTGGTCGCTTACCTTTTTCTTTCGATCCCTGCCGCCTCTCAAACGGTGATACCGCTGCTGCTAAATGGGACCCGCATGTCATCCTCTATGTACTATAAAACTTTCTTTTCTTGGATTTTTTTGGCACCTCATATTTGGTCACTTGACTTTTTCTTTCGATCCCTGCCGCCTCTCAAACGGTGATACCGCTTCTGCTAAATGGGACCCGCATGTCATCCACTATGTACTATAAAACTTTCTTTTCTTGGATTTTTTTGGCACCTCATATTTGGTAACTTGACTTTTTCTTTCGATCCCCTGCCTCTCAAACGGTGATACGCTGCTGCTAAATGGGACCCGCATGTCATCCTCTATGTACTATAAAACTTTCATTTTTTGGATTATTTTTGGGACCTCATATTTGGTCACTTGACTTTTTCTTTCGATCCCCTGCCGCCTCTCAAACGGTGAGACCGCTGCAGCTAAATGGGACCCGCATGTCATCCTCTATGAGCAATCAACTTTCTTTTCTTGGAGTTTTTTTGGCACCTCATATTTGGTCACTTTCCTTTTTCTTTCGATCTCATGCCACGTTTGAAACGTTGAGGTACCTGCTGGCTCATGGGACCCGCATGTCATCCTCTGTGTGCTATAAAAGTTTCCTTTGTTGATTTTTTTTCACCCTCTGATTTTTGGCTTGCCTTTTTCTTTTGATCCCCTGCCCCCTTTGAAACGTTGAGTAAGCTGCTGGCTCAAGGGACCCGCATGTCATCCTCTATGTCCATCAACTTTCTTTTCTTGGATTTTTTTCACCCCCTAATTACTAGCTACTTTCTTTTTCTTTTGATCTCAAGCCGCATTACAAACATTGAGACCGCTGCTGCAAAATGGGACCCACATGTCATCCTCTATGTACAATAAATCTTGGATTATTTTTGGCTCCTGATATTTGGTCACTTGCCTTTTTCTTTCGATCTCATGCCGCCTTTGAAACGTTGAGTAAGCTGCTGGCTCATGGGTCCCGCATGTCATCCTCTACGAACAATAAAAGTTTCCTTTCTTGGAGTTATTTTTTACCCCTAATTTCTGGCTATTTGCCTTTTTCTTTTGATCCCCTGCCCCGTTGAAACGATGAGGACGCTGTTGGCAGGTCGGTCCCACATGTCATCCTCTATGAATAATAAAAGTTTCCTTTGGTGGATTTATTTTTGACCCCTAATTAATTTCTGGCTATTTCCTTTATTTTTCTTTTGATCCCCTGCCGCCTTGGAATTGTTGAGAATGCTGCTGCCTCATTTTTCTTTTGGTCCTGTGCCGCCTTGGAAACGTTGAGACCGCTGCTACAAAATGGGACCCGCATGTCATCCTCTATGTACAATAAAGTTTCTTTTCTTGGATTATTTTTGGCTCCTGATATTATGTCACTTGCCTTTTTCTTTCGATCTCATGCCGACTTTGAAACGTTGAGGATGCTGCCTCATGGGTCCCGCATGTCATCCTCTCAGAACGATAAATGTTTTCTTTTCTTGTATTTTTTTACCAACTGATTTTTGGCTTTTTTTATTTTCGATCCCCTGCCGCCTTTGAAACGTTGACTCCGCTGCTGGCTCATGGGTCCCCGATGTCAGCCTCCCCGTACAAGAAACATGTGATATTTTATTTTGCAGGATGATGGCGTGTAACTCACACGTTCGTTGGGAACCCCAAGAGGAAGGTATGATGCGCACAGTAGCAAGTTTTCCCTCAGAAAGAAATCAAGGTTTAATCGAACCAGTAGGAGCCAAGAAGCACGTTGAAGGTTGATGGTCGCGAAATGTGATGCGGCGCAACACCAGGGATTCCGGCGCCAACGCGGAACCTGCACAACACAACCCAAGTACTTTGTCCCAACGAAACAGTGAGGTTGTCAATCTCACCGGCTTGCTGTAACAAAGGATTAAACGTATCGAGTGGAAGATGTTTGCAAAGAAAACAGTAAAACAAGTAGATTGTATGCTATGTAAAGAATAGGACCGGGGTCCACAGTTCACTAGAGGTGTCTCTCCCATAAGATAAAAGCATGTTGGGTGAACAAATTACAGTCGGGCAATTGACAAATAGAGAAAGGCATAACAATGCATATACATGATATGATAAATATAGTGAGATTTAATCCGGGCATTACGACAAAGTACATAGACCGCCATCCAACTGCATCTATGCCTAAAAAGTCCACCTTCAGGTTATCATCCGAACCCCATTCAGTATTAAGTTGCAAAGCAACAGACAATTGCATTAAGTATGGTGCGTAATGTAATCAACAACTACATCCTTAGACATAGCATCAATGTTTTATCCCTAGTGGCAACAGCACATCACAACCTTAGAACCTACTGTCACGATCCCAGATTCAATGAAGGCATGAACCCACTATCGAGCATAAATACTCCCTCTTGGAGTTAAGAGCAAAAACTTGGCCAGAGCCTCTACTAATAACGGAGAGCATGCAAGATCATAAACAACACATAAACAATAGATTGATAATCACCATAATCATAGTACTCTCTATCCATCGGATCCCGACAAACACAACATATAGTATTACAGATAGATGATCTTGATCATGTTAGGCAGCTCACAAGATCCAACAATGAAGCACAACAAGGAGAAGACGACCATCTAGCTACTGCTATGGACCCATGGTCCAGGGGTGAACTACTCACTCATCACTCCGGAGGCGACCATGGCGGTGTAGAGTCCTCCGGGAGATGAATCCCCTCTCCGGCAGGGTGCCGGAGGCGATCTCCTGAATCCCGAGATGGGATTCGCGGCGGCGTCTCTGGAAGGTTTTCCGTATCGTGGCTCTCCCGGGGGTTTCGCGACGGAAGCTTTAAGTAGGCGGAGGGTCAACGCGGGGGCCACACGAGGGGCCCGGGGTAGGTCTGCGCGGCCAAGGCTGGGCCGCGCCGGCCACCCCCTGGCCGCCTCGTGGCCCCACTTCGTTATCTCTTCGGTCTTCGGAAGCTTCGTGCAAAAATAGGACCTGGGCGAAAGTTTCGTCCAATTCCGAGAATATTTCTTTACTAGGATTTCTGAAACCAAAAACAGCAGAAAACAGCAACTGGCTCTTCGGCATCTTGTTAATAGGTTAGTTCCGAAAATGCATAAATATGACATATAATGTGCATAAAACATGTAGGTATCATCAATAAAGTAGCATGGAACATAAGAAATTATCGATACGTTGGAGACGTATCAGCATCCCCAAGCTTAGTTCTGCTCGTCCCGAGCAGGTAAAACGATAACAAAGATAATTTCTGAAGTGACATGCCATCATAATCTTGATCATACTATTTGTAAACATATGTAATGAATGCAGCGATCAAAACAAAGGTAATGACATGAGTAAACAAGTGAATCATATGACAAAGACTTTTCATGAATAGTACTTCAAGACAAGCATCAATAAGTCTTGCATAAGAGTTAACTCATAAAGCAATAAATCAAAGTAAAGGTGTTGAAGCAACACATAGGAAGATTAAGTTTCAGCGGTTGCTTTCAACTTATAACATGTATATCTCATGGATAGTGTCAACATAAAGTAGTATAACAAGTGCAATATGCAAGTATGTAGGAATCAATGCACAGTTCACACAAGTGTTTGCTTCTTAAGTGGAAGGAGATAGGTAAACTGACTCAACAATAAAAGTAAAAGAATGGTCCTTCAAAGAGGAAAGCATCGATTGCTGTATTTGTGCTAGAGCTTTTATTTTGAAAACATGAAACAATTTTGTCAACGGTAGTAATAAAGCATATGAGTTATGAAAATTATATCTTACAAGTTGCAAGCCTCATGCATAGTATACTAATAGTGCCCGCACCTCGTCCTACTTAGCTTGGACTACCGGATCTTTGCATGCCATGTTTCAACCAAGTGTCACAAAGGGGTACCTCCATGCCGCCTGTACAAAGGTCTAAGGAGAAAGCTCGCATTTTGGATTTCTCGCTTTTGATTATTCTCAACTTAGACATCCATACCGGGACAACATGGACAACAGATAATGGACTCCTCTTAAATGCATAAGCATGTAGCAACAATTATTATTCTCATATGAGATTGAGGATATATGTCCAAAACTGAAACTTCAACCATGATTCATGGCTTTAGTTAGCGGCCCAATGTTCTTCTCTAACAATTTTGCATGCTCCAACCACTAAAATGATAGATCCTTCAGACAAGACGGACATGCATAGCAACTCACATGATATTCAACAATAGTTGATGGCGTTCCCCAGAAGCATGGTTATCGCACAACAAGCAACTTAATAAAAGATAAAGTGCATAAGTACATATTCAATACTACGATAGTTTTTAAGGCTATTTTGTCCCATGAGCTATATATTGCAAAGGTGAATGATGGAATTTTAAAGGTAGCACTCAAGCAATTTACTTTGGAATGGCGGAGAAATACCATGTAGTAGGTAGGTATGGTGGACACAAATGGCATAGTAGTTGGCTCAAGGATTTTGGATGCATGAGAAGTATTCCCTCTCGATACAAGGTTTAGGCTAGCAAGGTTATTTGAAGCAAACTCAAGGATGAACAAGTGCAGCAAAACTCACATAAAAGACATATTGTAAACATTATAAGACTCTACACTGTCTTCCTTGTTGTTCAAAACTCAATACTAGATATTATCTAGACCTTAGAGAGACCAAATATGCAAATCAAATTTTAGCAAGCTCTATGTATTTCTTCATTAATGGGTGCAAAGCATATGATGCAAGAGCTTAAACATGAGCACAACAATTGCCAAGTATCACATTATCCAAGACATTTTAGAATTACTACATGTAGCATTTTCCAATTCCAACCATATAACAATTTAACGAAGAAGAAACTTCGCCATGAACATTATGAGTAAAGCCTAAGGACACATGTGTCCATATGCAACAGCGGAGCGTGTCTCTCTCCCACAAAGTGAATGCTAGGATCCATTTTATTCAAACAAAAACAAAAACAAAAACAAACCGACGCTCCAAGTAAAGAACACAAGATGTGACTGAATAAAAATATAGTTTCAGGGGAGGAACCTGATGATGTTGTCGATGAAGAAGGGGATGCCTTGGGCATCCCCAAGCTTAGACGCTTGAGTCTTCTTAAAATATGCAGGGGTGAACCACGGGGCATCCCCAAGCTTAGAGCTTTCACTCCTCTTGATCATAGTATATCATTCTCCTCTCTTGACCCTTGAAAACTTCCTTCACACCAAACTTCAAGCAAACTCATTAGAGGGTTAGTGCACAATTAATAATTCACTCATTCAGAGGTGACACAATCATTATTTTCACTTCTGGACATTGCATAATGCTACTGGACATTAATGGATCAAAGAAATAAATCCAACATAGCAAAAGAGGCAATGCGAAATAAAAGGCAGAATCTGTCAAAAACAGAACAGTCCGTAAAGACGAATTTAAAGCTGGCACCAGACTTGCTCAAATGGAAAAACTCAAAACTAATGAAAGTTGCGTACATATCTGAGGATCACGCTCGTAAATTGGCAGATTTTTTCGAATTTTCTACAGAGAACTGTGCCCAGATTCGTGATAGACAGCAATGCTGTTTCTGCGCAGCAATCCCAAATATAACATCAACTTTGACATAGAAACTTTACTTGGCACAAAAACATGATAAGGAGAGGTTGCTACAGTAGTAAACAACTTCCAAGACTCAATAAAACAAAAAATTGCTGTAGGTAAAAACATGGGTTGTCTCCCATAAGCGCTTTTCTTTAACGCCTTTCAGCTAGGCGCAGAAAGTGCAAATCAAGTATTATCGAGAGTAGAAGCATCAACATCATTATTTTTCATGCAAACACAACTTGTTGCAGAGGGTGCTTTAGGTGCTCCATTATCTAAATTCTCTATGGTGGTGCTAGGGGTTTTAGAAATTTTAGGCCTATAATAATTCTTTTGTTTAGGCACTTTAGAGGCGTACATGAATTTTTGCTCTTTCCCCACATAAGCTTTCTCATTATACTTGAGAGAAGAAAAGGTTGAACCCAAGGTTCCCATAGCTTTTTCAAGTTCATCAATCCTATTGGTTTGATTATCATGGACAACACAAGTTCCTAGGACACTAATTCTTTCATCAATTCCTCCTAAGGATTTATCAAGTTCATAAGTTTTGTCAAATAACATTCCCAATTTAGTTTCAACACTTGGAAAATTTTTCTCTATGGTTTCCAATTTTTTCATAACATCTTCAAGAGAGATTTCAATTTTAACTTCATTAACAGGTGGTATTCCAACTAGACTCTCAATGATGCAACTAGCTTCTAAAGCGGGAGTACCTAGGAAATTACCTCCCGAAAGAGTATCAAGAACATATCTATTCCAACTAGATAAACCAACATAAAAGTTCCTAAGAAGGATAGTGGTGGAGTGTTTCTTAATGCACCTTTGATGAGCATTACTAATTCTATACCAAGCATCTTTAAAACTTTCTCCACCTTGTTGCTTAAAAGAACGAACTTCAACTTCAGGATTACTCATTTTAGTAGCAGTAAAATAAAACAAACTAGATAAAGTAAATGCAAGTAACTAATTTTTTTGTGTTTTTGATATGGAGAGCAAGACAGTAAATAAAGTAAAACTAGCAACTAATTTTTTTGTATTTTGTTTAGGTGCAGCAAACAAAGTAGTAAATAAAATAAAGCAAGACAAAAACAAAGTAAAGAGATTGAGAAGTGGAGACTCCCCTTGCAGCGTGTCTTGATCTCCCCGGCAACGGCGCCAGAAAAAGAGCTTGATGGCGTGTAACTCACACGTTCGTTGGGAACCCCAAGAGGAAGGTATGATGCGCACAGTAGCAAGTTTTCCCTCAGAAAGAAACCAAGGTTTAATCGAACCAGTAGGAGCCAAGAAGCACGTTGAAGGTTGATGGTCGCGAAATGTGATGCGGCGCAACACCAGGGATTCCGGCGCCAACGCGGAACCTGCACAACACAACCCAAGTACTTTGTCCCAACGAAACAGTGAGGTTGTCAATCTCACCGGCTTGCTGTAACAAAGGATTAAACGTATCGAGTGGAAGATGTTTGCAAAGAAAACAGTAAAACAAGTAGATTGTATGCTATGTAAAGAATAGGACCGGGGTCCACAGTTCACTAGAGGTGTCTCTCCCATAAGATAAAAGCATGTTGGGTGAACAAATTACAGTCGGGCAATTGACAAATAGAGAAAGGCATAACAATGCATATACATGATATGATAAATATAGTGAGATTTAATCCGGGCATTACGACAAAGTACATAGACCGCCATCCAACTGCATCTATGCCTAAAAAGTCCACCTTCAGGTTATCATCCGAACCCCATTCAGTATTAAGTTGCAAAGCAACAGACAATTGCATTAAGTATGGTGCGTAATGTAATCAACAACTACATCCTTAGACATAGCATCAATGTTTTATCCCTAGTGGCAACATCACATCACAACCTTAGAACCTACTGTCACGATCCCAGATTCAATGAAGGCATGAACCCACTATCGAGCATAAATACTCCCTCTTGGAGTTAAGAGCAAAAACTTGGCCAGAGCCTCTACTAATAACGGAGAGCATGCAAGATCATAAACAACACATAAACAATAGATTGATAATCACCATAATCATAGTACTCTCTATCCATCGGATCCCGACAAACACAACATATAGTATTACAGATAGATGATCTTGATCATGTTAGGCAGCTCACAAGATCCAACAATGAAGCACAACAAGGAGAAGACGACCATCTAGCTACTGCTATGGACCCATGGTCCAGGGGTGAACTACTCACTCATCACTCCGGAGGCGACCATGGCGGTGTAGAGTCCTCCGGGAGATGAATCCCCTCTCCGGCAGGGTGCCGGAGGCGATCTCCTGAATCCCCCGAGATGGGATTCGCGGCGGCGGCGTCTCTGGAAGGTTTTCCGTATCGTGGCTCTCGGTACTGGGGTTTCGCGACGGAAGCTTTAAGTAGGCGGAGGGTCAACGCGGGGGGCCACACGAGGGGCCCAGGGGGTAGGTCGGCGCGGCCAAGGCTGGGCCCGCCGGCCACCCTCCGCCGCCTCGTGGCCCCACTTCGTTATCTCTTCGGTCTTCCGGAAGCTTCGTGCAAAAATAGGACCCTGGGCGAAAGTTTCGTCCAATTCCGAGAATATTTCTTTACTAGGATTTCTGAAACCAAAAACAGCAGAAAACAGCTGGCTCTTCGGCATCTTGTTAATAGGTTAGTTCCAAAATGCATAAATATGACATATAATGTGCATAAAACATGTAGGTATCATCAATAAAGTAGCATGGAACATAAGAAATTATCGATACGTTGGAGACGTTTTGCAGACAATAAACGTTGTATTTCGCTCTGAGCTATTGCAAACGGATAAATTAAATCTTTATATCTACATAAACAAACTTATATGTTGAATCTCCTTGTTTTTTGTTTTTGCGAAGCATAGGACTTTCCTGTTTTTTTTTTGAGAAAAATCCGACCTTTCCTGTTTTGGAGTGGGCTGAAATTGTACGAGTCAAAAGGCCCAGCAGGATAGTTCGAAGGCCCAGATGTCCAGATACAGCCCAATTGAAATCTTTCTTTTCTTGGATTTTTTTCACACCCTGATTTCTGGCTACTTCATTTTTCTTTCGGTCCTGTGCCGCCTTGGAAGCGTTGAGACCGCTGCTACAAAATGGGACCCGCATGTCATCCTCTATGTACAATAAAGTTTCTTTTCTTGGATTATTTTTGGCTCCTGATATTATGTCACTTGACTTTTTCTTTCAATCTCATGCCGACTTTGAAACGTTGAGGAAGCTGCTGGCTCATGGGTCCCGCATGTCATCCTCTATGAACAATAAAAGTTTTCTTTGTTGGATTTTTTTTTCCCCTAATTTCTGGCTATTTGTCTTTTTCTTTTGATCCCCTGCCCCCTTTGAAACGATGACGACGCAGCTGGCAAGTCGGTCCCACATGTCATCCTCTATGAACAATAAAAGTTTCCTTTGATGGATTTATTTTTGACCCTAATTAATTTCTGGCTATTTCCTTTTTTATTTTGATCCCCTGCCGCCTTGAAATAGTTGAGGATGCTGCTGCCTCATGGGTCCCGCATGTCATCCTCTCAGAAAGGTAAATGTTTCTTTTCTTGAATTTGTTTACCAACTGATTTTTGGCTTATTTTTTCTTTCGATCTCCTGCCACCTTTAAAACGTTGACGACGCTGCTGGCTCATGGGTCCCCAATGTCAGCCTCCCCATACTGCAAATCCTCTTTCTGCAAAGGTTGTATTTCTAGATAGATAAGGTGGATTCGAATCTGCCATGGTTCAGGCAGCTCAGGTAAGCCTTCTTGCACTAATTAATGGAAGTAGTGTATCGCAAGGTCAAGACATGTGGCTCGGTGTAATGAATCTATATGAATCATGTTGTGGGTTCAATCTGATAGTTCTCTAACAGGTCAGCCAAAATAGAAATTAAGTTTTTTTCTAAAACGGAAATGCAAATTAAGATGAACACAAACATTAGTTATCATAATAGCTGATCATACATACATACTTGCTAAGAGCAAAAGCTTGCCAGAGTTTTACCACCCATACAATTAATTAGCAGTTCAGATAAGATAACCTTATATAAGTATAACTACAAATGCATTTGCTAAGGGCTCATGGGACAACAGAACTAGACAACCGCGAACTTTATGACCAGCATGTCACAGCGGCATCGAAAGATCTTGACCTTCAACTTTGATCCAATGCGAAGTTTGGCACCGTCAATGAACTTTTTCCACCTGGAAGTAACAGCCAAGCGGCCATCTGTGGGACTGACAGAGTACCGTCCCTCCACGGTGAGACCTTCACTCTCCATGACGAGGGATATCTTGCCCCTTCGGCCAGCATTGAGATCCTTGGAGATACTTTTAGGCAATTTCTGATTCAAAGCAAGAGATACCACCAAAAATTAGTCAATGGCACCAATGCACTGAACCATGTGAGACTTTGAGCAGAGAAGACATCAAGATAAGAGCAGTTATGCTGTCATATACTCACGAACATAGCCTTCAGATGCGTCCTGGTCACCACACGGGTGGCCACAGCAATGAGCTGAGACCTCGGTGATCTGGCTGGGGCAGGTGCATGAGCCTGGGCTGGTACACGAGCTGGTGCTGATGCAGGAGACTGCTGGGCAGGTGCAGTAAACGGTGCCTCTAGAGGAACCGGTGCTGATGCAGGAGACTGTTGGGCAGGTGCAGTAAACGGTGCAGCTAGAGGAACCAGTGCTGATGCAGGAGCCTGCTGGGCATGTGTAGTATATGGGGCCTCTACAGGAACCAATGCTGATGTAGGGGACTGCTGGGTAGATGCAGTAAACGGAGCTGGTACAGGAACCGGTGCTGATGCAGGAGAGTGGGAAGCCGGTGCCGGTGCTGGTGTGGTTGCCCTTTGTGACATCCGCTCCTGTTCCATCAGGGGATCTGCAGCTTTGATCATGTTAAACCCAGCAAGCTAGAACAGAGGGAATGGTTTAGAACAACTGCTCAGAATGCAGTTATCAAAAGATATGAGTAGAAAAAAGTTACATATTATATATTTGGAAGTGTCTCCAACTCTGTAAGCAGTTACGTATATCTGCCCGTTTGAGTTTCTGATCCTCAGCTCGTCGCCCTTCTTCAGACCGTAGTCAAAAGCAAACTTTCTCCAATCATGTCCATACAAATATGTGATGGCCTGCGTCTTGTAGACATACACCTCATAGACCGTGTAGGTGTTCATCAATTTGCCATTGCCATGCATAGTGAAAGATCCTTCATGCGGACACATCTGGTTAATCATTGGACGAAGTTCACAAGGTACAGTCTGCATGTGAAAATTGATACAAATGTAAGAAGCAGGAAGACTAAAAACAAGACTTTACTATATGCCAATTCATGCTAAACCACTGAGAATACATACCTGTAACTCTGTGAAGGAGCTACTAGAAAGGTAGATAGAGCCATAGGAGGTGTTATATGCGGGGTATGTACATGGGCCCGCCATATTCCCGCAAGCTCGGCATCGGGATGGTGAAGGAAACATGGGAGGTACTACTGGTGCGTAGCGCTGAACGTAAGTGGAAGAATTAGGTTGTGTAAAGTGCATAGTTCAGAGCAATGCAAATGTTGACAAGCAAGTGCATAACACTATGTTACAAACTGAACAGTGAAAAATTAGTGTATGATGAATATAAGCATGCTAATTTGGTGTTTCCGAATTCCAAAAAGCATTAGACAGAGCCGGTGATAATATCAGACATAAATCATGGCATGTATATGTGGCTTAAGAAAATATACCCGAACCCTTGGATGGTTACGGCCCGGCTGATCCTTGGACTTGAGCTTATATAAGCATCCAGAAGGTGGGGCTGACAGTAACTTGGTGGCAGCCTCTGCAGATGCCTCATCAGCAGCAGTTGCAATCCTTTTGACCAATGAAGGCTTAGCAGTTTCAGTCTGCATATAAAAATTGAAGAGCAACAGACATCAGCAGTGATATATAAAATGAATCTATGAGACACTGATGCATATAGTGCTGGATGTAAGTGGAAGAATAGGTGTGTGTGTTTCTGAACTATTGGTAAGCATTAGACAAAGCCGGCAATAAACAGACAAAAATCAAATCATGTATGAGGATTAAGAAAATATACCTGCTTACTGAAAAGGGTACCACCCAGCTGGCCCGTGGCCTTGTGCTTGAGGAGGTTTTCAGAAGATGGTGGCAGCACCATCGTCTTCACAGCAGCCTCATCAGGATCATTTTTTATCCATTTGAGTAGAGGCACAGAAGTTTCATCCTGCATATGAATAGCAACAGAACTCATCATTGATATTTAATAAATCTATGAGATAGACTGATGCAAATAGTGCGGGGTGTAAGTGGAAGAATAGGGTTGTGCATAGAGAACAGTTGACAACAATGCAAATGATTACAAAAGAAGCCAATGGAAATCAACAGTTTATATACTGGATGAGACAGACTGAAAAGTGAAAAATTAGTGTATGATGATTGTAAGCAAACGCAGTGTTTCTGAACTTTTGGTAAGCATTAGACAAAGCCAACAGTAATTAAACAGATAATAATGAAATCATGTATGTGGATTAAGAAAATATACCAGATTCATTAAAAGGTCACCACCCAGCTGGCCCATGGCCTCGTGCTTGTAGAGGTTTTCGGAAGATGGTGCCGGCACCATCGTCCTCACAGCAGCCTCATTAGCCTCATTTTGCATCCACTTGAGTAAAGGCGCAGCAGTTTCAGCCTGCATAAGAATGGGAACAGATCTCAGCAGTGATATTGAATGACTCTGAGACAGACTGATGCATATAGTGCTAGATGTAAGTGGAAGGGTATGGCCGTGTATGGACAACAGTTCACAACAATGCAAGGGTGTGTTCGGTTCTGAAACAGCGTGGAATGGAATGGAATGGTTCCATTTCAGAGGAATGGAATGGTTACATTTTTGTTCGGTTGGGAAAAATGGAGAGCAGAAGAGATCGAGGTTAAACTAACCAATTGTCTCAAAATTGTAATTAACAATTGCAAATGACATTTTAATCTCAAAGTCGTAATTAACAGCGCCTAATGGTGCTCTTTTAATCTAAAAATCGTAATTAACATCATTTTATGTTGGGTTAGGGGAACTGGAGTAGATGAACATTACTGTATGATGATTGTAAGCAAACGAATTTGGTGTTTCTAAACTTTTGGCTTCGAGATCTTATGGGTTTCAACTCTAGCCTACCCCAACTTGTTTGGGACTGAAAGGCTTGGTTGTTGTTGTTGTTGTTGTAAACTTTTGGCAAGCATAGAAAAAACCGACAATAAACAGAGAAAAATCAAGGCATGTTTTGTGGATTAAGAAAATATACCATATTCATTAAAAGATCACCACCCAGCTGGTGCGTGGCCTTGTGCTTGTAGAGGCATTTAGAAGATGGGGGCGGCATCAACATACTGGCAGCCTGATCAGCCGCAGTTTTGATCTTCCTTTTGAGTAAAGGCCCTAAAGTTTCAGTCTGCATATGAATAGCAAAACAAAAGGCAGACCTCAGCAGTGATATTGAATTACTGTATGAGATAGACTGATGCATATAGTGGATGCTCTTAGCCTTTTGCAGCGTGAACACTAGCTATGGACAGACAAAAAAACTAGTTAACTCAGCTTTGTCTAGATATGAATGTACTACCACCATCCAAAAGCTTAAGCCTTATTTATTTTTGAGAAATCAAAACAAGCAAAGTTTGACCAAAATTTTAGAACATTCTATCAACAAATATAATACTGTGTAGATACCGTAGGAAAATATATTTTATTATCTATTTAATGATATTAATTTTGTATTTTGCATGTTACTGATTTTTGGTAAAAGCTTAGTCAAACATGGTATAGTTTGACTTTCTAAAAATAATATAAGCCCAAAGCTTTGGGATGGAGGCAGTAGTATCTAGAGCTAAAACACATCTAGATACATCCGTATCTACAGATAGTTGAGTCAATTAATTTGGATCTGAGGGAGTATCAGATTCAGACTACATCATGGTAAGTTGGTTAAAAAAATTACCCCTGGGCGGTCCCTGCCCAGCTCGGCAGTGGCATTTCGCTTCTTGTGCTGCAGATCGGGCCATGCTCCTGCAGCAGGTGGGGCGCTATTCTCGTTCCCCATAGCCTCAGCACGGAACCTGGAGGTACCAACCTGATACAGAGAATATAGAGCATGGTGTCACAGAGGCTTTACGCACAAACAGCTGAAGACATGTGCTACTTTAAGCATATTCCAGAACAGGAACAGATTGAGGATGCAGAGACCAGAGAGACACTTAAAAGGTAAAGAGTGGATAAGCAAACGGAGTACCTGCTTCGCGGGGCTGGGGACGCAGCTCAGGCTCAGCCAACTGCCCACATGCGTGGTGGCCTTACGCTCCATTGCCCCCACCGCCGAGGTCTTACCTTTCCTGTACAAGCTGACAAAAGATACAGTGAGGATCAGCAGAAACTACAAAGGTTGCAAATGTCGACAAATAAAGGAAGAACACCCCAATCCAAGCAAAGGTAGCCCCCGCCCCCACCCCCATCAATCACTCCCAGCTCGAGGGTGACCAGAAAGACACCCCTTCGCCCAGAATAGGAAAGAGATGCGCAAGATATCGAGGAGAGGAAAAAAGAACCGATCTCGAGAAAGGAGAGAACATTACTAGTCCTACCTAATCCGCTTGGGCTAGATGCAGCTTGCCCCTCCAAGCTGGATGCCTGGACGGTGGAGGCGAAAGGAGGGGATCGAGCTAGCGGCTTGCATCCGTCGGCAATCGGCACTCGATCGGGAGAGAAGGGGTGCTACATAAAGGGGAGGGGTAACATATTTTATTACACAGTGAACTTACTGATGTGACTAGTCATTACATGTCTCACTGAAACTAGGGCCCATAGTGTGGCACCCCAAATTTACTTGAAGCTGCCCGGCGGGACGCATTGGCGCGTCAAGAAACCCCCGAATTGTAGCGGGGAAATGAAACATTTCACAAAAATTCGAAATTCAAGCACACCGCCACGCGCCAAGCACGCGGCTGTTCCTTCCTCTTCCTCGGTTCCTCCTCCCCTATCCGAAAAAACCCCAAATCCCAAGCTCAAACCAAAAAAAAAAAAACAAATCCCCTGGCCGCCATGCATGTCCTCGTTAACCCGCTGGAGATCGTTCCCGGACGATGCGGACCACCCGCCCTGAGATCCAGAATTCCGTCCACCTCGAGGCACTGCGTGCTGTCTCGCAGCAGCGGCTTGAGGGCGCTGAAGAGGAAGTTCCGCCGGAAAGTGCTCATGGCAACCGTGCAAGCTCACCGGCGTGCTGTATCCCGAGAGGAACTGGTCAAAGCTTTGCTATTCGCCACACAAAAAAAATTGCGGGCCAAGATCTGGTCAAAGCTTCGTCGATGGCTTGCCGCGAGAGGCTTGGAGTCCAGAGTCAATAAACTAGCTGCTCGAGGACTTGGGCGGTTTACACGGATTCATATTAACTGACTCAAGTTTGTTAGTCTAGTTAACAAATGCATCTAGATACATCCATATCTAGACAGAATTGAGTCAATTAATATGAATCAGAGGGGAGTACCTGAAAGTGTTTCATGCTACCAACTAATGCGCTGGCAGGAATCGCTGTAGAAGTAATTGTGCTACTACTCATACGATGAACTGATTGTGTGGGTGTCGAATTTTGCAACGCGATCATCCACTGAATGCTTAATCTAGCGCCAAAGGCGTACAAATCATAACATACTACAGCACCAGAACATAAGAGTACGAATCATAAAGTAGCTCAACATTTTGCATCAGGGCTGGGTGGTCCTGAGACTACCGGGACGCCCCTGATGATCTCCGGGTGTGCATCCTCTTCAACGCAAAGCTGTGTACTCGGTCCACGGCCTCCTTCTGTAGGCTGGATAATCTCAGGTGCAGGACCTTCGTCTATGAGAGGCTCGTCATCAGTACCATCCACAGGTGCATCAGGGCTGGGTGGTCTTGAGACTACCCGGACGCCCGTGATGATCTCCGGGCGTGCATCCACTTCAACGCAAAGCTGTGTACTCGGTCCACGGCCTCCTTCTGTAGGCTGGATAATCTCAGGTGCAGGACCTTCGTCTATGAAAGGCTCGTCATCAGTACCATCCACAGGTGCATCAAACTGAGATTCATCTTCAAATCTCCCATCAAACTGAGAGACCTCTTCAACTCTATGCTTCTGCAATTAGTACATCAACCGATTAGACAAACATCTAAGGGATGCAACCTGAACAAATGCCGTTTTACATATTTACCTTCTCATCTGGCACAGCACATGTCCCAGAGCTGAAACCCGTTTCCTGAAGCAAGCGCTTTTTCTCTCCTTCCCGTCCATCCATCTGCAACAAGTTAAATTTGAGTACAGAACCTTGCACAGCAATGCAAACTATTGATTGAAACAGCGGCAGCATCAATATAAATAATTAACTACATATGCCAGCACACATACAGTGTGAGCAAGATCTGCTTCTCCTGCTAAAGGATCATTATATGGTTCACCATGCTAAACCCGCCTAACATATGTGCGGTCCATCCCAAAAATGTGTAAATGATCTGCCACTACAGGGTGAGGCCTCTTCTCACCATTCATACATGTGCAGCGCGGGCAATACACGTCCAGGTTGTGACCATCATGAGCTCTAATAAACCCCATAAAGGGTTGAACACCATTTATATATGAAGGGGAACATAAGTGTCCATGCAGTATCCAAGTTCTGTCCATCTGTTTAATTATGAGATACAGTGGTTGGTGATTAATTTAAGGCGAAGTAGGAAATGTATATCCATCGAGTACAAAACTATACTACATGATTATGCATTTCAGCAATCATGTCGAGTACAAAACTGTAGGATAACGTAGCATAGAAAACAAAAATTTTCCTACGGCGAACACGCAATCCAAGCCAAGATGCAATCTAGAAGACGGTAGCAACGAGGGGATTGTCGAGACTCACCCTTGAAGAGATTCCAAAGCCTACAAGAGGAGGCTCTTGTTGCTGCGGTAGACGTTCACTTGCCGCTTGCAAAAGCGCGTAGAAGATCTTGATCACGATCGGTTCCGGCGCCACGAACGGGCAGCACCTCCGTACTCGGTCACACGTTCGGTTGTTGATGAAGACGACGTCCACCTCCCCGTTCCAGCGGGCAGCGGAAGTAGTAGCTCCTCTTGAATCCGACAGCACGACGGCGTGGTGTCGGTGGCGGTGGAGAAATCCGGCGGAGCTTCGCTAAGCGTGCGGGATATGGTGGAGGAGCGGGGCGCTAGGGTTTGGGGAGAGGGGGTGGCCGGCCACTATGGGGGGCGGCCAAGCTTGAGGCTTTGGTGTGGCCGGCCCCCTCCCCTTGGCCCTCTATATATAGGTGGAAGCCCCAAGTGTTGGACTACAAGTCTTCGAATAAGACCCGAACCCAAAACCTTCCATATGGTGGGAAACCTTCCCTCCCACTAGAGGTGGGAATTCCACCTTCCATAGGGGGGGTGGCCGGCCCCCTAAGGGGGAGTCCACTTGGGACTCCTCCCCCACTAGGGTTGGCCGGCCATGGAGGTGGAGTCCCATGTGGACTCCACCTTCCTTGGTGGTTTCTTCCGGACTTTTCTAGAACCTTCTAGAACCTTCCATAGAACCTTCCGCATCATTTTATTCACATAAAATGACATCCTATATATGAATCTTATTCTCCGGACCATTCCGGAACTCCTCGTGATGTCCGGGATCATATCCGGGACTCCGAACAAATATTCGAACTCCATTCCATATTCAAGTTCTACCATTTCAACATCCAACTTTAAGTGTGTCACCCTACGGTTCGCGAACTATGCGGACATGGTTGAGTACTCACTCCGACCAATAACCAATAGCGGGATCTGGAGATCCATAATGGCTCCCACATATTCAACGATGACTTTAGTGATCGAATGAACCATTCACATACGATACCAATTCCCTTTGTCACGCGATATTTTACTTGTCCGAGGTTTGATCATCGGTATCACTCTATACCTTGTTCAACCTCGTCTCCTGACAAGTACTCTTTACTCGTACCGTGGTATGTGGTCTCTTATGAACTTATTCATATGCTTGCAAGACATTAGACGACATTCCACCGAGAGGGCCCAGAGTATATCTATCCGTCATCGGGATGGACAAATCCCACTGTTGATCCATATGCCTCAACTCATACTTTCCGGATACTTAATCCCACCTTTATAGCCACCCATTTACGCAGTGGTGTTTGGTGTAATCAAAGTACCTTTCCGGTATAAGTGATTTACATGATCTCATGGTCATAAGGACTAGGTAACTATGTATCGAAAGCTTATAGCAAATAACTTAATGACGAGATCTTATGCTACGCTTAATTGGGTGTGTCCATTACATCATTCATACAATGACATAACCTTGTTATTAATAACATCCAATGTTCATGATTATGAAACTAATCATCCATTAATCAACAAGCTAGTTTAAGAGGCATACTAGGGACTTCTTGTTTGTCTACATATCACACATGTACTAATGTTTCGGTTAATACAATTATAGCATGATATATAAACATTTATCATAAACATAAAGATATAAATAATAACCATTTTATTATTGCCTCTAGGGCATATCTCCTTCAGTCTCCCACTTGCACTAGAGTCAATAATCTAGTTTACATTTGTAAAGATATAACACCTTGGCCTTCTGGTGCTTTATCATGTATTGCTCACGGGAGAGGTTTTAGTCAACGGATCTGACACGCTCAGAAACGTATGTATTTTGTAATTCATTTGCGTCTCAACGCATCACTCATTTCCAAATGAGTCGGTATTAAATATGTTTGGTCTTCTGGTGGAACCTTAATTCCGCGGTCTGAAATATGTCACTAATATTGTCACACACAATATAGCTTCAAAGTTCTGACTCTGTCGGAACTACACCAAGTTCTCAAAGAACCTCTTGACTTAACATCCTTTGTCATTGTCAAAACAATGACATACTCTGCCTTCTTTTGTAGAATCCGTCACAATATTTAGAACTCTTCTAAATCTAGCATAGACAACTTCTAGCTCATTGTGCTACCTTTTAAACAACACTTAGTCTAATTTGAGATTGAAATTATATTTTATATGTGACAAAACCAATATCGGTGTAACACCTTACAGCGATTTGTTTGTCATTTCTCCATACAAAACTATATATATATTCTTGGTTCTTCTTAAGTACTTCAAGAATATTCTTACTGTTTTTCAATGATCATCTCATGAATCATTCTGGTATATGCTCATAACATTTTAGAGCACAAGATATCTGATTGTGTACATATTATTAGTGATCTAAAATCACTCATGTGTTTTTACTCATTGAGTGTCAGATACACTCAAGTCTTGTTAAAACTTCACATGACAAGAACATCTTCTTAATATTTCTATATTGAACTATTTCAATATCCATTCTATGTACTTTGACTTAAACTTATTTTGTGTTTCAATCTATCTTCATAGATCTTGACACTAAATTTGTTTCAGTCCATATCCTTTCATTGAAGTTAATTCTCAATGAAACCTTTTTAATCAAGTATATAATTACATCATTTATAACCAACTATATGTCACCTACATAAAGTATTATAAATGTGTCTTAGCGCTCCCACTTAATTTCTTGCAAATGCAAGCCTCTTCATCGTCTTTGATGAAATCAAAAACTCTTTGACTATTTCATCTGGTGAAGATTCCAACTCCGCGATACTCACTTCATCCAATTGAAGTTTGTATACCTATCTAGTATTCTACGGACAGGCAAAACTCTTGGTTGTATCTTGTATACACCTTTAATACACACTTCTGTTAAGTAGTGTATTTTGCCATCCTACTAGCATATCTCATAAAAGAAATATGTAGTGATTACTAGAATAATCCACATAGACTATAAGCATTGCTACGGAAGATCTAATCTTATCGTAGTCAACTCTTTGAACTTTGTCGTAAACAATTTTTCGACAAGTCGAGCTTCTTTAAGGATATTCCATCCAAGTCCATCAATTTTATAGATCCATTTACTTTCAAAAAGTATTTATCTATCTTGGATTTCATGGCATATAGCCATTTTAACGGAGTCAGGGCCCATCATAACTTCTTTGTTTGTAGTTGGTTTATCATTATTCAAAATCAATCCTTTGTTCACAAATCATTTATTTGATCACAAAGTAAACCATACCTACAAGGTTCAATATGTACTTCGATCTCCATGGCTAAAACACTTTGTAGTCATGGGAGCCATGATCGTCGTGGCCGCTTCCGAAACAAATTCCGATGCTGCGCTACTCTGATCATTATGCTCAGGTTCATAAACCTTATCAAATTATATTGTCCTCCCACTCAAATACTTCACTAGAAACAATTTCTCGGAAATAAGAAACATTGACAAACACTTTTGTCTTTGTCTCGTGGGAAGAATTCCCAATTAATTCTCTGGGATAACCAACAAAGACATTCATCCGATTTTGGTTGTAAACTCTTAGACCAAAATTTAAAGAAAGACTATTAGGGTTTATACCCATACCATAACTCGTATGGTGTCATTTCAACGGATCATGATGATGCTCTATTCAGTGTAAAAGCGGTAGTCACTAAAGCATAATCCACAAAAATATAATGGCGTTAATATCTTATCTCATCATTGATCCAACAAGGTTTGGATACATCTCTTGGATACTTCATCATCACTATGATACTCCAAGAAACGTGAGTTGTAGAACAATTTCATAACTCTCTTAGATGTTCGCTAAAACTCGTAATTCAAATATTTCCACCATGATCCAATCATAGATATTTGATTTTCTATTAGGATGATTTCCACTTCATGCTGAAATTTATTTGAATCCATTCAAATGTTTCAAACTTCTTCCTTATTGAATATATCCACATATATATACTCAATTCATTGTTGAAAGTTTTCATGAAGTAGAAGAATCTCCCGCACACAACTATGCCCAGTGAACCATATACATCATCATGTATTTTTCACTAAGTTAGTTGCCCGTTCAACTCTTGGCCTATGAACGGTATTTTAATCATTCTCTTTAGAAAAGATTTGCAAACGCCAAATGATTCAAAAATCAAGTGACTCCAAAAATCCATTTGCATGGAGTTCCTTCATGCGTTCCTTTCTAACATGACCTAAATGGCGGTTCCACAAATAAGTGGAATTCAAATCATTTGCCTTATGGCATTTTAGCGTCAGTTTTATGTATATGTGTTTCACCATTAAGATTTATAATAACTTATCCATCGTACATGGAGTAATGTCATAATTTGAACAACTCATTGTTTTCATTTGACCAGAGCAAAATAACAATTATTAAGTTCTTTATTATAAATTCTAAGGGCTAGATAGAATGCCAACGACGAACATAATAACACTTTATTTTGTTCCAGACGTGTATTCCTATCATATTCCTTGTCAGTCACTTAGGCCATTGTATTCTTGTATTGTGTTGTTTTGTATGACACTTCATACCAACCAATATAGTACTAATACCCAAGAATTTCATAGTGTGAGTTAACTAGGAATACAACCATAACATGTATATCATTTATATACACCTGAGCTAGACTTTCTAGTCTTTTCTTTCTTTCTGCCAAAATATCTTTTGCAGTTTCTCTTTTAGCTTTCCTCATTATTCAGAAAAACACTTCAACATCAATAACTTCTAGGTTTGTTGGTCAAATACCAATAACCTTGAGGTTTTTACTTTGAAGTTGATCATCATATGACAAGTGTTCTAGATTTCACTTATTAGTAACTATGATGAACAATTTCACTCATAATTTTATCCATCAATTCATGACAACTTTTTGAGACCATGTCTGTACATGCTAGGCTCATAAAGTTTAACCTTAGTATTCGCATGTGCAAATCTGGCTTGCACCCGTTGTAAGCACACGTAGAATCTATAACACCCGATCATCACGTGATGCTTCGATACGACGAGTCTTAGCAACGGTGCATACTAAGGATGATAACTTCATGGATATGCGAATATCGTTAGTGCCCCAATAGTTGGAGGATTGTGACGCCTGGCGTCTTCAACCTTCATACATTCCCATAAAACTTATGAGTTTATGTAGTCTCACCAAATTATATTCTATCATCTTGCAATAAGGTCTTAGATATCACATATATCTCATACCTTGATTATTTCTGAAAACTAAATTTTCAGCTCCTTACTTTTCAAACAGATTTGAACTTCAAGTTTCACGGAGACAAGATAACTTTAGGTACTAATTGAAACCATAGCTCTCTGAATCAACAAAGTGAGTTTCACTAAAAGTTTGCAATAGGACTTAATCAATTCTTGATTCTTTAACAATACGGTACTAATCCGTAAAGTTTCTTATCAGATTTTAACAGTATTTCTATCTCAATAACAAGACTAGCGCATAGTAGTAAACGGATGCCAATACTACAAAATTAATTCAAAATACTACTCAGACTATGTTTATGATAATTAGTTCATGTTTTAATCTAATTACTAATGAACTCCCACTTAATACAACATCCCTCATAGTTGTTAAGTGGTACACGATCCAAATCCACTACATCAAAACCGATCATCACGTGAGATGATGTAGCTTCAATGGTGAACATCAACATGTTGATCATATCATCCATATGACTCGTGTTCAACCTTTCGGTTTCCGTTGTCCCGAGGCCATGTCTGTACATGCTAGGCTCGTCAAGCAAACCCAAGTATTCCGCGTGTGCAACATGGCTTACACCCGTTGTATGTCGAGTTTATCACACCCGATCATCACGAGATGCTTCAAAACGTCGAACAATGCAACGGTGCATACGAGGGAAGAACACTTTATTATCTTGATATTAATGTGAGGGATCATCTTATAATGCTACCGTCGCGATCTAAGCAAAATAAGATGCATAAAGGATTAACATCACATGCAATTCATATGTGATATGATATGGCCCTTTAGTCTTTGCGCCTTCGATCTTCATCTCCAAAGCACGGACATGATCTCCATCATCTTCGGGCATGATCTCCATCATCGTCGGCGAAGCGTCAAGGTCAATGGCGCCGTCTTCATGATCGTCCTCCATGTAGCAACTATTACAACTACTTTGAAATACTACTCAACATGAAATTTAAAGACAACCATAAGGCTCCTGCCGGTTGCCACAATACAATAATGATCATCTCATACATAGTCATCATCACATTATGGCCATATCACATCACCAAACCCTGCAAAAACAAGTTAGACGTTCTCTAATTTGGTTTGCATATTTTACGTGGTTTAGGGTTTTCGAGCAAGATCCAATCTACCTACGAACATCAACCACAACGGTGATACTAGTGTTGTCAATAGAAGAGTAAATTGAATCTTCACTATAGTAGGAGAGACAGACACCCGCAAAGCCACTTATGCAATACAAGTTGCATGTCAAGCGTGGAGCAAATCTCATGAACGCGGTCATGTAAAGTTAGCCCGAGCCGCTTCATCCCACTATGCCACAAAGATGCAAAGTACTCAACTAAAGATAACAAGAGCATCAACGCCCACAAACCATTGTGTTCTACTCGTGCAACCATCTATGCATAGACACGGCTCTGATACCACTGTAGGATAACGTAGCATAGAAAACAAAAATTTTCCTACGGCGAACACGCAATCCAAGCCAAGATGCAATCTAGAAGACGGTAGCAACGAGGGGATTGTCGAGACTCACCCTTGAAGAGATTCCAAAGCCTACAAGAGGAGGCTCTTGTTGCTGCGGTAGACGTTCACTTGCCGCTTGCAAAAGCGCGTAGAAGATCTTGATCACGATCGGTTCCGGCGCCACGAACGGGCAGCACCTCCGTACTCGGTCACACGTTCGGTTGTTGATGAAGACGACGTCCACCTCCCCGTTCCAGCGGGCAGCGGAAGTAGTAGCTCCTCTTGAATCCGACAGCACGACGGCGTGGTGTCGGTGGCGGTGGAGAAATCCGGCGGAGCTTCGCTAAGCGTGCGGGATATGGTGGAGGAGCGGGGCGCTAGGGTTTGGGGAGAGGGGGTGGCCGGCCACTATGGGGGGCGGCCAAGCTTGAGGCTTTGGTGTGGCCGGCCCCCTCCCCTTGGCCCTCTATATATAGGTGGAAGCCCCAAGTGTTGGACTACAAGTCTTCGAATAAGACCCGAACCCAAAACCTTCCATATGGTGGGAAACCTTCCCTCCCACTAGAGGTGGGAATTCCACCTTCCATAGGGGGGGTGGCCGGCCCCCTAAGGGGGAGTCCACTTGGGACTCCTCCCCCACTAGGGTTGGCCGGCCATGGAGGTGGAGTCCCATGTGGACTCCACCTTCCTTGGTGGTTTCTTCCGGACTTTTCTAGAACCTTCTAGAACCTTCCATAGAACCTTCCGCATCATTTTATTCACATAAAATGACATCCTATATATGAATCTTATTCTCCGGACCATTCCGGAACTCCTCGTGATGTCCGGGATCACATCCGGGACTCCGAACAAATATTCGAACTCCATTCCATATTCAAGTTCTACCATTTCAACATCCAACTTTAAGTGTGTCACCCTACGGTTCGCGAACTATGCGGACATGGTTGAGTACTCACTCCGACCAATAACCAATAGCGGGATCTGGAGATCCATAATGGCTCCCACATATTCAACGATGACTTTAGTGATCGAATGAACCATTCACATACGATACCAATTCCCTTTGTCACGCGATATTTTACTTGTCCGAGGTTTGATCATCGGTATCACTCTATACCTTGTTCAACCTCGTCTCCTGACAAGTACTCTTTACTCGTACCGTGGTATGTGGTCTCTTATGAACTTATTCATATGCTTGCAAGACATTAGACGACATTCCACCGAGAGGGCCCAGAGTATATCTATCCGTCATCGGGATGGACAAATCCCACTGTTGATCCATATGCCTCAACTCATACTTTCCGGATACTTAATCCCACCTTTATAGCCACCCATTTACGCAGTGGTGTTTGGTGTAATCAAAGTACCTTTCCGGTATAAGTGATTTACATGATCTCATGGTCATAAGGACTAGGTAACTATGTATCGAAAGCTTATAGCAAATAACTTAATGACGAGATCTTATGCTACGCTTAATTGGGTGTGTCCATTACATCATTCATACAATGACATAACCTTGTTATTAATAACATCCAATGTTCATGATTATGAAACTAATCATCCATTAATCAACAAGCTAGTTTAAGAGGCATACTAGGGACTTCTTGTTTGTCTACATATCACACATGTACTAATGTTTCGGTTAATACAATTATAGCATGATATATAAACATTTATCATAAACATAAAGATATAAATAATAACCATTTTATTATTGCCTCTAGGGCATATCTCCTTCAAAAACAAAAAATGCCCATCGACATTTTAGCAAACAGATCGTGTACAAAACTCTGCCATGGCATTTCAGCAAATTAACGGATCGAGTGCAGAACTGACTCTATATGCCCACGCAAATGAACAAATTGATCGATGACAAATCGAGCGGAAAACTATAAAGTGCCAATTAGTTCGAGCATACTGACGAATTTTTTTAGCAGCATCAAGAAAATATAAATCGTTAGGCTGTCTTGCCCGATACATGATTGAGCTAGAGATAGCAGCCCTACCGTGGATCAACTTGACCGCCGGTGCGTCTCGAGAAGAACGACGGGGAGGGGAAGCTTCTTCTTCGCACGGACGGGACGGGGAGGGGAAGCTCTTCGCACGGACGGGGATAAGTTGTGTACGGGTGGGTGGGGGGTCATGCGGCCGGGCCGCCGGGGTGATAATTAAGGTCGGTAGGTGGCGTTTAATGGAGTTGCGTGTGTAATTTGCCGTGCACAAGGTTGAGGAATAGGCGGTTCCCTTTGCCGCGCGCACAATTCAAACTATCCCGCCCATGTAGTTTAAATTCGCCATATTTTCGTTAAATCGACATAAAGTCATGTGAGTGGGGGAAAATTAGCAAAGTTGCTTGAAAAATAGTAAAACTCTGGAATTATCCTTTAAATATGCTCTACTTCGTGTGAAAATCGGGGTGTGGAAGCATGTTGAGCTGTTTTATTTGTACTTTCTTCATTAAAACTCCCATTTTATGCACTTTGGATGGAAAGAAATCATTTGTACATAAATTTTGACAACGCCATTTGCAAACACTAATTGTTTACATGCCAAGATGCACCCATCCACCAAATATATATGTGGCAAAAGTTTATCACAATCTAGCAGATATGCATAATTAGTGAGGGACCCCTTTTGATTTTGTGCAATTTCCACTAATTAGGTAGAGATCGAGAAGGGTTAATTAATTAGGCCATGTTAGGGGTTATGTGTTTTAGATTAGGTTGTGTGGATTCAAATACAACTTCTTTATTTGTGTGCTATGATTAATCAAAACTAGATCGATCGACTGCGCACACATTATTAGAGGCGCATGCCTTTGCGCACAAAGTGCATGTGTGTGTTGTTGGCCACCAACGAGAGAGAGAGAGAGAGAGAGAGAGAGAGAAGAGAGAGAGGTAGAGAGAGCTACATACGAGAGAGCGATTGAAATCCCCAAATTAAACACATATATATGCATGGCACATTTAATTTAATTAGAGGACCGCGAGGCACCCCTGGCCTGCTTGATGCACAATTAAGTGTCATTGGCCTATATATAGGGTTTAATTAGGGTTTAGGGTTTAGGGTTAGGAGGTTAGGGTTTAGGGTCTAGGGTTTAGGGTTTAATGTTTATGGTGTTTAGGGTTTAGGGATTAGGGATTAGGGTTTATTTAGGGTTTAAGGTTTAGGGATCATCGATCGAGTGCGCACACACACATTATTAGAGGCACACGCGCCTTTGCGCATAAAGTGCATGCGTATATGTGTGTGTTTTTTGGCCACCAACGACATATAGATGATCGAGAGAGAGAGATTGAAATCCCCCAAGAATATGTTCAAATATATATTAAAATATATGCACGAATGCATGCATGGTAGGCCATGCATGCACACTAATTATATATATATTATGAGGAAACTTAATCAAATGTGTTTTCATTCGAGAGAACTTGTCAAAATTCAAGTTAATTAATTTATCATCGATAATTATATAATTAATTAATGAATCTCAGGGAGATGTTATACAACATATGATCGATATAGGCCATGTATATATTAATTGGTTTTAATCTACCGTTTAATTTGCTAGCTAGCTGCATGCTATATATAGAGCATGTTTTTATTAGATCGGGTTATAGCTAGTATAGTTTAGGGTTATGTGTTTTAATTAACTAGGGTTTGATTAGCTAGGGGTTAGTTATATATATATGGTTTAGGGTTAATGCATGGCACATTTAATTTAACTAGAGGACCGCGAGGCACCCCTGGCCTGCTTGATGCACAATTAAGTGTCGTTGGCCTATATATATAGGGTTTAATTAGGGTTTAGGGTTAGCTAGCTGGGTTTAGGGTTTAGTGTTTTGGGTGTTTAGCTAGGGTCTAGGGTTTAGGGTTTAGTGTTTACGGTGTTTAGAGGGTCTAGGGTTTAGTGTTTAGGGTGTTTAGGGTCTAGGGTTTAGGGTCTAGTGTTTAGGGTCTAGGGTTTAGGGTTTAATTAGTGTTTAGGGTGTTTAGGGTTTAGTGTTTACGGTGTTTAGGGTCTAGGGTTTAGGGTTTAGTGTTTAGGGTGTTTAGGGTCTAGGGTTTAGGGTCTAGTGTTTAGGGTCTAGGGTTTAGGGTTTAATTAGTGTTTAGGGTGTTTAGGGTTTAGGGTTTAATGTTTACGGTGTTTAGGGTCTAGGGTTTAGGGTTTAGTGTTTAGGGTGTTTAGGGTCTAGGGTTTAGTGTGTTTAGGGTGTTTAGGGTTTAGGGGATTAGGGATTAGGGTTTTAGGGTTGTTTAAGGTTTAGGGATCATCGATCGAGTGCGCACACACATTATTAGAGGCACCCCGCGCCTTTGCGCATAAAGTGCATGCGTATATATATGTGTATTTTTTTGCCACCAACAACGATATATAGATGATCGAGAGAGAGAGATTGAAATCCCCAAGAATATGCATGTTCAAATATATATCAAAATATATGCACGAATGCATGGTAGGCCATGCATGCACACTAATTATATATATATTATGAGCTAGGCAACTTGATCAAATGTGTTTTCATACGAGAGAACTTGTCAAAATTCAAGTTAATTAATTTATCATCGATAATTATATATATAATTAATTAATGAATCACAGGGAGATCGATAATTAATTTAGGGTTTTAGGGTTGTACGTTTAAGGTTTAGGGATCATCGATCGAGTGCGCACACACATTATTAGAGGCACCCGCGTCTTTACGCATAAAGTGCATGCGTATATATGTGTGTGTTTTTTGCCACCAACGTTATATATAGATGATCGAGAGAGAGAGATTGAAATCCCCAAGAATATGTTCAAATATACATTAAAATATATGCACGAATGCATGGTAGGCCATGCATGCACACTAAAATTATATATATATTATGAGGCAACTTAATCAAATGTGTTTTCATTCGAGAGAACTTGTCAAAATTAAAGTTAATTAATTTATCAAGATAATTATATAATTAATTAATGAATCTGAGGGATATGTTATACAACATGATCGATATAGGCCATGTATATTTTAATTGGTGTTAATCTACGGTTTGCTAGCTAGCTGTTATATATATAGAGCATGCTTTTATTAGATCGGGTTATATCTAGTATAGTTTAGGGTTATGTGTTTTAATTAAGTAGGGTTGATTAGCTAGGGTTAGTTACATATATATGGTTTAGGGTTAATGCATGTCACATTTAATTTAATTAGAGGACCGCGAGGCACCCCTGGCCTGCTCGATGCACACAATTAAGTGTCGTTGGCCTATACATAGGGTTTAATTAGGGTTTAGGGTTAGCTAGGGTTTAGGGTTAGGGTTAGGGTTAGGGTTTAGGGTCTAGGGTTTAGGGTTTAGTGTTTAGGGTGTTTAGGGTTTAGGGATTAGGGATTTAAGGTTTTAGGGGTTGTTTAAGGTTTAGGGATCATCGATCGAGTGCGCACACACATTATTAGAGGCACCCGCGCCTTTACGCATAAATTGCATGCGTATATATATATGTGTGTGTTTTTTGGCCACCAACGATATATTGATGATCGAGAGAGAGATTGAAATCCCTAAGAATATGTTCAAATATACATTAAAATATATGCACGAATGCATGGTAGGCCATGCATGTACACTAATTAATTATATATATATTATGAGGCAACTTAATCAAATGTGTTTTCATTCGAGAGAACTTGTCAAAATTCAAGTTAATTAATTTATCACGATAATTATATAATTAATTAATGAATCTGAGGGATATGTTATACAACATGATCGATATATATAGGCCATGTATATTTTAATTGGTGTTAATCTACGGTTTGCTAGCTAGCTGCTATATATAGAGCATGTTTTTATTAGATCGGGTTATATCTAGTATAGTTTAGGGTTATGTGTTTTAATTAAGTAGGGTTAATTAGCTAGGGTTAGTTACATATATATGGTTTAGGGTTAATGCATGGCACAATTAATTTAATTAGAGGACCGCGAGGCACCCCTGGGCTGCTCGATGCACAATTAAGTGACGTTGGCCTATACATAGGGTTTAATTAGGGTTTAGGGTTAGCTAGGGTAGAGGGTTAGGGTTAGGGTTTAGGGTTTAGGGTTTAGTGTTTAGGGTGTTTAGGGTTTAGGGATTAGGGATTTAGGGGTTTTAGGGTTGTTTAAGGTTTAGGGATCATCGATCGAGTGCGCACACACATTATTAGAGGCACCCGCGCCTTTACGCATAAAGTGCATGCGTATATATGTGTGTTTTTTGGGCCACCAACGATATATAGATGATCGAGAGAGAGAGAGAGAGATTGAAATCCCCAAGAATATGTTCAAATATACATTAAAATATATGCACGAATGCATTGTAGGCCATGCATGCACACTAATTATATATATATTATGAGGCAACTTAATCAAATGTGTTTTCATTCGAGAGAACTTGTCAAAGTTCAAGTTAATTAATTTATCATGATAATTATATAATTAATTAATGAATCTCAGGGATATGTTATACAACATGATCGATATAGGCCATGTATATTTTAATTGGTGTTAATCTACGGTTTGCTAGCTAGCTGCTATATATAGAGCATGTTTTTATTAGATCGGGTTATAGCTAGCTAGTATAGTTTAGGGTTATGTGTTTTAATTAAGTAGGGTTGATTAGCTAGGGTTAGTTACATATATATGGTTTAGGGTTAATGCATGGCACATTTAATTTTATTAGAGGATCACGAGGCACCCATGACCCGCTCGATCGATGCACAATTAAGTGTCGTTGGCCTATACATAGGGTTTAATTGGGGTTTAGGATTAGCTAGGGTTTAGGGTTAGGGTTAGGGTTAGGGTTAGGGTACGTTTAGGGTCTAGGGTTTAGGGTTTAGTGTTTAGGGTGTTTAGGGTTTAGGGATTAGGGATTTAAGGTTTTAGGGTTGTTTAAGGTTTAGGGATCATCGATCGAGTGCGCACACACATTATTAGAGGCACCCGCGCCTTTACGCATAAATTGCATGCATATATATGTGTGTTTTTTGGGCCACCAACGATATATAGATGATCGAGAGAGAGAGAGATTGAAATCCCCAAGAATATGTTCAAATATACATTAAAATATATGCACGAATGCATTGTAGGCCATGCATGCACACTAATTATATATATTATGAGGCAACTTAATCAAATGTGTTTTCATTCGAGAGAACTTGTCAAAGTTCAAGTTAATTAATTTATCACGATAATTATATAATTAATTAATGAATCTCAGGGATATGTTATACAACATGATCGATATAGGCCATGTATATTTTAATTGGTGTTAATCTACGGTTTGCTAGCTAGCTGCTATATATAGAGCATGTTTTTATTAGATCGGGTTATAGCTAGCTAGTATAGTTTAGGGTTATGTGTTTTAATTAAGTAGGGTTGATTAGCTAGGGTTAGTTACATATATATGGTTTAGGGTTAATGCATGGCACATTTAATTTTATTAGAGGATCGCGAGGCACCCATGACCCGCTCGATCGATGCACAATTAAGTGTCGTTGGCCTATACATAGGGTTTAATTGGGGTTTAGGATTAGCTAGGGTTTAGGGTTAGGGTTAGGGTTAGGGTAGGTTTAGGGTCTAGGGTTTAGGGTTTAGTGTTTAGGGTGTTTAGGGTGTTTAGGGTTTAGGGATTAGGGATTTAAGGTTTTAGGGTTGTTTAAGGTTTAGGGATCATCGATCGAGTGCGCACACACATTATTAGAGGCACCCGCGCCTTTACGCATAAATTGCATGCATATATATGTGTGTTTTTTGGCCACCAACGATATATAGATGATCGAGAGAGAGATTGAAATCCCCAAGAATATGTTCAAATATACATTAAAATATATGCACGAATGCATGGTAGGCCATGCATGCACACTAATTATATATATATATATATTATGAGGCAACTTAATCAAATGTGTTTTCATTCGAGAGAACTTGTCAAAATTAAAGTTAATTAATTTATCACGATAATTATATAATTAATTAATGAATCTCAGGGATATGTTATACAACATGATCGATATAGGCCATGTATATATTAATTGGTGTTAATCTACGGTTTGCTAGCTAGCTGCTATATATAGAGCATGTTTTTATTAGATCGGGTTATAGCTAGTATAGTTTAGGGTTATGTGTTTTCATTAAGTAGGGTTGATTAGCTATGGTTAGTTACATATATATGGTTTAGGGTTAATGCATGGCACATTTAATTTAATTAGAGGACCGCGAGGCACCCCTGGCCTGCTTGATGCACAATTAAGTGTCATTGGCCTATATATAGGGTTTAATTAGGGTTTAGGGTTAGGGTTAGGGTTTAGGGTCTAGGGTTTAGTGTTTAGGGTTTAGGGATTAGGGATTAGGGTTTCAGGGTTGTATAAGGTTTAGGGATCATCGATCGAGTGCGCACACACATTATTAGAGGCACCCGCGCCTTTGCGCATAAAGTGCATGCGTATAGTTTAGGGTTATTTGTTTTAATTAAGTAGGGTTTGATCAGCTAGGGTTAGTTACATATATATGGTTTAGGGTTAATGCATGGCACATTACATATAGTTTAAATCTCAAGAATGTTTATACATGATAGGCCATATGTGCAAAGGAATTTTTTTCCCCGTGAACTTGTCAAAATTCAAGTTTATCAGTGCCAATGGAAACTAGTCCAAAAAATTACATAGAGGACCAAAAGTACTAGACAATAACTAATAGAACCTGCAACTTTACAAAAAGGACCCCAAAACATATAGAAGAAAATCAATCGAGTCCTTCTCGACCGCACATCAGATCTCTGCTCCGCATCCTTTCCAGCAACTCCGTCGCCGGGGACGCACCACTTGGGACGGTGTCGCCGGTAGTCGCCAGGACGAAGGAGAAGAAGGGCCTCAGCAACGGCATATTGGCTCTGAGAAGGGCCGCTGAAAGTCCAAGATGTGCACGGGCAAGACGGATGACGCCGTCGTATGCCCCGAGCTTGTGAACTTTAGCAGCTTGACTTCCCCATTGGCCAGATCTGAAGCACTGACCAAAGCAAGCCTCACCGTTAGCGCCATCACATTGATGGCACCAGATCGGGGTTTGGCCGGCAAGATCCGCCAGATTCACCATAGGCCAGATCTGAAGCCGATGACGAGATCCCCGACTCCATTGCGCCATTCTGCTCATGGGAAACACTGGATCTAAGCTTACAACAACACTAACTCCCTCGGATCCAAATTAGCTGACTCAACTTTGCTTATCTAAATATGGATGTATCCACACATGTTTTTACTCTAGATACATACACGTCTAAGGAAAGTTGAATCAATTAATTTAGTTCGGAGGGTGTACAATATACAGAGAGAAGTCGGCCTCGTCTCCGGCCGGCGAGGCCGCCGGAGAGAAGGGGGAGAGGAGCCGGGGGAGTGGGAGAGACTCGAGAGAGAAAGAGAAGAGGAAGAAATGAGAGCTCCCTGGGGAAGAACATTATTTTTGTCGTTCTGCTCGTAGCTTGAAACTGAAAATTTCGGCCGCGCGCCAAATCATCCCGCCGCATCCATTCGAAAATCCCGTGACCAGTTTTACCCTTTTAACCCTGGTCCGGAAGCTACAACCCACCGACCATGGAGGGCTCATTCGGTAACAATGAAATATCTTGCCTAGATCCCGAACCCTCCCCACAGGCCCACACCCACCCACCAACCATTCGCCCCATTAGCTCAAAAATACTCTCACACGCCAAAGCTCTGACTCTCTACAGTACTAGATCTGCTTCGCCGCCGGCATACTCCTCCACAGCGTAGCCTTGATCGTGTTGGCTGTCCACCCACCTGATCCGCTCCCCCGCCGCCCTCGTCACCGACGGATCTGCTTCACCGCCGACCTCGCCACCGACGGATCTGCTTCACCGCCGACCTCGCCACCGACTACCTCGCCGCAGCGGCTGTATCAACTTCACCGAATACCTTGCCAGCCAACCAGATCTGCTTCACTAACGCCCGCTTCTACTGAAACAGGGTCGATTCATCGTCTCCCGCGTTCGCCGCCGCTGGAATGCAAGTTGCCGCCCCCGTCCACCCCGCCGCAGCTTGGTTAGTACGCTGGCCCGTTAGATCGCGGTGTTTCTTTAGCCATGTTTTGTGTAGTTATTTGCAGATCTCATATGCCGTTAACTTTCTTGATGTGTTGCTTCGCATGAAGTTTGTTTAAATATTGTACAGTACAAAAGCATTATCCGGTCGCTACCATCCTGTTCATTCTACTGACACCTGTGTGCATCCACATATTTATAGCCTTGTACCCATTCATTTGCTGCCAACTGTTTTTGTACTGCATGCTATTGTCGCACTGCTTTTATAGTCGTGCTATGGGCATTTCCAATCTGCTTGTTCTTATACCACGTCATTAGCTCACCGCTAGCTGTTTTCTCGTGTCTGCTATTCTCACACTGCTTTTATAATCATGCTATGTGCATTTCCAATCTGCTTGCTCTTATACCTCGTCTTTAGCTTATATAGTTATTGCTGCGTGCATGTCTGGTCTTTGTATTATCGTAGACTGACTTGTCAATGTTATTTTTCCTAGGGATTGATCATGCGAACCACTTATTAGAACATCCAACATTAACAGCGGGGACGCTAGGTAAGGTTGGAATCTGAGTTCGTGGTTGGTAATTTTGGCAGTTTACTTCCGTTATTATCTATAACCTATATGCATTGTTCCTTATGCAAGAGATTAACACTTGGAACCCTGCCATAGCAATGCCATTCATGCTTTACTATGTTTCTGCCTATTTGATATGCTTGTCTTGGAGAAACTTCGAGGGTGATTTGAACCTGACATTTGGTCATTCTTAATGCCAGTTTACTTTATGTGTAAAACCTTGGCATTACCCTACTCTAAATCTGAATGTCTGAAATTCGTATCTCATGCAAAGCAACATCTAGTTGGTTTTAATCTGATATCTGGTAAATATTGGCTTATTCATTTGGCAGCTCAAGTTTTTTGTTATTTGAAACCAGCTGACTTGGTCTTAAATGTGATATCTAAACACAGATTAAGGACAATGGAGCAGGAGGATTAGCATTTCACTTGATGGCTGAACCTAAAATGATAGGCATGTTGACCACGACTAGTGCACGCAAGAGAAGGACCTGCAGTGAGCCAGTATGTGCTTAGTACATGCATCTTATCTTATCTTGTGCTTATTTCTGCTACATGCTGTTATCTGATCTCTACATTGCGTAATACATGTTTGAATAGTTAATTGTTGTAACTATGTTTACAATGTTACCAGAATGCAGTTTTAATGAAGCAGTCATCATTAGAAGATAGTCGCCAAAAAAGGATCTGTAGCGACCCTGTGCAACATTATGATGTAAGTTTGTGCTTAGTACAAGTTCCATACATGTCTTATTTATGCAACTTGTTATTATCTTATATCTACATTGCATAATAAATGTTTGCATAGTTCATCGTTTAACTCTTTTTGCATTATTATCAGAATGCAGTTGTGATGAAGCAATCTTCATTACCAGTGAGGCCCACAAAAAGTTCTGATCTTTCTTCTGATGCATCTTCTCATAGCCGTCAACCTAGACCATTTCTTTCATCAGACAGTAAATATCTCAAGGCTGTACTTTATAAAAGACATGGTATTGCTGCTTTAAGATCTGTAGCTGATATGTTGACAAAGAGTACACAAGATTCAATCAAGGCGATTGCCAAATGTCAACGTGTTATTGATGATGCTAATAGAAGTCCTCAATGATTCTATGTAATTTTTTTATTTGGGCACATTAATTGCCTTGTAATTTTCCTATTTGTTTTATTTGTGTATGTACTTGTGTGTATCATTGAAATCAGATTTTAGGCTCATGAAATTTAATGCAAGTTGACTAGTCAAACAAGTAGGGCCCTACAACAGATTGGGCCGGCCCACTTACAGTAGTGTGGGACCCACTTTCATTTTGGGCCGGCCCACTTCTTTAGTAGGCCGGCCCGGTTACACGATAATGGGCTCCACATGCTTATTGGGCCGGCCCACTTGCTCTATGGTGGTCCCACATGGTAAATGGGCCGGCCCTTTAATAGGAAGGTGGGACCCACCTGTGTTTTGGCCCGGCCCACTATCTTGTTGGGCCGGCCCACTTTCTATATGGTGGACCCCACACACCAAATGGGCCGGCCCTTTAATAGGAAGGTGGGACCCACCTGTGTTTTTGGCCCGGCCCACTATCTTGTTGGGCCGGCCCACTTTCTATATGGTGGACCCCACATACCAAATGGGCCGGCCCATTAACAGGAATGTGGGACCTGTGTTTTTGGCGGCCCACTATCTTGGTGGGCCAGCCACTTGCTATATGGTGGGCCCCACATACTAAATGGGCCGGCCTTTTGAGGAAAGTGGGACCCACCTGTGTTTTTGGCCCGGCCCACTATTTTGTTGGGCCGGCCCACTTGCTATATGGTGGACCCCACAAACTAAATGGGCCGACCCTTTAACTGGAAAGTGGGACCCACCTGTGTTTTTGGCCCGGCCCACTAGCTTGTTGGGCCGGCCCACTTGCTATACGGTGGACCCCACACACTAAATGGGCCGGCCTTTTAACAGGAAAGTGGGACCCACCTGTGTTTTTGGCCCGGCCCACTTGCTTCTTGGGCCGGCCCAGTTGCTGTAAGGTGGACCCCACATGTTAAATGGGCCGGCCCATTAAATTTTGACCAGTCAACCTTAGAGGTTAGGCCCGGCCCACGTAACTAATGGACCAGCCCAGCTATATAGTTGACCGGTCAAACTATGTCATCTGGCCCGGCCCGCTTAAGACGTGGCAGGCCTCGTGTGGGCCTACCATCTACCACGGGGTTTCACCGGTTAACGCCGTTAGGCAGTTAACGGCGTCTGCCACGTGTCAGTTTGCATGACGTCAGCAGTCAACGGGCTCCCGAAAACACATCCGCAACGGTCCGATTTTCCGTGGCGGAAGGGCGCCAAGCGCGACGGACCGAAAAAATCGTCGTTGGACTTTGCCTGACGCAGTTTCGACAACAGAACCCATATCGTCGGGTTAGGCCCATAGGCGACGAAAAATGCCCCTTAGTTGACGATTTTGGGACGTTGTCTATCAGAACTTTTCTTGTAGTGCTCGTCGATGGGGAGCTGGAATCGGCGTGCGAGACGACCTCCTCTCTGGGAGGGACCTTCCTCCGACGAGGAGGAAGAAGAAGGCGGAAGAGGAGAAGACTCCTCCTCCGCGGGTACCCGCCGGCCAAGCGCCTCCGAGGCCGGGCCTGGTCCGATGACGACAACGACGACGAGGAGGATGAAGACGCTGCGCGGCTTCATCGGCGACAGAACCCGCCGTAGACAGAGACGGCGGCGACGACGAGGCGATGACGGCCCTTAGATTAGGGAGTAGTATAGGGCTAATAGCAGTGCATTAGGCACTCAGATGACCCCTTTTGAGAGCAATTAGCTCTTTGTTGTAAAATCCCCTTTGAATCAATGAAAATGTTCTTCCAATTTAACTTCCAATCTTCCGATTTCATATCTTTTCCGATTGTCAAAGGTGGTCAACGGCCCAAGAGCCGATAGCATCATATCGGCTTTGTACCATCCTCAGATTCGCCGATAGTTATCGCCCATAAAGCTAATCTGATAATCAATTCGATAGGTTCAAGCAGACAATCCTCGATTCGGACAATAACTTGACACCTGATCATGATACTTTGCACCTCTAAAGTCGATGACTGCGCATCGGCTGTTTTTATTCTAAAGTCGATGTCTGTGCATCGGCTCAAAAATTTAAAAATTTACTGGCCGATTTCGTGTATCGGCCTCCATATCTTACTGCTCATCATCCCACATGCTTGGGAAGTACTTCTTGAGATGCTGGCCATTGACAGCCACTGGGAACTTCACACCATCCAACTGCTCGAGCATGTATGCATTACCCTTTAAAACTTGGTCGACTTTGTACGGGCCGTGCCAATTTGGAGACCACTTTCCATACATTTTATCCTTAGTCCCCAATGGCAATACAGCTTCCCATACCAGATCACCCACCTGGAACTCCTTTGGCTTCACCTTCTTATTATATGCGCGAGCCACCTTGGCTTTATTCTCCTTGATTTTCTCAAGCGACCAAAGTCTAAGTTCCGTTGCATCCTCAATACTGTCACTCATCAGGGCTGCATATTCTTCAGTAGTTAGATCATTCTGAAATGTAACCCTTCTCGACCCAGCCTTGATTTCCCAGGGCAACACAGCTTCTTGTCCATAGACCAGATGGTATGGCGAGGTTTTTATTGCTCCATGACACGACATGCGATAAGCCCACAAAGCTTCTGACAATACCTCGTGCCAACGTCTAGGATGCTCGTCGATCTTCCTCTTAATCAGCTTGATCAAACTTTTGTTGGACGCTTCAGCCTGTCCATTTGCTTGAGCATAGTATGGAGACGATCGGATCAGCTTGATTCCCATATCCTCGCAGAACTTTCTAAACTCCTTAGACACGAAGACCGAACCTCCATCGGTCGTAATAGTCTGGGGAATCCCGAATCTGTGAATGACATGCTCCCTCACAAAATCGACAACATCTGACGCTGCAGCCTTCATAGGGACGGCCTCTACCCATTTAGTAAAATAATCTGTAATGGCCAGAACCCATACATGACCTTTGCTCGAAGGAGGATGTATCTTGCCGATCATATCCATGCCCCACCCTCGGAACGGCCACGGCTTGATGATGGGATTCATTCTGATGCAGGCACCATCTGAATGCTCCCAAACTTCTGACATGCTTGACACCCTTTATAATACTGGAAACAATCTTCAAGCATGGTGGGCCAATAAAATCCCGATCGCCTAATCAGCCACTTCATCTTATGAGCCGATTGGTGAGTTCCACAGGCACCCTCATGTACCTCATGCAAGAGCCGATTGGACTCGGCTGGTCCCAAACACTTGAGAAGTAACCCTTCCAAAGTCCTGTAGAACATATCATCACCAATCAGGACGTACTTCATGGCCCTGTATCTTATCCGTTTAGGTGCCCCCCGAGCCGGATCTTTCAAGTAATTGAAGATATCGGCTCTCCAATCATCAGGTTCCATGAGCTGCACCTGGAAATCGGCTCCATCTACCACGTCTTTGTATCCTGACGCCGTTTGTGCAAGGTCGTTCGCCTCGGTATTTTGCGACCTTGGGATCCAATGGAAGTTGATATACCTGAACTGTGCCATCAGCTCACGGCATTGCATCCATAATGGGAAGAGCAACTCGCTCTCACACTTATACTCCTCCGTGAGTTGAGAAATCACCAACTTGGAGTCCCCAAATATCTCAACTGCCTCTGCCCCGGCGTCCAATAGCAACTCCATTCCCTTGCACATCGCTTCATACTCAGCAACATTGTTGGTGCAAGGGGTAGATATCCTGATAGAGAAGGAATACGTTGCCCCCCGAGGCGACACGAGTAGCACGCCGATGCCGCACCCATCCTCACAGACCGATCCATCGAAGAACATGGTCCATGCACGCACGGATAGTGTTGCACGTCCGTGTTGATTCGTTCAGCAATAAGATCGGCCAACGCTTGTCCTTTGACTGCTTTCGCAGGCTGATACCGGATATCAAATTCCGATAAGGCAAACATCCATTTGCCGAGTCGGCCTTTCAACACAGGAGCCGACAGCATATGCTTGATGACATCCGATTTGCATATGACGATGATTTCTGCTTTCAGCAAGATGTGCTGAATCTTGGTGCAGGTGAAGAATAGGCAGAGGCACAACTTCTCGATCTCGAGGTACCTCGTTTCTGCATCCAACATCCTCCTGCTGAGGTAGAAAACCACTTTTTCCAGGCCATCATAGACCTGCACCACCACTGACGCGATGGAGGTGTCAGCTGACAAGTAAATGTAGAATGGCCTGTCTTGCTGCGGTGGAACCAACACAGGTGGCTTCGTCAAGTACTCCTTAATATCGTCAAATGCTTGCTGTTGCTCTGCCCCCCAGCGAAACTCCTCATCAGACTTGATTTTGACCAGTCCATGAACGGCTCAATTGTCCCGACGGGTTGGAGATGAACCTTCTGACGAAATTAATTTTGCCGATGAGACACTGGAGCTCCTTCTTCGTGGTGGGTGGCTTCATCGTTCGCACTGCCTCTTGACTTTTCAGGCCGATCTCAATTCCGCGTTCATGAACCAAGAATCCCAGGAACTGGCCGTCACACCAAAGGCACACTTCTTTGGATTCATTCTTAGTCCGAACTTCCTAGTTCGGTCCAGGACGTGTCGCAAATCTTCCAAGTGTCCGTCCACCGAAACAGACTTGACCACCACGTCATCGATGTAAATCTCCACCAATTTGCCGATTAAGTCGTGAAAGATGTAATTCATGGCTCTTTGGTATGTCGCGCCGGCATTCTTCAATCCAAACGTCATGACCACATATTCGAACAAGCCTACTGAGCCTGGCACTCTGAATGCAGTCTTGTTTATATCTTCTGGAGCCATAAAGATTTGGTTGTAGCCGGCATTGCCATCCATGAAGCTTAGAACTTTATGACCAGCAGCTGCATTGATCAACGTCTCTGCTACTGGCATCGGATATTCATCCTTTGGAGTGGCACTATTGAGATTCCGAAAATCTATGGCGACGCGCCATCGGCCATCCTTTTTCTCCACAGGTACGACATTGGAAATCCATTCAGCGTACCTGCATGGCCTGATGAACCCGGCGTCCAACATCTTCTGGATCTCTTTCTTGACTTCCACCAAGATTTCGGCCTTCATCTGTCGTGCTCGCTGCTGGAACGGCCGAAATCCTTTCTTCAGAGGGAGCCGATGCTCAATGATACTCCTGTCTAACCCAGGCATCTCTGTATAATCCCATGCGAAACAATCTGGGTACTCTTTCAACAGGGCTATCAACTGGCTCCTCAGCTGTGGATCCAACTTTTTGCTGATAAATGTTGGTCGTGGCTTATCCCCAGGGCCAATGTCGATCTCTTCTAGTTCATCAGCTGATGTGAACCCATACCCCAGCTTTCCATCGCCTGCTAAATCAATGCTGAACACAGGCAGAAGGCATGTTGAGGCTAATTTTGGCCGGTCGCTAGAATCGGCCTCCTTTTTCATTGCAATGCTTACTGAGGGTTCACAACTTCTTGGTTCTCTGCTATAGCTACGTGACATGCTCGAGGTGAGATCCTCGCTTTTTATTTTTGGGGCCGATCGCATGGATCGGCCTCCTCTTTATCTTTGCCACGGGAGTGACTGCTCTCTGGCTTATCCTTGCTATGGCGATCTGCAAGCCCTGCCATGTTGATATCAAAAGAGAAACCTGGCTCGCGTATGCAGTGACTGAGATCCACCATGTTGACGTGGAAACGGATTCGTATCAACTCTCATGGCAAACTGACCGAAGAGTAATCGGCCTTGTTCTATCGCCATTTGAATCTGTCCGCGCAAGACTTTGCAGTCATTGGTGGCATGGGTGAACGTGTGATGCCATTTGCAGTATGGCTGCCGTTCATCTCTTGTACCGTGGGGATTTTGTGGCCTTCGGGTAACTTCAGCTGTTTTCCTTCAGCAGCAAATCAAAAATTTGCTCCGTTTTGCTTAAATCAAAGTCAAACCCTTTTGCAGGCCCTGGTTGTTTCACCCACTTGCAAGACATGGGCTTTGCCCCCCGAGTCCATTCAGCTACAGCGACTTCCTGATCTCCTACAGAATCTTCATCTTCTTCCATCTCGATCAGGGCGACGCGCTTGAACTTGTCCTGGTACAATTCTGGGTGGCGCTGTTCATACGATGTCAATTTCTGAACCATATGCGCCAGTGAATTGTTGGAAGGTCACATCTTTGAGCGGCGCTGACAGGCCTGCTATCGCCAGCTCGACTGCTTCCTTCTCAGATAAACGAACCGAATAACATAGGTTCTGACGGTCCTGAAGCGCTGGATGTATTCAGACACCGTCTCTCCTCGCCTCTGCCGAACCTGGGTCAGATCGGCAATGCCAGCTTCAGTAGCTTCTGAATGGTATTGTATGTGGAATTGTTCCTCCAGCTGCTTCCACGTCCGAACCGAATCTGGTGGCAACGAGGTGTACCACCCAAAGGCCGGACCCGTGAGAGATTGTGAGAAGAACCTCACACGCAGCTCGTCTGAAGCTGAGACCATGCCCAACTGTGCCAAATATCGGCTCACGTGCTCAATTGAGCTGGTTCCTTCTGATCCACTGAATTTTGTGAAGTCAGGGAGCCGATACTTAGGCGGTAGTGGGATTAGGTCATACTCGTTGGGATACGGCTTGGAATAGCCGATCATTCTCTTCTTCGGCAGGATGCCGAACTGATCTCTCAAGATTGCGGTGATCTGATCCACCGTAGGAGCTGCAGTGGTTGAGCGTTCATGACTTGTTCCGGTGGCATATTTAGCTAGCCACGCCTGTTTCTCAGCATCTGCTCCAGAACTGCCTCTGCCCAGCAACTACTCCTGTTCGGCGACGCCTCTGTAATCCGATTCGCCCGTTGTTGCAGTCCGGCACGTACGTGCACACGTATCCATGTGGAATCTCCTTGGGCGGCTCATACAGGAATTGGTAATCGCCAGGATCACCTCCAACCTTGTACACGACGTACGCCGGTGAACCTTGTTGTTGTGGAGCTTCCATCGTGTACGGCAGTGGTGGCCTGGTGTAGAACGGTATTTCTCCCTGATGAGTTCCTAGCGCGGGTCCTGAAGGAGAATACTGATGCTTCATGATTTCTTGCACCACGTGAAGCGCAACACGCTCCAAAGTGTTCACCAGGCTCTCAGAATGCCGATGTAGAGAATGAGCAACGGCATAGTTAATTTCCTGTCGCAGGGCTCTGGTACGTTCGTCCGAAGGGAGAGATAGATCTAGTCCCTCCAACGCGCCTTCGGGTTGGAACCCTTTGAACTTGATCCCGTGCGAACGGGTCTTCTCGAAAGAGCCGATGAGATCGGCTTCGAAGATGGCCTTGAGATCATCATATTTCTTCTTGTGCTCAGCAGGCAGATCTTCGTACTTGATCGGTGCTTCCGCCATCTCGGATGTTGACGTGGATGTTGCGGAAGATTGTCCCACCGGGCGTGCCAGAATGTGTTGCCTGCCAAAACCCACCGGCGAGCAGTGGTTAAGCAACACGAAGAGCCGGGAGGCTTCCAAGACTGCAGGGGGCCCTGGTCCCTCACGTCGTCCCGCAAATGTTCCGGCACACGTCCTAGCGGTTGCAAGGGCGTGCCACCTGACCTATACCTGGTCAGGAAGGTGTTGGATTGCTTCGATTAGTTTCCTGCATGGCAGACACGTAAACATTAAATACGAGCCCGATCGGCTCTCAGGTTGCCCTGTGGATCGGCTCAAAGAGTCGATCGCCCCATGGTTCACGTCGGGTCAACGATGACACGGGGCTCCTGCTTGATCAATACAAAGCTAAACCAATCTACGACAGTTTAGGGTTTTCACCGCATGATCGGAACATCCTACGCGTAGTTGAGCCTAATAGACACGAAAGATAATGGAAAACTAACCCTAAAAGAGGCCTAAAAACCAACACTAAGTCAATTCCCGGAACATCCCTCTTAGGATTAACAAACCATACCTTACGTGCTACCGGATCGTTCAACCCGTTTGCAAGGCCTAACCATACAGATATTAAACCAATCCTTGAAGAATCAAGGAGCAACTATAACAGATTGGATCTACTAAATAACGAACAAGCAAGGTGCTGCCCTTACACCTAGGTAGGTATAAGGGCAGCTAGATATCGTGGGGCAGCATAGCTAAGCAAGCATGTATAAGAAAAGCATCCATGCAAGCCCCAAAACACCTAAGATAAATAGTGTTACTCGCCATCAACAACGCTTCAGCACGAGCAACACAAGGTAACGAATAAACGCGTACTGCCTAGATCGCAAGATGCGATCTAGGCAGCATGATGCTTACCCGGAAGAAACCCTCGAAAGTAGGGGTGGCGATGCGCCTGATTTGTGTTTGTTGTGAACGTGATTGTCCTCCTTTCTCGATAACCCTAGATACATATTTATAGTCCAAGGGACTTTCTAATTCGGGCGTGCACCTAACCGTGCACGGGTTAAACTCTATCTTTTAATTCTAAACTAAGATGCGATCTACTATATTACAGATACACGGGCAATCTAGCCCAAACTCTTCGTGCAAGGCCGCTTCAAAGATGCTCCACGCGTATATCCTTCAAGCCCATCTTCACTTACGGCCCATCTCCTGATTTGGCCAAAATCTGGTGATAACATGGAGAATTACTTGAAATACAAGACACAGGAGAAGCCGAACAAGGAAAGATTAGAAATAGATACTGTAAAACTACTCGTACTCGTTTAGATCTCTCGAGACCTGGCCTCCTATATAAAGGCCAGGAGGGGCTATCGAGGACACAATCAATCTTAGCGATCTTAGCCACCAGAAGCTTAGAACTAGGTTACCCTAGCAATTAGCTATCTCGACGAGATCACAGCCGAACTATTCGGCACCCCATTGTAACACATTATCTTCATAATTAAGAACAGACAGGCAGGACGTAAGGGTTTTACCTCATCGAGGGCCCCGAACCTGGGTAAATCGCTCTCCCCGTTTGTCTGTGTACCGATGTCTCGAATCAGCTTGGAGGATTCCATCAACCCTAAGTCCCTATCGGAGGACATTGCCGAGGAGCACCCTCGACAACGGCGCATCACCGGCTCACACTAGTGTGTAGTCATCACTAGGTGGTATAGTGACCTATTTGTAATTTTGAGTACTCCTTCATCCCAAAATAACTTGTTCAACTTTTTCTAGATATAGATGTATTTAAAACTAAAATGCGTCTATCTATACTTTCATATCTAAACAAATTGAGCAACTTATTTTAGGATGGAGAGATTTTTTTACTGAGGTTGATGTTTATTAAAAGATTAGTTTTCCCGAAAAAAAGTGCTTGGGTCTTCAAAAATGAAAAGGCTGACAATTTTACTAATTCTCAGTTGAGAATGAACTTAGCTCCCACTCAAGTCCTACATCATTGAATTAGCATCACAATTCATGCGCTTATACGTCATTGAATTTGGTTCGTGATTCGTGCTAACTGTAGGTTGCAACATGGATTGCGACTAAAGTTCGATTACATCACTTGAGTGAGAAGTAAGTTAATTATCATTTACGGAGAATTAGTCACATCCAAAAGAAAAACACTTGCTGTTTTAGGCTCGAGGACATCTATTCCGGCCCCCATTAGTGACAAGGGAGACCATGGAATTTAGATGCCGTCAGCCCACAAGGGCCAACCAAGTGATGGAGCTAGCAATTCTCCCCTTGCATCATGCCATCCGCAACCCCATCGAGCTAACCACAGACGACTCGATTAGTGTCGTGTCCCAGGACGGAATCTCTCGGATTCGTTCCTTTTCGCGCTTTTTCCTCCCGTGCTAATCCACCCCAGCGCTAAAGCGCAGATCGAGATTTATCACATCCGATGACACCAGCGGCCACTAACACTCTCGTCTAGTCCATGCACGCACAGACCACGCACTCGCGCGCTTTTCCTTAGCCAAACCGAGTGAGCGGCCGGGGCTCGTTAGCGCGCGGTGGCCACGGTGGCGCGCCGTGTTTGGACGCAGCGGCGCGCGTGGTGTTAGGCACGCGCCCCCTGCGCTGCGCTCTCCGTGTTGACGACGGGGATCGACTCGACCGGAGCCGTACCATGACTACGCAACAGGACGATCGTGGTGAGGTGGTCAAAGGCTCAGATCAGGGGCCGTGAACCCGCCGGCCGGTCTTTCTGCCGATGGCGACGGCGATCGGAGTAACCGCGTCCGAATCCGATCACTCTGCCTTGAAGCGACCGGGAGATACGCTGCGACCGCCAGGTGTTCCACGAGTTAGGTTTTGCCTTGGGATCGGCGCCGTCTGGTCGGGCTTATTTTACACTACAATTCAGCTAGGTAGAATTACATACTAGTCTAGGCCCGAGTTGTTTTCATAAAGCCACAACTTTCTTACAAAATTTTCCGATTAGTACCACTTTACGTTTTAAGGACAGAAATCTACATATTTTGTCCACATTTTCGTAAAAACACTAATCGCATATTGATCCTAAATTGACACAAAAACTGATAGGTGGGACCTACATGTCAGGACAAATTTGTTGATATGGACTAAGACCCACTTGTCAGCCCTATTACTAAATTAAAATAAAAAATAGAGAAAAATCCCTCCCCAACCCCGACCAGTTCTCCCACAGCCCAACAACCTGACCTCGCGCGGCAAAACCCACGGCACGGTGGCGGGTGAGTGGCCACCCTCCTCGGAGTTCACGGTAGGCGACGAGCATGCTTGTGCGGCGTGTGCATGGAGGCCGGCGACCCACCCGACCTCGCTCGACGACGGATTTTAGGGCGTGGTACCAGCGACGGGTCACCATCCTCCTCCTCATGGTAGGGGAGGGGCATGCACGGGACATCCCGGCTAGGTCGCATGCTAGGCCGCCTGCGATGGTTGGGCCCTTGTCCGCTCCATGACTCTTGGGGTTTGATGGGAGCAGCGCGAGGAGCTTTCATCGGCACTAGATTACATGCATGAGTGGAGTTGGGCTAGCGCTGGCCTCAGAGCAACGTTGGGTCGTATGCGTCCCCCGTGCGACATGATCACTCACTGCAAGGTCGAGGTAGAGTTGCAGATTGGAGGGAGAGCGGTAATGGCCTGCCTCGCCCAGTACGAAGGCGGTGAGGTCGGCCGGTGGCGGTGCCGTGGTGGTCTCGGGATGGGAACCTCCCAATTCCAAAAAAATAGATTCCACTTTTTCATTTTCTTCAAATATTTTCATTTTCTTAATTGTTGCTGATAAGCGGGAGACAACCCACATCAGCAAATTTGATCAAACAAATGCTTCTCACATCTCAGTTTCGTGTCAATTCAGGTTCAATGTATGATTAGTGCTTTTTGCGAAAACCTAGGCAAAATGTGGTAGATTTTTGTCCAAAAAATGTAAAGTGGTACCAATCGATAAATTTTGCTAGAAAATTGGTGGTTTTATGCTAACAAATCTCGAGGCCCAGATCTAGTTTTTCTTCTTCATTTTTTGACAAGGCAGGATCAATATGTTGGATTCACTGTCGGAATTAACCATGCCTAAACAAAGGCAGGATCGATATGTTTATATATGGTATAAGAGCCTCCATCATGGCATGTACAAAGGTATACTACATCATACCTATACGGTATAGATACAGGATGTTTAACAGCCATTGCTCTCCCACCACTAGCCCAATCGCCTATCTGACGGAGCATAATGGGAGCAAAGCAGCGCCCCATCTTCCCCGCTCCAATGCTCCATAGTCAAAAATTTATCAGGTTAATAGTTGTATTTTTATTAACGATTAGTTCAATTTATGTTGTCTCCTGGTTTAGTGGGCTGATGCGGAAAATATGGGCATCTCGAAGAGCAAGTTCAATAGTGTAGCCGGATGTTGGCTATAAGCAAGATGTTATGTTATGTATAGTTAACATATACATCGCGTGTGGACGGAACATGTGCACACCCCCAAATGTAAATTCTTTGCTTGGTTGATTATGAAAAATCGTGTGTGGACGTCGGAGAGACTTCAATGTAGGGGTTGGAAGAATTGTGGAAATTACCTCGTATGCAATCAAGTCCAAGAGACGGCGGACCATATCACGTACAAGTGCAGATTTACCAAACGAGTTTGGAGAGAGGTCTTTTCTTGGTGCGGCATCCCGGAGGGTTTAATGGAGACTTGGGTAGATGAGCCTTATGTTGATGTGTGGTGGACAAGTATCACCTTGGCTAGAGGGCAACATAGAAAAGCGATGACTTCCTTGATCATGCTTATTTCTTGGGAAGTTTGGAAGGAGCGCAATACTAGAGTGTTTCGCCACCATCTACCGGCAGTCATTGCCAAGATCAAAGATGAGGCTCATTCTTGGGGGCTTGGCCGGTGCAAAATATTTGAGCTATGTAATACCGGGAGAGTAGGCTTGTGTTAAAGTCCTAGGACTTTTCCTAGGCATTCGTACTAAACTCTAACTTCTTCTCTATCAATGAAAACGGCAAATATTTTGCCTCGTTTTAAAAAAATAGTTAATATATAGCCAATATATCTTATTTGTATATTTTATCAATATATGGTTCACCTTCCACTCTCACCAAGTGGCTAGAGTATGTGCTAGATCTAGATGATGCATTAGAATCCACTTATATTCTTTCCTCTTTTCTTTCCTCCAAATAAGCACAAATTTAAAACTTTATCTTTCAATAAAAAATATGTTAAAGGTTTGTCTAAATTTGGATGTGAGTGTCTAGATACATTGAAATTTAGATAAAATTGTGACATCTCTTTATGGGAGGTAGTATTTATATCCTTATAGCGAGATGACTAGATTTTGTTATACTTCTTCCATTCTAAAATAAGCATCTTAACTTTTTTAGATACAAATGTGTCTATTACTAAACTAAATATAGATAGATCCACATATATATAGATAAAAGTAAGACATCTATTTTAGTATCAGAGGGAGTACTTGCTTTAATCGATAGTAACGTGGATATGCTGCCACCAGCGCGAGCTTCCCGTACGCCATAGTACTACACACGTCCTCTTGTATGAATACACGTGGAGCAACGCACATGAACCGTAGGAATCACGCGGAGCTCTTTCTAGAACGAATATTTGAGCCCATGTTCAATTATACTACACTGGTTGCTAATCTTTAGCTAGCGAAAGAAAGATGCACTAGGACTATTGTTAAACAGCACCAAATCTGCGGCATCATGTTGGAGCATCTAGAATAGTCGCACTCGCACGACACCGAGCCGGTAACAGCAAGAAACTGAACATAACCCTAACCCTAAAAAAAACAATCGAGGCCATGCGCATGCACTCCCAAATCCCAATTACTGGTCAGTTGATCTTTGATCGGGGGCCTGAGTGTTATCGAAAAAACTTGCAGGCAAGGATCTGCCTTACCTGGAGGCCGGATGAACAGTTAGCTACAAGCAATAGGCAACAATCCGTGGTTTGTCCCTGTCGTGGCTACACAAAGCAACACCCAAATAACGCAGCTAAGCTAGGCGATAGAGGCCGCGCTTTCGGCAAGAAAACCTAGGGTCAGTCGGTAATCCGTCATCATGCCTGTCGAGAAAAAGAGAAGCAAAAGGTTGATTAGAATTACCGGCGACATCAATCGCCGGCCGTGGGGGCATTTCCGGCAGCCGATCCCGTGCCACCTCCTCGATCAGAGAGCGTAGTGACAGTGGAGTGCCCCTGACAGCGACCTGGTCTGTGGTGACCGGCGACCCGGAGACCGTGCTAGTATATATGCAGCGATAGCACACTCGGTTTGTTGCACATCTAGCCTCGATCGGGCTCTCACTCGCTCGCTCACTCGGGAGAGAGACAGAGAGTACGATCACGAGGAAGTGAATAATACCTCTGAACCAAACTTTGGTTTGCAAGTTTTGCTAGTTCTGTTGAGGTAGTAACAAGTGATTGCTGGAATGGATCAGTTCGGTTGGGGAAGGAGGATGGAGGATGGAGGAAAGGGCCTTGGACGGCGCAGGAAGATAAGCTGCTGCTCGAGTACGTGAGGCAGCAGGGGGAAGGGAGATGGAACTCTGTAGCCAAGCTCACCGGTACTGATGAGTGATGACTCATTCTTGCTCTTGTTCCGACATTTTCCTCTTTGGTTTCCCTGAACTCTTCTGTCAGACACTCAGACTCTCAGAGTAGCATACATGTATTAAGCGCGTTAATGGCTTTGAACTGCATGCAAGCACATGCATGTTCGTCTACTGGGATGGCTAGAGCTGACGAAACACTTTCTTCTGCAGGTCTGAAGAGAAGCGGAAAGAGCTGCAGGCTTCGGTGGGTGAACTACCTGAGACCTGACCTCAAGAAAGGCAAGATCACGCCGCAGGAGGAGAGCGTCATACTGGAGCTGCACGCCTTGTGGGGAAACAGGTAATGGAACAGAAAAATCTGTGTTCATGCATGCACATACCAAGAACAATCGATGGGATTTATCCAGCTGACATACAATGGACAATTCTGCTAGATGGTCGACGATCGCGCGTAGCCTCCCCGGTCGGACGGATAACGAGATCAAGAACTACTGGCGGACGCACTTCAAGAAGGCCAAGGCGTCGTCCAAGAACATCGAGCGCGCCAGGGCGCGGTTCCTGAAGCAGCGGCGCGAGATCATGCGCGCCGGAGGGCACCACGAGCATCTACAGCGCGACGACGTCCAGGACGACGACGGTGCCGCTAGCCCGGACAACACCAGCAGCGGCCCCCGTCCCGCGAGCTATGCTGGTGAAGCGACATGGCCAGCGCCGCTGACGCAGGACGACGACGACGACCTGGTAACGATGGGAGGCATGCCGGACGACGTGGACGAGTTCCTGCGGTACCAGCCCATGCCGGCCTACTTCCTCGACGGCCGCGCCGCCAGCGTCTCGAGGAGCGACGCGGGGTCCAGCGGGGAGATCGACGGCGCCTGCGCCACGTGGGGCAGCCTGTGGAACCTCGACGACGTCGTTGACGTCGATGGCGGCGGCGGTGCGTGCTGCTTGTGGGACAGCTTCCCTTTGCCGCAGGATCAAGGACTCGCTTTCTACTGAGCTCACATACAATGGCAAAAGCCTACTTGTGTGGAGGGTACACGTAGCGGCTCTGTGTTGTGTTGGTGGATAAGGATGCGTCGCCAACTATAGCCCCACTTCAAGTAGCCTGCCTACTAGCTCGATGGCACGTTTGGCTACTTTTACAACACCTTTTTCTAGGGAAAGAAAATTAATAACCTAGTTTTTGTAGTTTTCTTTGGGAAAGATAGGCAAGGGAGAAAACACAGGTGAAGGTATACCTGAGCTAGCTCATCTTCTTATACGGTCATGTATTGGAGGTATTATACTTAGAACAATAATTGTATACACTATCGCATAGGAGCTACGGAGAAACAGAAAATATCTGGTGAGAACCAAGTTTTGACGATCGAAAACCGACGAAACCCAAGTGAAACCAAAGTTCAGAACCTTTAAAAAAAATGAAAAAAAAGATACAAGATGTTAATGAGATTGATGGTCTATAAATATGTAACGCTTCAAGTTCAAAATTAAATTTCATTTGAAGGTATGAAAAAACTAGATTCAGTATGAATAGATTCATAAATATGCTATCACTATTCAGGCCTAATTTGTTTCTCCCTTATCCCCAAATGAATAATATTTGAAACTTTAAATCTATCATGTTCACCTCTGCAGTTTAGCTATTACTGCATAGGTACAGTAGTTGACGAAATCTACCATCAAATGCAATTGAACGGGCCTCCTTCCTTTCCTCCGTGCACACCTGATTGGAAACACATTCCCTATGTTCAAGGACACATGGAGGGAAAATCAGACGTGTCCCATCTTGGCGCAAAAATACTTGCCTGAGCACTCTAAACTGGCGCCATAAGAGAAAGCAAGAACACTTCTAACAGACAATTGAGGATCAATCAGGCCAAATAGGTGTACTACAATATGGGCAACTGGGCATCTCTTAATCCTTCTATAAGAGTATGTCCAGGGGTCCGACGCAAATGGACGCAAAACGATCGATTGCGTCCGCGTGGACAAAGATAGGTCAGCACACATTCCAGCGGCCCGGCGCATAATAACTTGCATGTCTATAGGGACGCAAACGCGGTGCAAATTGCACCGCGAATGCGTCTTTACGGACGATGCGCGATCAGCGCACATGTTCGCCTCATTGCCCTTCGAGCCCTCCAGGCAACGACCGCATGAGTTTCGTCTTCAGCGCGCAAGTAATGGCTCCGGCGACGGCTTGGTTCCTCGAGCCACATAAATGGCGTGGTCCCTCTACGCGCGCCGTGTTGGCGCAGAGCGACGCTTGGGCGTCCTGCCAGTTGAAAGGGGTGCACGGCCTTTAAAAGAGGGCCAGTCTGCCCTCACCTCGCCTACATCCAACCGCCACTAACATCGCCACAAGAAAGTTCTGGTCGTTCCGCAAGACGAAGCACGACGCCGATGTTGGGTCCTCTCGCGTCAAGAAGAAGAAAACCGCGCAACCGTATGTGCCGGTTGAACTCGCCGAGCGGTTATTCGAGGAGAACCACCGGTCCTTGGCGGGATGCAAGCATGCCGAGCGGTGGCTGGTACCTCAACGCCGCCATGTCCCGGTGCCGCACGCGGGAAGGCAATGGCGACGAACCGATGTTGTAGATTCATCCTCCCGCCGGATCTACACTAGGATTTGGCCTTTTCACTGGACTCCTACAACTTGTCTACCCTCGGGAGGTGGGAGTTCAACCCGCGACACTACGCAGGTTACCTAGGCGACGTGGCCCAAGGGTGGCCATCGACCCCTCCGCCGCCTCCCGCTCCAGCACTACCTTCTCCCGCATCAGCATCACCTTCGGCCGCACCAGCCCCGCCTCCGACGCCTCAGGAGCTTGTTGATACGTCTCCAACGTATCTATAATTTCTTATGTTCCATGCTACTTTATTGATGATATCTACATGTTTTATACACATTATATGTCATTATTATGCGTTTTCCGGAACTAACCTATTGTGAGATGCTGAAGTGCAGTTCTGTTTTCTTTGTTTTTGGTTTCAGAAATCCTAGTAAGGAAATATTCTCGGAATCGGACGAAATCAACGCCCAGTACCCTATTTTTCCACGAAGCTTCCGAGCACCCGAGAAGGACCGGATGGGGCCACTGGGCCCCCACACACCACCGGCGCGGCCCGGGGGGCGCGCCGCCCTAGGGTGACACCGCCTCGTCGACCCTCCGACTCGCCCCGCCTATATAAGGTCCACGACCTAAAACCGAGATGAATAAGCCACGGTGCGAGAAAAGTTCCGGATCCGCCGCCATCGCGAAGCCAAGATCGGGGGACAGGAGTCTCTGTTACGGCCGCCGCCGGGACGGGAGTGCCCGGAAGGCTTCTCCATCGACACCGCTGCCATCTCCACCGCCATCTTCATCACGCTGCTGCTCCCATGAGGAGGAGTAGTTCTCCATCGAGGCTCGGGGCTGTACCGGTAGCTATGTGGTTCATCTCTCTCCTATGTACTTCAATACAATAATCTCATGAGCTGCCTTACATGATTGAGATTCATATGATGATGCTTGTAATCTAGATGTCATTATGCTAGTCAAGTGGGTTTTACTTATGTGATCTCCGGAGACTCCTTGTCCCACGTGTGTAAAGGTGACAGTGTGTGCCACGTGTGGGTCTCTTAGGCTATATTTCACAGAATACTTATTCACTGTTATGAATAGCGTAGTGAAGTGCTTATTTATATCCCTTTATGATTGCAATGTGTTTTGTATCACTATTTATCTATGTGCTACTCATGTGATGTTATTAAAGTAGTCTATTCCTCCTGCATGGTGTAATGGTGACAGTGTGTGCATCGTGTAGTTCTTGTCGTAGATTATGATCATAATCTCTTGTAGGTTATGGAGTTGATTATTGCTATGATAGTATTGATGTGATTTATGCCTCCTTCATAGTGTGATGGTGACAGTGTGCATGCTATGTTAGTGTTATCACCGGATTTTGGCCAAATCAGGAGATGGGCCGTAAGTGAAAATGGGCTTTGAAGATTACACGTGGAGCATCTTTGAAGCGGCCTTGTACGAAGAGTTTGGGCTTAATTGCCCGTGTATCTGTAATATAGTAGATCGCATTGTAGTTTAGATTAAAAGATAGAGTTTAACTCGTGCACGGTTAGGTGCACGTCCAAATTAGAAAGTCCCTTGGACTATAAATATGTATCTAGGGTTATCGGAAAAGGAGGACAATCACGTTCACAACAAACACAAATCAGGCGCATCGCCACCCCTTCTTTCGAGGGTTTCTCCCGGGTAAGCACCATGCTGCCTAGATCGCATCTTGCGATCTAGGCAGCATTACGTTTATTCGTTTACCTTGTGTTGCTCGTACTGAAGCGTTGTTGATGGCGAGTAGCACTATTTACCATAGGTGTTTTGGGGTTTGCGTAGATGCTTTTCTTGCATATATCTGCTTAGCTATGCCGTCCCTCAATACCTAGCTGCCCTTACACCTATCTAGGTGTAAGGGCAGCATCTTGCTTGTTCGTTACTTAGTAGATCCGATCTGTTATAGTTGCTCCTTGTTCATCAAGGATTAGTTTGATATCCGTATGGTTAGGCCTTGCAAACGGGTTGAACGATCCGGTAGTGCGTTAGGTATGGTTTGCTAGTCCTAAGAGGGATGTTCCGGGAATTAACGTTATGTTGGTTTTTAGGCCTCTTTTAGGGTTAGCTTTCCGTTATCTTTCGTGTCTATTAGGCTCAACTACGCGTAGGATGTTCCGATCATGCGGTGAAAACCCTAAACTGTCGTAGATTGGTTTAGCTTTGTTGTGATCAAGCAGGATCCCCATGTCATTGAAAATCCAACATGAACCATGGGGCGATCGGCTCTTTGAGCCGATCCACAGGGCAACCTGAGAGCCGATAGGGCTCGTATTTAATGTTTACGTGTCTGCCATGCGGGAACTAATCGAAGCAATCCACACCTTCTGGCCAGGTATAGGTCAGGTGGCACGCTTGCGCCGCCAGGTCGTGTGCCGGAGCATTTGCGGGACGACGTCGAGGGACCAGGGCCCGCTGCCGCCTTGGAAGCCTCCCGGCTCTTCGTGTTGCTTAACCACCGGTGGGCTTTGGCAGGCAACACATTCTGGCACGCCCGGTGGGACATCGGGACAATCTTCCGCAACAACCATGTCGTCATCTGCACCTCAGATTGCGGGAGAACCAGTCAAGTATGAGGATCTGCCTCCTGAGCATAAGAAGAGATATGACGAGCTCAAGGTCATCCTGGAAGCCGATCTCATCGGCGCTTTCGAGAAAACCCGTTCGCACGGGATCAAGTTCAAAGGGTTCCAACCCGAAGGCGCGCTAGATGGACTAGATCTATCTCTCCCTTCGGATGAACGTACCAGAGCCCTGCGACAGGAAGTCAACTATGCCGTTGCTCACTCTCTTCATCGGCATGCTGAGAGCTTGGTGAATACTCTGGAGCGTGTCGCGCTCAATGTGGTGCAAGAAGTCACGAAGCACAAGTACTCTCCGTCAGGCCTGCTCTAGAAACTCACCAAGGGGAGGTACCGCTCTACACAAGGCCACCACTGCAACACACGTTTGCAGCTCCACAGCAACAAGGTTCACCGGCGTATGTCGTCTACAAGGACGGAGGTGATCCAGGCGACTACCAATTCCTGTATGAGCCGCCCAAGGAAGTTCCACATGGATACGTGTGCACATACGTGCCGGACTGCAACAACTGGATGACCCGGTTCTGATGGAAAGAGCATCACAGGAGGAGTCGCCTGGAGCAGGAAGCAGTTCTGGAGCAGATGCTGAAAAACAGGCGTGGCTAACTAAATATGCCACCGGTACAAGTTATGAACGATCAACTTCTGCAGCTCCTACGGTGGATGAGATCACCGCCATCATGAGAGACAAGTTCGGCATATTGCCGAAGAAGAGGATGATCGGCTATTCCAAGCCGTATCCCAACGACTACGACCTGATCCCGCTGCCACCTAAGTATCGGCTCCCTGACTTCACAAAATTTAGTGGATCAGAAGGAACCAGCTCGATCGAGCACGTGAGCCGATACTTGGCACAGTTGGGCATGGTCTCAGCTTCAGATGAGCTACGCGTGAGGTTCTTCTCGCAGTCTCTACGGGTCCAACCTTTGGGTGGTACACCTCGTTGCTACCAAACTCGGTTCGGACGTGGAAGCAGCTAGAAGAGCAATTCCATGAACAATACCATTCAGAAGCCACGGAAGCTAGCCTTGCCGATCTAACCCAAGTTCGGCAGAGACGAGGAGAGACGGTATCTGAGTACATCCAGAGGTTCAGGACCATCAGGAACCGATGTTATTCGGTTCGCCTAACTGAGAAGGAAGCAGTCGAGCTGGCGGTAGCAGGATTATCAGCGCCGCTCAAAGATCTGACCTTCCAAGCAGAGTACAGTTCAACGGCGCACATGGTTCAGAAGTTGACTGCATATGAACAGCGCCATCCGGAATTGTACCAGGACAAATACAAGCGTGTCGCCCTGATCGAGACAGACGAAGATGAAGATTTCGAAGGAGATCAGGAGGTCGCCGTAGCGGAGTGGACTCGGGGGGCAAAACCCGTGTCCTGCAAGTGGGTGAAACAACCAGGGCCTGCAAAGGGGTTCGACTTCGATTTGAGCAAAACGGAGCAGATTTTTGATTTGCTGCTGAAGGAGAAACAGCTGAAGTTACCCGAAGGTCACAAAGTCCCCACGCCACAAGAGATGAACGGCAAGCCATACTGCAAGTGGCATCACACGTTCACCCATGCCACCAACGACTGCAAAGTCCTTCGCGGCAAATTCAGATGGCGATAGAGCAAGGCCGATTGCTATTCGGTCAGTTTGCCATGAGAGTTGACACGCAGCCGTTTCCGGAGTCAACATGGTCGATCTCAGCCAGTGCATAGGGCGAGCCAGGTTTCTCGTTTGATATCAATATGGCAGGGCTTGCAGATCGCCATGACGAGGATAAGCCCGAGAGCAGTCGCTCTCGCGGCAAAGGTGAAGAGGAGGCCGATCCACACGATCGGCCCCAAGCGATGAAAAGTGTTGACCTGGAAGCATTACGATGGAAAAGGAGGCCGATTCTAGCGATCGGCTAAAACCAACCTCAACACGTCTTCTGCCGGTGCGCGACATGGATTTAGCAGGCGACGGAAAGCGGGGGTATGGGTTTACATCAGCAAATGAGCTAGAAGAGATGAAGAAGTCAAGAAGGAGATCAAGGAGTTGTTGGACGCCGGGTTCATCAGGCCATGCAGGTACGCTGAAGGGATTTCCAACGTAATACCTGTGGAGAAAAAGGATGGCTGATGGCGCGTTGCCATAGATTTTCGAAATCTCAACAGTATGTAAATAGTCGGACCGACAACCGCAAGAGGAGCCGATTCCAGCAATCGGCTAAAATTACACCACCACCCGTGTCCATCGATGTGCTATTTAGCATGGTGCGAGGTGAGACAAGCTCGAATTGGCTGAAAAGCCGATATCTTCAATCACTTGAAGGATTCGGCTCGGGGGGCATACACACGGAAGGTACAAAGACATGAAGTATGTACCAGGGAAAGCCTGAATCGATCGACTAATAAAATAAAATGTCGAAAATATAAAAAAATTCGGTACAGCCGATGCTTAGCCATCAACTCAAGAAGTACAACATTTATTAGTTTACACGGAGAGGTTCTTCTGAAGAAATTCGTCAAGAGCGCGAAGGACGTCAACACAGATACGATCCACTTCGGCAATTTCAGCCTCGTCGTCCTCGTCTTTGCCTCGTCACCAGCCGACTTCTCAGGGCACGAATTTCAGCTAGATCAGTTTTCAGATCGGCTGTGAGGCCTTGCGCTTCCTCTCGAGAGCGGGCAATGAGGGTTTCCTTCTCTTGGATAAGCCGCTTGGTCATCCTAACTCTCTCTTCAAGGTTCTCCAGCTCCTTTCGCAGGGTCTTGAGTTCGGCGCTATTGGCGGAAGTGTCGCCTTGGCGTCCAGAGCAGCCTTTTTCTCATTGAGCGTCGACACTTCTCTGCAATATCGGCTCTCATTGGGAGCTGGGCATGACGAAGGATAATTCTTTGACGCGCCGACTGCACTCCCGACTTGAAGGCCGACAGGGTCACGGCTGGCCAGAGCTTCACCTGTATTGTCACAGGGAGATGGGACTGGATTTCTTCAAGGATGCCCGTGACCACCTCGGAGTTTTCAACCAGGGTCTCAACTGAGGAGGAGAGCAAAGTCTTGAGACGCTGGAGCGGACCGTGGACTGTGCCAGGGCTTGGCTTCACCTGCCTTGGACGTAGCTGGCTCGATGGATTCAGGATCGAATGTCAGCAAGCTTGAAAGATCACATCCCTGACAGACGAACAAGAGCGGTATGAGTATACAACACATGAAAAGGTAGGGACAAGGGAGTTGAGTGTACCTCCCCCAAAGTAAGAGGAGCAGCCGATGATGTGACAATCGGCTTTTCCGGAAGCTTGGCTAGGTTAGCCACTTGGTCAGCCACTCCCGTCGAAGCAGCCAGATCTAGTGTGGCAGATGGCATCAGTACCTCTTCAACATCCCCGCTAGAAGTCTCATCAGTCTGCAAAGGAGATGGTGAGTCGACCCAAGTAGCAATGGGATGATATGAGGCATGGACTGGTGAGGTAATTACATTTGAAACCTCCTGGCTTGGTGAGGAAACTTGTGGGTCTTTGCGAGCCCTTTTGACACAGCGACGTTTCACGCGTGACCCTGTTTTGGTCGGAGCTGGGGTAGCAGCAGGTTCGGGAGAGGACCTTTGCCTGGAAACCAACGTGGGCGAGTCCGTCTGGCTCTGTGTGGTGGATCTCTCGGAATTGCCCGGGTTCGTGTCCCTGTGTCTAGACTGTGCATCCTCGCTGGAGCTCTCTTCGGTGGAAGTCTGTGAAAAGGAGTATAAGCATGTGACGAAGGACTGGGAGGACGGATAAATGTAATCAAGGCACGGGTTCTTACGTGCAAGTTTTCTTGAACAGGAGCTTTGCGCTTCGGGTCTTCCTGGCAGCTACTTTTCTCACCGCCTTCCTCGCTTGGGTAGAAGCTCGGGGGGCAAGGACCCTTACTCTTGGAAGCCGATTTTGGTGAAATCGGCTGGCCCTGCATTATAACTTGCTTCAGGGGTGGCGAGCTTCGGCAGAAGAGCACCACCGGGGCTGGGGGAAGGAATGTGAAGGGGGAACCGTCGGTTTGCGTCGGCTCTGGACCATCTTGTTCCTGCCAAGAGTTAAAGCCAGGTTTTCAGATAACCATTATGAACGGTCGCAAGAAATTTATATGCAATGGTACCTGATGTGTAGGAATGTCATATTCGGCATCAAGCTGCTTCAGCGACGGTCCGAGAGCTCTTCTGAAGGCATGGGTCTTCCACATGGTCCACCAAGTCTCGAAACCATCGGTAGTGGTGGTGAAGCAGAGGTTGTGGGGGATTGGGATTGCCAGAGCATCAAAAAGGTGTAGCACCTTTGGCCAGTAAGGATGTCAGGCAGTTCAGCTCGGCTTGCTGTCAGGTGATGAAGAAAGAAGTGTGGGGGCACTTGCCCGAGACCAAGTTGCCGAGCTACTACCACCGGTTGGTAAGACTCGTAGCCGGGCTTGATGATCCGGTTAGAAGTACTCATGCCGACTGGGAGAAAACAAGGGCGGATCATGATGGAGAACAATTGCCGGTGCTAGCGTCATCGGCAAAGCTGTCTAACCGGAAGGAGACTGGATTCTCAAAATTTGATCCGCTGTAAGGAAAGAACAGGGGGTTGCTCAAGCCTTGGAAGAAAATCTTGAACCACGCTGCTGCTTCCTTAGGGATTAGCCTGCTGCCTGGGAGGCCATACAGAGCTTGACCATAACTGGTGCATCGGATCTCCCTCCCGTTAGCATCTGGGAAGGTGCAGGTGGCCAAAGATGGGAAGTCTGGGATTTGGTTCTGAAAGTACAGCTGAGCCCATAATTGAAGAAACCACCAAGGACCTCCTGTTTTCACTGTTTTTGAGAGAACAGTTTGACCGACATCAGTTGGAGAGATCGATAGACCTCCCCAAGGAACAGTTTGCCAAGGCCAAGATGAGTGCCTTTAGCAAGTTCGTAGGCCAGGGAAAGGTAATTCTTGGTTGGGGCGAGTGAGGGACCACAGAATATGAAGTGCTCCAGCCAGAAGTTCAAGAAGGCCGTGTGTTCTCTCTCGGTCACAGGGCCTTTGGTTTTCATATAACGCTTGAGGTAGGCGCCCCAGCTTGTACACTCTGTTTTAGAGGAGAGGGTGAAGGGGACCTTTGGCAACTTAAAGGCAGAGGGGCTTGGGGATGCAATATCCAGGCCTGTAATCATGGCTACATCCAGAAGAGTGGGCGTCATGGGGCCATGACCGAACATGAAGCAGTTCAGTGCATCAGACCAAAAGTAGCCGATGGTTTTCAGAATGTTCTCATTCTTTTCAAGAGGAGACAATGATAACGACAGTGCATCGGCTATCCCTATCGTTTCCCAGGTAGCATAATGGGTTTTGGACACTCGATTGTACCATGCCACCCAACCTTCGGGAGGATTAGGCCAGGCTCGCAGGCAGCCCAAGAAGTCAGATCTAAATCCTGGCTCACAAAAGGGATCCTATTGGCCTCGCATGAGATTAAGTGAGCGGGACTCTCGGAAGAACGGGGGCCAAGACACATGGAATTTGGGAGAGAAGGATGCGGCAACAGGATGTTGGAGACCTAAAATTAATAACGGAATAGAACATTAATTCAGGTGTTCCTCTGTTCAATCCTGAGATTGATCCAAATAGCGAAGAAGCGATGGAGTATTACCTTCAGACCGGAGACCATGGCGTTGGCGTTGGATGATTCCGCCATTGGAGGCGCTGCGGAGTTGGGACGGCGCGGTTGAGATCTGAGGTTCCTGGAGTTGCTAGGCGGCGTTTTAGGGATCTGAGTTTGCTTTTGCGGACGGAGGTTGCGCAGGTTACCGTTTGGAAGGGAAATTAGGTTGGCCTTGCTCGTGTTTTATGGTAGGGGCCGATGCGATACCATCGGCTCTTTTGGGGGTTGTTTGACTCTGTCGGCGAAGTTAACTAGAAGCTGATTGCTCAGAGGAGAAAGAACGAAGGAAGAGCCGATTGTTTAGGAGTTGCCAAAACACAAATTGTGCAGAGAAGGTGAGAAGGCAAGACGTCATGATGAAGAATACTGCGACGGTTCTGCTCTGCCACGACATGACCCCTCGAAGGAAAAACAAATGGTTTTGAAATTATCATTACCAAAACCAGGGGGCATGTGTTATCACCGGATTTTGGCCAAATCAGGAGATGGGCCGTAAGTGAAGATAGGCTTTGAAGATTACATGTGGAGCATCTTTGAAGCGGCCTTGTACGAAGAGTTTGGGCTTAATTGCCCGTGTATCTGTAATATAGTAGATCACATTGTAGTTTAGATTAAAAGATAGAGTTTAACTCGTGCACGGTTAGGTGCACGCCCAAATTAGAAAGTCCCTTGGACTATAAATATGTATCTAGGGTTATCGGAAAAGGAGGACAATCACGTTCACAACAAACACAAATCGGCGCATCGCCACCCCTTCTTTCGAGGGTTTCTCCCGGGTAAGCACCATGCTGCCTAGATCGCATCTTGCGATCTAGGCAGTATCACGTTTATTCGTTTACCTTGTGTTGCTCGTACTGAAGCGTTGTTGATGGCGAGTAGCACTATTTACCATAGGTGTTTTGGGGCTTGCGTAGATGCTTTTCTTGCATATATCTGCTTAGCTATGCCGTCCCTCAATACCTAGCTGCCCTTACACCTATCTTGTTCGTTACTTAGTAGATCCGATCTGTTATAGTTGCTCCTTGTTCATCAAGGATTAGTTTGATATCCGTATGGTTAGGCCTTGCAAACGGGTTGAACGATCCGGTAGTGCGTTAGGTATGGTTTGCTAGTCCTAAGAGGGATGTTCCGGAATTAACGTTATGTTGGTTTTTAGGCCTCTTTTAGGGTTAGCTTTCCGTTATCTTTCGTGTCTATTAGGCTCAACTACGCGTAGGATGTTCCGATCATGCGGTGAAAACCCTAAACTGTCGTAGATTGGTTTAGCTTTGTTGTGATCAAGCAGGATCCCCATGTCATTGAAAATCCAACATGAACCATGGGGCGATCGGCTCTTTGAGCCGATCAACAGGGCAACCTGAGAGCCGATAGGGCTCGTATTTAATGTTTACGTGTCTGCCATGCGAGGAACTAATCGAAGCAATCCACACCTTCTGGCAGGATAGTCAGGTGGCACGCCCTTGCGGCCCGCCATCGTGTGCGGAGCATTTAGGACGACGTCGAGGGACCGGGCCGCTTCGCCTTCGAGCCTCCGGCTCTTCGTGTTGCTTAACCACTGCTCGCCGGTGGGCTTTGCATGCTATGTTAGTACTTGGTCTATTTTGCAAAGATCTATTATACTCTAAGGTTACTTAAACATGAATATCGAATGTTGTGGCGCTTGTTAACTCCGGCATTGAGGGTTCGTGTAATCCTACACAATTAGTGGTGTTCATCATCCAACAAGAGTATATGTAGCACAAGGAAGAGAACTTATTTATTATGTGATCAATGTTGAGAGTGTCCACTAGTGAAAGTATGATCCCTAGGCCTTGTTTCCACCACAAAGAATTGCTTCCCACGCCAGCAAGCTATTTTCGCCGCTTGTTCTTTTTACTGCATCTTTACTTTACGCAATATTACCATATCTATACCTGTGTTTTACGATCTCTTCGCAGAACTAGTGCACCTATACATCGACAAGTGTATTTGGTGTGTTGGGGACACAGAGACTTCTTGCTTTGTGGTTGCGGGGTTGCTTGAGAGGGATATATCTTTGACCTCTTCCTCACTGAGTTCGATAAACCTTGGGTGATCCACTTAAGGGAAAACTTGCTGTTCTACAAACCTCTGCTCTTGGAGGCCCAACACTTTCTACAAGAATAGAAGCACCCGTAGACATCAAGCTATTTTCTGGCGCCGTTGCCAGGGAGGAAAGGTAAAAGGTACTCACACTCCGGATCTCGGCTACTAAGCTATTTTCGCCGTTGTAAGTACTCGAAGCTATTTCCTTTAGATCCTGCAATTGCATCTTTTTGTTTTTGTTTACACTAGTTAGGCATAATGGAAAACAACAAAAATATGAGAGATCTTTATGAACTTTATCTTGAATTAGGACATGATGTGTTTGAAGAAAGAATTAAAAAACCCATGGAACTTTATATGCATGCTAATGGGAATGTTATTACTATGAATGCTTTGAACACCATTGTTGCTAATGCTATGGAAAATTCTAAGCTTGGGGAAGCTGGTTTTGATGAGCATGATATTTTTAGTCCCCCAAGCATTGAGGAGAAAATTTACTTTGATGATACTTTGCCTCCCATTTATGATGATTATAATGATAGTGGTCTTTTGGTGCCGCCTACTATGGAGAGTAAATTTTATTATGATTATACTATGCCTCCTACACTTGATGAGAATAATGATAGCTACTTTGTTGAATTTGCTCCCACTACAACTAATAAAATTGATTATGCTTATGTGGAGAGTAATAATTTTATGCATATGGCTCATGACAAGAATGTTTTATGTGATAGTTATATTGTTGAGTTTGTTCATGATGCTACTGAAAGTTATTATGAGAGGGAAATATGGTTATATGCATCTTAATAATATTAATTTTCCCTCTTTATGTTGAGAATCTTGAAATTGCGCTTGTGTTGCTTTTCTATGCTTACCACTTTGTTCTTCATGAATTTATTTGTGTACAAGATTCCTTTTCATAGGAAGTGGGTTAGGCTTAAATGTGCTTTGAATTTGCTTCTTGATGCTCTCTTTTGCTTCAACTCTTATTTCTTGCGAGAGTATCATTAAAATTACTGAGCCCATCTTAATGGCTATAAAGAAAGAACTTCTTGGGAGATAACCCATGTGTTTATTTTACTACAGAATTTTTGTTTTGTTGAGTCTTGGAAGTTGTTTACTACTGTAGCAACCTCTCCTTATCATGTTTTTGTGCCAAGTAAAGTTTCTATGCTAAAGTTGATGTTATATTTGGGATCGCTACGCAGAAACAGCATTGCTGTCTGTCACGAATTCTGGCATAAGTCTCTGTAAAAAATCGAAAAAATCTGCAAAATTACGAGCGTGATCCTCAGATATGTACGCAACTTTCATTAGTTTTGAGTTTTTCCATTTGAGCAAGTCTAGTGCCCCTTTCAGGTTCGTCTTTACGGACTGTTCTGTTTTTGACAGATTTTGCCTTTTATTTCGCATTGCCGTATTTGCTATGTTGGATGAATTCCTTTGATCCATTAATGTTCAGTAGCTTTGTGCAATGTCCAGAAGTGTTAAGAATGATTATGTCACCTCTGAATATGTGAATTTTAATTGTGCACTAACCCTCTAATGAGTTTGCTTGAAGTTTGTGTGAAGGAAGTTTTCAAGGGTCAAGAGAGGAGTATGATATACTATGATCAAGAGGAGTGAAAGCTCTAAGCTTGGGGATGCCCCGTGGTTCATCCTGCATATTTTAAGAAGACTCAAGCGTCTAAGCTTGGGGATGCCCAAGGCATCCCCTTCTTCATCGACAACATCATCAGGTTCCTCCCCTGAAACTATATTTTTATTCAGTCACATTTTATGTACTTTACTTGGAGCGTCTGTGTGCTTTTATTTCGTTTTGTTATTTTCATTCTCTGAATAAGTTCATCCTTGTGTGGGAGAGAGACACGCTCCGCTGGTTCGTATGAACACATGTGTTCTTAGCTTTTAATTTTCATGGCGAAGGTTGAAACTGCTTCGTTAATTGTTATATGGTTGGAAACGGGAAATGCTACATGTGGTAATTGGTAAAATGTCCTGGATAATGTGATACTTGGCAATTTTTGTGCTCATGTTTAAGCTCTTGCATCATATACTTTTCACCTATTAATGAAGAAATACATAGAGCTTGCTAAAATTTGGTTTGCATAATTGGTCTCTCTAAGGTCTAGATAAGTTCTAGTATTGGGTTGAACAACAAGGAAGACGGTGTAAAGTCTTATAATGTTTACAATATGTCTTTTATGTGAGTTTTGCTGCAGTTCATCCTTGTGTTTGTTTCAAACAACCTTGCTAGCCTAAACCTTGTATCAAGAGGGAATACTTCTCATGCATCCAAAATCCTTGAGCCAACCACTATGCCATTTGTGTCCACCATACCTACCTACTACATGGTATTTTTCGCCATTCCAAAGTAAATTGCTTGAGTGCTACCTTTAAATTTCCATCATTCGCCTTTGCAATATATAGCTCATGGGACAAAATAGCCTTAAAAACTATTGTGGTATTGAATATGTACTTATGCACTTTATCTCTTATTAAGTTGCTTGTTGTGCGATAACCATGCTTGGGGACGCCATCAACTATTCTTTGTTGAATATCATGTGAGTTGCTATGCATGTCCGTCTTGTCTGAAGTAAGAGAGATCTACCACCTTAATGGTTAGAGCATGCATATTGTTAGAGAAGAACATTGGGCCGCTAACTAAAGCCATGAATCATGGTGGAAGTTTCAGTTTTGGACATATATCCTCAATCTCATATGAGAACACTAATTGTTGCCACATGCTTATGCATTAAAGAGGAGTCCATTATCTGTTGTCCATGTTGTCCCGGTATGGATGTCTAAGTTGAGAATAATCAAAAGCGAGAAATCCAAAATGCGAGCTTTCTCCTTAGACCTTTGTACAGGCGGCATGGAGGTACCCCTTTGTGACACTTGGTTGAAACATGTGTATTGCGATGATCCGGTAGTCCAAGCTGATTAGGACAAGGTGCGGGCACTATTAGTATACTATGCATGAGGCTTGCAACTTGTAAGATATAATTTACATAATACATATGCTTTATTACTACCTTGACAAAATTGTTTCATGTTTTCAAAATAAAAGCTCTAGCACAAATATAGCAATCGATGCTTTCCTCTTTGAAGGACCTTTCTTTTACTTTTATGTTGAGTCAGTTCACCTATCTCTCTCCACCTTAAGAAGCAAACACTTGTGTGAACTGTGCATTGATTCCTACATACTTGCATATTGCACTTATTATATTACTTTACATTGACAATATCCATGAGATATACATGTCACAAGTTGAAAGCAACCGCTGAAACTTAATCTTCCTTTATGTTGCTTCAATACCTTTTACTTTGAATTATTGCTTTATGAGTTAACTCTTATGCAAGACTTATTGATGCTTGTCTTGAAAGTACTATTCATGAAAAGTCTTTGCTTTATGATTCATTTGTTTACTCATGCCATTACCATTGTTTTGATCGCTGCATTCATTACATATGCTTACAATAGTATGATCAAGGTTATGATGGCATGTCACTTAAGAAATTATCATTGTTGTCGTTTACCTACTCGAGGACGAGTAGGAACTAAGGGGATGCTGATACGTCTCAACGTATCTATAATTTCTTATGTTCCATGCTACTTTATTGATGATATCTACATGTTTTATACACATTATATGTCATTATTATGCGTTTTGGAACTAACCTATTGACGAGAAGCCGAAGTGCCAGTTCCTTTTTCTGCTGTTTTGGTTTCAGAAATCCTAGTAAGGAAATATTCTCGGAATCGGACGAAATCAACGCGATGCCTATTTTTCCACGAAGCTTCAGATCAGAAGGACCGGAGGGAGCCCGCCGGCCCCCACACACCACCGGCGCGGCCCGGGGGCGCGCCGCCCTAGGGTGACACGCCTCGTCGACCCTCCGACTCAGCCCTTTCGCCTATAAGGTCCCCGACCTAAAACCAGAACGAATAAGCCACGGTGCGAGAAAAGTTCCGAGATCCGCCGCCATCGCGAAGCCAAGATGCGGGGACAGGAATCTCTGTTCCACACGCCGCGAGGAAGTGCCCCCGGAAGGCTTCTCCATCGACACCATTGCCATCTCCACCGCCATCTTCATCACGCTTGCTCCATGAGAGGGAGTAGTTCTCCATCGAGGCTCGGGGCTGTACCGGTAGCTATGTGGTTCATCTCTATGTACTTCAATACAATAATCTTATGAGCTGCCTTACATGATTGAGATTCATATGATGATGCTTGTAATCTAGATGTCATTATGCTAGTCAAGTGGGTTTTACTTATGTGATCTCCGGAGACTCCTTGTCCCACGTGTGTAAAGGTGACAGTGTGTGCACCGTGTGGGTCTCTTAGGCTATATTTCACAGAATACTTATTCACTGTTATGAATGGCGTAGTGAAGTGCTTATTTATATCCCTTTATGATTGCAATGTGTTTTGTATCACTATTTATCTATGTGCTACTCATGTGATGTTATTAAAGTAGTCTATTCCTCTTGCATGGTGTAATGGTGACAGTGTGTGCATCGTGTAGTTTTTGTCGTAGATTATGATCATAATCTCTTGTAGGTTATGGAGTTGATTATCGCTATGATAGTATTGATGTGATTTATGCCTCCTTCATAGTGTGATGGTGACAGTGTGCATGCTATGTTAGTACTTGGTCTATTTTGCAAAGATCTATTATACTCTAAGGTTACTTAAACATGAATATCGAATGTTGTGGCACTTGTTAACTCCGGCATTGAGGGTTCGTGTAATCCTACACAATTAGTGGTGTTCATCATCCAACAAGAGTATATGTAGAACAAGGAAGAGAACTTATTTATTATGTGATCAATGTTGAGAGTGTCCACTAGTGAAAGTATGATCCTAGGCCTTGTTTCCCACAAAGAATTGCTTACTGACAAGCTATTTTTACGCGCCGCTTGTTTACTGTTTTCTTGCATCTTTACTTTACGCAATATTACCACCATCTATACCACTGTGTTTTACTATCTCTTCGCCGAACTAGTGCACCTATACATCGACAAGTGTATTTGGTGTGTTGGGGACACAAGAGACTTCTTGCTTTGTGGTTGCGGGGTTGCTTGAGAGGATATCTTTGACCTCTTCCTCCCTGAGTTCGATAAACCTTGGGTGATCCACTTAAGGGAAAACTTGCTGCTGTTCTACAAACCTCTGCTCTTGGAGGTCCAACACTGTCTACAAGAATAGAAGCACCCGTAGACATCACTTGTGCATTGACCGTGGCCTTGGGATCCTCCGGTGTTCATCGACCTCGTCGACGACGACGAGGACAACAAGGCAGCCATGGCACGCGCCAAGGACGAGGTGTTTCTGGTCTCGAGCACAAATGAGCTCGTTTTGTGGACCTTTCATTTCTTGTTGGGATGTGTGCTGCCAGGCCAGTCAGAACAGATACAACGTTCATAAAAAAAGTGGAACAGGAAAATACGCGTACACTATAACGGGCTCGTGGCACCGGTTTTAGAAGTTGGAGAGCTAGTTCGTAGTTTTAGTTCGTTTACTATTCAGCATGTTCTTCGGTTGGCAAACAATTCGGCTCATCTTTGTGCTAAGCTAGCTTGCACTTTGATGGGAGGAGCAGCTGGCTTGATTGTATCCCTGATTTTCTGGTGGTCAGTCTTCAGGCTGATCACTCAGGCTCCGCTATAGCTAAATAAAACTCTCCGAATTTCCGTAAAAAAAAAGAAAAAAAAAGTTGGAGGGCCGTGTCAGCGGCCGCGGGAAGGATGCGATAGCGAGCGGCGCTGCCTCCTCTGCCTCCGCCGGTCCGTCCCGGAGCTTGTCGTACTCACCGCGTAGATCTGGAGCTGCGCCGCTACCCCTTTCCAGAGCTAGCTTGTAGTTCAGTCGGTACGCCATGGGCGCTCGCGGCCAGATAGGGGAGCGCACATACTGCCGGAAGTGCATACTCCTCGAGTTGACGCGATGAAGCAGAAGCGGAGATGGAGACTTGAGCGTGCTGGGTTAAGCTTCATGAGGCGGCCCTGCCCTGCAGATGCTCGCGCCATCGGGGTCAGACGCGGAGTCGCCGCGATTCCCACCAACCGGCCGATGAAGGAGCAGGACGGTTTCCATCCCAGCGCCCCTGTCATGGCCGCGCTGTTGTTGCTCTTCTTTTCAGCTCTGGATTGATGCACTGGAGACGCTCCAGAGCACATTAGGCCATGGCCATTGGCCAATGCATAACCCCACGGTGTTGCCTATGAGCTTTATCTTAGTTCAGGTGGTTCAAATTAGATTCGGATAAGAAGACATCCTCTTTATCAGGAGGCAGCCTCTTCAGTCATAAAGTGAAAATTGAGTGAAAATATGAGAGAGAAAGAGAAAAACCGAATCAGCTTTTCAGAGAAAAACATATTAATGGAACCATAATATGGCATGCATATGTCAAAAAAATTATCCAAACCTAGTTAAACAGCTGCCTCCATTGCTCATGCCATTAATGATCACCGGTGTGCTAGCCGTGCCCTGTTTAAAATGAAAGAATACATGAGGAAATACACTGACAAGCCAGAGGGATGATGAATGTGATTGGTCTAAAAATAGAGAGTATCTGATCCCGAGATCAGATAGGAGTTTTTCTTGCCTTTTTACTTATTTTTATTACTATGTATAAATGCTTATATTATAAATAAATAAAAATTTACACTAAAATGTGTCGGGCGCTGGGGCACCCGATGCTAATGATCAACCACGGCAAGGATCCCAATTCAGCATCCATGGTCCAATCCAAACGAACATGGCGGTCACACTTGGTGACCGAAATCACGTCGAGCCGCTAGATATACTCTAAGTAATAGGAAAGACATGGAGAGTGAACTTTTGTAGGGCAGGCTACATGTAGATCGTTTTTTCAAAAATTTCAAGAAATGGTATTCTAAGCTTCAAAAAATTCTGAAAAAAAATCTAGATGTAGGCAATGTTGAGTTCTATATCATTGTGTAAAATTTGAACCCGACATACCATATAATCAAGGAAGCAAAAATATGACCAAATCTTGCAGATTTTGAGATTGTAAGAGTTTGTATTATTTACTATTATAGATAACAGAATTTATTGTCTTTGCACAACCTTGAATATAAGGTATTTCAAGTTGCAAATTTGCACTTTGGTAGAATACAAGATTATCTACATCTAGATTTATTTGCGGATTTTTTGAAATTTTAAAATATTATTTTTAATTTTCGTGGTTTTCTGCACTACAAAGCAAGTGCCGACGGCGGCCTTGTAAGTTCAGCAAGCAACAATATTGTTGCGTGTGCTACTCTGTAGTGAGCAGATACAAATTTATTGCCATGTTTGTTTTCAGTTAGTTGTGCATCAGAGATTGATAGAGGCCCGTTGAGTAAATGACAAATAACTATTACAATTGTGGAAACTAATAAAAGTATTTTTTTTGTCACTTGGCTATTATTATCGGGGCATGTTTATGAGGCGGGCACTGATTTTTTTCAATTTACGAGTACTAATCTAGTTTTTTGGCGGCTGGGACCTGCTATCAGGTCCGATGTGACAAAAATTGAGGGAGGCCACAACCGTTTAGGGCGCTTGCGAAAGCCAGAGGACCTTTTTGCAAAAAAAAAACCTTGCCTTCTTCCCCGTCACAATAAAGGTAGCTCGGTGGCTGCTCCGATGCTGTCTGCTGCCGCCGCGCTCCAAGATGCGCGTCGCCGCCTACTGCCGGCTATAAGAACCCTTCGCCGCCGCGAGTAAACCCTAGTGTCCCACGTTTTCCTCTCCCTGGCTCCCTGCTCGAGCGCGCCGAACCCCTAGCTCTGGCCGCCGCGAAACGACGTATCTCCATGCCTCCCCGAGCCCAGATGAGCGTCGCCGAAGCTCCGCCTCGCCGAGCTGTGTCCTCTCTCCGACGCGCGCAAGCCGGGAGGCCAGGAATCGACCGCCCCAACCCCTTCTTCTCCGTTGTGACCGAATCTCGGCGTCATCGATTTTGTCGCTGCGGAGCCCCTTTGAGTTCGCCGTCGCCTCCATCCGATCCAGGGTGAGCACACCGTCCTCATAGACACCTCCATTCCCTCCCTCTCCCCTGTAGCGTGTCCGCGTCGTGCACCTCCGAGCGCCGCCGCGGTTGCGTGTCGCCAGTCACGCTCCATCGTGGATGGCCGTGGACTCGACGTGTGTGGGCGTCCTCCTGGTGCACCCCGTGACAGCCTCCTGGTGCACCGACGGCGGCCTAGTGTGCGTGGACGGCGCACTGGTGGCCTAGCTCGGGTGGGATGGGGCATTGTGGAGAGAAAGGACAAGACCCTCTCCGTTTTTTAATGGGAATTTCTATTTTTTATTTTTTTATGTGGGGAATTGGATATGTGTGTGACACAAAAATATATTCTGAGGTTATATTTGTAAAATAAAATTAGCAGTTAGGTTTTCACCTGCCACATAGTTCTGACAGGTGGGCCAGAATAGAACGGTTTAACACGTCTAAATAATGAAATCAGAGATCCGTGCCGCAGGCATGCCCCAATAGTGATAGTCATGTGACAAAACGAACACTTTTAGTAGTTTCGTGGGCACAAATGCTTCAATTGTAGTAATTTTTTGTCATTTACTCAGCCCGTGCAATTGAATATGACGGCAGATTTCCTGAACTACTGTACGGTGCAGTAGTAGTGGAACTGCAGAGGAGTCGTGCCCCCGTTTCTTATAATGTAACTACAAACTTTGAAACGTGGTTTTCACGAAGTTTTGATTAGAACTTGGTTACTATTGGATTTATTTTCACGGAACATTCACATCTGGGTTCATTCTACGTCTTGAGTCAACATATATGTGTCAAGTGTCGCGAAAACGCTCGTGTCTCTAGCCTCCGTCCCCACCCCTTCTCCCCCACATCTTGCCGCCATCACTGGATGAAGCCGGTAGGCAAAGCCCCTCGGCAGACGGCGGTGGCGGACTCTCACCTCTGAGGGCAGCTGGCGGTGGCAGGGACCTCCTCCTCCTCACATGGTGGGATCTCCGGCCGGCCAGAGCTACACCGCGGCCCTGGACAGCGCGTCTCGCTCCGCGGAGATTGACGCCGGGGCAGCGGCCCTGGACTTCTTCGGCGACCTTTGCGGTCGTTGTGGCCGCAAAGGCAGCACGGCGCGTGTTTCGGGGGGTTCGGCATAGCTCAGGCCCTCATCTTCGCATTGTGCGGGTGGTGGTCGCGGTGCTGATGTCCACAAGTATAGGGAATCTCTGAAATCTTCGATGAGGAGTATTACCCAAACATATACTTCGACTCAAGGGGAACACAAGAATATCAATAAGATGTTTAGCAATTGAGATGTCACCGGAAGTATTGATGTGTAACTTTCAGTGGCTAAAGACGTAAGCATTAGGTGATAGCGTGATGTTGCATTAATGATATTGATCATATAATGTAATTCTAATAACATAGAATTCATCTCTGATTCAGTTGTGTGTAGGTGTGATCCAAATATAGTTATGCATACTAACCAAGAGAATTTACATAACATCTATTATTTTGCCTGCTCATTTCACTGGAGCCAACTTGGAACTACAGGAAATTATGGTATATCCTTTCGAATAGCCCGGAACAAAATATTAACATTTCATGAACACACAATATCCTCAAACTATCATATATTCCCATTGTTTTCACTAACTGACACTTTAGGGTTCGTAGGTTCAACACAATAATAGGCAATACACTTTACAGATAGATACAAAACTCATATATATGATGGGGCAATATAAGTTCATATTCACTAGGCCCAAGCAACAAGCATTAAACATAGCAAAGGTGTACCAACACTCATACAAGTATCCTCAAGACAAACACCTCAAATCTCAATACATATGGATGATTACATGATCAATCTCATCCAATCCCCTTCCACCTCACATGCCTACAGAGAACTACTCACACATGATGATGGAGAGTGAGCACACGCTTGTTGGTGATGGCATTGGTGGTGATGATGTGAGAAGACCTCGAAATCTCCCTCTCCGGCGTGGAGAACATGAACAATCTGACCCCCGAAACGAAGATCATGGATGTGGCGGTGCTATGTTTTACGAAATGGTCCCTCCTCCTTGATACCCAGTATTTTCAGGTATAGATGGGGGTACGCCAAATGAGAGGCCGAGACGACACTCCACGTCCGAAAGGGCCTGGGTGGCGCGTTGATGCATGTAAAAAGCATGCATGAACTTTGTAGTTTTTGACACATATTCCCACATATTTTCAACATATATGATGTTATATCCATGTTTTTTTATTGATTTTTGGGGGTTTACCAATGATCCCTCTTATTTTGGTTATACTACTATGGAGGGAAAACCCTGTTTTGTGTATATTTCACTTTCATGAACCTAAACAAAGTAAAATTGAGCTAGGATTTTGGGGGTGCTAATATTTCATCGAGAGAAGCATCTGGAGCGCTTGGATCTCACTAGATAGTCCAAGAGGGCCAAAAGTCCCCTGGTGGCGCACCCAGGTAGGGAGGACATGCCAACATGTCTCTTTCCATCTTGGACCGTCTAATTCGCTTGATTCCTTCATCCCACAGACTTCGTTTGACCAAAAAAACACTATATAAAGGACTTCCGAGCTTCCTCAAGGAGAGAGAGACGGACTAGAGAAACACCAAAACATAGCTAGAACCAGCGAAGATGGGTGGAACTCCGCCGGAGCCGTCGGCGGAGGGATCTCCCATTCTCCAACGTCTTCATCATCATCACCATGATGAAGAGGAGTAGTCCACCTGTGGACTATGGGTTGTGGCAGTATCTTGATCTATGTCTCTCTTGTTCTTCATAGATGTATGAGTTGCCCAACATAATTCTGGTCATATATGTAATTCTTATGTGATGGATCTTTATTCTATGATATTGATATATGAGATGGATCAAAACAAGTACTTAAGAATGGGGTACATGATATGCATCTATCAATACATCTTACACATAAGAGGTACCAATCTCATATATCAATATATCATAGAAAAAATATCTGAATTACATATATGACCATGATTCATTGAGCAAAGTGCTTGAAAAAGTAGATACATTTGGGATGTATCAACATGGTACATGGGGATGGAAAGGCGTCCATATCAGCTTTCTTGCAAAAATTGTTTGGAGTCGTTAAAGACTACAATAACAAAACATGTTAATCTGAAAGGAAAGGCAACCATTTTAAAATCATGGCCATTGCCTAACACCCCTAATAGTGGTTCATGGTATCGTCCCACTGCTATTGGATGGACAAAGATGAACGTCGATGGGGATGGGACTCATGGAGCGTGAAGGTCATGTTGGGGCTGATCATGTGTGACGATACAAGAGCATTGTGAACTAGTGGATGTCAGTACCCTCTACGGTGTGTGAGTGCAGAGCGGGCTGAAGCACTTCCTTTCCTCGAGTGCTTCAAGCATGTTATTGACCTTCAATTTCGACCAACTACTATTCAGACTGTGATGAGGACATCCCTACTACTACACTACTATCTCCGTCATTGCAAGATGAAGACGATGCTGCTGTGAAGCTCAAGTCTAACGAAGTTAGGATTGGACCTATGACAAGAGCTCGTGCGAAGCTACTCAAACAATAGGTGAACTTGTTCCTAAGTGATACTTTGATCGATGAGAACTTTATAGTGCCTAAGTCCTCACTACAAGAAAAGTTGCCATGGCCGACGAAGTTGAAGTCGCGCCGTGGTTGCTGGTGTACCATGGCCGACGATTTTTGGTCCCTCCGTGGTGCATGTCAAAACTTTCTCGTTTTTGAGGCCACCTAGCCCGAAAGCGGCCAAAACGTCGCGTATGGTGGCCGGGACGTGGTGCATCGCGAATTCTTGGGTTCGCCGCCGAGTCAACGCAAATCCGCACCGCCCAGGGATGTAGGGCCCATATGGCAGCCTCTCTAGCATTGTTTTTTTCTCGATCGCGCCATCTCGTTCAACGCTCTCCGATCGAGCCGTTTACGATGCAGGATCATGGGTCCCGCTTGTCATCCTCTATGAACCAAAATTCCTTCTTTTCTTGGATTTTTTTCACCCCTGATTTGGCTACTTCCTTTTTCTTTTGATCCGTGCCGCCTTGGAAACGTTGAGACCGATGCAGCTAAATGGGACCCGCATGTCATCCTCTATGAGCAATCAACTTTCTTTTCTTGGAGTTTTTTTTGGCACCTCATATTTGGTCACTTGCCTTTTCTTTCGATCCCCTGCAGCCTCTCAAACGGTGATACCGCTTCTTGCTAAATGGGACCCGCATGTCATCCTCTATGTACTATAAAACTTTCTTTTCTTGGATTTTTTTGGCACCTCATATTTGGTCACTTGCCTTTTTCTTTCGATCCGCCTCTCTCAAACGGTGAGACCGCTGCGGCTAAATGGGACCCATGTCATCCTCTATGGACTATAAAACTTTCTTTTCTTGAATTATTTTTGGCTCTGATATTTGGTCACTTGCCTTTTCTTTCGATCCCACTATAGCCTCTCAAACGGTGTGAGACCGCTGCAGCTAAATGGGACTGCATGTCATCCTCTATGAGCAATCAACTTTTCCTTTCTTGGAGTTTTTGGCACCTCATATTTGGTCACTTGCCTTTTTCTTTTCGATCTCATGCCACGTTTGAAACGTTGAGGTACCTGCTGGCTCATAGGACCCGCATGTCATCCTCTATGTGCTATAAAGTTTCCTTTGTTGGATTTTTTCACCCTCCGATTTTTGGCTTGCCTTTTTCTTTTGATCCACCCCCTTTGAAACGTTGAGTAAGCTGTTGGTTCAAGGGACCCGCATGTCATCCTCTATGTCCATCAACTTTTTTTCTTGGATTTTTTTCACCCCCTAATTACTAGCTACTTTCTTTTCTTTTGATCTCAAGCCGCATTACAAACATTGAGAACTGCTGCAAATGGGACCCACTGTCATCCTCTATGTACAATAAATCTTGGATTATTTTTGGCTCCTGATATTCACTTGCCTTTTTCTTCGATCTCATGCCGCCTTTGAAGCGTTGAGTAAGCTGCTGGCTCATCCCGCATGTCATCCTCTACGAACAATAAAAGTTTCCTTTCTTGGAGTTTTTTTTTAATTTCTGGCTATTTGCCTTTTTCTTTTGATCCCCTGCCCCCGTTGAAACGATGAGGACGCTGTTGGCAGGTCGGACCCACATGTCATCCTCTATGAACAATAAAAAGTTTCCTTTGGTGGATTTTTTTTGACCCCTAATTTCTGGCTATTTCTTTATTTTTCTTTTGATCCCCTGCGCCTTGGAATTGTTGAGAATCTTGCTGCCTCATTTTTCTTTTGGTCATGTGCCGCCTTGGAAACGTTGAGACAGCTGCTACAAAATGGGACCGCATGTCATCCTCTATGTACAATAAAGTTTCTTTTCTTGGATTATTTTTGGCTCTGATATTATGTCACTTGCATTTTTCTTTCGATCTCATGCCGACTTTGAAACGTTGAGATCGCTGCCTCATGGGTCCGCATGTCATCCTCTCGAAACGATAAATGTTTTCTTTTCTTGTATTTTTTTACCAACTGATTTTTGGCTTTTTTTATTTTCGATCCCACACGCCTTTGAAACGTTGACGAAGCTGTTGGCTCATGGGTCCCGATGTCAGCCTCCGTAAAGAAACATGTGATATTTTATTTTACAGACAATAAACGTTGTATTTCGCTCTGAGCTATTGCAAACGGATAAATTAAATCTTTATATCTACATAAACAAACTTATATGTTGAATCTCCTTGTTTTTTGTTTTGCGAAGCATAGGACTTTCCTGTTTTTTTTTTGAGAAAAAACCGAACCTTTCCTGTTTTGGAGTGGGCTGAAATTGTACGAGTCAAAAGGCCCGGCGGGATAGTTAGAAGGCCCAGATGTCCGAGATACGGCCAAATTGAAATCTTTCTTTTCTTGGATTTTCACCACTGATTTACAGCTACTTCATTTTTCTTTCGGTCTGTGCCGCCTTGGAAGCGTTGAGACCGCTGCTACAAAATGGGACCACCATGTCATCCTCTATGTACAATAAAGTTTCTTTTCTTGGATTATTTTGGCTCTGATATTATGTCACTTGACTTTTTCTTTCAATCTCATGCCGACTTTGAAACGTTGAGGAAGCTGTTGGCTCATGGGTCCCGCATGTCATCCTCTATGAACAATAAAAAGTTTTCTTTGTTGGATTTATTTTTTTCCCCTAATTTATGGCTATTTGCTTTTCTTTTGATCCCACCCTTTGAAACGATGACGAGCATGGCAGCAGTCGGTCCCACATGTCATCCTCTATGAACAATAAAGTTTCCTTTGATGGATTTATTTTTGACCCTAATTAATTTCTGGCTATTTCCTTTTTATTTTGATCCTACAGCCTTGAAATAGTTGAGGATGTTGCTGCCTCATGGGTCCCGCATGTCATCCTCTCAGAAAGGTAAATGTTTCTTTTCTTGAATTTGTTTACCAACTGATTTTGGCTTATTTTTTCTTTCGATCTCCTGCCACCTTTAAAACGTTGAGACTGCTGGCTCATGGGTCCCCAATGTCAGCCTCTCCATACTGCAAATCCTCTTTCTGCAAGGTTGTATTTCTAGATAGATAAGGTGGATTCGAATCTGCCATGGTTCGGGCAGCTCAGGTAAGCCTTCTTGCACGATTAATGGAAGTAGTGTATCACAAGGTCAAGACATGTGGCTCGGTGTAATGAATCTATATGAATCATGTTGTGGGTTCAATCGATAGTTCTCTAACAGGTCAGCCAAAATAGAAATTAAGTTTTTTTCTAAAACGGAAATGCAAATTAAGATGAACACAAACATTAGTTATCATAATAGCTGATCATACATACATACTTGCTAAGAGCAAAAGCTTGCCAGAGTTTTACCACTCATACAATTAATTAGCAGTTCAGATAAGATAACCTTATATAAGTATAATTACAAATGCATTTGCTAAGGGCTCATGGGACAACAGAACTAGACAACCGCGAACTTTATGACCAGCATGTCACAGCGGCATCGAAAGATCTTGACCTTCAACTTTGATCCAATGCGAAGTTTGGCACCGTCAATGAACTTTTTCCACCTGGAAGTAACAGCCAAGCGGCCATCTGTGGGACTGACGAGTACCGTCCCTCCACGGTGAGACCTTCACTCTCCATGACGAGGGATATCTTGCCCCTTCGGCCAGCATTGAGATCCTTGGAGATACTTTTAGGCAATTTCTGATTCAAAGCAAGAGATACCACCAAAAATTAGTCAATGGCACCAATGCAGTGAACCATGTGAGGCTGTAATATCCCAGGTTTAGAGGCTACAAAATGAGAGAACACCAAAGTGTGCATTGCATTCATGCATAGAAAATCAGGGGAATTCGCGCTTTCAAATAAAACTTACCACAGACTGAAGTTTCACTTGACTTGCTGGAACTGAAGTAGATCATCAAGTCAAGCGCTATAAACTTCACTGTGATCTTTGTTAAAACCTTGTTTTGGGTAGAAATGATTTGATCTATGGATTAGATCAAATGGAATTATATTTACAACAACACATTCTTTAAGAATCAACCCTAACTTATTAACACTTAAAAGTTAGCAACTACCTTTGTGTGTAAATTAATTCACTTCTAAACTTATTACCAAATAAGGTAAACCACAGGGTCCAAAGTGCATAAAAGCCACACATTCTTATTTAAATCATAACTTATTAAGTATATGGAATATCATAAAACTAAATCCATTTACATTACGATTTATAGTTCAAACTATTTGAATCAAACTGACTATGAGTATTTTGAAACTCATATGATCATGCCTTGGTGAAATCAAACACCAACTATCCAAAATTGAGGAATAACCTTCAACCTTGACCTTTGACCAATATTATAATGTAAATCCAATCAAATATGATATAGTGACTCATCCATAATAATAAAACTATCCACAAGATATTTAGTAACAAATGCCACTTGGCTATCCAAAGATAAATCATATGAGAAGATAATGATCATGCCACATGGGATGAAAATATCCACATGACTTGCTTTCCAAGATATGCCACCTCATGCTCAAAGGATTGCTATGGATGAGGGCATGACACCCAAGCACCTTACTCATCAAACCAACACAAGAGTCACCACCTACGTGTCATGATACTAGAGCTTGCCCAAGCCTATAAATGGAGCCACAGCCTTCATCCATTTCATCATTTTATAGCATGATACATGGGAACAAACACATAGAGCCACTCCATATGAATTAGTTAGGATCAAGATGAAGAAGCTAAGAGGTGGAGGCATACCACAAGATGCAGGTTTATCATATTTCCTGAAGAACAAGCTACAGAAGATACCAAGGTAGAATTCCTAGGCAGACCATATATTTATAGGATCATATCATCATCTTTTAAGTAGGACCTTAGGCTATTCCAAGATATTGAGAAGTAAGAGAAGATATAATATTAACCATAGCCATGTCCATACAAGAATACTAGAATAGTACTAAACTTAGTTGTTCAAGTCAATATTTGATCTTGGAAGTGAGAACCCTATTCCAATAGCAATACCTTAGGAAACCAATTCCATAATAATCACAACTTGGTATTAATTATAAACCCTAAGAATCTAGGATGAGTGTGATGAGAGGAATATTAAAGAGGGATTAGTGAGGAATGAGTGAATCTTGTCTAATGCATGATCATACCTTGTTGACATAGATAATAAGTTGAACCATATGATTACTAGATCTCATCTATCACATAAAATAATAAGTATATCACTAGTAGTTAACCCCAAACCAATTCTCATGCCTTGTATGGGGAGTAATGGCATTAAACTTAAACCTTGCCTATCCAAATCCTTGAGACAAACCTAGCATTTCCTTGATACATGAATCCTAGCCAAGTGAGGAGGATAACCCTAGCCACTAAAATAGGATCAAAGCTTATGCCATATCTTAATCCTAGTTGTGGATCACTTGGGTGATCACTACTAAAACCCTAAACCCAATTTTTAATACAAGTATAATTTAGATTATAAGTAAAACCCTGCCATGCCTCATGCCTATATTACCATTAATGAAGCATCATCAAATTCTTAAACCCTAAGAATTATCATACAAATAAAATCATGAATCAATTCCATACCCTTTTCCATTTGTTAAACCCTATCCATAATTAAACTATATGTGCATAATCACTATTGTTTAACACTAGCAAAATATAATATGTTCCCCATGTATAGGTTATAAAATTCAAATCACCTAAATACATTTGTTCCCTAAATTAGAAGGAACTAAAATAAAAACATGGGACCATGTCTATTTTCATTAAACCTCACACAATATCAATCTAATCATAAATTAAATATTTATTTTAAAAGCAACACTAGACAGTAAGTAATAGTATCAAGTGATATTGATAATAAAATATTTTAGCACCTGCAAAGCAAAACAGAAACCAAATTTGAATTCAAATCAAATTCAAACCCAGAATTTAAAACAGAAAAAGAAAACAGATAAAGAGAAAAAGAAAACTTACCTGTCCAGGCCGCAGCGGCCTGAAGCCAACCCAGCAGCAGCCCAAGACATGGCCCAGCCCACCAAAGAAGCGGTCCATACCATTTCGGTAATAAACAGAAGGTCATCATCGTCGTCTTCCTCTCCGGGGACGACAGCGCACGGGAGCAGCCTGGCCACGTCCTCGTCGACGATAAGCTCGTCTCGGACGTCGTCAGTAGTCTCAGAACCTCGCTCGATCATTCTCGCGTCCGAGCCTATCCTAAATCATCACGATTCGCGCCCGAAACCCTAACGCGCATGACCACCACATCCTGGCCGCTAGTCGCCGATGCTGGCCGTCGATATATACCTCGCCGGGAGCTATAAATAGGAGAGGAGAACCGCCGTGGAAGCCCTAATCTTCGCCACTTCACCCCATCCTCTCCAACCCTTCCTAGTTCCCATATTTCTACATTATCTGTCGCCGGCGTCGAGGAAGAATACGGCGATAGGAGCCACCTCAGCCTCCGGCGCATGGTCGAGGAGAAGCGCCTCGGCGCGTAGGTCATCTGGGAGAAAGCAGGCATCAAGGGGAGCTCGGAGCTGGGCGAATTTCATCGTTCCTTTCCTCAGTACCTCGCCGGTATTGGCGAAATCACACTCGTCTCCGTCGACAATCAACTCCGGCGACCACACCATTGTTCTCAGGGTAAGCTTGCGCGTCTGTAGAGCCTACTCTCGCATCCTAGAAGCATCTGTAGCTCCAGATTGAGAGTTGGCCGGAGTGCACCACCGCGGGACTTGCTTTCCGACGAAGCTCCGGTGAGCCCCTGCGTAGAGCGACCACACCATCGTGTTCAGTGGATCAAAGCGAGTCGGAAACACCCAGTAGTCCATCCTAGGAGGCCCTATAGCGTAGCGCCGCCGTGAATTGGTCGCCGGCGTTTAGCCGCCGGCAACGCCAACGTGGCATGTGGGTCCCCTTGACGTCGTTGACTGGTCGTTGCCCGCGTGGCAACTGACCCAGTCAATGGACCCACTGGTCAGTGTCTTAGGTTAGGGTATGAACCGGTACGATTAGCATTTTCGTTTAAATTCAAAATCCTGAATATTGCTAAAACTTTGCAAAATCATATAAATTCATTTCAACTCAGAAAAATATAAATAATATATCAAAATACTCACAAAAATAAACTCTATTCAAATAAAATATAAAACAAAAATGTGTGTCAAAATAAAAATTCACTTATTTTTAACCTTATTAATTAATTATGCCATTTCCTTTATTTTTAAAACATAATTTGAATTCAATAATTATTTAAATTTCCAAAAACAAATGATTGTTATTTAATAACTAAATAAAATGTTAAGATTAGTTTTATTTATCATAATTGCATTCACTTAAATATTAGTGAATATTCATAAACCCTAATTTACAAATTGCTATTTTCCATTTTCCTTTAAATGATAATAAATCAAGAAAATACTAATGGCTAATATTATTTTTGGTAACTCAAAAACTTGTTTACTTAAACATCTTTAATTAAAAATTTAATTATTTTAAAACCTAAGAACAATTGTTAAACCCTATTTTGAATTAAATCTAAATGGGAGTTACCCTAATTATTAATTCTTGTGAAAGTTAATAAAATGCTAAAACCATTATCAATTTTGTTTCAAAGTAATTAGTGACCACATCTTTAGTTTCAATTATTAGTTATGAGTTGTATCATCATCCAAAAACCCTAGTTCTAGTATAAGTAAAGACCTTGACCCCATTATTTTATATGTTCACCCTAAACTAGCTCTAATCCTAAAACCCTAGGGGTTTAGCCCATATGATTATACAAGCTTCACCTATACCTATAAAACCCTAGTAAGAAACAAATGAATGCATGCTCATGATCCACTATTACCACTTAAGAGCAAACCCTAGCTTGTTAACCCCATATATCACCATTAACCATCATTCTTAGTATCACCCCATTGAATCAATCTCAAATATCATATCCTAGCAGAACCATAGTCACAAATCCTAATACCCATTCTGTGTAGTTGTGCATATCACATGCTCCTATTCAACTAAACCCTACTTAAGAAGTAATAAACCACCTAGCTTAGGAACCATTAGTGATTACTTAGTGAAGCAATTGTGAAGCCATGGTAAACCCTAATAGCTAACTTATGAAACCACCTTGACAACCATCCTTTGATATGATACCATAATCAATCATAGTAATAAACCTGCCAATGCTTGCTGCATATAGACCCATGCCAACTTAAGGAACCAACTAGTCCCTAATAATGAACTAAATGAAACCAATAATAAACCCTAGAAGCCCATAGCTCCCATTTAAAGTAATTCTTATACTAATTAACATATTCTTCAAAAGTTATTCTTTTGAAGTACAGATGTCAAGCAAACCATTGAAGCCATAGTTCTTATTTATACTTATTATTTTTAATTAACATGTTCTTCAAAAGTTATTATTTTGAAGCATAATACAAGTAAACATCACCCATGCCATGTAGGACTTAAAACTGACAACTACTCTTGAATTATTATGCAATCTCTATTCCTTTGTATGTATGATTGTTATGATGCATTATATCACTTGTATATGCTGGTCTTATAACCAAACCCTAATAACAACTTTGTTTGAGAACCATCCTAAAAGTGCAACACACCCAAAGAAATCTTTACAACTCAATCAAACCTAAATCATCGAGGTTAGGTTAAACTCGGGACGATTGCATCTCATATTATGCATTATAGCATCTTTGCCAGTTCTTTAAACATTGTCCTTTAGGATGATGATGGTATTTCAAGCATTTGGAGTTATCACGTCATCAAGCTTTTGCCTGCATAATCTTGCGGTCAAGAAAGGCAAGTTAAATACGCTTGCTCATGTCATTTGATTATTTTTATCAAATTATATGCAAAGTACTATACTTATCACTCTTGCATTGAAAAGCAAATATTATTTTACAATTATGAATATGACTATATGGTGGGCAATGGAACCATGGTATGTGTTGATTGGTGGAGGTTCCATTGCACGGGTACTATTCATCTAGGATTAAGTACCAATGTCGTCCAGTGATTCTAGTGCCGTACATATCGCGTTAACCATAAGATCTATAATGGCTCTGGGGAAGTCAGCTGTATTCTCGCATGCCAACGGACTGGTGATAAGGGTTGCCCGTATCGGTCTATCTTTGGTAAAGGTGGGGACATGTGGTCCATCACGGTCTACCATTAGATAGGAGAGGGTAGACTTATTATTGGTCTATGAAGGATTGTAAGGGTTGTCCGGATCGGTCTATCTATGGTGTATAGGGCAGGGCATATAAGTTGTTCGGATCAGTCTACCTTAACGGTATAGGAGAGAACAAGTGCATGTGTTAGTCTACCCATAGATATAGGAGAGGACAGACTTACAAAAGGTGGAGTCTGAGGTCGCGGAGAAGGCGTTGATTGGCTTGGTTCCTTATCACGGGCCCCTCACCAAAGGAAGTGTGGACGGGATATACTCTCGGCCGGCTTAACAGAGATAGAAGTTCTCTTATGGGGTAAAATAGCACCTCTGTGAGTATCAAAATTATGTTGTCACTCCTTTTGTTAAAGGGAAGGGAGGCTGTTTGAGCACGAAGCAGGAAAGGAACTCACGAAGTTACATTCCAACTTTCTGGCCCGACGGGCATAGTTTTAGAATAAAATAAACCTTTTGAAGAAATGTTTATGAAAACTTTGATCGCCTATGACTTTATGGTCTGTGGCTGTAGCTAGTGCATGATACCTATTCCTTTAATATGAACTTGTTGAGTGCGCTCGTACTCATCCCACTCATAAATCCACCAGCAACTATGGAGGCCTTAGGAGGATAAACTAAAGTGGAACACAAGACAAAGTCAATTACAACACATAAGATGAAGAATCAAATCAAAGAAGTCAATGGAGTCAACTTCTGCATCAGCTGGAGTGGAACTAGTAATAGAGGAACATTTCCTAATCCTAGCACACAAGTAGCTAGATGTCTATAGCAAGCCAAGTAGCTCTTAAGCTAGGAGAAAAGTTCTGATAGACAACATCCCAAAATCGTCAACTAAGGGCATTTTCGTCGCCTATGGACTAACGACGATATGGAGTTGTTATCGAAGCTACGTCCGAGCAAAGTCAACGGCGATTTTTCGATCCGTCGCGCTTGGGTGCCCTTAGCCACGGAAAATCGGTTCGTTGCGGAGATGTTTCGAGCAGATTGAGCTGCGACGTCATGCAAAGCGACACGTGTGAGACATGGGTTATTTGCCGGTTAACGGCGTTATGGCTGGCTCCAAGTAGTAGATGGTAGGCCCACACGGGGCCTGCCACGTCTTAAGCGGGCCGGGCCAGAGACATGGTTTGACCGGTCAACTATATAGCTAGGCTGGTCCATTAGTTACGTGGGCCGGGCCTAACCTCTAAGGTTGGCTGGTCAAAACAAATGGGCCGGCCCATTTAACATGTGGAGTCACCTTACGGCAAGCCAAGGCGAAACGAAGCAAGTGGTAGGGCCAAAAACACAGTGGAGTCCCACTTTCTGTTAAAAGGCCGGCCCATTTAGTGTGTGCGGTCAGAAGTATGGCAAGTGGGTAGGCCCATCAAACTGGTGGGCGGGCCAAAAACCTGGTGGAATCCCTTTCCGTTAAACGTCGGCCCATTTAGTTTGTGGGAGTCAGTGCTTGTATAGCAAGGGCCGGCCCAACAAGATAGTGGGCGGGCCAAAAACAAGTGAGTCCACTTTCATTAAAGAAGTGCAGCCCATTTAGTATGTGGGCCACCAGCATGACGATGTTTAAGCCACAAAGATAGTGGCGGGGCAAAAGCACGAGTCGTCCCACATTCCTGTTAATGGTAGGCCCATTTGGTATGTGGGAGTCCCATATATAGAAAGTGGAAGCGGCCAACAAGATGGTGGCCGGGCCAAAAGCACAGTGGGTCCCACCTTCCAATTAAAGGGCCGCCCATTACCATGTGGGACCACCATAGAGCAAGTGGGGTTGGCCCAACAAGATAGTGGGCCGGCCAAAAACACAGTGGGCCCCACTTTCCTGTTAAAGGGCCGGCCCAACTAGTAAGTGGGGTCCACCATATAGCAAGTGGGCGGGCCCAACAAGATAGGGCCGGGCCAAAACACAAGTGGGTCCCACTTTCCTCTTAAAGGGCAAACCCATTTATTATGCGGAGTCCTCAAAAGCAAATGGGCAGCCTTCAGGTGAGTGGTGAAGCCCGGTAGTTGTGGGGTCCACCTTAAAGCAAGTAGGCCAGCCCCGATTGGTTTATTGGGGTCCATAAGTGAAATCAAATGGAAGCTGGCAAGAAGTAAATGAGCCCGGCCGTTGAATTGTTGTATGCGACATAATATCGCTTTAGGATTTTGCCGGGCAGGCACATATGTGATTTCGCTTAATTGGGCGTTTAAGGGATGGGAATTCGTGATTTAGATAATGAGAATATTGCATTGATTTCTGTCGGATAGCCTCACTTACCACAACCACCAAAGAAAAAATGCGCGAAAGAACCATAAAAACTAACTAAATATTACATCGGCTACTGCAAGGCATTGAAAAAATATTACAGACCCAGAAAAATTGAATGGTAATTAAACCTAGCAATACAATGACGCGCAATCCTTTAAGTTGTCCATGCAGCACCTATATATGAAACAAAGACATTACAAGTTAAGACAGCAACAATGGGAAGGCAAAGACACTACAATATTGTTTGTAAAGAATTTGGAACTCATCATTTCATCGTTATAACAAGATCATTGTAATGCGCACATTAAGCAAACAAAAAGTGCATGCCGCATACCAACCCAATATGACAGAGCATGTTAGAATGAAGCAGCAGACTTACTGTCGAATCCCATGCAAACCAACATGTTCGGGGAGTACAAAATTGGCATGAACAACATAGTAGCGAGGCTATAAATTTTGTAACAACGAATGAGCAAGATGAAGTTATGATGGCTACATCTACGGAGGCGGGAATGTAAACCAAAAATAGAAGTTACGATGGCAAAAGCTAAAGAGGAGAGAATGTGAACCAACATGTGCCAAGTGCAATTACTTCATTTTAGCCGTGAACTAAATAATACTCCTGAACTTATAGTGAAGGGGATGCAAATCAAGATGTTTCAGGATATAAACTTGTAATGAGCAACACATGGAGGATAGTTAATGCTGGAGCTTAGGATGGACCAGATACAGAGTATAGTGGGATCACCTGTGAACTTGTATAAGAGGGAATGCAAACCAATATGTTCGGCTTTCCATATGTGAGCGTCATGCCAAGTCGGACAAAGAAACAAGTCAATAATGCAGCTTTTGAAGAACAAGATGGCACGCAAATTATTATCTAGTAGTATGACAAGTTTATTTGTACTACAGACTAGATAGCAGTGATAGCATGCCAAACTAAGTCCTTACTTTCTTAGCTGCTTACGATGAACTAGATACAAAACAATGGCATCACTTGTAGTAATGCAAGCTAACATGTTCATGGAGTAAAAAATTAGCACAAACACATAGTAGCAGGCCATAATTTTTTGTAACAACGTGAGCAAGATAAAGTTATGATGGCTAGATCTACGGAGCCGGGAATGTAAACCAAATATAGAAGTTACGATGCAAAAATAGAGCGGGGAATGCGAACCAACATGTGCAATTACTTAAAAATTGGCCATGAACTAAATAATAGCAGGATGTTACTATAATACCTACAGTATAATTTTTGTAACAACGACTGAGCAAGATATAAGTTATGATGGCTACATCTACAGAGCAGGGAATGCAAACCAAAATGTTCAATCGCTTACAGTTAGCAATGAAGTAGAAAATAGCAACGTGTTACGGTCATAGCTAGGAATGAACTAAAAGAGCTTCAGACAAACAAGCATCTGAACCGAGAACATGGCGCTAAAACAAGGGACTTACATTAGGAGAAAGCACTACGCTGGGAGTCCATGACAGATCTTCACAGGGTTGATAGTCAGAGTGATGAAGTACGCCATGTGCGTGCCAGGGTTGGAGAGGCAGCCATTACCTTCATGGTTACTCATCTCATCTGCAAAAACGTAACGAGCGCGTCGTTGCCTGAGCGAGGTTCCCCAAAGATTAAACGAGAACTTGCGGGCAAGCAGCCAGAAAAGCGACGGTAGAGAGAGTTTGGATCGTACCTTTGCGCCGGTGAACGGATCCGGTTCATGCACGAGCGGTGTCGGTGGCGATATCCGATGCGGTGGACGACGGATCCGGCGAGGCGGCTCCGGCGGGGTGGACGATACCGCAGCGCAGCTGAAGCGACTGCGGTAGACAGCTGGATGAGCATATGGTTTCGAGTTTCGGCGGGGATGATAGTCCGGTTGATGACGGCGTCGATGAAGCGACTCCGGCAGGCAGCCGGATGACGAATCGCGAGGGCTCGGGTAGGCCAGGGAAGTCCGGCGGGGAGATGTTCGGTGCGGTGGTCGTGGAGGTGGTAGAGAGAGGGACTTGAGAAGTTCGGTGGGTGGTCTCGGATAAAGAGAGGCGGAAAGGAATTTTTTTTGGGAGGGTTTTCGGGCTAGGGAGGTGGTGATCGAAAAAATGACAGGCAAACCCCTCACCAACCGACTTTGTTGTCATCTCCACAGGGGTAGAATGGGAATTTGGAAGCGTGTGAAATTTTTGTATTTTGTGGGCGGGAAGTTTTGCCGCTATGAGATTTTGAATTTGGCCACCGTCCAAGTATAATGATAAAAAATTGTGAGACCGTACTAGTACCTCTGTTCATGGCCGAGTGCAAAATCAAATCATCATCACGTTGAATATAGGTCACTACATGATCATGATCTATCTTCTTAATCCCATTCAAAAATGCGTTTGAAATATTTCAGGATTGGTGGGAGATTTTGCCACCCGACAGAGATTAAATTAAACCACACGTTCGACAATTCAAACTTGAGACCTTGGCTATGATACCATTTAAGTTTGAACTGATTCAAAAAAGGCTAGGCAATTAATTTATATAACATCCACAGGAACAACTACCAAGTTGATCCCAGCCGCAGATAAATGCATCCACCAACAAAAGTCTGAACGGTGCCTTAATCTAAGGAAACATTTCACAAGACCAATGTACTCACTATGTTAGTGTTCATCTCCAATTATCTATGGCATTTTCTTAGTCTTTGGGAGATTATAACGAACTTGATTGGCCTCGTGCAGTAGGGCATCACATGCTTCTAATCTCGATCTCAACATGTCAACTTTTGTTCTTAGCATAGCTATTGCAACTCGTTCTACTTGGAGTTGTTCCTCCAAAACTTGAGCAGAGAAAGACTTGGACTTGGGCTTCAAAACCCAACATTTCGCAGGAAAAGTTTTGGTGATATCTTTATCTTTTCCGGGTTTTGCCATCTCAAATTTCATATTAGCATGACAAGTTTTGAGTTGTGTAAAAGGATTATTAGAAAAATACGAGATGGTAGATTTAATGTGTACGAACTACTTTTAATCATACAAGTTGACATGCACACTATAATAAGGACCATCTATCTTGCTAGCGGGCATAATTATTAATGGGCTGTATGCAGAGGCAGAATATCCTCTAGCATTGAAGGAGCTAGAGTCGGGAAAAATAAAGAGAGAAGCAAGTGAGAACCATAGCATAGGGAAATGCAAGGTTATGCTGCATTGTCTTTAACTAATAAAGGTGATTACTGTAGATGTTTAAAAACTAAACTAAATTTTATTACACCATAATTTTCTCTGCATGTAATTACTTCAAATGCAAGACACAAGTTTGTATTGTGCAAATTAATTTAAATTATTTGGATTTTAGACATATGGTTTGGGGGAAGGAAAGTTAGAGTATTGTAGCTTCTCTAACTTTTCACCTTCAAGTTAGAGGATCCCGTTCCCCATGTACGTAGTCCTTCCAAGAAACAGCCGTTATTGCATTACGAGCACAGTTCACACGTGCGCTCAGATTCAAATTTTCAGCATGCAGTCGATTTATGGTTTAATTGAAGTACACATCAGGATATTATTTCACACAAAATACAGCAGCCACATGGAACATATCTAATTTTAGTACAACAACAAAATTTGCAATTATTACAGACCACGAAATTTTGAGCAGTAATTAGTTACAGCATTAGCATTGGCATCAGGTCCACTTGACTGAACAACAGAATCAAAGTTTATTTAGACACCTTCAATTCCCAGACACATCACAACTAGCTTACCATGACAAGTGCATAGGAGATTCTTTAGAACATTTTCTGTCAAAGTTTGCCTATTTTTCAATTCATGTATCTCTTGGCGTGTCTTGGCAATTAATTCATCAGCATCTTTGTTTTCCGCCCAAATATATCAACTGCCTCTTGGAGTGCATCCCCGAAATCTCTTTGTGCCGGATTAAGTTGACCAATAGATACCATGGGCCTATGCGAGCAATATGCACTCTCACTTCTGCTTTGTGAAACATCAATACTTGAGGCATTGGCCCTTGCTTCTGGCATTGTAGCTTTATTTGAAGCCTGAAATTTAGATAAAACAAGTTACAACATCATATGATGCAATAAAAGACCTCCAATTTCAAGAACATCATTGAGCTGATATAACACAACAAGCAATCAAAAATAGAGCCTCGTACATCTATTTCTTCTGGAATGGTTGGTGTACTGGACTCAGTGGACCAATGAGAGCACGTGCCACTGTCACTGTTGCTATGTGAAATGACCGCAACACTTGATAAATGGGTTGTCCCTACTGACATTACAGCTTTGTTTGCAGGCTGAAACTAAGACAAAACAAGTTAAAATGCAATACAATACAAGGCAAACAAACAACATTGTTGACATAATTTTGAAAGAACCATGGGCAGATACAACAAAGAAACCAGTTAAGCCACATGCCTCTTAGAACAAACCAAACTAGATCATGGCGATGATGTATACAATGAACCAAGCAACTAGACATCATGTGCCAATAACGAAGCCAGGTCACTGCACAGAAGAAATCTAGCAAATAGCCAAATACAGTCAAAAGATGTGCATGTTGGATTTGATACTATTAAGGAAAATAATGTATGATTGATTTAAGCATGACTCGGATAGTGCCTTCGACATCGCAGAAGGTCAATGCAACAATTAATTGTATGGCTTGTATGAAGTGCCATAACATTTAAATTAAGCATAATGAGGCATTGCTTAATCTGAGAACTGAGTGCTAGCTCAGTGGCAAGGCTTGCGAGTGCGCAGCCAGCCCACCCGGGTTCGAGTCCCAACAGGACCGAATTAAATGGGGTGTTATCTAGCGCGTATAAATTCGCTGCTAGAGAGGTCTCATCATCTATCTCACAACGTATAGACAAGGGAGGGAATCTTCCTACGTTGGTCAACGTTTAGGCAATGCTTAATCTTGAATTCATGATCAAAACTCAAACAAAAAAGGGCATATAACAAGTAGCACCATGTGCATCATGTATAATAGATTACTAGAAACTGAATGAAGCAATTGAACATGGAGCGTATTATATAAACAGCCAGATCATTTGAATATGGATATACCACATCATGTCAATGGGACTCAGAAAAACAAAGCTAGACATTTAAACAAGTAATATAACTATGTTTTCACCATGTTTCAAGTAGAATAGGAAGCTAGGTTAGGAATAAAGCAATCATGTTTCAGTAGAATAGGAAGCTAGGTTAGAAAAAACAATAAAAAAACACAAAGTGCATCATTTCAGCTAGGATCATTTCTATCAAACTTCATGCACTAGCCATGGAACAACAGGCAAACTCAATGAAGCAACAGGCAAAAAATTAACATAATAGAATTTTAGGACTTGTATTAACATAGCCAAATCATGTAACTTATACCCAGGCATGCCGGATGCAGATGGGTCAAAGGCAGTGTGCAATGTTCCATATGGTCATTGTTTATATTTTATTAGATTCCATTAGGCAACTTAGGTAGTGCAACATACAGAAAATGATGCAATTGAACTATGCCACGGGAGGTAAATTAACATTCCAAAAAAAACAGGGAACTTACGTGAGCTTTTTTTTGAGTCACACGGACCTCATCGAGTACTTGGACAGAAGAACCTGGTGCCTCACTGTTTCTCCTCTGCATGAAGGAGAGGCCAATTGTAAACAGAAACAGGTCCAAGATATAGAAGTTTGCATTAAGCAATATACAAAAAGCAGCAGGTACTTACATGATTATAGGCGAGCTTTACTCTACGTTTATGAGTGTAAGATGTGCCTGCTGCACGTGTAATAACAACAAACAGTTACGAGTCACAGCTTTGCTATAATTAAATTGACACCAAATAGTAGTAGAAGCATTATGACGTGCATAAACATGTAATACAGAGGATCGTAGAAAGATATCAAACATGATGTAACTAGAGCAGTAGCCTACGGCCAAATAGTGAGAAATTGTAATCGTGTCAATTGTGGACTTGTATAGCCTACCCCAACTTGTTTGGGAATAAAGGCTTTGTTGTTGTTGTTGTCAATCGTGGACATGTAGAGCATTCAATGGCTCATGATTGGTGGCTCATATTTTGTAGAGTTTGAGCGAATGGTGGGTTAGGTTACTCAGGACCACCACACACTGTGTATTTATATCATCTGAGTTAGGGTTACAATACTACTGGACATGGGCCTCTATGGGCCTCACACTGGATACAATATTACTACAACGCTACTACTAAACTCACTCATGGTCCAACACACCCCCTCAAGATGATATGGGTAAACAACCATGGCCATCTTGCAACAACATGACACATATGACAACTACCAGTAATGAACATTCAGCATAACTCCTAGGATACATGACAGCATTGCACTTTCCATCATCTTGTCATCTCGATTCATCTCTTCATCAGCAGCGAAGATATCCAGCTTCAACCATCTGGGATACGCACAACTCCTAACCATACACGTCCTCAACAACCCCGGCTGCCTCACCACACAAGTTCCCGCAGAACCATCCACACTCGCCCTCAATGTCCTCAGCCTCTCTTCTCCACTCTGCCCGGCCACCTCTTCCGTCTCCCCCACAAACCCCCAGCCAACTCCTGCCTCAACCATCCACTCCTCAAGCACCCATGCCTATCCCCGGTCAGGCCTCAACCAGTCTCACCTCAGGCACGCATGCCTTTCCCCTGGACATATCTGTCAAGCTTCTTGCACTAGCCAACGCAACCAAAAGTCCGAACCGCAGCCTCATCAACTCCATCACCACATATCCTCACAGCCTCACATCTCCATTTTCTCCTCACTTCCCCTCGGATGGCGCCTCGTCTGCGCGCCCTGGCCAACCTAGCGGACCGCACCTGGCCACATCGACCGGCTCGCGCTGGTCAACGTCCAGCACCAACCTCCGGCTCCGCCCTACGGCTCAAAGGCTCGCCCCACTCCGCACGCCTCCAACTTCTGCCCCTCACACGGATCCAGATCTCTCTGCCACGGATTCACTTCCTCTTCTCTCCTTTCTAAACCAAAACGATCTTCCCCCTCTTCTTTCTCCCCGCGCGAGCAGCCGCCGATCTCACACAGCTCACATCGCTGTGTGTGATAGCCACAACCCACGCAGAGCACCTGATGCGGCCTCCCGCCGCCTGGATTTCTACATCTCAACGGTGGGTTTTGTGATCAAAGGAAGAACTTGTTTGGTACTGTTTGTGGCGGCTAGCAGGAAGGAAACCTAGGCTCCTGATACCATGTAGAGTTTCGGCGAATGGGTGGGTTTGGTCACGGAAAAACATACTTATGCGTCGTGTTTAAACCTAAAGGATGAGGTGGTTATCAACGAAAGCACTTGTAAGTTAGAAATATGGCACGAATTCAAATAAATTAAATTTGCAATACTCCTAACGAACAAACGCGCGGGGATGTCTGGTTACCACTGTTACGGGCGGCGTTTAGAGCGTGTTAAGCGTTCTTACGGGTGACGTGAAGTCGGCGAGGGAGTAACATTGCGAGTGGGTCTTGGAAGCAGATCACTTTGAGAAATTCGGAGGAAGGACATGCGCGGGCGGTCGATGAAGTGTTCGGCGCGAAGCCGAACTAGAAGGTCGGTGAAGCAGATGATGTGCAGTGCTGCAGGCGTACGTGTCGTGGCTGGTCAGGTGCGGTGGTCGATAGAGTCGGCGAACGAGATACGGTGCGGTGGACGCCGGGGTAGGTGCGGATCAAGCGGATAGGGCAGCCTCGGGGTTTGAAGCCGTGGCAGCTTGAGCGGCGAAGTGCGGCGGCCGGGAAGATCAGGTAGGTAAGAGGGGCGGTTTCTCTGAGGGCTTGCGGGCGAAACTAGGGCGAAGCTGGGCGAAGCTGGGCGATAGAGGAGTAGAAGGGAATTTCGCAGTCCTTCTTTTGAGGAAAAAAATATTCGCAGATCTGAAACTTTGCGGCGCGAGATATTTGGGCGTTGGCGGGGAATTTTACCGCTCGATGATATTAAATTTTGGCTGCAGTAGGTTTTTTTTTTTTGAGAGTATGTAATAATAATAAATAGTAGGCCCTACTAGTACTGTACGTCTGTTCAGGAATCCAAGGGGGTAGAGGGAGGTATAGATATATAGACAATATAGAGATATAAGAAATGGCGGGGCTAGCGGAAATGCACTTTGCCTCATAGGAGCATATGCTCCCATTATGTGAATCCATATTTCAAAGTGTCAAAAAATTCTAAACTAAAATTTTACATGTATATCTAGAGACATTTTATGTTGGTACACAAGTTTTCTCACAAAAAAATTATGTGGCTCCTATAAAAAAGACAAATTTTGATGTTGTAACACGACTACATACAGTATATTTTTTGCCTTTTTTTACACGCCACACAAAATGTCGTTTTTCCACGAAAACTTGTGAACGAACATATGATGTCACAATGTATACCAAAAAAATTAACATTTATATAATTTTTTAATCATTTTCTATAATTGGTGCATATGCACGCGTGTGCCAAAACGCCACCTCCGCGGGCTAGGAGTTTCTAAACTTCTTATGGCACATCAAATAAAATGTTGTTCAATCAATAATAATAATGTGCTTACGATTCTTACTCCTTCCACCATGAATAAAGTCCACATCGGTTTCGTGTCAAACTTTGACTCGAGATTTAGGTACCCACATGATAGTACTAGTATCATAGCTAGTATCATACACATTAGGTCCCACAAAAATATTGATGTGGCAGCTAATTAAGTAGGAGAGATGAGATTAGTGTAACATGAGTGAATCTTTGTATCATAAAGCGCAAACAACGAGAAAACCCAATGCTAAAGCAAATCTTGTACCTAATTGCATTGAGATTCTAAAAAATAATAAATGTAGCATTACTATGATACTACTCCATGATACTACCCACTATAGAAATAGTATGACCAGCCTAATTTTATGACATCCCCAAAAATATACCATTGGAAAGTTCATCGAAACAAGCATCCGATGATATAGTTTTGAATGACATGCAACTCATAATTAGCGGGCCCAAGTATTAGTCTAAGTTTGCCTCTGAAAACAAATTGGCATTGTACTCTAGGACAAAGGGAGACTACTCGCAATGGCAATATCATAAGTAGTATCATGCACTACATGCATGCAAAATGTTGATGTGTCATATCAGTTAATGATGAAAGAGACGATAGTGGTATCATAGGTAGATATAATATCATATCATGTAGAACTAGAAAAATTACTGCCAAACAAATCTTGTACACACTTTTGTATTGAGATTCTACAAATCCCTAAATACATGTAACATATTATACTACTACATGATGATACTATGGATTGTGAAAATAATATCGTACATTAGTATCATATGCATGATACTATTATATGATACTCCCCATTGTGACTAGTCTAATATTAACAATAGTACTCAAATTTGTCTTGTCCCTCGGGTGTTTAGAAGTATATGTTCGGTCCCTCACGTATTTAAGAATTATGTTTGGCCCCTCAACTCTAATGTGGTCAAAATTGAGCACTTGAACACTTAGTTAGGTCTAGCAATGATAAAAACTTGATTGGTCTATTTATTATTTGTTATGTGGCACGACGGCAAAGCATTTTGCTAAATCTCAAGCACACATAGTTGGGGTCCATTAGAGGGACTAATTAAATCAAAGTACAATGGATTATAAAAGCAGGTTTTATCATTGATTAGCTTTGCAACGACCTATCAACTGTAAGTGTTGCATGTGTTCTAAAGAACTATGTTCATCGTCACAGATCAAGATGAGCAGTGGAGGACGCACAAAACAACCGTAGGCCGGGTGGGCACACCTTACTAATTTTCTTTTTTCCACTTTATATGTGATAATTTTTTACATAATTAATTAACTAAAACATTTTAAAATAGGGTGGGCCATTCAACCCAAACACCATGTTGCGTACGTCGCTGAGGGTAAGGGGTTTCATCTTCATTCTATGGTATGAGTATGTAATGCGCGTGATACTCATCGAAGACAATATATATAGCAGACATCACATCAGATGAGCCTATGGATAAAAATGGGCCAAATCATATCTACTAGTGCACAAATGAAGTTAAAAATAGGTCAACCTTCATTAAACTGATACTACTTAAAAGACCATTGTTTGACCTAAGTAAGCGTATATATGAGGTCAGTAATACTAGTCACAATGCATAGTATCATATATAAAAGTATGGTGTGTATGATACAATTAATACTACATGTTACTATGTCCACGATGCATGGTATCATGTACTAGTATCATAATCTTCTTATATTAATTGATTTGTAGAATCTATGTAGATCTATGTACAAGATTATTTAACATTAAATTTTCTAGTACTACGTGCTATGATACGGTATCTACCTATGATATTATAATCCTCTCTCTCATCTTTAATTGCAGTGCCACATCAGCTTTTTTGCAAGCATGAGATGCATGATAGTGTACTACCTATGATACTCCCATTGTGGGTAGTCTAAGGGGCAATGTTAGACCTAATTAAGTGTTTGAGGTTAGTTATGGACCGCTGTTATACCTAATTGTGTTTGAGGTCAGTTAGGGACCTTATTATACATAATTAAGTGTTAGAGGTGAGTTCAAATAATAATATATAGTTGGGGTCTAAAGTTCACCAATGTATGCAACACACGAGCTGCCAAATGTGTACTTAATTAACCCTATTAGGAAAACACAAGATTATCTCATTCAACAAAATATTAGGAAAGTGTATCACAATTGTATTTATCCCTTATCTCTCTCATGTTAACCGAGACAAGAGTTCGTTCTAGGTCAGCTCTACGACAATTAGCGTCGCAAGGGTGGTAACATAGGTGTGCAATTGCGAAAGTTTTTCCAAGTTGTCGACTTCCTCAATCCACACTTAATATTTGTGCATGTGGGCCTAAGTATATGGTACTACTTAGTTCTATTCCTAGTATATATGTTGGGTGACTTAGAAAAATCATACTTCGTACATGATTCATTCGAAAATCCTTTAGGGCTTCTTTGATTCATATTAGGTTGGTATAAGATAATAGGATTTAGATCTTATAGGAATATTTCCTACACTAGTAGTTTGATTCATATGAACATATCCAATAGGAAATAATCCTATAGGAATCATCAAGTAGTGCAAATCCTAGTATAGGATTAAATATTTGGTCCTACCTCATGGAAAAATTCATTTGGCGCAATCAAACGCAACTCATCTTATTATAGGATTTAACTACACATGTCATCCCAAATCCCAATCCTACATTCCTACTCCTATGATTTCCCTATCCTGTGAATGAAAGGAGCCCTTAAAATCAAACTATCCCGCACCTCGTCGATTCGTATAAAACCGACTAGCCAACAACTCTTCGCCCGACCTTTCTTCTTCACCATCAGGCCACCACACACTGTCATTTTCCATTGCAATGCATTTAGGGTGTGTTCGGTTCCAGAACCAAGTGGAATGGAATGGAACCGTTCCGCACCTAGAGCCCATTCTTGTGTTCGGTTGTGGAATGGAACGGAACCGAGTGGTTCCTCGAAAGGGAATATTCTCCCCATATGCAGAATGCACCCATTCCACCGAATCGGTGGAATGTGGTGGAACGGCTGTTACTTAGCCGCTATTAATTACAAAGCCTTCACTAATCCAACCAAAAAAATTATTAGTTGTTGTTAATTATGATTTTGAGATTTAAAAGGCCACTATTAATTACGATATTTAGACAAAAGATTAAACTTTAACTTCATTCCGTTCTACTCTCCAAATTCCCCGACCATACAAAAAATAACATTAATTACGATTTTAAGATTAAAAAGGCCATTAGGTGTTGTTAATTACGATTTTAAGATTTAAAATGCTATTTGCCATTGTTAATTACGATTCTTAGACAAAAGTTTAGTTTAACCACATTCCGTTCTGCTCTCCAATTCCTCAAACCGAACAAAAAACAGTACCATTCTGTACCTCCTTTTTGTCCAAACCGAACGCGGGGATGGAACCATTCCATTCCTCTGGAAAGGAACCATTCCTTACTAAAATCTTCTTGTGCCACCTCCCAGTTTAAGGGCATCTCCAACGCCTGCACTCGCGTGGGCAACCGAACACACCTACATCATCAATGCCCAGCGTACTTATCCGCACCGCCTACAGCTCTGCACTCCTATGACCTATCCATGGTTGGGCAGTCAAAAAAAGCTGCGTCACCTAGGAAATCAACAAGCCACGCAAGCAAGTCGCAAGCATCATAAATTCCGAATCAATGCCTAGCTACAGTCTATGGCCTCCTCCCAACTCATTGTCCTTGAGGCCTTAACAAAGCCTTCTAAAAGGGTTTTATCAAAATATTCCATATGGATTAGTTAAAAAAACGCACCTGCTAAAGATTCATATATGCCCCTAGGTTAAAAATATGCATCTCAAATTTGTATGGATACATATGTATCTCTGACTAAAATGCATGTATCAAGACATAAGTGAGACACCTATATATTTTCAAACGGGGATGTAGTAGTAGATTTTTTGGGTCATGTGTTGGCAATAAAAAATGGATTCCCCATTTCATCTGTGCACAAGGAGGGCAAAACGAGTGGTCTTTTGTGAAGTGTCTCTACCAATCTACAACCACTTCAATTTTCACATGTACGCTAGACCCTGAAAGATGTCCAAATCAAGTTGCAGTGTTTTATCTCGATCCACATCTACATATGGTTTTATAATTGAGCTTTATCCTATTGAATTCAAAACTGTATGAGTTTGCTTGTTTTTGTACCCACTTGGGAAGGGTTCATGCAGGATCTATAGCGAACTTTCTTGTGAAGACATATTTTGGCACATACTGTATGTGAATCTTCTCACGACCATCAACTTTGAATACTCAAGTTTTTTACTCCTATATATGCAAAATGATATCAGTGTACCATTTTATTTATTCACAATGTTGGCAAAAAATGTATTTTTATGCCCATCTATTTCCATTTTTTGATTTCTTTTTTGAATTTTCATGCCCATTTGTAGATTTGACCAAGATTTAAGCAAGTTTAACACATGAAAAATGAAAAGGTAAGCATGGATCCTTCTTAGACACTCTAAAATGAAGCTTTTGGGAGGTTCTTGAAATTTCCAAGTTGAAACCCAAAACCACTTCTTCTCTTCATGTTTGACTACATAAGATAGAGTTTAGGGTTAGGGGTAGATACATGATTTTTCTTGTTTGAATATGTCTAGACCTTGTTTATCAACTTTAATACTTACTATATGACATAAGAAGACTATGTGCTTTGGTTTTTCATTTTTCTATTTTTTTTAAATTATGCCCATTTGAATCTTGGTCAAATCCTAGGTTTGACGAGGATTTAAACAAGTTTAAAACCCAAAACGACTTCTCTTGATGCTTGACTTCTTATTCACTCCAAAATTGAAGCTTTTGGAAGGGTTTTGAAATTTCCATGTTTTGAAACCCAAAAAACGACATCTCTTCGTGCTTGACTTCATAAGATAGAGTTTAAGGTTAGGGGGGTAGATACATGAATTTTCTGGTTTGAATATGTAGATTACAAGCTTGTTTATCAACCCAGATACTTGCTATATGACATCGGAAGACTATGTGTTGGTTTTTATTTTTTGAATTTGTTATGCCCATTTTGAATCCTGGTCAAATCCTTGGTTTGACCAAGATTTAAACAAGTATAAAACACATGAAAATGAAAATGGGACTGGATCCTTTCTTATTCACTCCAAAATGAAGCTTTTGGGAGGGTTTTTGAAATTTCCATGTTTGAGACCAAAAACGACTTCTCTTCGTGATTGACTTCATAGAGCGAGTTTAGGGTTAGGGGTAGATCTATATGATTTCTGGTTTGAATATGTCTAGACCTTGTTTATCAACTTGAATGCTTGCTATATGACATCAGAAGACTATGTGTTTGGTTTTTGTTTTTTGAATTTGTTATGCCCATTTGAATCTTATCAAATCCTGAGTTTTTGAATATATATGTCTAGACCTTGTATATCAGCTTGAATGCTTACTATACATATGACATAAGAATGTTATGTGCTTTGGTTTTTCATTCTTTTCATTTTTTTCTGAATTTTTAGGGCCATTTGAATCTGGTCAAATCCTTGGTTTGACAAAGTAAATAAATTTAAAACATGAAAATGAAAGAGTACATATATCCTTCTTAGTCACTCTAAAATGAAGCTTTGGGATGTTCTTTAAATTTCAATGTTTGAAACCATGACTTCCCTTCATGCTAGACTTCATAAGATGAGAGGTAGATACATGATTTGGTTTGGTTTGGATATATCTAGACCCTTGTTTATCAACTTGATTTCTTACGATGTGACATAAGAAGACTATGTGATTTGGTGTTTCATTTTCTGATTTTTTTGAATTTTGTGCCCATATATCCCTTTTGTATCTTCGTCAAATCCTAGGTTTGACCAAGACTTAAACAAATTTTAAAACATGAAAATGTAAAGGGAAGCATGTATCATTTAGTCACTCTAGAATGAAGCTTTTAGGGAGGTTTTGAAATTTCGATGTTTGAAACCCAAAACCCACTTCTCTTCACATGCTTGACTTCATAAAACGGTTAGGGGTTAGGGGTATAGATACATGGTTTGTCCAGTTTGAATATGTCTAGACCTTGTTTATCAACTTGAATACTTACTATATGACATAAGAA